>CAWUFW010001822.1:0-1200000 GCA_963921515.1 Calotriton arnoldi
CATTTGTGAGTCCTTACTAGGTGGACCCCAAGGACCAGGGCAAGGAGAATCAGGATGACCCTAACCAGGAAGAATAGGAGTGCCAGCCCAAGGAGAACCAGGACAACAGGGCTAGGTGGATTAGGACTCAGCAGAAAAGCAGGATCGGGGTATGGATCAGTAGTGCCAGGATCACGAGATCCATGAAGGGGTAATGCTTGGATAAGCCAGGAGCAGGGCTAGAAAGACCAGGGACAGGAAGGACTATAACCAGGAATACCAGATTCAGGAAATCAGTAAGGGTGGTCAGAAATAGTTAGACCAGGTCCAGGAAGAGGATCACGAGGACCAAGATAGCCCAGAAAATAAGGACTTGGAACAGGACTAGGAGGAGGACCAATGGCTAAAGTCACAGAATGACTTGGAAGAGATGGAAGAAGACTGGGAGCAGGAGGGCACCTATGTGAGTATAGGCCACATGTATTAGGATATCCCTTTTGCAAATGGTTCTTATTCATGCTTCTTATGTTTCCATCCCCAAGAAATCCCCACCTCTCCAGCCCATGTATAGAACTGGCAAGCATTTGCTTAAAAATCAGAGCGTGCACAGTGAATAAAAAGCTGGAACTGTTACACTCTGACCTCCGAGTGATAGAAGAAGCTGTCCGATGCTGGCACAGTAGTCTGAGGGTGGATCTGAGGCTATACAGACTGAAACTTAGCAGAGTGGCCTAAAGGTGGATGGGTGAAAAGGAGCGTTGTCTGTTATGAAGAGGTGCTGTTTATTATATGGTGTGGTTATGCAACCTCACCATGTAATAAACTCACAAACCTGTCTTGGGTCCTATCAGGCTCTTTTGTAAAAACCTTACTTCAACCCTGGGTAGCTGTGGCTTCAAGCAAACAAGCTTTAACAAGGAACTAGTGCAAAGCTTTTAGGAGTACCAAAACAATTGGGTAATTGTTTTTTAAAAACGTTCAATAAAGTTGTGTTTGGCTACTCCAGCCCGTTTTGTGTGACCAACTCTGGCAGGGGGCAAGTCAAGGGGGCCAGTAAGGCTTAGTAGTAAAGCTGTTATGACAGGACGCACGCAGTGTTTGCTTAAATACCCCTCACACACCAAAAAGGGCCCTTGGTGTCATGCTTCATCATAGGGGTCTTCCCGCCCCGCTGCGGGACGGGGCGTGCTACGACCAGCGACTACGCGGGAGCACTGTTTTTACAAAACTATGTGTGGTGTAGGGGTAGTGAGAGGAAGGGTCAGAAGTGAATGCAAAAATTGTGAATTAAAAAGGACCTGGCCTCGTAGACTTAGAAATTTTAATACGTCGTGGAGGCTGGTGCTATTAAAAAGGTGGTTCGGAGATGTCCTGCGTATAATGTGCGGATACTCCTGATCAAGTCAACATGTTTCGAAGCATCAAGGCTTCTTCATCAGGACTAGGAATGATCCCTTCAGTGCTCACTATGTTGCTATCAATGCGTAATAAAAGGGTGTACTATATACAGAACGATAAAAATGCAACAATCATGCACTTTATATTACCCAATCAGTATTTCAAAATGTAAATCTGTAAAGAGAGAGCATGGTTAGTTACACAATTGCGCCTCCCAAATTGTGTAACTAACCATGCTCTCTCTTTTACAGATTTACATTTTGAAATACTGATTGGGTAATATAAAGTGCATGATTGTTGCATTTTTATCGTTCTGTATATAGTACACCCTTTTTTTTGAAGCATGACACCAAGGGCCCTTTTTGGTGTGTGAGGGGTATTTAAGCAAACACTGCGTGCGTCCTGTCATAACAGGTAACACACCCTTATGAACCTTTCTTGGGGTGGATCCTTATGTTTTGTTTGAATCTCTAGAGGAGGACGTATCCACCTCCAGTGCCCTCTAAGGACACTACCTCTTCACTCCCTAATCCTGTTTTTTGTAGTTAGTAGTAAAGCTACCTTGCAGTAAAAATGGTCTCCATTCCAGTTCCAGGTTCTATGGGCAAACTGCCATAGACATCAAAGAAGTGGTCCTGATGCAAGGGATACAGGATGCTGAAGATGCTAAGGATGCTGATCCAGTGGACATGGGTCTTTCTGGGGCCACCCCTTGGTCCACGAACATGGTGGGGAGACTTTGGCCACAGAGGTTGATGTCACTCAAAGTCCAGGTGACGGCCAGTCAAAAACCAGTTGCCACTTGTCTACTGGTCTTAGGTCACATTGCAACCAGCAGTTACCTTTAACTGTGGCTAGTGTCTGTCTTGAGCGACCAAACTGTACTTTGAAAATTCTCCCGTAACCGGCAGACCCGGGTGCAATTTTTAAGTATCGAGGTATGGTCTCCTGCTCTTTGATCCGGCAGTCAGTGACAAACAACAACTTGTAGATACCAACTTTTCCAAGCATTTTTCGGTTTGTTTGGCCCGGAAGCTGTATCAGGAAGTCAGACAACAGACTCTTGGGCTCAGGGATGGCTTCTCCACAAGCAAGCCACCACAGGCACAGTCCTCTCTTTGCTAGCCTAGGTGCAGCAGGTGCAGTCCAGTCTTTTGTGCAGACTCTCTTTGCCAGCTCAAGGGAACAGCAGGGCAGTCCTTTAGTCCTCTCTCCAATCCACACTTGATCTGAGGTCTGGATACCAGGGGTGCTGCTTTTATGCTCACAACTTGCCCTCAGAGAATGCAGTGACTGCTGACTAATGGGCTACCAGGTCCCCTCCCGCCTGATGACAACTTCCTGCAATGTGTGGCAACTAGCTATCTCAGAATGGAATATTCTGCCCACTTCTAGGGTGTCAGAACCCTTCTCTCAGTGTGTGGAGCTTGGTAGCCCACCCTAGAGGTGCGGCTCCCCGAGGTCTACACTGCCACAAGTAAACCAGTTTGTTAACTGTTTTCCTCTCTCTCTCCCCGACGGCAACTGGTTTACCTGAGCAAAAGAGTGGTCCCTCTTGTGTGTGTCGAACATTTGCCCTTCAAAGGCGGCTTCTCCTTTGAAGCTCGCCTTTTGGGCTCACACCCTGTGTGGCTTTCTGTCAGGGAGAGGTAACACCTCTTCCAACAGCAGGCCTCTGTTATTTCCTTTCCTGGGAGTCATTTACACTTCTCTCTGGGAGGGCAGAAGGCTGTCTTTCTAAAGTTGCTGTTTACTCAAAGGATACAGTAAATTCAACTTGGGCATCAAGTCAGGTTTAATGTAACAATTAATGTGATACCTTGAAGTACCAACTTTAGTAATCCCAATCAGGAGGTAGTCCAGCTGAGTTGTCAGCATATAACCCTGTACATGCCAATAGGACTAGTAGCCTTTCCACATTAAAAACAACAATTTGATTTTTTTAACTGTTATGACATATAAAAATGCATGTCCTACTTTTTATTATACAGCACCCTACCCAAGGAGAAGAAAGGCCTACTTTAGTGGTGACTTATATATATTAAAAAGGGAGGTCTGGACTTTGTCATCAGTTGAAATGGCAAAGTCAATTTAGCAGTTTAAAACAACTCTACCAGTCTGCAACTTTACGTTTTACTTTGTCACACTCAGGGTGGCACAAGAAGTGCTGCAGCCCATGAGGTACACCTAACCTACAGGCCCTGGGTACTGATGGTACCACATACTAGGGACTTTTAAGTAAGTTAACTTCTATCAATCGGGTATAAGCCAATTAAACATACACTTTTGAAGGTTGGAGCACTGACAGTGAGGTCTCTTTAGCAGGCCTCAGTGCACTTTCAGAGTTGAAAAAACAGCAGTATCAGTTCGAAACTGTGGGGGTTATCATGCAAAAAGAGCCATTTCCTTAGATCTGTGAAGGGTGGCAGAAAGGGTTTTAGATACTCAGATGGCAGAAGCCAGGGAGAATGGTTAATGGCTAAACAAAGAGATCAAAGGGCTATGGCAATTTGCAGAGGGGAGTTCAGGATCAAAGAAGGCTCTGATGAGCAGAAGAGGGGGTGATAGAGGCTCCACATAGATCCTCTCAGGTGGCTCAAAGAGGGTTTCTGTGTGACTGCCAGATCTTTGCGCTGACATTCCATGTGAGTGAATGTGCTGTGGGTATTCTGCAAGTGTGCAGTAGTAAGACTCCAAATGTGATACATATAAGTACATTTCGCCCAACATGATAGAGAGTAGATCCAGCTTCCCTATTGACTACATACCTGTGGATGGAGGGTGGAGACCCAGAACTGAAGTGAGGGAGAATGGAGAAAAGTCTACCCAAAGAAATTCTCTGAGGACCTTTTTAGCAAAGGGCTGCTGATTAGTTCTTCCTGAGTGACGCCATAGGGTAGATGGTAGGAGTAAGGAGGAGGTCATAGGTTTCTCTTGTTAAAATTGTCAAGGTTTCTAAGAAGGGATGCCATTTTGTCTGTGCCTGATGACTGCTCAGGAAGGGTGATGGCAACCAGGTGCTGATAATGGATGCTTCAGTGTGTCCTTGCTTTGGATACATCTGCTTAGAGCCAGCACTATTGCTACTGCTGCGAGAGCCATCACCTAGCACAAAGGCTGTGTCTAAGCTACAACTAGAAAATAATAATAGAAAGAGAATCACCCCAAATCAGTTGAGAACACTCAATAGTGGATCTACTTCCAACTGTGAAATGATAGATCCATAGGTCATAGGAATGAATGCAATAAAATATCTCTGTTTATTCAGTGTCTTATTTCTTACAATATTTGTAATAAAGTCAATGAATAAAAATCTCTGTGAGTTTCTTTTCTTCAGTGTCTTTGTTGCCTAAATGTCTTTGTTTCTGATTTACTGTGAAAATTAATTCATATTCCAATGACATTTAGTTCAATTAATTATAGTCCCCTTCCTATGCTTGTGGCTCCTCAATGGAATACTTCTTCTGATGGCCCAACAGAGAAGGGGCCATTGAAGGAAGGACTTTACACTGTCTACCATATTTAGAGTAAAACAGGAAAAAAAATGACCCCATCACCCTGGGAGACACCTCCCAGCACGTGGGAAAATTATATTTTTTGTTCTTCAAAATTAAAGTCCCACTTGGGTTTTAAAAAAAATAAACATTTAAGAACAAAACATTTTTTTAAAGTTTGCTACTGTCTGACAGTACTATCCTACAAATATTTTGTGCCTAGACAGGAACCACCATGACAGCAGTTCATGTCAATGTAGACAGTTGTCCACAGGGCCAGCAGACAGCTCTAAATTTTGCAGGCAGAGGTCCCCGATGATGGCGGAGTTATTGTCCTCCACCATCGTGATGGAGTTAACTCCGTCTTCAAAGCTCCAAACAGGCCCATAGTTTTTTAACTTTTGTCATGAAATTGGAATGAAGCCGCTCAATTATATTGTGTTGGTCACTTCACAAGGGGCCCTATGCAATTGTTTCTAGTTTGATAAAATCACCCTAAATATTAGATGTGTCTATGTCACTGTCATACATCATTTTCAATTCTGTTTTTTTTATTTTTACAAAGTATTGTTTATTGTTTGATTTGTTGAATCAAACTGAACCAGAATGAATAATTCCAGAATGCACTGACTTGCTGCAGAAAAAGGGGTGTACTGATAACATGGAGGCTTTTGGCAATCCTAAATCTGGCCGTGTTACATTCCCATGGCGTTGTGAGTAAGAGCAAGAGCATAGCTTTAGATGAGTAAACAGCTTTAACTAGTTTTGCAAAGGTTCCAATCATCTTTATCACCATTCACTTCTGCAGGTAAATGTAAAGGAATAGGAGCCTTTGTGGCGCACGTAACAGCTCCATAAAGAGCTCCCAATCACAATGGCCCTGATTATGATGTCAGGCGGTCGGATCGCCGGCAGGCCATCGGTGGCGGTCCGACCGCCAACATCCCTTCGGTCCGACTGCCGTATTATGATGCTGGCAGTCAGACCATAATCTGTCAGACGCAAGATCGCCATCTCTGCCAGGATCATAGATCCTGATGGTACTGCGATTGAAGCAGCATCCTACAATGGAGGCAGTAGTGAGGCAGGCAGGATTATGATATCCCTTACTGACAGCCTTTTCATGGTGGGAACCCCGCCATGAAAAGGTTGTCGTAAAGGGATATGGGGGCCCCAAACAGGGCTCACTGTCGTCTTGGGCCACTGAAAAGTGGCCCTGTGAGCACATGTAATGCCCCCACTCACCACCGTGTACTGTGTGACATGCACAACATGGTGTATGGCTCACGGATGTGCAGAAGGCGCTGCACAGCGGCGGCATCTGCTGCAGCCCTTCTAAATGCCCAAACCATGCCGCCGAGGTGGGACCACCGAATTTCTGACTGCCAGCCCGGCGGTCACATCCTAATATGGCGGTCGGACCACAGCATGCTCGTGGACAGTCTCCTGGCTGTCGAAATAGCAGCCAGCAGTCTTACCGCTGGGCATTGTAATGATGCCCTATGTCTTGGAAACAAAGGAGGGACTGGAGCTTTTTAAGAGGACCAGCACACGGGCCCCGCCAGTGATGAAAGAATATAAAGTGTGCTGTTCCTGCATGGGAGGCTCGGTCTGAAAGAGGGAGGGGAGTGCTCCTTTTAGGAGCAAGGGCCCTCACACACCCCATGGGATGTCACGCTTCATCATCGGGCAGCGTGTTGTCACTGCGCGTCGATGCTCGAGACTCCTTCCCAGCCGCCACGCCAGGAAGTACTTCTGTAACTTTCTCTGCGAGGTCATCACTCTGGCACCATCAGGGCCTCAGGTAGGTCGATAGTCGTCTCGAGCATCGACACGCAGCAACAACATGCTGCGCAGTGCTCCCCCTGAATGGTCCGATTGGGGCCGCCTACGACTACAGACACGGGTCTATCACCAAGGAGACGTTCCCTGTGTCTATGTAAAGTATACAGAATATATTGTTAACATCCCTCCTTTTGCATATTATTCACAGGGCATGGTTCACACAGTTCTCATGCCCCCATCCCTGTGAAGAGTAGAATTAGGTCTTCCTGGTCCTGATGAAATGCCATGATCCCTTATGGACTGTAAAAGGCATGAAACATGTTGACCTCTCTATGCTCTACTTTTGTAGCAAAATAGACCATTATATTTATTTTATGCTCACATCGCGCTTTTAACCTTGACAAAGGTACCAGAGTATTAAAAACTCCGGGGCATATTCACAAGGAGCTATCGCCGAATTAACGGCACTTTATCGCAGCCAAAGTCGTGATAAATTTACCTCCCCATTCACAAGCCGGTGTTCACAGCCCACAGCCCCAGTTTACCCGCGATAGCAGCCGCAAAAAACGTCGCCACAGAGGACCCCCGCAAATATCGCTAATGAGATGCAGAGTAGGCGTTCCCGTGCCAAAAGCCGAGACAACAGCACACCTCAACATTCACAACGACCAGCCACATCCGCGATAAAAACACAAAACAGGCGATAAGGCGCGTTAGCACCAGGAAATCTACACCTGCTCTGACCTGGTGTAAAGTCGGACGGCAGCCTGCAAACCAAAAGGGAGCACAGCCCAGGGCTACATCCGAAGGGCAACATATGCCATGGAGCCACCCATCATGCGGCCCGGACACCCAAGAGGGCCACAACACCCACCGCCACCACCCCCAGGACCACCCCTCCCTGGCACCCCCCCGACCAAAGACATGCCACATCAGCCACACCTAAACATGTACAAAATATTCCGCTTGATGCCGCACAATCACAACTGGTGACATGGATGTGTCATCACAGAAATGACCAGCACACATTCACTTTCGAAGCAACAAATGAAACTTTATTAAAATGAACAACGAAACGAAATGAAGACACATGGCCGCTCCCCTCGGGACAATACGTAGGTCACAGCCTGTAAGACAAAAACATGATGAGAAGGTGTGTCCTGCGCACATCAGAGGACAGAGAGAGAGCGAAGGAGAGAGAGAGGAAGAGTGTGAGGGAGAGAGAGAGGAAGAGAGGGAGAGAGAGAGAGAAGAGGAGAGAGAGAGGAAGAGAGGGAGAGAGAGAGAGAGAGAGAAGAGGAGAGAGAGAGGAAGAGAGGCAGGGAGAGAGAGAGGAAGAGAGGGAGAGATAGAGAGTGCCGCCCCTGCGCACCCAGGCCACACTGCTCACCTGCTGCCACCAGTGTGTCTCCAACCACGTGCCGGTATGTAGTGCAGTTCACCAGGTCACACATCTGATTCAGAGCCGTCAGCTGAAACAGAGCCCAGATACATGACTGGCACAGTACACACACTTGCACAAGACAACATCGCCTGCCCGCCCATGTACACCCAGGCAGAGGCACCCCAACCCCTCCCGCCGCCCATCGGAGCATGCCCGCCCATGCACACCCAGGCCTCAATGCTCACCTTCCGCCACCGGCGTGTAGACAGGAGGTCCCACCACGTGTCGCTGCAAGCCACAAGCCCGGGGCCCGCAGACATGGCACCCTCCACATCATGCAGCCCCGCTTCGCAGGCCACCAGGTCTCACGTTTGGTGCTGGGTCTTGATTACTCCATGGCAGAGGACATACCAGTGCACCCGGCACCATCACAGGCTGCACACCCACTCAGCCCAATGGGTGCCACCAACTCTGGGATCCCGGAAGCGACGCCACGTGGCGGTAGGCCCGCACTGCCTGCTGGCTCTGGCCTACACTGCGGTCCAGCAGGGCACACAAAACCTGAGCTGTCCAGACCGTCGGGACGGGGCATCATCGCAGGCTGCACACCCGCTCAGCAGCTCAAGGTGCCACTGACACAGTGCACCCAAAGTCACCGTCCCGTGGCGGGGTGCCTGTGCCGTCCGCTAGGCCCCGGGTGCCACTAACCCTGTGCAACCCCAGTCTGCGCCACGTGGTGGTAGGCCCGTGCCTTACTCAAGGCCTTGTGTGCCACTAACCCTGTGCAACCCCAGTCTGCGCCACGTGGTGGTAGGCCTGTGCCGTCCGCAAGGCCTCGGATGCCACTAACCCTGTGCGCAACAACTCATGGGCCCTACATGAGTGAGAACCGTGGAGCGGCCGTCATCCAGTCACCACCGGAAGAGGGGAATGTGACGTCGTCGGCCCCTTATGTTGGCGGAGTCACATGGCCTGTGACGCCTGTGCCGGATGGGTGTGGTGTGTGTGAAAACCTGCCCTCAGGGAGTGGCTGTGACATGCTGACAACTAGACCAGTGACCTGCACACCACCAGCGAGTACGGCTGCGACGGGTAGCAATGAGGGCCCCCCCTCGGAGCGTTAGCGGAGTGGTCTGGCCTGCCGTACGCCCGACCAGTGCAGGGCTTGCAACAATGACTCGTGGGCTCTGGGCGTGGTCCAGTCCATGTCCGGACAAGGAAGTGACTGATGCGTGTGTCCCTGTTGTAGTGTCCACGGAACCCGGTACACAAAATGCAATGTCGCACCCTCTGACTGTCATCCCACAGGATGAACATCATTGACGCAAGGGAAGGCACTGTCCCCACATTCAACCACACATCCATACATGAATGACGTAAGACATTACACTGCAGTGCGTCACTGGATGTTTATTTGCACATCCAGTGCAGTCATGCAGCTGGAGCGGTACAGGGCAATGCCGAGCACACTACACAATATGGGCCCGTGGAGGGCCAGCCAGTGTCCATCCGGGGATGACCTGTACTGCGGAAGAGGAAGGGTACAGTCCGCAGTCTGTCCGCCGTGTCATTGGTCATCAAACAGGATGTGGCAGTCCATGTCGCTGTCCAAGGTGAGTGCATCGGAGTGTATCGGGGGTCAGTGGTAGGTCTTGAGGCCATGTGTGGCACCAAGCAGAAACAGGCAAGGTGGTGGAAATGGATGCTAGTGCCTGGCCCTCCTGACCACAGTCCCATCCATGTCCTCGTCCCCGGGTGTGTGCCCTGCCCCACCTGTGGGTGTTGCAGTACCGGCTGCGGCACTGTGTGCCACTGACACATCAGGGGCCGGAGGAGGATTGTCGGCCGCACTGTGTGGCAGTGACACATCAGGTGCCGGAGTGGATACGCCTGCCGCAGTGGGAGGCACTGACACACCAGGGGGCGGAGATGTGGATGGTGTGGGGGCAGCAGCATTCATCATCGCCATGCCTTGTGGCAGCAATGCCATGATGAGGACATGCAGGGCACGGTAGATCCCAGCTACATGTCGCTGATGTGCAGCGGCGGCTGCCATCCTTTCCGCCTCCATCCGCACCATGTCCTCCATGAGCCTCCGCATGTGTGCCAGCTCATAGCTGGCATCGCTGGGGCCACTCTGAGCGGACAGGTATTCTTCCCTCTGCGTCATGACTCCAGAGATGTCAGTCAGGGCTCACTGGAGACCATGGGGTGGACATAGACACCCAAGGATGGCGTCCAGTTTGGTAGCCATGAGCTCCAACCCCACCTGCACCTGCTCGGCCGTCTCCCTCTGGCCCTCCAGCACACGGCGTTGGAAGGCCATTTGTTGTTCCTGGGGGACTTGGGAGGGTGCCGGGGCTGTGGGTGCCTCCTGCTGGGTGGTGTGGGTGGTGGGTGGGGTCTCATGGATGTAGCTGGGCTGCCCTGATCCTGGAGGTGAGTTGCGGATGAGGTCAATGAGGTCTTGGATGGTTTGGGTGTCGATGCTGGCATTGTCCTCCTCCTCGTCATCAGTGAAGAGTGGCTGTGACTGCTCTGCAGGAGGTGTTGACGATGCCCCTGCGATGTGAAGGGGAGATGGTGTATTACAATGTGTCCACATGTATGTAGCCGCATGGTACAGGTTGACATTCAGACAGCATGGCATTGTACATTGTGACAGTCTATGGGTCTGGGCGAGGACCCAGAGTGATTGTGGGTGTGCACTGTGCCCTGCTTGCTTGTGCATGTATGCCATTGTGGCCATCTCCCCCATGCCCCCAGTACCTGGTGGTCACTCACCCTGTTGCGGTTGTGTTGTGTCCTGTCGAGCAGTGTCCGGTCCCCCGACTCCGGCCACAGTCTCCACACTGATGACTGTCGACACCAGCTCCTCCATGTCATCTAGCTCCAGCTGTGGCGCTGGGCCCCCACCTCCGGTCTGCGTTGCTGCCTTCAGGTTGGCGGAGAGTTTCTCCTTGGTCTTCCGCTTGATGTCATTCCATCACCTCTTGACCTCGTCCATTGTCCGCTTGTGCTCTCCGACGGCATTCACCTTGTCGACGATGTCACGCCATATTCCAGTTTTGGTGCCCAATGACACGTTGGAGGTGACAAAGAGTTGTTGATGGTGTTCCATCACCTCCGTGACTATGATCCTGTTCGCCTGCGGACTGAACTTGGTCTTCCTCATCTTCTTGTCCTTGCCCTTCCCTGTCCCGGAGGTCCCAGGCTGGTCGTCCGGGGTGCTTGTGGGGTTGCGCTCGTCCTCTGCGCCTGCTCCGGCTGCCTCCATGGTGCTTGTGTGTTGGTCAGTTTGTGTGTGGGTGTTTTTTCTACTTTTATGGAGATTTTTGACGCTTGCCAGGTGTGTGTTGCAGGCCTGGCGCTGCTTGTCGCTGTTTCCTCATTGCGCTTTGGCCTATCGCGTGTTTTTTGGTGTTGTGGTTTGTGTTTTTATCTCCATCGTGGTGGTTGTATCGCGGACATTGTCCGCGGTTTCGGCATACTATCGCATGGTACCGCCTTGTTGTGAATTCCACGTTGACACGGGGTTATTTTCCCGTGATAGGCTGCGATATTGAAAGTTGCATTACGCTACTCTTGCGGTAGTTATCACACGTTCTTGTGAATATACCCCTCCATTTCCTGTCTGGCCCCTTTTAGCCAATTTTTAACACACTTTTCATCCACCCATTCTACTCACTTTTTTCACCAGTCGTCCATGCCAACATACATTGGCAAAAAAGAAAAGACCTCTGGTAAAGAGCCCCCTCGAGGGGCCCGTTGGGCATTGCAGGGCCGGCCCAACAAGGAGCTGACCGATGATGAAGCATGACACCCCTCGGGGTGTGTGAGGGCCCTTGCTCCTAAAAGGAGCACTTCCCTCCCTCTTTCAGACCTAGCCTCCCAAGCAGGAACAGCACTCTCTATAGCCCTATGTCTTGGCCCAAGGTGTAACGGAGTGGCATTCTGTGACATGTTTGTCAAAATAACTTGGAAACATTCAAACATTTGGGACCTGTACAACTACAGGTCGGTGTCTGCATCTAAGCCAGTTTTAGCACAAGGGGCCTCATGTCATAAAATTACAGTGACCACATTATGTACTGTTTGACCTGGCCCTCTCTGCAGTTTCACCTCAAAACATTTTGCCTTCACCCCTCATGTTTTCTGAACCCTTTCATGTTGGCTTTTAGGACTCTATGCACTTTACCACTGCTATCTAGTGCTAAAGTGCATGTGTTCTCTCCTTTAAACATGATAACATTGGCTTACACCCAATTGGCACATTTAATTTACTTGTAAGTCCCATATAAAGTGGTACAACATGCACACAGGGACTGTAAATTAAATGCAACTAGTGGGCCTGCAACACTAATTATGACACCCACTTAAGTAGACTTTAAAACATCTCAGGCCTGCCATTGCAGCCTGTGTATGCAGTTTTAAACTGCCATTTCAACCTGGCAAAATAAACCTTTTGCCATGCCTAAACCTTCCTTTTTCATACATATAAGTCACCCCTAGGGCTATACAGCCCATAAGGCAGGGTGCATTTTATTTAAAAGGGCGGGCATGTACTTTTAAGTTTTATATGTCCTGGTAGTGAAAAACTCTCAAATTTGTTTTTCACTATTGCAAGGCCTAACTATCCCTTAGTATAATATTGGGTTACCTTAATACATTTCATAAGTGATATCTTTTGATTGGGAGCAGGTAGGAAAGTCATATTAGGTGTCTGAAGAATTCGCCCTAAGTTGGCAGGGTATGCCCAGACGTGGGTCCCTTGCTCACTTTGCCACTGGATTCAAGCTAGCCTGGCTGATGACGGCTGAATAGCCAGAAACTGGTCCCAGGATGCTTGTTTCCGGTCCAGGGAAGACATGGCTTGGCAGTTCGGGCTGGACTGTTCCCATGAGGCACAGGGTCAGACTGATTTGCATATGGCCATGTCTGAACTGGGGTGGTGGAGTGAGCTAAAGAATGATGATGGATTAAACCCAGATCAGTTGACTGGGGGTGAGTGTTTGATTTGCTCAAGCGCTCCATCCATCATCCCCTTTGGTATCTCTAAGTTAAGCCTGGCTGCTTTGTGCCAAGATACCAGAGGGTAAACCCAGGTAAATGTGGGGACTTTTTGTGTTTCACCCTGAAAGAGATTGTGACTGTTGCTTGAAAAGGGCTCCTCCCCCCAACTATTAACCCAATTTCTCACATGTAGAAAACCCTTTTTATGAGATGGAAAATGCTTTCGACAAGTAAAAGGACTTTTGTGATCAATTCCGAGTTGCAAATAGAAGAGTTCATGAAAGAGGTTTCTCCTTCCCCTTTCCAATTTGGAAAGGAATTTATTAATATTTTGTGACTGGAATTGCTGTCGCAAACTATTGATGGGCTAACAACTGTCAGGTTGGGGTGATAACTAATTCAAAAGGGGAAGGGGTACCCTTAGGACCCCTTTCACTTTGGGAATCATGTTGGCAGCCTCAATGGGGAGAAGTTTTCTATTACTGATTTTTTTTAAACCAGCACTGATTCCTTTAAGGAGCATGGCCTGCTTTGAAATAAGAAATATTTTCCATTTTGGAATGTAGTCATAGAGATGATGGTGTGCTGTCCGTTGCAGGCCGCCATCTCTGTGATTACAGACAATCACAGAGGGTCGCAAATTGGCACCTTCCTAATCAATATTAATTAGTCAGGTCCTTCTGCAAACCCCTGAGATTCAGTATTTTGTGAACCAACCGAACAGTACATATATCGGTTTGCAAAACACTATTTTATTCTTATTTCACATAGTTCACATATTTCATATGTGTGTAATTTGCAACTACTTTTTGCTAATGAAATAATAATACATCATGACCCTAACTTTCATAACGAGATGAATGCCAAGTGTGTTCACTCCTTGTTTGCAGTTCTACCTGGTCTACCTGTTCAAATCTGCATAAGGCATAATAAAATAAAATGTAAGCTGTTTAGACAGAAGCTAAGTGAATAGTGAAGTTCCCCTACTATGTGCATGGCCACTGTTCCAGTCGTTCACACTGTCTACTATTTAGCTAGCCATTAGGTAAATAATTAAGTTTATTTTAAGTTATTTGCAAGATTATCGGAAATACAGTACATAATTTCTATAATTTAGCCACCTGCCGGCAAAATATCGAAATTTCTTCTCTACTTGCCCGGCTGCTGGTCAAATAATATAAAGTTTCTGTTTATTAACCAGCAGTCACATAAATAAATACGTTTATTTGATATTTGCATGGCTGCTGGCCTAATTGCACGTGTTCTCTTTTTGCCAGCAGCTGGGTAATGATTGAAGTTTTTTATCTGCTTGACTGCTGGACAAATAGTACAAAACCTCTGCCATGTAGCAAGTGGCCAGATAAATAGTGAAGCTTCTCTGTTATTTGCACGGCTGCTGGCCATGCAGTGCAGAATCTCTATTATTTACCCAGCGGCCGAGTAAATAGCAAAGTTCTTCTGCTATTTGCCCGGCTGCCAGTCGAACAGTTCAGAATCTCTACTATTTAGCCAACAACCGGGTAAATAGTGAAGTTTTAGTAAAGTTTTTCTGCTATTCTTACGGCTGCCGACGAAACAGTGTAGAACCTCTAATATCTAGCTAGCGGCTGGGTAAATAGTGAAGTTTTGGTAAATAGTCAAGTTTTTCTGCTATTTGCATGATTCCCGTCCAAACAGTGCAGAATCTCTACTATTTATCCAGTTGCTAGGTAAATAGTAAAGTTTTTCTGCTATTTGAACGCCCGCCAACCAAATAATGCAGAATCTCTATTATTTGGCCAGGTAAATGTTGAAATTGTGTCTGCTATTTTCATGGTGCCAGCAAAATAGTAAATAATTTCTACTATTTAGCCAGCAGGCAAGTGAATAGCAGTGAAAATTCACTATTTACCAGATGGCCGAGTAAATAGTCGCTACAATTATGGAAATACCAAAATATTTCCATGGTAGATCTCCGAGACTCTGAAATTACCTTTTTCAATGAAAACGAGGAGAGGTGCACACACGGTGTATAAGCTTATGCCAGGAGCAATGAATTGGAGAAAGTTTATTGTCGTTTGTAATGTCAATCAGTCTACCCGGTCTATTATTTAAAAAAAGAACAGTGAAGGAAAAGAACCACTAGAGGGCGAAAGGTACTCAGGAAAAGAATATTCAGCGGCTGAATAACCCATAAATTCGTTCCTGAAGTCTAAGCAGACGATCGACTGAACGTTTCACATAAATGTCTTTTTTGGCTGAATAGTATTATTTGGAATGAGATACGTATTCAATTAACTCACAGAACACATCCACATTCCTGGTGATTTATATTTAAATTGAGTAAAATTGCTTAAATGGAAAACATATGCGTATTTTCAACTTGTCCGTTGAAGGCACTTTTTTACATTTTGAGCAAAAATGCAATTGCATTTATATGAGGTATCATTTTTTTCAATTAGGTTTTTTGTGTAAATATAGTGCATTTACACGTTAACAAAACATAAACTCAGCTAGGCAAAGTATACCTAAAAACGAAATACAGACTAGACATGAATTGACTTCATGAGTATAAGGGATTTAAATTGTAAAAAAAATGCATCTCAGCATTCATAATTTCGGATATGAGATGGCATCTCAACTGAAAGCTAAGAAGAGAATAGTACTGCTCTGATCAAGTGATTCCCAAATAGATGTACGTATGTACGTCCTCCAAAGAAGCTCTGCGTGCTTCCCAATTTAAAGTGCTTCGCCCAATAAACATCTGCAAACGCAGGCCCAGATTTACCATGGTTTTGCGTTGCCCTTGCCATGCCATGCACGGGGACGCAAGGGCGACGCACAACTTACCACGCAAGGTCACCTTGCGTGGTCCTGCGTGGCTTGATAAATCTAGAGTAAAGCAAGGCTTTGCAAATCGCTGCCTTGCATTACACTGCGGCAGGGAGTCGTGCCGTGGTTGGAGTCTGGGTGTTCCCACGCATGCACCCATGCATTATGACACATTCCCAGATTTACCAACATGGGTAGACCTGGTAATGCGTCAGAATTGCATGCCTCTCCACCAAAGGCGCAACGAGGAGAAATATCTTTATTTCTCCTAGTTGCTTCCTCTTCCTAAGTGTGCTTTTCACTTCGGGCCTCATTTATGGGTTTTTTGCCATAGGGCAGTGTAGCAGGCCTTGCTGCCGCGCTGCCCTACGGCAAAAGAAAAGGGCAGGAATGTGCCGTATCTAGTAGAGACGGCGCCTTCCTGTCCATTTTCCTGGTGCACAATGGGCTGCAGTGTGCCAACGCAGGCACCTCTGTGCCATTGTGCAAGGGTGCCTGCGTTGCTGGGATGATTATTTTTGTGCAGGTAGGGAAACCTTCCTGCACAAAAACAATCACAAGAGGCATTTTCCTCTTTCTATGTGTGCTGCAAAATGCAGCACGAATAGAAAAAGGAAAAACAAGGAGAAATAAAGATATTTCTCCTCGTTGTGCCTCCCTTACGCCTCCCCTGGAGTGGCATAAGTTTTTGGCGCAGCCTCAGAATTATGATTTCCCGTAAATCTGGGGCAGTGTCAAAAAGCCATGGATGTTGCTGGGAACGCCCCCAGCAACACACATGGAATGCCCCTTTCATTATATTTTCTGCGTGAAAGGGGCACATATTTTTAAGGCCACGAAAAGCCATGTAACATGCACACTGCGCCACCGGAACGTCAAAAAAGTGACATTCCAGCGTCGCAAAAGTGCAGATAGGGCCTCAGAAATGAGGACCTTAGAAAGAGTAAAATGCTTCGGAGGATTTTTTTTGTGCAAGAAGGTGCCCCTTCCTGCACAAAAATAATCCTGCCTACAACGTAGGCACCCTTGCACCATGGTGCAAGAGGGTCTGCATTGGCGCTAGGCAGCAGTTTGTGTGCCAGCGCAGGCAAAGAGCAGGAATGCGCTGTATAATGTTAAATACAGCACATTCTTTCCCTCTCCCTTTCACGCAATGCAGGTGGCTTGCTCCGTTTCATTAAATATTGATAAATATGGGCCTCAGTGTTCAATCAGAGCCGGCGGTTGCCGATGGGCCGGCAGTGGCGGCCGCTCCATTAGGGCATTGGAGCGCCGCCTCACTGCTTTCTCGCAGTGCGAGAAGCAGAAAATAAAATGGTATTTTAAATACCATTTTATTTTCTGCTTCTCGCGCTGCGAGAAAGCAGACGGCAGGGGTATGCCTGGTTGGGGGTGGGCGGGAGCGTATGCCTGGTTGGGGGCGGGCGGGTGGTTCGGGGAGGAGTGGCTTGCACCACTCTGAGTGCCCTGACTGCTTGGTCGGCCCTGGGGCTGACCAAAGCAGTCATGCGCACTCTACATTTTTTCTATGTAGGCTGCATGCAGCCTACATAGAGAAAATGGCGTCCCTACTGGTGCCCGGCTGGGCGCCGTCTGGGACTCTGCACCAATCACAACGCTGCCATTGCAGCGTTGTGATTGGCTTACAGGAGGGGGGGGGGCTGCAGCATGTTCTGTTCCTGTTCAGAACGCGGGACCCCGGCCGAGGAGCAGAGGCGGCGCGGACCCGATCAGGTAAGTTTTCTTTTTATTTTAATGTTAATTTTAAACCCTCCCCCCACCCCCGCGCGACCCCCCCCCCCGCGAGTATTGCGAGCCGCGACTGGGCTAGGCTACCTGCAGAAATCCCTAACTCCCCCCCCCCCCCGGCCCAGCCGTGAGAAGAGGGAAACGTTAAAGATTTCAGCGAAGCCTTTGATGAGGCCGGGCCTGGCGAACCTCGAGTACAAACCCATTATCTCTGAGGGCTTTGGGGAACTGTTTGCACAGCTCGCCGAGCTGTGCTGAGCAAAGACGCCTCCCAGGTGCGGTCACGGTGCAAACACGCACGTTGGAGTTACTTCTGAAAAGTAATAGATTACCCAACAAGTAATCAGATGTGCAGCGCCGATTAAGGGAAGCGCCTCGTCTAAATGACTGATAACGTTTGCGTTGAATTTACACGAACAGGTGCAGGTTCGAGGGTCGGTAAGGCGAGAAAGCAGTCTGCACTACAGCACGGTTCACTGGCATCCGTGAGGGAGTGAGATTCACAGGCCTGATTGTGAGCACGGACAAGGGGGCATCTCTGCCAGCACCCAACTGGGAGGCAAGGGATGTGGCCAGCGTGTGCTGCGGGTGTCGGGTATGAGTAGAGGGCGATTGTCCGTAACATGCACAGGCCAGACCAGACTTAGAGCAGGCTCTGTGATGGGGGGGGGGGCGGTAGAAAGCGGCCAGCGTGACCTTGGGAATGGTCAAATCTAGAGGGGACATGGTGGCAGGAGGGGTAAGAGGCGGAAAACAACACGAGCAGTTGCGGGCGAAGGTGAGAAAGGTACTGAAGAGAAAGGAGTCAGGGAACTTAGAGAACATACACAGCCCTGCTGCATCGGAGACAAGGGCCCCGTGTCTGGACCCCACGAAGCCACCCCTGCACCTGCCGTAGCCAGGAATAGTGCAGCATCATGGCACCCCTCGCCCACCTCAGAAACCCCTAGCAGGCAGCATGGCACCGGTGCGCGGCATTCGCCGGCTCTACTGAGCCTGGTCTGGCGGCAGAGGGGCAAGTTTAGAGCGGCGCAAATCTGTTGTGTGGAGTGTGAGTGCCTCATCTACTTTGTGGTTCGGCATCTGTGGGCCCCGTGGGTGTGCGCAATCCACTTATTGTGGGGAGTTGGGGCTCAGCCTCTTTTTGTGTGCCTGTGAGTCGCTTGTGTGATCGTTCTGGGACTGCGTGGTCACTTTGAAGTGGGTCTTGTGTTCATTCCCAAATTGTATCGCTCCTCCGTGGTAGCGTGAACGCTCTGAGGCTGTGTGAACACCCTGTGTATGTGAACACCCAGGTTGTATGACCACCCAGTCCTTAAAATTCACTATCAGATCATCCGGGTTCCTTGTAATCACCTGTGATTGTTTGATCTGATTGTGAGACCTCATCTGTGTGAGTGGTACAATGAGAAAAAGTGCTATGATTTATGTGAAATCTAGTCTCTAAGTCTGTTTTTTCTCTGAACAGTGCCAAGCTGTTGGTACGTTGGCAGTGCGCCTGGTGCCTGCCTTGGGTCTTCTGTGGGATTGTGTTCTTAACGTGGACTGTGCAAGTCGTGTCAGCCTATCCTCAGGTGTGTGTCTGCTACCAATGCTGATCTGTGTGCTTACTCCCTGGGCACTGCAAGTGTGACCCGGCTGTGTACGCGATGTGCAGGCTCCTGTGAGTGGTTGGTGTGTGTGGTCAGCAGTGTGTATCCTGCCAGTGCCCTGACTGTTCCTCTGGACCTGCCAGCCTGCCCTGGGGCAGGCGCGACCACCATTGCCCTGCCGCTGCTTCAGCCCCCAGCCCTGGTGCAGGTGGTGCCCAGCCCTTGCCACTGGCACTGCCCAGGATGTGCCCAGCCTTCTGATCTCGGACCACCTGCTGCCAACATGATGCCCGAGCAGGCCAACCATGTGGTGTCCACCATCGAGAACATGCCCGCCGAGAGCATCTCGACGCCCTTCACCCTGCAACAGAGGTTCTGGAGGGTCTTCAACAGGTGAGCGAGCCCCTGGCATCATCAAGGAGGTAGACATTTCTGAGTGGCATATTTGGCCGGAAAACATATTGCCCAGTGGATTTGTGCTGATCGCAAAGGCATCTTAAGTCCATTGTCTTAGAAGAGCATCATTTTACATGTTGTTTTGCTAGTGACAGATAATCTAATGCAACAAGAGATGTGATGGCTTTTGGTTTAGGCTGGCATTGACATGGCAAGGACTAGATACACCACATAAGATGCTGCATCTGTGAAAGTAAGGCTGCCCAGTCTAGGTATCGCATTCATGTGGCAGTGAAATGACATGAAACATCACTTGATGGCACACACACGTGAGATATAATGAATATGTCAGTAGAATAATGTACATTATTGAACAGGGTCAGTCTGGTGTTTTGAATTTGTGATACCCCCCACCCCCCTCTCATAGACCAAATGCTGTCTGCTGGAGTAATAATAATATTAAAATGGACCTGTCTGTGATGGGTTTACAATACTGGTCATGGATAGGGTTTTCAGGAGTAAGTCTGCTGGTATAGCTCATGTATGTCTTGCACTACCTGCAGCTGTGAGTGGTCTTTCGGTAGTGGGTACCATGGGTTGGCCTTGGAGTATTAATTACCTGAGGCTGTTGACCAGAGCGCTATGTATCTGAAACCTTCCAGGTAACCAGTGGGAAGGGTGAAACTTGACTTTCTTTGACAAATGGTGTCTCCCTCATTGAGCAAGGGGTGAGTGGAACGCAGCAAAAGTCGAAATCCCGGTTGTGGGCTGTTCTTGCATCCTCTATTCTGTCTGACTCGTGTCTGGCGCGCATTTCTTATAACACTCTGCTGGTAAAATACGCAAAGATTGTCCTCTATAACTCATAAAAATTGGCAATTTCTTAAATGATAAATATTTCAATCGTATTGCATTATTAACCTTCCTGCTTCGTCAAGTGTGCTTGAAAATGCACCATTTGTGCACTCTTTATTTCAAAATTTTCTCGGGGGGAGAAGCCCCCCGAACCGCCCTTAAGTTGTTCGGGCTCGCTCGCTACGCTCGCTCGCCATAGTGCAGTACGGCAATAATTTTACAGCCACCACTTTCAAATGTCACCAGCCGCCACTGTGGGCCGGCACACATTTTTGGGGACCAGCACTTATTTTTCCGCATTAGACATTTACAGAAAGCAAGAGAGGAAAATATTTAAAAAAAACCAGAGGAAAACACAGAGGGAAAAACCGGTACAAAGGAAGAAAGCAGGTAGGGAGGTAAAGGGGGAGGGAGTGTCTTGTAGTAGATTAAGGAAGCATGAAGTATGTTTAATAAAACATTATGCCTTTGTAATCTGCGCTAAAATGGTGCACATGCACATTTATTGTTAGCTTACACTCGACTCAGACTAATATTGATACGGCCCCTTTGTTGTCCACCTACTTTTATGGTGTACCAGGCGGACAGACGTGCATCAGCAAGGGTATGTTCTGGGTAGAAGAAATTGCTGTCTTTACTTGCTTAATAAGAGGGAACTGTGTACTCCTTATCACACAGGCCTTTACCGCTGTGTTCAGAGATCAAGGTAACCCACCCCTCATCCATGAAAAAAATAAGATTTTACAGAGCCTGTAAGTCAGGATACTGAGCGCTCTTTGTAAATATGTGGCAAATATTCCAAGCATTTTATCAGTGTTTATTAAAAACGTGTTTTAAGTAAACATACATAAAAAGGAAAAAGATTAAAAAACAAAGAAAACTAAAATAAATGTATCCCCTAATCTATAAAAATATATTTCATATCAAATAAAATAACAGAAAAGTTAAACCACCTTCGAAACAAGAGGAAATCTAATGACAGATGACTCGAATGCCCCATTGTAATCTGATTTTTCTACATTCATATTTATTCTTGAGCAATAAATCGAATCTAAGTGCCAGCATCAGGAATTTAATATTGAATTGAATGTGTGAGCAATAAGGACAGACCAGTGCCATGAGCAGTGGGGCCGTGCTTTCTTTTCCCGACATGTATAGATTTATGCTCTTTCTGGTCTTTGTGCTTTTAGCTTCTATAGTTGACCCAGTAGAAAATATGCCTATAATGTATTGAATCAGAATCTGTTGATCATAAACCCTATGCATCCTCAACTACTTGGAGGGAAGTTTCCTAGGAAGTAGTCTCATTTAGTTGAATTTAACAATCTGCTAACCCAATAAACTAAAGAGTAAAAATTTTGTTTGCTTATGATTAATTCCAGTTTTGACCCTTCTAATAAGTGTCATGTAATTGGGCTGTAGCTTTGTTTCATTTTTTCCTAAGATACACAAACTAGATATCCAACTTTATATCGGTCCAAGATTTATAATACTCATGGCAACCAGCACTCAATGTGTGACGTAATCTCAAGTTCCCATCTGACTCTATTGGATTATTGAAAACCTGGAGGCTGTAAACAAGCAATCCGTTAGAGTTAATCATCTTGATATGTTTAACAACAAAGTCACTTGCCCCAATAAAAGGACTATTCCTCTTTTGGTCAGCTGGTTTCTTCATCAGGAAGCGCTCTGATAGCCACCCCTTTCTGTGATCAAATAGTTAGAAATTAAAATTAAAAACTTCGTAAAAAAGTAAAATACTAATAAAAGTTCCAGAAAATGCATTTATCCCATACATGTAAACCGGACAAATTCTTTAATACCTGTACTTCCCATAATTCCCAAGAAATAAGAATTATAAAAAAGGTACTACAGAGCAAGATTATGGTAACTTCCGTGGTGATTAGGAGGGCATGCTTTGGGTGGACAAAGACTGGTAGGGTGTTATATGGTGTTGTGCCTTGGCATTTCACCAGGGCCTTCAGTACGTCTTGTTGAATCCTCAAAGAACTGTGCAAATGGGTGATTAGGTAGGGCCCAATCTTCCAGTGCATGTGTAAGGAATGTGTTGGTTGTGAGGTCATTTATAGTGCAGTGTTTTCTTGTTGTGCATGTACGCCCAGCGAGGGTGCTCTGAACTCGTTGTAGCAGCGTGTAGCAGAACTCTATGCAGGAATCAGTATGCAAGAGGAAGTATGAGGAATGGATTACCAAGCAACATATTTAAATCAGTGTCATTTTAGCTCGTCTATGTCACATGTTTTGAAAGATCCAGTCATTGTTGGAGATCTATATACTGGAGACTGTGACAATCATTAACCCCTTAGCTGTTAATCCCAAAAATAATGTTAAAATTATGAAAAAATAGAAATAGGTGACAACGGTTTATCTGCAATTTTTTGCCCCATACACTGATTTGCAAAAGTAATATGCTTTTACATCCACCAAACCCTTCCGGTCGCAGGCATTTATATTGTTTGTTGGTTTACCAAAAACATGGAATTCCCAGGGCCAAAAAGTGAGCTGTACCTTATAATGTTTTATCATGGTGCTCCGACAGTGCAGAAATTCATGTGGTAACATCTAATGAATGAAAAATGTGTATGAAGCTGTAGTAGTAATTATGGAAGGTACAGAAGGGAGTGGCTGGAAAATGGGGAATAATTATTACTACAAGGATAGAAATAGGGAGGAGTAAGAAGGGGTTAAGGGAGAGTCAGGGAGGGGTTTAGGGAGAGACGTCTACCCACCCACAAAATTATAAGGCCATTGCTGTTCACAAACTAATAAACTTCTAAAGTTATTATAGCCAAAAAGTGACGCAAAACAGCTCGGAGCTGGAGTACGCCTAGAATCACACATGGCCAACTCTAGGTACTGCAACACCCTCCCATACAAAACAATGGAGTCAGGGGCTTAAAATAATGTTAAATTAACTTAATTCAAACAGTTAAAAAAAAAAAAGTATATTTTAATGTTAACAGACATAAACATTAGTATATATTTTTTTATTAATTATACAATATTTTAATAACTTTTTGACGATTTAAAATAATGAAACAATACATTTTATTGAATATAGATGATTTACTTTTAAATAATTCTATACATAACTTATAATAGTTCTTGGTGCATAATAGAAAAATATGTATTTTTTAATTCAGGTGGGAATTTATCTTTAATGTAACGGTAATAAATATGTTTTAGGAATTTAATACAATTTAAATGCAATATTTAGTCAAAATGTAGTAAATAGTTCTGTACCATTTTTTTCTTTAGTTCTATAATTAAAATAAAGTAAATGATTTACACTTATATTTTAAGTAAAAATATTTTTACCTTTCCTCCTTTATGTTTTTTGGGGATGGTGTAGTGGTGCTAGACTCACTACTATTTGTTTTTTATAGTCATAACTTGCACTTGTAAGTTAGACTCCACTCTCTTTTTGAAGGGTTGGAGAGATGTAAGTATACACATTTTTGTAACTTTAAACTCAGATTTTGTGAATAGCCAGAAGTAGTAAAGGGCATTATTATGAGTTTGGTGGTGCTGGAGCAGAACCACCCCGCTCCCGCACCGCCAAACCAGTGTAGAAACCACCCGCCAGATCAGGAGTTTTCTCCTGGTCTTCAGGGCGGTTCTTTGGTGTTCCAAGGGCGGTGCCTATGAAATAGTGTTAGAAGTACCTGAATCTCCACGGAAGCAGGATGGACGCTTTTTTCCCTACGCCAACTCACTGGTGCCGCCGCCAATATTTATGGTAACGCCCACCAGCAAGCGGGAAAGGGGTATGGGACAGAGAAGAGACTGCTTCAGGATGATGAAAACCCTCTTGTAAATTGGAACCTTTGCTGGGGTACTTCTTCTTATGCAGCAACCCGTAATGATCCCAGGAAGAGGAAGCATATAATGCACAGAAGAGAAAGAAAACAATAAAACAATCTACTCTAATAATCTTCTAATACTATCTAAAAGTAAACTAACTCCTACCAATTACTCCTGAAGACATTGCCTCTCTTCTGTAGTTATAAACAAAATGTAAGTAGCAAAACATGCATAGTTCTTTAAGGAAACAAACCAGGAGGACTGTATTTAGATTAGTCACTGTTCTCTCTTTCTTGTTCTCTGAAGACGCTGATGCTGAGTGCGCCAACACTACTCCTCCAAGGAACCACTTGAAATGCAGCACGCAAAAAGGAGCAGAGAAGGAAAGATAGGGAGGAAAGAATAGGAAAATGCGCCAATAGGGAGGAAGATGCCGAACAGTTCTCTACACAAAGCTAGAAATTTCTTACTAACTTCCAGACGCTGACTAAGTCCAAATTCCTGTCACCATGTAAAAAAACACAAGGGACACCCTACTCACACGGAACCAGGGTACATTACAATTTAAACAAAAACAGTGGTTCCTGTGGACACTTAATGATTAATATCACAATATAATTCTCAGCACAATCGCAGTTAACTGGGAGTCTATCAATGTCAGGGAAAGAAGAACATGTAACATAGGAGGTATAGAGAAACAAGCTTTTTTATATATATGAAAATTCACACATTTATTATAAATTTATCAGTGTTGAGTGTCCCAAGTGAAAAAAAACGTGAAACCTATGAGTATCAATTGTGACTTTTGTGACATAAAAACAAGGTTTCAATGTTGTTTACAGAAAACGACCATTCAATGGATACACAATCAATGTTAACAGTTTCCTAGTTTAATAGTAGGGACTGGG
Source organism: Calotriton arnoldi (assembly GCA_963921515.1). Classification (NCBI taxonomy): domain Eukaryota; kingdom Metazoa; phylum Chordata; class Amphibia; order Caudata; family Salamandridae; genus Calotriton; species Calotriton arnoldi. The sequence goes on from CAWUFW010001822.1 coordinate 25,190, forward strand.
ATTGGTTCGTTTTCAAATCGTCGACGATGTTTCGACCCAGCTACCAATGTGGGGTCTCATCAGGACCTATCAATGTAGGGACACCTGTGGATGACTGACAGTGAGTGAGGGGAACACCTGTGGGAGTGCGGGGTGGTTAAGGATACTCACATAGGGCCCGGCCGGGCACTTATGGAGGGATGGGTACTGGCAGTCACAGATATGCGAGATGGTCACGAATGGAATCCTACATCCAAGAAGGGTGTTGCATGAATGGACAAAGTCCAAGGATAATGGGGGCCTTGAATTACTCAGGGAAACGTCAATCCGTTTCTGTAGTGATTCCGGTATTCATGAAGTCAATGTAGAATTCAGACTCAATCTGTAGCGGAAAAATTCCCGCCTCGGATTCCCTGGAGAACTGCTCTCGTCTGTCTCTGCTTGTTGAATGGCCTGTCACAGCACAGTGGAGGAGAGGAAACAAACCCTCCAAGCCACGACAAGATCCTCTAAAGCACTGCTTTTCTGGAACTGTGACACTCGAGTCAGCTATACCAGAAGGCAGCAGGTCTCGGAATAACGGGGACGAAGGAGAACACCGCTAAAATGACGAAATGCCGCTCAAACCCTTGAGGGCAAAGGAGGAAAGGAAAATATTTCCAAACACCAAGCGCAAGGCTAAATTAGTCTGCCTCCCACTCTGTGAAGAGGAGCGGACGGAAAACGAACTTCTCTCAGGGGATACAAAATTGAAGTGCGCAGAGAAGTGCGCGCGCACTCGTCTTGAGCCTTCAACATCAATGCCTGCAAAAACACGGGCAATGCGGCGGCCATCTTGAAATGTCTCGAGTCCACTGTAAGCCTACAGATCTCTCCAGTGATTGATCATTTGAGGCTTCACTAAGATCCTTCTTCTTTTCTGCCCCCTCAGCCCACCTTGAATTACTGATACCACATTAGCCTGATTCCTGACAAATAGGCACCGCAATGGGAATGTCAAAAGCAGTACCCAGCTGTGGCCCATGCAGGTAAGAGCGGTGGGGCCGGGTTGGGGGGGGGATTCGACAGACGACCACGAGGGGAAATTAAATAAGTAATACATTTTCCCTTGTCATCGTCTGTCAGAATCCCTCTCCACCCGGCTCCACCGCTCTTACCTGCACGGGCCGCAGCTGCCAATACCTGCATGGCTTGGTCTGCTGCAGCAATTGTGGGGATGGGATGCACACCTTTCTTATTTTGAATTTTCAAACTTGTCCTAGTTCTCCTTAGATTGCGTGCAGACTGGTAGGGTGCCAGCCCGACACCCCGGTTCCAACATCAACTTTAAAGAAGGGGCGGCATCTCGCCCCCGCCAATCGCACAGCTCAATGTCGCCAAGTTGGCATTGTAATCTTCCTTAAAAATTATCAATCTACTCCGTGTATGCCATCAACTTTTCAACTTTAACCATCTTGTACTTTTTCGTCCACACGTGGAATATATTTGCCATTTTCCAAATTTCTAATGTTCAAGATGTGACACTCCGGACCTTTATACATGAACACGACTAAAGCAAAGTTTGTAAAAAGGCAGTGTTTATTCAAACGAAGACCCAATGCATTTCGGGCTAGAAAGCGCCCTTCTTCAGGGGTCACTGTAAACAACGATAAAACAATAATCAGTATGTTTCATTATTAAACATTATAGCATTGCATTGCCCAAATTAATGTGCAATTAATCACGATTCCACTTGACATCTCATTTTGCTCATCTACCCCTCATTCAAAACATTACTTGCTGTATAACCTTTCTACTCATGATATTAGTCTCTTCATTCCTACCTCATTTTGCCCAAGCCCGTTGTCTCCCGCACTCTGTTTCCCAACAAACATCCCTTCCTTCTTCCAGCCCAAATTCCCCACTTCCTCATGTTGTCAATAGTCCATTCCTTCCCACTATCTCCCACATTCTCACTCTAAACAAAACATCCTTTCCTTACTGCCAACTTTTCACACTCCCGTCACCGTTATCTATATTCCCTCCCTTCCTCTACATTGTTACTCAAACCAGCTGTCACCCACCGACTTTCTACCCGACCTGACTCCTGTCATTTTCAAATACATGTATTTAATCACTATCATTGAAACGCCAGCTACGCTCCTAGCCCTCTACTGAGTAACGCCCTCACATATACAACATACCTGCCACGAGCGTTAAAAAGCAACCCTTCACGTTGACATTCCAGCAAGAAGTCCTTCACATCCTATCCCCTCCCATATTTAACCAAATTGTCCCACCCTAGTGCCTCCCAATAGGCCCGTTATTACACCATTTTCCCGCCGTCGATGCTATTAACCTATTCTAAATCTAAATACTACGTTTCTCATAATGCAATAGGATGCTCTGAAAGGAGCACGAGCTCATCGTACATGATCGTGTTGCACAGTGACTCTACAAGTAACGATTGTCTCAATGAGAACTCCAATGTCATCTTTGAATCCTAAATGTTTTAAAGTTCGTTTCCACTGTCAGTTTCAACACCAGATTTAAAAACAAACCCAGATCTTTCGCCAACGGTGTGGACGCGTGACATATTGTCAGTTTTTACTTTTCTTTCTTCTCTTCCTTCTTTTAGTTCGACTGGTGCTAGCCCATATGGGGCTATACCAGAAGGCAGCAGGTCTCGGAATAACGGGGACGAAGGAGAACACCGCTAAAATGACGAAATGCCGCTCAAACCCTTGAGGGCAAAGGAGGAAAGGAAAATATTTCCAAACACCAAGCACAAGGCTAAATTAGTCTGCCTCCCACTCTGTGAAGAGGAGCGGACGGAAAACGAACTTCTCTCAGGGGATACAAAATTGAAGTGCGCAGAGAAGTGCGCGCGCACTCGTCTTGAGCCTTCAACATCAATGCCTGCAAAAACACGGGCAATGCGGCGGCCATCTTGAAATGTCTCGAGTCCACTGTAAGCCTACAGATCTCTCCAGTGATTGATCATTTGAGGCTTCACTAAGATCCTTCTTCTTTTCTGCCCCCTCAGCCCACCTTGAATTACTGATACCACATTAGCCTGATTCCTGACAAATAGGCACCGCAATGGGAATGTCAAAAGCAGTACCCAGCTGTGGGCCATGCAGGTAAGAGCGGTGGGGCCGGGTTGGTGGGGGGGGATTCGACAGACGACCACGAGGGGAAATTAAATAAGTAATACATTTTCCCTTGTCATCGTCTGTCAGAATCCCTCTCCACCCGGCTCCACCGCTCTTACCTGCACGGGCCGCAGCTGCCAATACCTGCATGGCTTGGTCTGCTGCAGTCCATGCCGTGCAGGTCCTGGGGTGCATGCACACAGGGGGGCACATGCTGTGCCCCACTGTGTGCATCTACATGGCATGAGTCACCAGGGAGCCCTGTAGGGCCGCCTTCGTTGCATCACCGCCACACTTTTCATGGCAGTCGCACCGCCTTGAAAGGTGTGGCGGTGAGGAAACTCATAATATGCTTGGCGGGGCTGCAGCGGCCCCACCACGCATATTGCGGTCTCAAGACCACCGCAACACCACCAGGGAGATCTCTGATCCCTGGCGGTTGTGATGGTCCCAGGGCGGCCCGAGCGCCCTGGTCATAATAGGGCAATTGGAAGACCGTCACCGCCGCGCTCCTGCGAGTCTGGCGGTCTGTGGACCGCCAGACTCGTAATAAGCTGCTAAGTTACTCAAAAGTGTAAGAGCAAATTTACACGTGTAAATTACTCACAAGTTTAACTTACCTTTGTGAATAGCCCAAACTGAGTTTAAGAGCAGTGGTTATTTGTACAACTCTGCATTTAGGATTAGCTATGCTATCATGTGATTCGGAGGGCGCTTTGCTAAGCTGTTCTGTCTTGCACACTGGTTTATATTTAGAAGGCGTACATGGAGAGAAATTACATTTATAATAACAAATGTGCTACTAGTCTTTATCCCCACACTTCTCGTGATAAAAACTGTACCCTACTTGTGAGGGTCATCCTAGAGCCTGCACAGCAATAAACCCCAAACCCCATTGTGGAAAAGTACAATTTTCACAATGAAAATTGACCCAGTTTGTTGATGTGAGTAGCTGTGGTATTTTGGCCTGGGCATCGCCACATCCTGGAGAAACCTACTAAACCCAGACATTTCTGAAAACTAGACACCCAGGGAGTCCAGGTGTGATTTGCCTTTGCATAGATCCCACTCTATGTTTTTACCCAGAGGACAGAAGGTCTGCTGGGGCCATTATGGTGTGGTGCTACCCAGTGCCTGCACAGGCCAATCCCACCCCTTCCTTTTCTTTTGACCATTTTCCTTTATGTCTGGGTGGTGGTAAACCTCAATCTGCACCGGCTGGAGGGGTGGGGGACAGAATTACTTTTGGATTCGTTATGGGGTGAGGGCAAATACCAAGGACCAGGCAGACCACCCCTTCTACCCCTTCTTTTTAAATCAAGATTCCTGATAAACATCCCCACTCTGCCCACTGGGGGGCAAAAAGTCTATAATGCCCTTTGGGGGTAAAGGTATGGTCCAATGCCTGGGCGAGCTGACTTCCTCTGCTTTCTTTTTTTATTTTTTTACCCTGGATTCTAGAGGTATTTCAGTCACCCCAAGGTGCAGACTTGGGATAAACACACCAATCTGCCCTATAGGATGTGCAAAAAGATGGTTCCTTGGAGAGTGCCCAATGCCACGGTGGGCAGCCCCATCCAGTATAATATCCCTGGTAAATACCCCAATCTACTCCCCTCAGAGGAGCAGAGGTTTCCTTTTAGGCAGCACTTGCACTTTTCCCAGGTGGGCCGCCTTCGCCCAAATGAATCCATGGTGCCCAGTGACTGGATCTCTGTTTGGGGATCACCCTCTGAGGGCGCAGCCACAAATAGTTATCAACTTGGGTTAGGCTGAAAGGGGACATTGCCTCTCTCCATCCCTACTCCTTCTACACTGATCAATGCTGATAGGGCAGACTGTTGGTGACTTTGTTATGCCCCCAAACACCGATCAAACTGAGAGAAGTCAGAGCTCATTGCTTTCAGTTTCAGGTGGATGATGTCAGCACGCCTTGCACACTAATGATCACAACAAGCTCAGGGTGAGAGGGAACCTCTTCCATCATGTCCCAACTTTTCTTTTTCAAAAGAAAATCATTCTGGTGCTTGCACCAGAATAATTTTCTGCTTTGGTGTGATGGACGAAATGTTCATGCCCACCACAGTACAAAGGCAATGCCGCAGATATTTATGGGGTAAGGTCCAAGGTTTGCACAGCAGGAGAAGAGAAGGTGCATCCACAAGGGATTTTTGCCAGAGTTGGTCTTGGTCTAATGGGAGCCAGATCTCTGGAGACAGTATTAAATCACAAGTAGATTACTACGTGGAAATCACCCAAGATTGATAGAAACATGACCTCTGGACGAACTATTAAGCAACAAGTAGATCACTATTTGAAAACCCACTCAGGAACAATAGAAGTACAACCTATGGATGCTCCGTTAGACCTCCAGGAAATCACTTTATGGAGTCAACCCAGGAGCAATAGGAGATCCATGAACAGACAGGTGATAGCTGCAGTATGGAGAGAGCTGGAGGTGGGCAGTAGTGAGTGTTCTAGGTAGAGCAGCAGAATTTCTGACCTTACATTTATTCCAGGGCCTAACAGAGAAAAACATGAGGACATCACATGAAGATGTCCTTATCCAGCTGCAGTTTTCCTGGACCCCTGGACTGGATGCCCTGAGGCTAAGAACTTAAATACTGATAATTTGAAGGTGAAATGATTACAGATCCTTCTAGTGCCTTTGGGCAGAGATTGCAGCAGTCGGGGAAAGGGAGTGGACAAGACCAGCTGTAAAGTAGAGGCTTCTTGGGGAGAGAAATGTACAAACAAATGCCTAGAGTTACCTCATTGCACAAGCCCTATCTCAACTTAAATTAAACAAGATAAACTTGGGTATTGCAGCCATTTAGTGTGAAATCTGAGAATAGGCACAAAATCGGGGCCACGGCTTTTGCTCATACAAAGTATGTAAACTAACCTCGCTGGATGCACACCACTGAACAGGATTGCTGTAGTGCTCCATAATAAACAACAGTGGGGCATATTCACAAGGGGTTATCGCTATCGGAACGTCACTTTTTTTGATGTTCTGGTGGCGATGGCCCCTTTGCCTTAGTTACAAGGCGGCATTAAGCCACTTAACGTGGCTTAACTCCGCCTTGTAAATAATGCCCCTATTCACGCAGCGCTTAGCTTGAAATGGGCTGGCAATGAGTGCTGCAGTGGACGTTCTACCGCAAAACCCATTGCTTTTTGATGCTGCCCCCTATTTAAAAGGCTGGCGTAAATATGGGCAGCACCAAAAATATGACCAGGGAAAATCTGGTCTTACACTAGCACAACGAGGAGAAATTAATAATTTCTCCTTGTTTTTGCTGTTTCTAAGTGTGCTGGAGTCTTCAGCACATATAGAAAGATCAAATCACCACAAGTGATTGTTCATGTGCAGGAAGGTTTCCCTTCCTGCACATGAACAATCAGTAGATAAAGACGAGTTGCAACTTCTAAATGTGCTGCATTCTGCAGCACACATAGAAATTATAATTCGCCATTAGTGATTGCTCATGTGCAGGAAGGGATACCTTCCTGCACATGAACAATCATTCCCTTCAACACAGGCCACCTTGCACTATGGTGAAAGGGTGCCTGCGTTGGTGCTAGGCAGCTAAATTTAGCCCAGCGCTAGGGGAAATGCAGGGGTGCACCGTATTATTGTAAATATGGCGCATCCCTGCGTTTTCAGAATGTCGGAGCGTGGCTCCACCATTCTGTTGTGAATATGCCCCAGTGATTCTTACCTGTGGTGCTTCATCAACGTTATTTCAGTGGTGACAATTCAATGGGACCCATCACCGCCTGGGAGGAAAACTAGTGGAGCACAGCTCACAATTGAAGGAAGTTGCGTTGGTCGGCGCAGTGTAAAGCGGCCATGACTGTTGCAGTCAGTGAGGAGGGAGGTTCTCCCAAGTTCATCCTCATAGTTATCACTCTCCTGGGGCGCTTACAGGTGGGAGATACAAGGAAGTGCTGGCAACAAGAGCGCGAGGGGTGCGCTTTGTGCAGTGTGATGACATGCATGGCAGGTGTCCACGGAGCGATAGGAGGCTACTGAAACTATCTAGAACGAGCACTGCAACGCCAAGGAGTGCATGCGGCAGGTGCATGAGGATGTGCACGTAGAGGTTATTTCCTGCTGGATAGCAGACGGAGCTTCGAGTTCTGTTGCCTAGTAATGCAGCAGTAACCAGATTAACCCTTGGAAGCAGTTCGTTGCCAGTGTTATGCTAGGGAATCATTTAAATTAATTCATTTGTGTCTCCAGCAACAACTTTTAGGTTTCTTACCATATTTTGGGGATCTGTACAACGGGTTAACATGGGTGGGAAAAAAAGAAGAGGAAAAATGAAACAATAATATTTTGTTTTCTCACACATATATTTTTCTCATATATATTTATAACTGTTCATAAATATAAGTGAATTAGCATTATGAAAGGTTTATCGACTCTCACTACATCTTTACATGGCCCTGGTGAACCGATCGTGCCATGGGAAGATTGGATGGAGGGCTTTAAAGTCGATGCGCAAGCAATTGGGGGTGACATTTTACAGCAGTAAAGACATTAGCTATTGATCCAGCGGGTTACTAGCAACAAGCATTCATACACCGAATACTCACCTGGGCCCATTCATTCATACTACGCTAGCAATTTCCGCTGGTGGGTCAGTTGTACTCTTTATCAATATCCCTGCTACCAATTACCTTTCTGATTGAAGAGTAATGACTTACCAATGGACCCTTTGACAATTGGGAAATTTAAAATGAGAGACATACAATACAATTCATAAATCTGAAATAATCACTGAGTCAGAAAGTTTTAAAATGTTTATCTAAAGCTTTAGCAGAGTAAATTACAATCCACATAATACTCAATCGTATATCAAGGAGGAAATATACTATAAATCACTTATTAAGCATCCAATGACGGTCCCTCAGAAAAGAGAAAATAGAGACAGCAGCACAACTAAAGATTTCGCTTATAGTTACCTAAGAGTGTGAGAACCAAACCCCTTGGCCAAGGAGTTGGAAAGGGTCCTAAAAAGGATGAAGACCAAAAACCTCCGGACCAGGTTCAAGACGGGACAGGTGACCTCTCTACCAACGACGCCTGCGTCGTTCCCCTCTCTGACACTTCGTTCCTCCTCGATTTCTTCCGTGTCTTCTTTCTAATGGAATCCGCCGCCCCCACCTCAGGACCTCTCTGGACAGCGGTTCAGTATGCAATCGATCAGCTCGTTCTGTGGTCCTCCAAGCTGACAGCCTCAACGCTGTGTTCCTGTGCGCCCTAATGCTAACTAATTAGCTAATTCTAAATCTATTATACCCTTCTACACCTATGTACCTCCCATTAATGTTTCAAAATTATGGGCCCACTACTTCTGATTGGACGGGGATAGGGGGTTGATCCTCACACCATGTCAATTTAGTTCAATTTCTTTAAGCCCATTGTTTTTAAATACCGCCCCTCACAATTAATACATTTGCTTTATTTCCCACCCGTCTCACAACAAAACTTAATACAAAATGTATATTCAATGTTGCATTTGAGGGAACATCGCGGATGTAGTGGAGTTGACCAACAGGTCATGGCCTTGGATGTCTTCCAAGTTGACTTCATCGCTGTGTCTTGATTTTCAGAGCGCATGCGCACATTCCATAGGTCTCGAGCTGCCGTTCTGTTAACCCAGGCCCCAATTTACGAACTAATAGAAATCAAAGAAGAAGCATATTAAAATCAAAAATAAATGTCTTCACTGTATACCCCCTATTTCTACTCTATTCCCATTTAATTATAAACTCTATCCCGCATTAGTAGCGTTAGAATACCACAGTGTTAATTGCAGCAAATGCGTAAGCCTTAGCACGTGAGAACATTAAGCAGCCATTTTAACACACACTGCGCAGAAGCAAAGATTCCCTCCAAGCAAAGAAAGACGTCATACCACGTGATATGGTTGACACATGCGCAGTAGAATTTCCCGCACTTAGCGGCCATTTTGGATTAGACAAGCATTACTTATTAGTTTAAACACATAGGCAAGCTTCTCTCGGATACTGTGTTCGTGTATGCATTTATTAGTAAAGACATTACAAAGTTTAATTAATTAATACTGTGAGAGGTTTTCTTACGAGCAAGTCTCATTTTGAGTCCTTGCTCCATCAATCCCCTCTCTGATGGCGTTTCTGAGCCATCAAAACTACCCACAACCAGATGCCAACTTCTTAGCATATTTTTGTCTCAGTCTCATTTTTACACTTTCTATTTTTATCTTCTCCTTTCAATTTCTTGTATAATTCACTTTTAAGATCTTCTAATTCTATTTCATCAAACTTTCGTTTCTTTCCTTTTCCTGTCACTCTATACGTCTCATTCTTTCTACAACATTTGCACCATATCATTATTGACAGTACTATTATTGCTATCCCTACTAAGGGTACTAATATTTGACCTATAAGTCCTTTTCCTACATTAGTAAACAAGGTACCAATTGACGCAATGCTATTGGTCAATCTTTCCCATACACTATCAACTTCCAGTGGCTTCAGTTCGTTCTCAAGTTTTGTTATATTCTTTATATACGTTCCAATTTCTGCACTTTTGTCAGGAATATACGTGCAACAATGTTTCGTTTTCAACAATTTACAGACTCCGCCCTCTTTTGCTAATATTATATCAAGAGCAAGTCGATTTTGCATAACCATTGATCTAATCGCGACCATCTCCGCATTAATCATTAGAAACCCTCCATCAGTATCCATTGATAAACGATCAACCACTGTAGATAATTTACATATTTTCCTTGAGTTCAGAATTATTCCCACTGAAGGTATCAATGCACCAAATATATCACCTACAATTTCAGAAAAATTAGCTCTTTTACTACGTGTTAATTCACTATTATCTTCATTGCTTCCAGTGTTTCTTTTTACGTGGTATATTTTTGGAAAAACTATTCCAAAATAACAACTTCCATACCACTGTGCAGGAAGCCTAAAGTAAGCCTTATTCCCACACACATAATAAATTCCAGGAAAAACTGAATCTGTTCCTCCTTTTAGCCCCAACCTCCAAGAATTAAGAAATTATGTTCACATTCACTGGTACCGATGAAAATATTGTTATAATCACTTTTTAACCTATGTAGACAAATTTTCCCTGTCTTTACAAAATCCAGAGCCATAGCAGCTTGAGCTTTGCCAGGTGTGTAAATACCCTCTTTCTCAGCCCAAGGTGGAAGATGAGCTTTATGCTCAGACGTCTTCTTTGGAAATCCTGTCTTCTATTCTCAACTAAGTTCAAAAATATCTTTTCTTCTTCATGTAATGAACATGTTAGATTGCTTCTATGTGCATGTGTTATGTCTAATGACTTCATTGTTAGGAAAAATTCTCCCATAAATTGTGCATCTGGACTACTAAGCACTGGGTTCATTTTCTTTCGAATCGGAACCTATGAAAATATCACATCTATATTTGAATAATAATACTGAAGTTTCCCTGTTCTATAAAATAAACTAGTTAATACACTACATGATATGCCATAAGTTAGAGGCAAATGATGGTATGTTAACCCTTCTGCTACTGATTCTGGTAACTTCATACAGACATAACAATCACTGACTTCCATTGTATCTACATACTGAAACAATAATTTAGTGAAAACATTTAAACTAGTATCGTTATCTGTTACCACGTGATGAAACTCTGGTTCATCTTCTGCTTCTATTCTTACGCTATCACTTTTCAAGTTATCTATCCTTCCCTTAGTATCATTGTTAATCTTTTTATCCATTATCATAAGGTAAGGAATTGCTACAATCACAACTAACCACACTACAAGCACCACTACCAGGCTACATATGCATATAGCACAGCATCTTTTACAACATTTCCATTTCGGTCTCCCAGAAACTCTGTCGTCAGGCATTTTGACAAAGAAGATTTCTCTTCTTTTCGTTTTTTTTTTTTTCCTTCAAGACCTCAACTTTATCAAGGTGGCTTCACTTCTTTTTCATAAGTCAGTTCTGCACTTGTTCTTTCGTCACCACTTTCACTTGACTCTGAACTCTCGTAGTCTTTAAGGATTATATAAGTCCAATCAGGACCTTTAAACTTATTGTTCACAAGTTTCAGTCTTTTGCTTTTTCGTTTTTCAGTTCCACTTGTTTGTCCTGTTAAACTTGTTACTTCATTTACTTGTTCCGGATCGTCACTTCTGGTTGCTGTTAGAAATGGGGGTCTCTAGTTGGCAATGGCTGGCCACTGTCCAAGTAGGGACCCTTCTTCCTAAGTCAGAGTGAGAGGGCTACACCCTTCGATAACCCCTGCTCAACCCTGTGGTAACGTAGCACGAGCAGCTAGGCCTATCTCAGAGGCAGTGTGTGAAGCATTTATGACCATACAAGGTAACACAGTAAGTAACACTACAAAGGGACACCACACGAATAGGTATATCAAAAATAAGTATCTTTATATAGGCTTATCACAAGACCCAAAACGACCATAAAGCCACAATACTATAAAAATTGAATTACTCTTGGAATGCTGCAAAAATAGTTCAAAGTGTGCAAGAAGAACTCAGTTCAAGGCAGTGGTCTCTGCGACCCTTCTACTCACAAAGTACCTGGATTTGGCACGGCAAATAAGTAAAACGTTGCACTGAAGCTGTAGCGCTGATGCTCTCCCCGCGGGGCTGACGGTGCGCTGACTCCTTGCTGCGAGGGAGGAGGTGATGCGCCGATCGGCGGATGCGAGGGAAAGCGAGGTGGTGCGCTCCTGCACGCGAGGTCGTTGTTGCGATGACTCCTTGCCGCGAGGGAGGAGACGATGCGACGATCTGTGGATGCGTGCTGCAAGCTGGTTGCGATGCCAAAGAATGGTGCTCTGCTCGGGAGCGACGAGCCGGGTGCGATGCGAGGGAGCTGGCGGGCGCGATGCGTCCGCGCTGAGATGTCGTGATGCGCCAATCGCGGGGATGCGACGCTCTTGGTGCGATGTCGTGGTGCGCCGATCGCGGGGATGCGATGCGGTTGGTACGCTGCGATGATCCTGGATTTTGCAAGCACTCAGCAGCAGCAGCGCGATGATTCCTGACAGCGCTCTCAGCTGCAGCGGCTCGCAAACGTGCGTTAGCGGTGATTTCAACCCGCGTTCTCTGCAGTAGAACTAGAGGCCCTGAGTTCCTTGACAGGAGCCTCACCTGCAAATAAAAGTCCTCGCTGGGAGGATTCAGAGGGTCGATGGTGAAGTCTAATGTGCCTGAGACTTCGACAGGAGGCTAGCTCTCTTCTAGCCCTTGGGTGATTGATTTAGCAAGATGAATTAAAGTGTCTCGCCAAAAGTCCTTTTCCCTCTCTTTCAAAGTCCAATGATAACCACTGCAGGCCAATCCAAGAAACAGCATACAAGCACAAGGATAGTCCCCTCCTGCAGATTCCTTCAGTTACACGGAAAGAGGTTCGTCTTGATGTCCAGGAGCAATACCCTTTGTAGGGGTTTCAGCACAGATATTTATACCCCAAAAGTCTTTGTTCTTGCAAGTTACAAGTCACTGAGCCTAGCCAGAACCAGTTCTGTTCAGTCCTGGAGCACTTTGTTTACCAGGCTGCATCCTTCCTTTCAGGAAGAGGGGGTCTGCTATCAGACGCACAGTGGGAGGTGGAGCCATCATTCACCTTTGCCAGGCACAGCCCTATTCAAGCCAAGGAGCTACCCCTCCCCATACTCCAACACAGATCTCTCTCTATTCAACCCAGGTCTGGCTCAGCCTGCCCTGCCCCTCCAAAACCAGACAGCCAATACACATAACAGCAGAGCACACTGGAAGGCTTAGGCAAGAAAATACCTACTTTCTAAAAGTAGTATTTTCAAACACAGGATATAAAAATACACTTCACTAAAAGATGTATTTTAATATCCTGAGCTCAGGCATACTAAATTCGTTTTTCTACCATGTTCCTGGGATGAGTTAGGACTATAGAGTGTAATAGTCAAAAGTGCCCATTCTTGTCTATGGGGAACAGGTAGCCTTACAGTAGTGAAAACGAAATTGGGTGTAAGTCACTACCAGGACATGCTACATACACCAAGGCATGTCCTACCTTACACATACAATGCACCCTACCATAGGGGTGGCTTACATGATGCCAAGGGAAGGTTCAGGGGCTGGGAAGTGGGTGCACTTCACAGCCAAGATGGCAGTTTGGGACTGCACGCAGACTCTGCAATGGCAGGTCTGAGACCCAGTTTACAAGCTGCTTCTGTGGGTGGCGCAAACTGGCGCTGCAGGGCCACCGGCAGCATTGGGTTTACCAGCCCTGGGCACACACAGGCCACGCTACTAGGGACTAACAGGTAAGCCAAATAAGCCAATCATGGATATACCAATTCACATGTCATATTTACACAGGGAGCATTCGCGCTGTGGCACCGGATGGCAGTGGCACAGCGCCCAGAGCATCTAACAACAGCAAAAACAAGGGGGACAACAGCGAAAAGAGGAAGGGAGACCCACGCCAATGGTGCCAGGTCTAACAGTTGCTATATGGTATTTTACTCTTTTGATGACACTAGGCCAATGATCACCTTTCCTGACCTTCTTTGTTTGCACTGTATCTACACCTTCTGAGTCTTTTCCAAAAACACTTTTATTTTCAAGGTGTGGCACAAATGGATTTTCTTCGATTTCAGTTTTCTCTTCTATCTGTTCTTGTTCAGGTCTTGTTGTCGGTTCTTCAGTTGCTCGAGTGTGAGTTTCTACTAACTGACCCTGTTCAGGATTGACGTCTTCGTGCTGGAGGCTCTCTTGCTCAGTGTTTTCTTGATTTTCTTCTCCCTGAACGTGTTTTTCTTGTTCTAACTGATTCTGATCAGGGCTTATTGCACTTTGTACTTCTGCAGCCTGACCGCGTTCTTCTAAACCTGTCTGTCCCTGCTCAAATTTTGTTGTTTCGTTGTCGATTTGAGCCCAATTTCCCCTCCCTATCTGGGCCTGCTCAGGTTCTCTTATTGTTTCGTTCTCCCTATCCTGAGCTGCTTCTTCTTCACCTATCTGATCCTCACTAATTTCCTCTAATCTTGCTCGACTTCTTGTTTTGTTGTAAACTTCTGGTATGTTGACCACTGGTATCCAGTCCTGACTTGTGCTCGATTGTTCTTCTTCAGCTTCTCCATAATCTCTCACCTGGGATTCTTCAGCTGGCCAACCTTCAGCTTCCTCAGCTACTGATGCTGACTGAGGATTTTTTCCTTCAGGAGCTGGCACCCTTTTGGTGTGGCTTACATGAATCCAATTAGGCAATCCTGCACATTTCACTGCTGTGTTTGTAACTAATATAACCTGACAAGGTTCGCCCCACCTGGGTGATAAACACGTTTCTCTGGTGTGATGCTTCACAACCACCCAATCTCCGGGGTTCAGATCATGCTCTTCATCGGGCTGCCTGGAAAATGCGTCTTCTCCAACCTGGTGAGAGACAGAACGCACTAGGTCAGCCAATGCCTTGCAATAATCTAGAACCATATCATCAGTTATGTTCAGCAGTTTATTTGTAGGTACATGTGCTTGTCTCATTACTCTTCCCATGATAATTTCATGCGGACTCAATCCTGTATTTCTATCAGGAATGCTTCTGAGTCCCATTAAAACAAGAGGCAATGCATCTGGCCAATCTAACGATGTTGATGCACACGCCTTTGACAGTCTTGATTTTATTGTGCCATTCATTTGTTCAACCACTCCAGAAGCCTCTGGGCGGTACGCACAGTGCAATTTCTGTTCAATTTGGAATGCTTCACAGATTATTCGAATTACATCGTTATTAAAGTGACTTCCTCTATCTGATTCCAAAGTTACTGGGAAACCGAACCTAGGAATGAGTTCTCGTAATAACAGCTTTGCGACTGTAATGCTATCATTCCTTCTGGTAGGGTAAGCCTCCACCCATCTTGAAAACACACATACTATGACAAGTACATATTTCAGTCCTTTACATGGTGGTAACTGTATGAAATCTAGCTGCAATCTGACAAAACGACCTTCAGCCTTTCCAATTTTTCCCAGACCAATCACTGTTCTCCTTCCTGGATTATTCATTTGGCAAGTTAAACACCTTTGGCAAAGACTCTCTGCTGCAGCCCTAAACTTTGGATTGTACCAACTTTGTCTGAACAGTCTAATCATGGCATCTCTCCCTACATGTGTGTCTCCATGATACATTCTGGCCATTTGTGAAATCAGACAGTCTGGCATGACTGGTCTGCCATGTGTATATACCCATACATCATCATCTGTTCTTCGGGTACATCCTATTTTTATCCAAACATCTCTTTCACTCTCCTCAGCATCGTCTTGCAGTCTTTTCACATCATTCCATGTTTCAGGTGGTGAACATAGCATAAGTTGGCAGCTGATTCCCATCCTTTCAACACTTTTGTTTACTGCCAACCTGTTTTTGGCACAGTGTTGAGCCACTAGATCTGCGTATCTGTTACCGACTACCACCCAGTCATCTCCTGACTGGTGTGCGGCACATTTCACCACTGCCAATTCTTTTGGTGATTGTATTGCTTCCAATAATTCCTTTACAAACTGCCCATTTTTGATTGGGGATCCTGAAGAAGTCATGAAATCCCTCTGCATCCACAGTTGGCCAAAGTCATGCACAACCCCGTACCCATATTGACTGTCCATAAATATGGTTACTCTTAAATAATTTTTCCAATTTTGGAAGCTTTGATCAGAGCAATTAATTCAGCTACTTGTGCAGACTTGACTCCTGGTAAATAGGATGCTTCGACTGTTCCAGATAATTCACACACAGCATAGGCTGCGCTCAATTTACCATCCTCATGCCTTAGGCATGAGCCGTCCACGAACAGCTCCCTATCTGGATCTTTTAGGGGCATCTCCTGTATGTCAGGACGCGGTTTTGTACACAATTCTGTGACCTTTAGACAATCATGTTCTGGATCGTCCTTAACTTCTTCAAAAATTGGATCTGGCAATAATGTAGCAGGATTCACGACAGTGCACCTAACTATGGTCACATTTTCAGCTCCAAGAATAATTTGTTCATACCTTGTCATCCGACTAGGTGTAAGATGCTGAGTTCTAGTTCTTGTTAACAGGATCACAACTGCATGTGGGACAAACACTGTAACAGGATGTCCCATTACTATTGACTCACTTTGCTCAATGCTCATACAGGTAGCAGCAACTGATTTCAAACAGCCTGGCAATGCTGCCGCTACTGGGTCCAATGTAGCAGAGAAATACGCTATAGGACGCCTGTCTATTCCATGTCTTTGAGTTAACACTGAAAGTGCACAATTTTCTCTTTCATAGCAAAATAGTGTGAATTGTCTTGTATAGTCAGGCATGCCTAGGGCAGGTGCCTCACACAAAGCATTTCTTAATTTTACAAATGCACCGGTACTTTCATCATCCCATTCAACTGGATCTTTTGCTTTCTTTTTGGTTAGCTGAATTAAAGGCTTTGCTAGTAGTGAAAACCCTATAATCCATTGTCGACAGTACCCTACTATTCCAAGAAACATTCTCACTACTCTTTGTGTTGCTGGCATTTTCATTTTCTTGATTATTTTTATTCTATCAGACGTTATTCTTCTTGTTCCTCTTTCAATTTGATGTCCCAAATATTTAACTGCTGTTGTACAAAACTGCAGCTTCTCAGGTGACACTTTGTGTCCTTCTTCAGCCAAATGGTTAAGTAACGCAATTGAATCTTCAACACAATCATCATGAGTTTTGGATGCTACCAGTAAGTCGTCAATATACTGCACCAAGACTGAACTCCTGGGTAGCACTAATTTCTCTAGACACCCTTTCAGTATTTGATTGAAAATGGAGGGACTTTCTGTGTATCCTTGAGAAACACGATTCCATACATAGACTTTATTTTCGAATTTAAACGAAAAGAGATATTGGCTATCTGGGTGCAACGGTATTGAGAAGAATGCTTGGCATAGATCAATCACAGTGAACCATTCTGCACTCCAGGGTATCTGGTATAGGATTACTGCAGGATTTGGTACTATAGGACAACAAGGTACCACCATTTTATTAATTTTCCGCAAATCCTGAACAATCCTATACTTTCCACTAGGCTTTTTCAAACCCATTATTGGTGAATTACAAGGACTACTTATAACTTCTTTTAATATGCCTTGTTTTACCATTCTGTTAATTTCCTCAACAACTCCTGCTTTTACTTCTGCACTCATCTTGTACTGTCTGGTATTTGGGAAAATTGCACCTTCTTTTACAGTGATTTTTACTGGGTCTATTTCTGCCATAAGTCCTACTTCTTTCCCCGTAAAATCCCATACCTTAGAGCTCACTGTAGTTCTTAGTTCTTCTGGTAATTCGTCTTTTGTTATCAAGGAGAACATCTCATCCACTTCAGTACCTTGCTTGGCTAGCATGAACTTATAAACTTGATCTTCATCCGGGGTCTGTACTGCAACACCATCCGGTGTGCAAAAAATAGTGCAATTCATTTTGCACAGTAAGTCTCTGCCCAATAAGTTTACTAGACTAGAATCACACACCACAAATTGGTGCATTTCTCGAATGTTTCCTATCTTTATTTCCATTGGCTCAGTAAGGGGTGTTCTGATCTTTTGATTAGCTACACCTACAACTTGGATAGCTTCTCCAGAGAGAGGGAGGTCTGGGATGTCTGCTGTTCTTACAGTAGAACGGGTAGCACCAGTGTCCAAAAGAAAAGTGATATCATTACCTCTTACTTTCCCTTCAACATATGGACCTGACTGATCTACCGGTAAGGATGCGCCAAGTACGCACTCCTTCTCCCCCTCTCTTAGGCACCGTCATTGATGTCTATATGGATCAAATTCGTCCTGTAAAAGAAACTGTGAAGTTACATATTCATTCTTACCACTTCCTCCTTGATATCCGACGTCTGTACCGTGCTTTGCTCTGCTTACATTACCCTGTATAGGGGCAGGTGGCAACTGACTCTGAGGGTTTACACCCTGCTGTGAGTCATTCTGCGTCTGTGGATTTAAATTATGATTTGGGCCATTATTATTTTGAATCTTTTTACATTCGTCCTTCCAATGTCCCAACTTTCCGCATCCATGACAAGGAAATTTCTTTTTAGCCTCTTCTCTACTCATTCGTCCTCTCACTTTTCCACCATTCCCTGTGTCACCATTCGTTCCAGATTCTTTTCCCTGACTTTCTGTTGGATTATCCAAATTAATTCCCTGTCGCTCAGCCATTTTCACTTGAGCCCACATCACTTTCTCTTGCAGTTTCTAGTGCCTATCCTCAATGTCGTCTCCACAATATTTAGCATATTTCAAAATTTCATCAATAGGCTTTCCTTGCCAGCATAACATATGCTGCTTAATCATCTGACAAATCTCTGGTTTTAGACCATAAACAAATCGATAGACAAACTGACTCATATTTTTGTCTCCAATATCCTCGAATCCACTATACTGTTTGAACACCTGTAATAGAGGTTCATAATAGGCATGTACCGATTCACTTGCTTCTTGGGTAGTCCTGTCTATTTTCACCCAATCTGTTTCTTTTGGTGGTATTTTCCCTTTCAAATAAGTTATTACTTGGTGATACTTTTTCATCACATCATTTGATGGGGCACCTGTCTTTGCATCTCTACGATACTCTTCACTCGGCCAGCCGACTGTAATTTTACAGTCTGTCCATAAATCGGCAGGTACCACTATGTCAAACAGACCATCCAAGTCCTTTAACAATACCTTTGACACTTTCACAAACCTCTCAACCTGCTTGTACCATTCAATTGGTTTTTCTCTCAATTTTGGGAAATCATTTGTAAATGACAAAATATCTTGTCTGCTCCATGGGACATGAACATAACCTCCTCCAGGTACTTCTCGCATCGGGTACATCTGATCTACTTTCCCTGTTTCCTTCAATAAATATTCAGAAGTCGATCTACTATACCGTGCCCCTTCCTTTTTCTTTGTCCATCTAGTTTTCCATTTATCTAGTTCTCCCCATTTCTGTAATACTGACATTAATTCTTTCACTTGTAGTTTCCTACCAGATGCATTCATATTTTCTAGATCGTTGTCAGTAAAGTCTGCTCTATAGGGTTTCTGTAGTACTTTTGACTTTCTTATTTCAATTCCCATTTCTAAGGCCAAATCCGCCAATTTTTCATGGAATATTTTTACATTTCTTGTTATGCTTCTACATACGAACAATAGTTCTTCTTCACTATATGTATTTAAACGATCTACTCCTATGTTGCCTGCTATCATTTCTTCTAATTCAACTTTCAATTTGTAAATGTCCATAATCTTTGGGGGTGAACTTTGTCGGTCTGATTCCTGTGCCCACCTTTCTAAATCTTCCAGTGTCACTATGGCTGCACTCTTAGTTCCGGAAGATGTTATTATATTTACATCTCTTGAGCAACCAGGTGGAACTCTTCTGGGGGTGCTGTTTACAGAGTCTCGATTAGGTAAATCCATTAGTGAAATCATAGATTCACAATCACTGATATGGTCATCAATTATTACTGCTTCATGTTTTGGAGTCTCTACAGGTATAGGCGTAGTTAAAGGCTTTGGACAATTTACCTTGTCACCATATAAGGGAACCACTGGACCAATTGTTACAGGTATGGTCAGGGAATCAGGATGTACATTCAGCTGTGTTATTTTCTGTATCAATTCTGCTCTGTTTCTGTCTATAGCCTCTCTTTCTTTATCCTGAAGTACCCTATTAACTGGTGGATTATGCAATACTTGCGGTACCAATGGGGTTCTTAAAATTGGTGCACTTGGGGTACATCCACTTGTCCCTTCCTGATATGGTGGCGGGTTCTTTAATATTTCTTCCATAAATTCGTCTTCAGAATCTCCGAACCCTGTCAAATGTTTTGTCTTTTCTTTGCATTTGCTCCCTAACGGTTCATCTGTCATGAAAACTGGATACAAACCCTCGGTAAGCATCGCTCTTCTCCACTGTTTCATCTGACTGTCTCTTGACTCATTTTGGTATCTAGGGAAAAATCCCCTATAACCCCTATTGCTTCTCGGTCGGTCACGTTCAAATGCCTCTGTTTCCCATTCTTCTAGGGCTTCGTATTGCGTTAATCTTGGTCTGGGTTCTAAGTCATTCATTCTTATTCTTAAGTTTTGTAGAATTCTCCCATTGAAAGTACCATTCTCTGGGAAAGCTAATATTCCGTCGTCTTTGGTATATTCTATCCAATTTTCTAACCATACGCACGTATGATAACCCCTCTCCATCATCATGAATGAAGCGGGTGTTTTTGCAGGTGGAATGATAATTCCTTCCCTAGTTTTGATGGGTTTATCCTTCTTAAAATAATTCTTAATCTTTTGTAAAAATGAAATTTTTCTCTTTTCTCCATACATTTTGGGTAAATATCTATGTATTGAATTATATTCTGCAAAACCTAGGAATCTCCTGTCTGGACGGGTTCCTGTTAAAATCGGATCACGTTTCCACATATAATCTCCACTAAGATTTTGACTTCTATGTTGATAACCAATTAATTTCCAGCTAACATTTGTCTCTGAACCAATCCTAGCGCGGCTTTACAGTGACGTCTGTCTGACGACCTCTCCTTTACAATCTGCGCTTCTCTGTCCCTCGCTGTTTCAACCAATCCCAGCGCGACACCTGTGACGTCAGTATTACTCCTGACTACTGACCCCTCCTTTACAAGACTCGTTCCACGCCCGCTGTGTCGTCCAATACCAGCGCGGCGATTGTGACGTCAGCTTTTACTCCGACAGCTGACCCTCCCTTTACAAAATCGTACGCAAAACTTTATTTTCTCTACGCTTCTTAAAATTCAGTAACAACATAAAACATTCGCTATCGTGCCAGCTTCTCTAATTTGGAAAAAATAGTTTCTCTCATACTTAGTAAAACCTTTCCGTTTACTAAACATACACTACGAGTAAAGCCCTTCCGTTTACTCTTCACATAAGCTTCAGAAATACCTGCTACTTCTTCAACGTTACCCTTTCTAGGTGATATAACATCAAATTTTTCACCAGCGTATTCCTTTGCTGTCACTCACACGCACAGAGTCCCTAACAAGTACTGATAGCCCTGCTTAACTTTTCAGTACTATTTCTGCCTGACAGATAACCTCACTGCAGTATGGCTTCCACTTACCATCCGCTATTCAAATTTCCCCGGTGATTCTAGACAACATAAAACAAAACTTTTAAACAAACGGATGTTAGTTTATAAAAATAAATTCTCATTACCCAATTAACAAAGTGCAACCATCCTCTGATAACCAGAAAACTGATCCAGCGGGTTACTAGCAACAAGCATTCATACACCGAATACTCACCTGGGCCCATTCATTCATACTACGCTAGCAATTTCCACTGGTGGGTCAGTTGTACTCTTTATCAATATCCCTGCTACCAATTACCTTTCTGATTGAAGAGTAATGACTTACCAATGGACCCTTTGACAATTGGGAAATTTAAAATGAGAGACATACAATACAATTCATAAATCTGAAATAATCACTGAGTCAGGAAGTTTTAAAATGTTTATCTAAAGCTTTAGCAGAGTAAATTACAATCCACATACTACTCAATCGTATATCAAGGAGGAAATATACTATAAATCACTTATTAAGCATCAAATGACGGTCCCTCAGAAAAGAGAAGATAGAGACAGCAGCACAACTAAAGATTTCGCTTATAGTTACCTAAGAGTGTGAGAACCAAACCCCTTGGCCAAGGAGTTGGAAAGGGTCCTAAAAAGGATGAAGACCAAAAACCTCCAGACCAGGTTCAAGACGGGACAGGTGACCTCTCTACCAACGACGCCTGCATCGTTCCCCTCTCTGACACTTCGTTCCTCCTCGATTTCTTCCGTGTCTTCTTTCTAATGGAATCCGCCGCCCCCACCTCAGGACCTCTCTGGACATCGGTTCAGTCTGCAATCGATCAGCTCGTTCTGTGGTCCTCCAAGCTGACAGCCTCAACGCTGTGTTCCTGTGCGCCCTAATGCTAACTAATTAGCTAATTCTATATCTATTATACCCTTCTACACCCAGGTACCTCCCATTAATGTTTCAAAATTATGGGCCCACTACTTCTGATTGGACGGGGACAGGGGGTTGATCCTCACACCATGTCAATTTAGTTCAATTTCTTTAAGCCCATTGTTTTTAAATACCGCCCCTCACAATTAATACATTTGCTTTATTTCCCACCCGTCTCACGACAAAACTTAATACAAAATGTATATTCAATGTTGCATTTGAGGGAACATCGCGGATGTAGTGGAGTTGACCAACAGGTCATGGCCTTGGATGTCTTCCAAGTTGACTTCATCGCTGTGTCTTGATTTTCAGAGCGCATGCGCACATCCCATAGGTCTCGAGCTGCCGTTCTGTTAACCCAGGCCCCAATTTACGAACTAATAGAAATCAAAGAAGAAACATATTAAAATCAAAAATAAATGTCTTCACTGTATACCCCCTATTTCTACTCTATTCCCATTTAATTATAAACTCTATCCCGCATTAGTAGCATTAGACTACCACAGTGTTAATTGCAGCAAATGCGTAAGCCTTAGCACGTGAGAACATTAAGCAGCCATTTTAACACACACTGCGCAGAAGCAAAGATTCCCTCCAAGCAAAGAAAGACGTCATACCACGTGATATGGTTGACACATGCGCAGTAGAATTTCCCGCACTTAGCGGCCATTTTGGATTAGACAAGCATTACTTATTAGTTTAAACACATAGGCAAGCTGCTCTCGGATACTGTGTTCGTGTATGCATTTATTAGTAAAGACATTACAAAGTTTAATTAATTAATACTGTGAGAGGATTGCTTACGAGCAAGTCTCATTTTGAGTCCTTGCTCCATCACTATGCTCAAGCATTGCTTGGGTGTAGATGGAAGGAGATTACTGAAGCATCTTCAACCTATTCCTGATGATGAGAATGAAGCTGATGAGGATATGGATGAATATGACACTGCCTTAAAACAACTTATTGTGAATTTTGGCAAGAAGAAAAACGTAGTGGTGGAGAGATTCAAGTTTTTCCAAAGGGTTCAAATTCCTGGAGAGTCCGTGGAGAGCTATGTGGCTTGTTTAATATTCCTTGCAGTCCCGTGCAATTATAATAATGTTTTGGATGAAATACTGAGGGATCAACTCTTGTTGAGGGACAACAACAGGAAAGTGCAGGAAAACTGTTAAATATAGAAGGCTTGACATTGCTAAAGGAGGAGGAGATTGCTAAAATAGCTGAGAATACAAATGAGGGTCTGAAGGAGTTGGCGGTGAGGGAAAAAGTGGAAGTAGTGCAAAAAGGATTCCAGAAAGCAAAATGGGACCAAGACTAACAGCGCTTTGAGTTCTTCTAAAGGGGGTGACAAATCTACATGGGTTTGCTTTAAGTGTCAGATGACAGGAAATTTGTCTACTGATGAAGTGTGTCCTGCTTAAGGTCAAGTGCATCGTAAGTGTGAAACAAAGGTATACTTTGCGAGGGTATGTCTGGAAAAGATGGGGGAAGGGAAGAGGTACGCTAGAACTCTTGTAACCACAGTGGGAAATGATGATGAAGAAGATATGGGCATCTTGCAAGTCGAACAAGTAGGAAACGTCAGTAATGACAACCCATTTTGTGTGATCAAAGTTGATGGTGAATGTGTTAAAATGATGGCAGACACACTTATTGGAGAATATCTCTCCAGGTTGAATCATGTCGTCAACCCACCTGATGTCAATTTGGTGGCTAATTGGAATAAACCCATAGATGTGGTGGGTTATATAGAAGCTCTCTTAGCGTTTCAAGGTGTGGAAGTTCCCTCCAAAGTTTTGTTTGCTAAGGATGTGTTTGACCTGGCATCCTTGGGTGGTCTATCCCAAATCTTTTTGCCTCCACGTTTTGCCTTATCTTTCTGATGGCCTTAGGACTCTGAGCACTTTACCACTGCTAATCAGTGCTAAAGTGCATGTGCTTCTACCCTAAACATGTGTCTAATTGGTGTATACCTGATTGACAGATTTAGTGTACTTGGAAGTGCCTTGTAAAGTAGGCCGGTAAGTTAAATACTACTAGTGGGCTTCAGCACTGATTGTGCAACCCACAGAAGGAGCCTTTCAAACCTGTCTCAAGCCTGCTACTGTAGTGCCTGTGTGTGCAGTTTACTGCCACTTCGACTTGGCATTTAAAACTACTTGCCAAGCTTTGAAACTCCCCTCTTATTACATATAAGTTATCCCTCAGGTAGGCCCAAGGTAGTCATAAGGGCAGGGTACTATGTAAGTAAAAGGTAGGACATGTACTGTGGTGGTTTGCATGTCCTGGTAGTGACAAACAGCATATTTTGTTTTTCATTACTGTGGGGCCTACCCCTCTCATAGCATTGGGAATTCCCTTATACCTTTTTAAGTGGTAATTACTGATCAGAGAGGAGTAGCTTTTTGATGTTTTATATCTTTGGAATAGTATTGATAAATCCTACTTACTGGTGATGTTGGATTTAACCTTGCTATTTTTGAAATGCCACATTTAAAAAGTGAAAGACACACAAATGATGGACGGAATGTGGAACAAATCAAACATTCACTGCCAGTCAAGAGCTCTGGGTTAAATCCATCATTCTTTTGCTCATCATGCCACCCCAGGTTAGACCCAGCCAGATGCAAATCAGTCTTGACCCTGCTCCTCATGGGAACAGTCCAGCAGAAACTGCCAAGCTAGGTCCTCCCTATACCAGAAACAAGCACCCTGGGACCGGTTTCAGGATATGACCCCTCTCAGCCAGGCTAGCTTGAATCCAGTGGCACAGTGAGCCTGGGACCCAGGTCTGGGCATACCTGGCACACTGAGGACGAGAAAGGAAATACACACACCTGATGGACGGAATGCAGAACAAATCAAACATTCACCCCCAGTCAAGAGATCTGGGTTAAATCCATCATTCTTTTGCTCACCATGCTACCCCAGTTTAGACCCAGCCATATGCAAGTCAGTCTTGACCCTGCTCCTCATGGGAACAGTCCAGCACGAACTGCCAAGCCGGGTCCTCCCTTGACCAGACACAACCATCCTGGAACCAGTTTCAAGGTATCAACCCTCATCAGCCAGGCTAGCTTGAATCCAGTGGCAAAGTGAGTCAGGGACCCACGTATGGGTGAGAAAGAAAAAAAAAGACACACAAACCATGGACAGAATGCAGAACAAATCAAACATTCACCCCCAGTCAAGATATCTGGGTTAAATCCATCATTCTTTTGCACAGCATGCCACCCCAGTTTGAACCCAGCCATATGCAAATCAGTCTTGACCCTGCTCCTCATGGGAACAGTACAGCCCGAACTGCCAAGTCAGGTCCTCTCTGGATGAGAAACAAGCATCCTGGGGCCAGTTTCGGGGTATCACCCCTCATCAGCCAGGCTAGCTTGAATCCAATGGCACAGCAAGCCCGGGACTCACGTCTGGGCATACCCGGCACACTTAGGGCGAGAAAGCAAAAGACACACAACTGATGGATGGATTGCAGAACAAATCTAACATTCACCTCCAGTGTAGGAAAGTAGGATCTTCTTTCATGGTCGCCCCCACTTTTTGCTGGTGTCATTATGTTTTACTGGCCAGTCTGACTGGGATCCTGCTAATCAGGACACCAGTCCCTGTGCTTCTTCCCTAAATTGGACATGGTGAGTATTTTGGTGCACTCCAGATTGCATACTGGTGTACCCTGATAAGTCCCTAGTATATGGTACTAAGGTACCCAGGGCATAGGTACACCAGGGGTCTTCCATGGGCTGAAGCATGTATTATGCCACCCATGAGAGACCACTCAAATTGTGACTACAGGCCTGCCATTGCAGCCAGTGTAAGCTGGTGCTAGCACCACTTACGACGGATATACGTTTCCTTATATCTGAGGTCACTGCACTCAAAACCTATAGGTCACCGTACGGCAGGCCTTTCAATCCTGAAGGCAGGGTGCTTGGTTCTAAGTGTAAGGGTGCCCCTGCATGAGCAGGACACCCCTAGAACCTTCGAAGTCCATTCTCCCGGGTTGTAAGTGCATCAATCATTAAGATACATAGAGGAGCCATGCCTCATTACGCGATGACCATCTCTAAACTGGCTGTAACGAACCCTGTCGTGTTTGGTATCAAACATGTTGGAATCATACCCGCACAGCATAAACGGTGTGGGAAGTATGATTCCATGCACTGTAAAGCTCCTCCGGGAGGCCTCAGTGCTCCCGGTACCAGTCTTCTAGACACCCAGACAGCAAACATGGCTGCTGCCGACCAGAGACACGATTCTGCCCTCCTGCTGCTGAGCCAAGCTCGAGCAGAGGAAGGCAGGACAATAGATATCCTGTCACAGGGAGGTGTGACCACCTCCCAGTCAGGACTTAGTGTATTGGGACAGGGTGGGGCATTTGCCAGCGCCACTCAGACTGCTTGAAGGGCACATTTGGTGCCCTACTTGCATACTCCAGTCCAAACCAGTTCAGGAAGCCGTTGGCTCCCGCTCTGGAGCGAAACTGGACAAAGGACATGGGAGTATCCTTCCCACTGTCCAGCACCTCCTCTGGGAGGGACCCCTGATCGTTCAACCCTTAAGGGCTTACGTGCCTTGGCAGACAGCCTCACTGACCAGCAGAAAGCTGATTGCAGGAATGTCCTCAATCACTACAAGCATATGTTCTCTCTGACACCTAGTCAAACCACCTGGTGTCCCCATGAAGTGGGCACAAACAACAGTCTGCCAGTAAAGAACAACAGTCTGCCAGTAAAGAACAACATTTACAGACAGCCTGACCATGTCAGAGGCTTCATCAGGACAGAGGTTCATAAGAGGCTGGAATTGGGGGTCATTGAGCCTTCAGATAGCCCTGGGCTAGTCCAGTAGTCCTGGTACCTAAACCTCACACCAAGGTTGGAAAGAGAGAGATGAGGTTTTGTGTGGACTACAGAGGCCTCAATGCTGTTACTAGGACTGATGCCCATCCTATTCCAAGGGCAGATCAGCTCATAGATACTTTGGCCTCAGCCAAGTTTCTGAGTACATTTGACCTGACTGCTGGCAAATCAGACTAGCTTGAGGATGCCAAGCCAAAAACACAATTATCAACCCCCAGAGGGCATTATCAATTTATTGTGATGCCCTTTGGTCTGAACAATGCACCTGCCACATTTCAGAGGTTGGTGAGCAAAGTTCTCACAGGTCTGGAAGCGTATAGTGCAGCATATCTAGATGATACTGCTGTCTTTAGCTCCATCTGGGAGGATAACCTAGTCCACCTCAGGAATGTTCTGGAGGCCCCGCAAAAGGCAGGGCTCACTATCAAGGCCACCAAGTGCCAGATAGGGCAGAGCAAGGTTGTATACTTGGGTCACCTGGTAGGTGGAGGCCAAGTTCAGCCATTGGAGAGCAAAATCTAGACCATTCTGGACTGGGTTGCTCCCACTACCCAGACTCAGGTCAGAGCTTTCTTGGGCCTGACTGGGTACTACAGGAGGTTTGTGACTCCCCTTAATGATCTCAAATCCAAGAGAATGCCAAAGAAAGTTCAGTGGACAGTTAGATGTCAAAAAGCATTTGATGACCTGAAGCAGGCCATTTGCACTGCTCCCATTCAGCAAAGTCCTGACTATTCCAAAACCTTCAATGTCCAGACAGATTCATCTGAGATAGGGATAGGAGCTGTTTTGTCACAACTAAATGCAGAGGGCCAGGACCAAGCAGTAGCTTTTATAAGCAGAAGGTTGACGCCCAGGGAGAAATGTTGGTCACCTATAGAGAGGGAGGCCTTTGGTATGGTCTGGGCCCTGAAGAAAATGAGGCCATAACTGTTTGGTACTCACTTCACAGACCATAAGTCCCTCTTATGGCTTAAACAAATGAAGGGGGAAAAGCCCAAACTTTTGAGGTGGTCCATTTCCCTACAGGGGATGAACTATTCAGTGGAACATAGGCCTGGGAGTAACCATGCCAATGCAGATGGACTCTCCAGATATTTCCACTTAGAAAATGAAGACTCAACTGGGCAAGGTTAGTCTCATCGCTTTATGTTTTGGAGGGGTTGTGTAGAAAGTAGGATATGCTTTCATGGTCACCCCCACTTTTTGCTGGTGTTATTATGTTTTAGCGACTAGTCTGACTGGGATCCTGCTTATAAGGCCCGTGGGTCCTCTTGAGAGTGTTCTTTGGGCTTCTCTGCTTGCTTGGAGCCTGCTCTGACTTATCTGCTTGTGATGAGTCACTTGGACCTTGCTGGTCCTGACACCACACCTTCATCTTCACCTATGTTGGTTGCCATTGCCAAGGCTTGTTGGTGCCCCTGCCGGACACTGACCCCTTGGCTCTTGACATCCGACAAGGGACAGCTCGTGCATGGCTCCTGGTCCTCCTCTGCATCGCCTGGACAGTACAGCTGCTACTTCAAGGGCACCGTCAACTCTCCTGCATCTCAGACATGGTGGGCATTCGTCTTCCGTGCCTCCAGGTCACTCCTGAGTGGCATAGACTGTCCCCTCTGCTTGCAGCTACCTCTCACCTTGAATCCTACTTTGGGTTCCACTGGACACTTTCAACTTCTTCACAAGAGGCATCTTTTCCAAAGTCCTCCATTGTGGTCTACGGCGGTTTCCAATATCACTTCACACCTATGCACTAAGCCTGGGCGGTAAACTCAGCTCCGCTCGTGGAGTTTGCAGAGTTTTCTGCACTCTGCCTTACGCAGAGTTCCAAAAAACTCCGCTCCGCTCCACGTAGCGGAATGGAGTTTTTTCCTCGCTCGTTCCCTGTCTGTTCGCATTGAGAAAGCTGCTGCTCGAGTAGAAAAGCTACTCGAGCGGCAGAAAGGAAGCAGCGCCGGCTTATGCCCGCTTGCGTTGTGCATGGTGCCGTTCACAATAATTTCACAGTGCGGACAAACACCCGGCGCTGAAAATTATCGTGAACGGCATTTTTCTAACGCACTCCACCACTTGCGGAGCTGCGCGTAACGAGGCGGAGTTTTTTTGCAGTTTGTGGAGTTCCGCGTGGCGGAACACCGCAAACTCCGTCCAGGCTTACTATGCACCCAGCTTCCCTGGTGTAGATATCCTGCCCAAATTCCCCCCCCCCAAAGAACAAAACTTAACTCAATTAGGTGTTTTGAGGGTGTAGGTCAAAGGTGTTATAGACCACACCAACAAATCAGAGCAGTAAAGACGTGTGCATCACTCCCAAACAAACCTCACCCCCAAGAGAACATCACGGCGGATCAGGAGCCGCCTACAAGGGAAGATCAGCGCCGGACCTCATCAAGTGGTCCTCCCCCACTGCAGGTGAGGTTTCGCCTCCGACTGCGTGCTTGGAACCCAGCGACTGGGTCATACATCCCTTCTTCTTTGAACATTTTCACAAGATTGTACGCCATTCTTGTGTTGGGCCTCTGTCATGGGTGGGGTGACTCTCCAACCTTCCATCTTTCACGGGGTTTCTTTGGGGTTCACTCGGAAGGGTACTTCTTCTTTAAAATTGCAACTGTGACTTATCTATTGACTAACATTGAGCACAAGGTCGTGTTCCCACACTGCATACGACCTCTGTGGGGTTCCTAGATACTCTATACAAGACTGGCCAACAGGCCTCAAGGGTAAAGAGGTACTTCCACAAAAAGGGAAGGGGGAAAGGATACGTCCTCCCATACAATATCCACAAGCCATAGGTATCCAACCCAACAAAAAGGAAGAATAATGTGTGGGCACAGTTCTCACTCCGAGGGATGGTCAGTTGCGTCTACCACTATAGGGAGCAACACCTCTTTGTATAGTAACCCTCACATACTCTAATAGTGTCATGCTTCATCATCGGGTTCACCCTGGCTCCTAAAGGCCAGGGTGGGCTCAACCGTATTTCAGGGAGCTCTTATGAGAAATGGCCAGGGGGGTTAAAGATTAAAAACCATCACGCACTCCAGGTATCCCTTTAATATGGAGAGATGGTGGATGTTAAAAATAGAAAAGGGTGATTACAGGATACAATGTTCCTATGACCCTATAAATGCCAACATGTTTCAGCCTGTGAACGGCCCTATGGGTCCGCAGCTTTCTTCAGGGCACAGCAGAAAAGTCCTTCCCTGGGATTATCAACATGCAATGTGTATGTTTAAAAATTCTTTAAACAGCAAAGAAAATTAACGCCGTATGGATATACTTATCCTTTAGAAGGCGTTCATATTCAAGTTTGTCCAACCTGAGGGAAGACAAAACACAAAACAACCTACTCGTTTGTAAAACCACAGAATAAAATCTGAGACCTCACAATAAACTTGTACTGTGCGTGACTTTGCTTACTCTTTGTAATAGGAGTGCGCAACAGTGTTTAGTGAGTCTGAATGGAACTACCGCAGTGTGCATTAGCAAATGGGTCGCTTCTATTAAGTAACGCTATCAGTCCACAGAACCAAATCATTCTGAGGGGTGCATAATACATTCTCCTTCGTGCCTCATGCAGGCGCCACCTCGTGGTGGGTATAGTGAGTAAGAATAGCTACATGCGTGATCTAGATTAAAACATACCATATAGATATTTTGTTTTGTCAGAAATAGTACCAAATGATTAAGGAATAAGAGCGGCCAGCCAGCCAATTGACATAGGGGTGTTTATAGATCAGTGGTGCAGGGAAACCTAGATTCCACCCGTGTGTAGGACACCAATGGGGGACACATACTCTTACCCGACTTGGGGGGACTGCACACTACTACCCAGTGCAGGAAAACGGGGTGGTCTTATAGTCAAACACTGAAAAATAGATAAGACCACCCATACAAAGTGCCGT
Source organism: Calotriton arnoldi (assembly GCA_963921515.1). Classification (NCBI taxonomy): domain Eukaryota; kingdom Metazoa; phylum Chordata; class Amphibia; order Caudata; family Salamandridae; genus Calotriton; species Calotriton arnoldi. The sequence continues at coordinate 56,161 of CAWUFW010001822.1, forward strand.
TACATAATTAAAGTCCTCAACTCGATGGTACAGGAATGAAAAAAGCGGGCAACCTCATTATAGTAGGTCCGCTAGGATGACAAACAAAAAGAGGACTTACGTCGTCAAAGATCCGACCCCGCACTGAGACCTACCTGGTGCTGCACTTCATGGCGTGAGTATCAGAGTGCAGCTACCACGGTCATTTTAAAGGAGTTGTGCGGCTTGGTGAACGCCGGACAGGTGTTCGCAATCAACATACATCGGCGCTCAAGTTTTACGTCGTTTCCGGTAGTCTCAAAAGGAAGGATTACCAAACTCCCCCGGGCTTCATGGGAACTGTAGTTGTGAAGCTCCAAACGGGACGTTTCTATCAACTGAGGCCAAAACTTTATTACCCCACAGTGCCGTCAACGTACAACTCTCTTCATATAGAGATACGTATCCTGATAATGTCGCCAAGACTTTAGTAACCCTCTGTGATACTTATCCAAATATAGTGGACGTTATGTTACCCCAGAAATCGTGTCTATTTCTCTGTGGGCGTGTATAATTCCATTTCTTTAAAATATTTTGTGTGTCCATTGATATTGGCACACGGGTGTTTCAAAAAAAGGAGTGTAATGTATGCTATTGTTTTTATATAGATCACACATGTAGCTATTCTTACTCACTATACCCACCACGAGGTGGCGCCTGCATGAGGCACGAAGGAGAATGTATCACGCACCCCCGGAATGATTTGGTTCTGTGGACTGATAGCGTTACTTAATAGAATCACACCATTTGCTAATGCACACTGCAGTAGTTCCGTTCAGACTCACTAAACATTGTTGCGCACTCCTATTACAAAGGGTAAGAAAAGTCACGCACAGTACAAGTTTATTGTGAGGTCTCAGTTTTTATTCTGTGGTTTACAAGCGAGTAGGTTGTTTTGTGTATTGTCTTCCTCACGTTGGACAAACTTGAATATGAACGCCTTCTAAAGGATAAATATATCCACATGGCGTTAATTTTCTTTGCTGTTTAAAGAATTTTTAAACATACACATTGCTTGTTGATAATCCCAGGGAGGGACTTTTCTGCTGTGCCCTGAAGAAAGCCATGGACCCATAGGGCCGTTCACAGGCTGAAACATGTTGGCATTTTTAGGGTCATAGGACCATTGTATCCTGTAATAACCCTTTTCTATTTTTAACATCCACCATCTCTCCATATTAAAGGGATACCTGGAGTGCATGGTGGTTTTTAATCTTTAACCCCCCTGGCCATTTCTCATAACAGCTCCCTGAAATACAGTTGAGCCCACCCTGGCCTTTAGGAGCCAGGGTGAACCTGATGATGAAGCATGACACTATTAGAGTGTGTGAGGGTTACTATACAAAGAGGTGTTGCTCCCTATAGTGGTAGAAGCAACTGACCATCCCTCGGAGTGAGAACTTTGCCCACACATTATTCTTCCTTTTTGTTGGGATGGATACCTATGGCTTGTGGTTCCTAGATACTCACCTTGAGTGGTTTCTTGGGTCCCCAGCTCTTCTACGTCTTCTGGGTCTATTCTCGACTTAGGTCATGGTTCGCATTCCACTATTTTAGTATATGGTTTAATCTTCCACTGGGGACCACTATGTATTCTGTGCTATTTACGAATTCTATTGACAAAGTATTGTGTCTATTGTATTGTATCTCCGGGTCGGAAATTATACAGTGTGTATGTGAGTGTTAATAATAAATACATATTTTTATAACTACAGGGTGTGGTTCTTTTTCACTTAACCTGTACCATAAGAATAAGTACTGGTAAAACACGCTGCTTTCCACTCCTTCTGGACAAAGCTTGAAGGCTGCTCTCCACAGCTACCACTTAGTGAGCTTTCTAAGGTTGTCTAAGACCACTAAAATCACCATAAGGGTTCTCGCGATTAGTGCAGGATGCTACACTTACATACGTGAGCATCATATACTAAGCCAGCCAGTGGTTTCCGCTTCCGCTTTCGCCGTAATCCGCTGTAGACCGCAAACTGCAGTCAGACCTACAGCCGCAGCAGCGGCCGCAACCACAGATACAACCAGCCAAGCCTAGACCGCTGCGGTTTCACAGAGGGGTGCCAGGGATACCGGCCTGGCCCCTGACACTCGCGACAACTCGGCAACCGGTAAGAGCTGCTGCCGTTGGCCTTTTTTTTTTTCCTGCCTGAGACCCAGCGGTCATGTGTAAGGGGGTGAGGAGAGCGCTCGCATACCATCCCACATCAAGACCTCGCATAATCCGATCCGGACCGGACCCGGACCGGAGAAGCTCAGGAGAAGCTTAGGTGGGGTCGCCATTAAGTAAGAAGTGCTTCCCTGTGGTCTCAGGACGCTTCGTCCCCTGTGTCTTGCCTCCCCACCCCGCATATTTACTTTTGAACTGTCCTAGAGAGGCGTGAGGCGGGGGCATATTGTTTAGTCTGCCCTTTGCTCCTTCTTCTTTTCTTTTTTTTGTTTTTTTTTGTGTGGAGCGGCCTGCCAGCAGCTTCGGCGAGCAGTGGCCTGATACAGTGGCGCTGAGCTCTGAAGAGTGAAGGGTGGCACCAGCCTGAATTAACTACCACTGCCTGGGCACAACATAGCACAGCACAACTATACCTGCCAGTCATAGCCAACATAATTAAAGACTGAACTCCAACCATTGTCATCATCACAACTACAGCTACAACTATAGTCTCTTGCCTGTCTAACATATTTCACTACAGCTAAACTTCCCATGTCTGCCCGAATGTCTTCACCTGAGGCCCAGTCTGAGGCCCAGTCCATTCTGAGGATTCAACACCACCATAGGGCTGCTAAGGCCTCCAAACGGGAAGTAACTAGGAGGGCACATTCTTTCCTCCAGGGATGGAAAATATCACACAGAATATTCCATCAACAACGTGGTATCGCCACTGCAAAAAGGAAGGATCAAAAACCTAAGACACACAGCTCAGATCAAAAACCACCTGAAGTAACGGGAGCGATGATGACAACTTATGATGGACCACGCACACCTCTCGCTTTTGCTATAATGCCCAGCCTCAAAATCGATAAGACATGCTTACTGACAAGCTTACCAACTTTGGAGACCTTGGAAGCTATCAAGCCCATTAAAGTCGTATCCCCTGCACTTGCTTATACTTCATTAATATCAACATCCACGCTCGCACCCATAGCAAGGCACTGTAAGGACAGGAAAAAGGCCAGTATCTTCAGTAATGGTGGCATTCGAGAAACAGCAAAAAAAACATCAATAGCTGATTATTTCCATAAAAAAGTTCCTCAGCAAGCCCACCCAGACTCTCCAGACTCAATCAGGAGAAGGGAACCCAATGGAGGCCTAGCAGCTACCCCTGCCCCCACTGTAGATATATCGCTCATAACCCCGTCCCCCAGAACAAATAGTAGGCATAACCAGGCATACCAAAGCAGTCTAAAGGAACCAACCTGTCTATAAATAGTATAAAATGTGCCCGTTAGGGTCACTCAATAATCAACAATGATGGGCTAACATACAAATATTTTACAAAATGTGTAAATTTTTATTTTCATTATTAGCATTCATATAGTTTATCAAAATTAGCAAAACAAGGATAAAGACATATATATGATAATACACACCAAACATATAAATATGGTCCCACATTTAAACATTCATAACCAGCACTCATTTAAAATTACATGCACACTCAAACATTCAAACCAGTCAGGAACACTTTAACAACAGACAGATCCATGAGATTACAAAATAGTAGAGGGTCCTATACAGAGAGTTAGTATTATCAAAAAAGACTCTCGTGCGTTCTCTTGGTTGAAGGTTGTAGCTAGATCCGGAAGCACGAGATTATTCAGCGCCAACGCGCGTTTCGGTGTCTAACCCAATGTGGGTCACACCTTCATCAGGGCGACCAAATGCATATGTGGGACACAAGAGAAGTACCACCTAGTGGAATAGAGGGGGGTGGGGTAAAAACAATCAATCTTTCATTACAGTTATCGATAATGAGCATGTTTGTACATTACAATTTATCATATCAATTATAAACAAAGTAATAATTCAGAAGAAAAAGAATGTTAGCCGCGAGACTAAAAACCATTTTGTATTAAATAATAATAATCCAGAATAAATATCAATAAATGAAAGGGAAGATCGTGCACCAAGATGGAAATAAAATACATCCAATAACCAAAGAAACTCACCCAGAATACTGTGTAGATTGGGAAAATAGATTGAGTGACAGTCACCAAAATTTTGGGCCCATGACCTTCTCTCTCTATATATATCTTTATGCCCACCTTGATCTAAAAAAAACCCCTTCCCTTATTTAGACACCTATTTATTGTGGTTCCAGATTGAAATGAATTGATCTGACTGAGCGCTGATGAGCATCCTGGCCCACGGACCCTGGACCCTAGTGCCCGTTTATTTTTACTGTTATTTACTGCGTATTGGAGCTTGAGGAGCGCGTCTATGCATCTATCCTGTATTACCATTTTGGTAAGATTGTCCTAATATGTGTCTCCCCTGGGGGCCATGGCGCAGACTGCCATCTAGGATCTGCCCTAAAGCTTTATTAAATTCGTTTTTTCCTTAATTTGTCTAGATTGACATCTGAGTTCATCTTTACCCCCCACAGATACCCTTGTTCAGCTGGTCTCAATAAACTCTTGATTGCTCTACTTATTTGTTTGGATGACCCACACTATATACCCACAAGGTATTTCTTTTCTATATATATATGTGTATATCTATCTCGTGGCTCTACTGATGTCACTCAATCTATTTTCCCGATCTGCACAGAATTCTGGGTGAGTTTCTTTGGTTATTGGATGTATTTTATTTCCATCTTGGTGCACGCTCCTCCCTTTCATTTATTGATATTTATTCTGGATTATTATTATTTAATACAAAATGGTTTTTAGTCTCGCGGCTAACATTCTTTTCTTCTGAATTATTACTTTGTTTAAAATTGATATGATAAATTGTAATGTACAAACATGCTCATTATCGATAACTGTAATGAAAGATTGATTGTTTTTACCCCACCCCCCTCTATTCCACTAGGTGGTTCTTCTCTTCTGTCCCACATATGCATCTGGTCGCCCTGATCAAGGTGTGACCCACATTGGGTTAGACACCGAAACGCGCATTGGCGCTGAATAATCTCGTGCTTCCGGATCTAGCTACAACCTTGAACCAAGAGAACGCACGAGAGTCTTTTTTGTTAATACTAACTCTCTGTATAGGACCCTCTACTATTTTGTAATCTCATGGATCTGTCTGTTGTTAAAGTGTTCCTGACTGGTTTGAATGTTTGAGTGTGCATGTAATTTTGAATGAGTGCTGGTTATGAATGTTTAAATGTGGGACCGTATTTATATTTATATGTTTGGTGTGTATTATCATATATATGTCTTTATTATTGTTTTGCTAATTTTGATAAACTATATGAATGCTAATAATGAAAATAAAAATTTACACATTTTGTAAAATATTTGTATGTTAACCCAGCGTTGTTGATTATTGAGTGACCCTAACGGGCACATTTTCTACTATTTATAGACAGATTGGTTCCTTTAGACTGCTTTGGTTGTTCTCCCCTGTCCTACCTGTCTATCATTCGCCTTCAGGGGCCCCCTTCTTAGTGGTTATAAATAGGCATACCAACAACTAATAAATAGTACTGCAATAGACATATCGCCTGTAAGTCCTCCAGATAGTATGCTGGCAGAAATTGATCTATCAACTAACACAATGGGAAAAGATTAAAGAGGCGAAAATGTTACCCATATTAGAACTTGCCTTCCAACTTCCACGGATAGCTTATTCAAGCCTCAACCTCTGCCTAAAACACACAATATAACTACAGCAGCTCAGATCCAGAGCCACTTGATAAAAAAAGGTGGCATATGACAATATAGCATAGGTGGCCACAGCCACAGGTTAACTGAACAAGCCGATCCTGACATTTTTAAAATGGGCCAATGGGGAACAGACGTTGGCCAGGGACTGTTCGGGGCTCTGCCTTGCAGCAAGGATAAAAACACAATAAATATTATAGAGTCTGAGGAAGCCTTTGAGCAGCATGAGTTCCAACTATTAGCAGACCATAGCTCCAAGAGGAGCACGAGTATAATGGAAAACCTTATTTCATCTGCCACCAAAAAGATTAAAAATAACATTGAACAAGACACCCTATTGACTTCCGTAAACACCACTTTAGCTACCACAGTTAATGCTTTGACATGGCAGTCTGACAAACTGGAATTGCAACTTGACTTAATTCAAGCTCTGGCCATTTCAATCTTAAAAATAGAGGAAAAAGTCAGTTCCCTGGAAGAGAGGTTAAAAAATGGTGGGGGCAAAGAAATCCCTTGCTCATCGTGTTCTTGCCATCAGATTGCGGAGAAACTGTGTACTTTACCAGATGCCCTGAACTTAATGATAATGGACATAAAATTGGCCTTAAGAAGCACCCTTAGCATTCCTGACCAAAAACCAACAGATACAGAAACGGGCCAAACTGAGCAAAGAGTGACCTGCATACTGGAGGCAGCTGACAAGGAAACTCTACAGGAAATCTCACAGTTGCGTATGATGTCACCAATGAAAGCTCTCACAAAACCTTCTCTGCCCACCCTACCAGTAAACCACGACCAGGGAGTCTCCCTATCCCCTACAGCGCAGGACCCGGTCCCAGAATCGAAGGCCATAATTTTGCTTGGCAATTTCAATGGCAAAACAATACCTGAAGAAAACCAATGGTCCGTTGCCTTATCAAAAAGAGCAAAAAAAAGACTAAAGAAGGCCAGAAGCAAAGCAGAGAAAGAACGCTTCTCAAATCAGCTTCCACCCAAGCAAAACAAATCAGCTAACAACTTGCCTAGCGTATACCCACTGTGTAAATGCAACGGAAAAAAGAAGAACATATTAAAATCCGCTCAATCGTCTGGTCCTTCTCTCCACGCAATCCTGGCTTTACCACCCACTCTACCACCCACTCTACCTAAGCCAGACACAGACTTTATCATGGCACAAAGTCCAGCAATGCAGCCCACTATGCCAGGAACTTAGTCACAGGGGATGCAATTACCAATTACGCAAGAGCAGAAGGAAACCTTGCCCAGAAACAGAGGACACATGATAAAAGAACCTGAATCAGGGCAATCGACAGCCCCCCACCCCATTGCACTGTGACATTAACTCTCTCTCCCCAAGCAAAACTTAAGTTTCATCACTGATCGAAGCCCTCCATCTCGACCTTCAGTCTCCATCACCCAAATACAGAGGGCGCAGCCATCATTAGGCTGGGTGTCGACACAAGTCCCGCAGGAAGTCATCTCATCCGCAAAAGAAAGTGCTGATACACAGAGAACATTGTCCGGGCTAGACAGAATTAGACCAACTACCAATGATTATCTCCCCCTCGTTCACACCCTCAACAAAGGTCAAACAAAAAAATTCTTAGGTGAGGTCCAACCGACTAAGCTGGCCCTCATCCCACACGATGTACTGAACCGCTCCAATTTATTAAGGCTGATTCAGGCCATTTCCACCCAGCCCAAAATAACGTCTGAGGACATCTTGAGTGTAGAGTTTAAATCCACCCTAGAGTGCAGCAATGGGAGGGAAGCCACAGTCTTAACACTAAAAACATACCAATTGGCACAAGCCATATTAGACTGCAAGCCTACCCTTGAGGACTGGGGCATAGAAATCTCTAAAATCTCTCCACCCAAATATTCAGCGTCATTAACCCCTTCGCCGCGGGGCAAATTCCGCCGCGGTGCGAGAGGGGGCGGGGTTGGGCGTGGCGCTGCCGTACTCAGGATGGCTCCCGGCCGCCATAAATCACGGTGGGCGTGTGCTCATGACGGCCGGGAGCCATCCGAACTCCGCCCACTGATTAATTCTCCCGCACAGGCGGGGAATTAATACCGCGTGGGCGGAGCGGCAACGTTCGGACGGCTCCCGGCCGTCATGAGCACACGCCTACTGTGACTCATGACGGCCGGGAGCCGTCATGAGCACTCAAGGAGTTAAAAAGGCTACTCAATCTTTCCTACCCAAAAGCTCACCCCTACGGTATACTCAGGGGGACTGGGCACTTGCCCCGTCATCCACTGTCTGAAAACATACATATAGCTTGCACCTATTAATCACACTTTCCCATTAGGAAAATCGTAACAGGACAAATTGGGGGAGATCACGAACACCAACTGGACTGGAATTGGGTGCCACATACCTTGTCCAGAGATGCAACAGCTTATTCCTAGCAGCGAGAAGTGCCCACCAAAGTCTCAACAACTCATAACTCTTCTATCATGGAATGTAGCTGGGCTGTCAAGACTATTAAGCTTAAACACTGCAAAATCACTACTAATGGCATCTGATGTACTCTGCTTACAAGAAACATGGTCATTAACTCCATTAACAATTGCTGGCTTTCAAGGGGTCCACCAAGTAGCAAAGGAAAAAAAAACATCTTTGGGAGGCCATCGGGAGGCTTGTCAATTTACCTGAACTTGAATATGAAATTAACAATAACTTCAATTCCAACTCAAGATGAGATGCTTCAAGCACTTGTACTGGAGAGACGGAAGGCATCTGCCTAACGAATTAAGATCCTCCTGATTATTGTCTACTTTAATAGCTTTGGCTCAGCACAGGCTACAAGACTGAGCCAGCTGAGTGACAATCTGGGGATCAAATTCTTTGTGATCATGTAAATCATGAAATAATAATCTGTGGTGACTACCTAGGATCTCCCAATGTTGACTGTTTACCTCTACATCCCTTAAGCATACAGCTAAATAAAATGTTAAGTAAACATGGACTTCAGTCAACACAGACCACAACTAATAACCTTGAGCCATCAACACAGCCTTTGAAAACCTTCAGGGGATAAGCACTATTGACTATGTTTTTGCCTCTGAAAAACTTATGAATTGCCTCGAGAGCTTCAAAGTACACTCCTCAAACAAGAGTGATCACCTTCCCCTCCATACAATTTTTAACCTTCGCCTATCTAATCACGAAGGTCACACGGCACTGGGGGGCAGATTTACAATAAACTAACACAGCACGGTGCAGCAAGTCATTTTGCTGCGCCGTGCTGCGTTAGTTTGGAAAGCACAGCGATGCAACATATTTACAACAATATGTCGCACCTCCGTGCTTCCCCCTGCGCTGGCGCACAAACTGCTGCCATGCGCCGACGCAGGCACCCTTGCACCATGGTGCAAGGATGCCTGCGTCGTGGGAAGATTGTTTTGTTCAGGAAGGAACGCTTCCTGAACAAAAACAATCTGAAATGCCGTTTTTCAACTTCTATGTGTGCTGCATTTGCACACATAGAAGTTGAAAAACCGCATTCTTTCAATGATTGTTTTTGTTCAGGAAGGAACCCTTCCTGAACAAAAACAATCATTAGAGGTGATTTCCTTTTTCAATGTTTGCTGCACAATGCAGCACGCATAGAAACAGGAAACAAAAACGAGGAGAAATGAATACATTTCTCCTCGTTGCGCCTCACTACACCTCCCCTGGGGAGGCGTAGCATTCACAAGCATTTCCAGATTTACGATTCCTCGTAAATCTGGAAATGTGTCTGGTTCCATGGGTTTTGCGTGGGAACACCCACAGCAACACCCATGGAATGCCCCTTTCACGCAAAGTGCTGCGTGTTAAGGGGCCATATTTACAAGGACAGGAAAAGCCACGCAGGGTGGCTTTTCCTGTCCTTGTAAATATGGGGCAGTGTATTGCGCTGCCAGTGCGTCACAAAAAGTGACGTACTGGCAGCGCAAGGGGCTTGTAAATCTGCCCCTGGGTATCTCCCACAATGACGAATCAGCACACTTAATCCGGAGAATAAATGGGACCCGGTCAATCTCCAGAAATTAACATCATGGAAAGACACTACCGGACAGTCCCTGCAGGCCCAAAGTGGCTACCAATTGCATTCAAAAATTGTTATGTAAAACACGAGCTTCATGTGCACCTGGCCCAAATGGACTCCCAGCCCAACTGTTCAAAGGAGATTCAGCACTATAGCTTGCAATACTTTCTTCGCTGTTTACCACTTGTTTTAAGTTCCATCAGGTGCCTGACAGCTGGAGAGGATCAATACTGCATCCAATTTTTAAAAAGGGTGACAGACAGAACCCTATTAACTATTGCATGATTGCCTTAATGGATACAGGGGCCAAGATCTATGCCTCTGCAATTTTAAAAGACCTTGAGAGTTGGGCAACAACAAACGCAATAATCCCATTTTGTTAAACAGGCTTTAGACCCAACTCCTCCACACTGGATATCATAATTACTCTATCTTACCTCTTCCACCAGGCGAATAGCCAAAAATCTTCAGCTCTTAACACATGCTTTGTGGAAAATTTGTCAGCATTCGACCTGGTGGACAGGGGTATTTTATGGAGCAAACTCCAGGAGTAGGGCATACCAAGTGACCTGCTTAATGCCATTATATCATTATACTCATCAACTTGGGTGAGGGTCAAGCTCTCAGACACTGTGTTAACCGGAAAGATCAACACTAACCAAAGGCTAAAGCAAGGGTGCGTTCTGGATCCAATGCTGTTTAATCTATATACAGCGGATATGTCTCGGGCACTCAACAACGCCAACCTAATGCCCCCAAAAATAGGCAAAACTAAGATCACGATATTGCAGTATGCAAACAACATTGTTCTGCTTGACAACTCAAAACTAGGAATCCAGAGAGCCCTAAACGCTCTACACATAAACAACACGGCAAACAAGATGATAGTAAACGCTTCTAAAACAAAGGTGATATAATTCGGAAGGATGCAAAAGCCTACCACTTGCAATTGGTCTCTGGGCCCTCTACAAATCACAGGAGCAAAATCCTATAACTATCTGGGCACATGGTTCTCAGCAAATTGCGCACCTAACATACACCTGTGTCACTTAAAGGATAAGGGTGCATTAATTACAACCAGACTCTGCCAACTGCACCCAGCCCTTGAAAGCACCACCTCAGCCCCAATTCGAAAAGTAAAAATTGCTCAGGGCCGTATTACCATCTGCAATCACCTACGGCAGAGGCCTTTCCAGGCCAACTTATTAAAACCATGGAAAAACTACATCTAAAAGTCTACAAAAGAGTGTTTAAGCTGCCTTATTACACCAGGGGATCTCTGGTGAGACTCTAATTTGGCCTGGAGGGCATTGAATGGTCTAGCATGGGGTCCTTTCTAAAATACTATTATAGATGCATCACGGCCACAGCCTGCACCTTGAAATTTATTTTGCAAAATATATTTAAAATTAAAAACAGCCCTTGGTCCACCTATTTAACGACAGCAGCAGCCTCTCTTCAAATAGATCTGACTGTTCTAAATACCTTATCACTCACGCACACTGCAGTAAAAGCATATTGAAAAAGCAGATAAAATTCCTCTCGAAGACTCCGGACATGGAAAATATCAAGTCCACACGGCCGCTAAGGGCCCTGGCAGCCTCATATAACAATGACTGCCATGTTGGCCTCCAGGCACAATCTTATCTTAATTGTACAATTGGGAAAGCCTGCCTAACCCAAATTTTGGCCGTAAGAATGTTGGCATTACATATTAAAGACTTTAACTCAAACTGGCCACTGCTTTCTAATATGGTTAAGTGCAGACTATGCAGCTATAAATTTGAAAATGTTACCCATCTACTTTGCTGCTGTCAGTCGTTGCTACACTCTCTGGCAAACACTATTAAAGCCACTTTTTTTAATCCATGGCATAAGAACATGTAACAATGCAATTAATTGGATTTTTAGCACCATGGTTCCCCTTGAACTGGCAAGAATTGGCAAATTCTTTAAAGCAGTCCAGGACCTCCTTAAAAAAACACAACAAAGTCTGGAGATGACTGATGTTTGATAACTTTCACTTTCCGTACCACGGACTTTAGGCACTTTATACTCTGACTTTTTTGTAATTGAGTTTTAACAGCTGCTACGTATCCAACCCAATTGTAGTGGATTTTATTTTTTGATATCACAAGCATGTTTGTGTGATATAGCCCTATCATGATTTACTGTCTTTCATATATTTTTTATCTTGGCTTATCCATAATAGAATTTAAACAGTTAAATTGTTAAAAAGCTAAACAAAGTTGATCTCAGACTGTGAGTTTTACTCTTAGGCACTATGTGTTAGTCACGCTAGAGGGCATCGCAAGGACTTTTAAATATTTTATATTGTTATGGTTTTCATTAACTGCACAATAAAATCTTGTACTACTACTCCTAAGCCAGCCTCTCACACCCAGTCAAGAGATCTGGGTTAAATCCATCGTTCTTTTGCTCACCATGCCACCCCTGTTTTGACCCAGCCATATGCAAATCAGTCTTGACCCTGCTTCTCATGGAAACAGACCAGCCCAAACTGCCATGCCAAGTCCTCCCTGGACCAGAAATAAGCACCCTGGGACTGGCTTCGGGATATGACCCCTCTCAGCCAGGCTAGCTTGAATCCAGTGGCACAGTGAGCCCGGGACCCATGACTGGGCATACCCAGCACACTTAGGACGAGAAAGCAAAAGACACACAATGATGGACGGAATCAAACATTTATCCCCAGTCAAGAGATCTGGGTTAAACCCATCATTCTTTTGTGCACCATGCCACCCAGTTTAGACCCATCCGTATGCAAATCAGTCTTGACCCTGCTCCACATAGGAACAGTCCTGTCCAAACTGCGAAGCCAGATCCTTGCTGGACAAGAAACAAGCATCCTGGTACCGGTTTCAGGGTATCACCCCTCATCCGCCAGGCTAGCTTGAATCCAGAGACACAGTAAGCCCAGGACCAATGTCTGGGAATTCCTGGCACATTTAGGGCAAGAAAGCAAAAGAAACACAAATGATGGATGGAATGGGGAACAAATCAAACATTCACCCCAGTCAAGAAATCTGGGTTAAATCCATTGTTCTTTTGCTCAATGCTGCCCCAGTTTAGATGCGATTTTGGCCAAGAAAAGCAATGGTAATGTTCGTCTGTGAGTGGATCTGAGCGTCTGTTTGGGTTAACAGGCACCTGTTGCCTAATATTAGTGAGATGTTAACCACCATTGAGAGCCACAGTGTTCACTACATTGGATTTGTCCTCAGCATACCACCAGATATTGTTACACCCAGTTTCAACGCCATGGACGTCCTTTATTACACATGATGATGCCTATAGGTACAAGTGGATGCCATTTGGATTGGCATCCACAGCAGCTCTTTTTCAATGTGCCATGCACCCTTTGTTGAGAGAGTTGCCCAGTGCCATTTACTTGTAAGATGACATTTTAGTGTTTGGTAAGGATATGGAGGAGCATGAGCAGGCCTTGAGAGCAGTTTTGCGAGGGTTGCAAGGGAGTGGTTTGACTATTTAAGAAAGAGAAGTGTGGCATCAGAGTGAAGGTTGTGGAATACTTGGGACATTGGATCGATGAGAAAGATATTTGCCTGAAAATGAAATTGGTCACAGCAATTGAAAAGGCCCCTTCTCAAGAGAACAAGGACCAGCTTTTAGGTTTTTAGGTTTAGCTGACTGCAATTGAAAATGTATCCCAACGTTTGCAGACAAGAACAAATGCATGTGTAAACCATGTTGAAAGGGAAAGTGTTTATGTGGGACACTGAGAGTGAGAAATAGTTTTGCTCGCTAAAAAAAATTATTGTGGCTGCACCTACCCTCAAACCTTTTGATACTAATTACACAACCATCATCAATACTGACGCCAGCAGTGTTGGTCTGGGTGCACTGATGCTACAGAGTTGTGACAGAATTGAAGTCACAATTGCTTATGCAGCCAGACCTTTGAGAGCTGCTGAGAAAAACTATTACACCACTGAAAAGGAGGCTCTGGCCTATTGGTGGGGAGTGAATCATTTTAAGAGGTATGTGTGGGGAATGGAGTTTAAGATCAGGACAGATCATAGACTCTTGTTGGATGTACTTTCCATTGGGGGAGTCCGGTAGGATTTCTCTCAGGATAGCACGCTGGGTCAAGAGGATGCTAGAATGTAATTACAGGATGGAGTATGTCCCTGGCAAGAAGAATGTGTTGGCAGATTGTTTATCCAGGTTGTCTGCTGATGGAACTGAGTATGACATTGAGGAAACTGATGGTTGCATGGTATTTCTAAAGACAGTGGCCCCTAGACAAGGATTAATGTGAGCAAACAATAAATATAGACCCAATCAGTACTATATTTTTACCGCTATCCAGCCGGACAGGGGTATTTTAATATGCAGTTAGTTAAATAAACAAAAAATGTAACAAGGAACAATTTAAAGTGGGACACAAGCCTGCATCCAACCTCGCATAACATGAAACAAAACAGAAAGGCTCATGCAGAGTAAATTGTTTGTATGACTACAATTTTGGTATGACAAACAAATTATAGTGGGGACACCATTACACATAATTAGTCTTAAATAGCAAAGTGTATATGGTGTACAACTAGTCGACGGCGTTTCGATCCTTACAGAAGATATAGGATCATCATCAGGACATTATCAATGTTATGCCTGTATACATTTGCCTGTAATAACTAGTTCCAGGTCAAAATCACTTGGAGGAGTTTTGTACCAGGCGGAGACCGATTAGATGTCCGGGCCGAGTGCGTAGGGGATGAAAATTGCAGAGAACCACAAGGAAGGGCTGGGTCACAGTCGACCTAAGTGAGGAGCTGTAACAGCCTAAATATGCTACTGGACGTCAGGTGCATTTTGGAAGGCGGGTAGGTTAGAGCCGCATTTGCAGTCTCGGAATCGGAGTCGTGGAAGCCTATTTCGATGGAATGCAGAGTATCGGCAAGACAGAATATGTGAGCCGCGTGGGCGGTCTCAGAGGTCTGGGAGCGGAGTCGCGGCAAATCTATGATCAGCCGCTGTTACAGCATGGACTTCCTGTCTGCACCAGGAAGTCCATGCCGTCGACTAGTTGTACACCATATACACTTTGCTATTTAAGACTAATTATGTGTAATGGTGTCCCCACTATAATTTGTTTGATATACCAAAAATTGTGTCATACAAACAATTTACTCTGCCTGAGCCTTTCTGGTTTTTTCCATGTTATGCGAGGTTGGACGCAGGCTTGTGTCCCACTTTAAATTGTTCCTTGTTACATTTTTTGTTTATTTAACTAACTGCATATTAAAATACCCCTGTCCGGCTGGATAGCGGTAAAAATATATTACTGATTGGGTCTATATTTATTGTTTGCTCACATTAATCCTTGTCTAAGGACCACTGTCTTTAGAAATAGTTGATTACCCAAGGTCCCTGACCGACTTTATTTGGGTCCCCTTGTTTTTTATAACAGGTTGCATGGTAGCCAGTATGATGACTATCATTGAGGAAAAGATATTCCATAGGCGTGGACGAGTGAGGTGAAGGGTGATGTGGTGTTGCCGGAGGTGATGAAGTATCTGGTTGAGGGATGGCCAGTTAAGGGTAAGGCTTCTCGAGATGCAGAGTTTTTCCACCAGGTGAGCATTGAGTTGTCTTTGGTGGATGGTGTGTTGCTTAGGGTGGAGTTATTGATGGTGCCTTTCAAACTGAGGGAGAGAATTGTGAAAATTGCACATGAGGGGCACATTGGCATGAGTGCCACTAAGAGGTACATCCAAGCTGAGTACTGGTCTCCAGGACTTGACAGGGATGTTGAACATAGCATTAGAGAAATATATGCCTTGTTCTTGGAGCGATAAGTCACAAAAGTTGATTAAATACTTTCCGGTGGTCTCAGATACGTCTGATGGTGCATGAAAGAAAGTTACAGTTAATATTACGGGACCGTTATATACTTTCGGAAGTTATCCTAAATTTGCGATCGTGGTAGTGGACTATTATTCTTGCTGGCCTGAAGTCAAGCTCACTGATCGCATTACTGCAGAAGTACTGGTAGAGTTTTTGAGTGAGTTATGTGACAGAGAGGGGGTGCCGGAGGTTATTGTCACAGACAATGGTGTGCAGTTTGTCTTAGAAACCATGAAGGATTTTCTGGAGAAATATGGGATTGAGCTTGTAGAGTCTTCAGGGTGCTATCCTCAAAGCAATGGTTTGGTGAAGAGGTGCAACAGGACACTCAAGGAAGGGATACAGTTGGCTCTTAGAACTGGTATGGACTGGAGAAAAGCAGTGCATAAGTTGTTAGTCATTCGTGCTACCCCTTATGGAGTTACAGGTAAATGTCCATTTGAGATGATGAGAGGCTGCAAACCTAGGGCTTTATTGTGCAAGGGTGTGGAGAGACATGTTAATCCTCAAGAAGGGAGTGCAGATGGTGTAGATTACCATTTAGGAGATTGGGTTCAGGTGTTGAAAGAACTGAGGGTAAACAAGTGCAAGTCTAAATTCTTCAGACCTTTAGTTGTGAAAAAAGTAAACAAGTATATGTTGTTGCTTAGTGATGGTAATGTGTGGAATAGGGAAAAGATTGTAAGAGTCTCTGCTTGTTTGAAGAATGATGAGAGGCTGGAGAGTGAGAAAACGCATAGTGATGAGGAGGTAGAACAGAAAGTGCTTCCTGATAAGAGGGAGATTAAGTTGCCGGGTAGATTTGATGATTATATGCTGTATTCATCTTTTTTTCAGATACATCTTGAATTTCTTTTGTTTCCTTTTGTAATTGTTAAATTGTGTCTAGTTCATTATTTTCTTCCACTGTGTTTATAGTCATGTACTCAATGTTATGTGCATATTAAGCAATTTCATGTTATTGTCTTTAAGGGAGGGAGCTGCTGTTGTGACTTGAAGCTCTTTGGGATTCCATTCTGGAATGGAATCTCAAAGTACGTGTTAAGTCAGTTGCTGGAGTGTTTCCTCCTGGACGTGACGTACTTACCTGCTCCATAATAAAGCACAGTGGGCCAGATGTACAAAGCTATTTAGCATTTCATAATGGACCGAATCTCTATTTTTAGGGCCGTTAAGGAATTCTAAATAGCATTTCAGTATGCACAAAGGACTAAAGGCGGGCGCAAAATGCAATTTCTACCCAGGAGAAATCGCATTTGGTGATTCCCTAAATAGGAAATCGCAATTAGGGATTACCTATTTGCGATTTCCTAAGCACATGTACAAAGCATTTTCTAGATGCGAAATGGGCATTTAGGAAATGCTATTATCATCAAATCCAAGTCGATGGTAACAATATACAATTTTGAAAATGCACCTAAAATGCATTTCTTTCCTCTGCCATAGAGTGCCCACTTGCCACAAGGGCAATTGAGCACTCTACGACCTTTTAATAATATCTCATGTGTAGAAACTGTCACAGCCCATTACATACTGGTGACAGCTTTTTTACACTTTTGTTTTTAACCCTGCCAAGGAGAGCATATATAAAAACTTTGTTTGGATACTACTGGTAGTTTTAATCACTGTTCGCTCTATGTACACTCTACCCTACGTTCACAGACCCTCACTCACCCATACAGCTTAAAGAGAAGATCTCTGCTAAAGAGCCCTTTAGTGGCACCCATGGGGCATTGTAGCGCCGGGCCCATGAGGAGTTAAGCCCCATGATGAAGCATGACACCCATCTGGGTGTGTGAGGGCTCAATCTTCCATTTAGGAAGACCATCCCCTTAACTGCAGAATTTTCACCTACACTTTACATTAGACTTTATTTCTTCCCATAGGAATAGATGTATTTTTGTACTTATACATTGCTTTATGGGTGCATGGGTTCTGGACCTTGATCTTGCTCCTAGTACCTACCTTTTGTTGATTGACCGCTCTACACGAGAACCATTCTTTTTTCCCCTTTGATTTAGGAAGGTTCTTAGGCCCATAGGTAGGAATGCTTTTGCATTCCCAAAGTTGCTATTTCCTATTAGGAAATTGCAAATAAAGAAATGCAAAACCATTCGTAGCTTTGGGCCCTAGGCCCACTGGAACGAAGGGGTTTGCATTTCCTAAATGGCGATTTCCTAAAAGCGATTCCAAATCTTTGGGAATCGCTATTAGGAAACAGCTATTTTTGCACATTCCATTTTGCATTTCCTAAATAGCAATTTCTTAGGATTCGCTTTTTAGGAAATGCAAAATTGTAATTTTATACATCTGGCCCTTAGTGAGCCACAAGTGATAAGAAACACAGGGGCATATTTACAAGCCCCTATCGCCACCGGAGCATCACTTTGTTTGATGCTCCAGTGGAGTAGCGACATTTTCCATATTTACTAAGTGGTGCTAAGCCACTTAGCGTGGCTTAACGCCACCTTGTAAATATGCCCCTTCCCGCCGCAGTCCTCTGTGGCTAAGGGGCATGCAATGGGTGTTGCTGTTGGTGTTCCACCGCAGCACTCATTGCTTTTTGACGCTTCCCCAGATTTACAAGTCTGAGGCAGCGCCAAAACTAATGCCATGGAATACCAGGCATTAGAATGGTGATACGAGGAGAAATTATTAATTTCTCCTTGCTTTCTTCTCTTTCCATGTGTGCTGCATTCTGCAGCACACATGGAAAGAGCAAACTTCCATTATTGATTGTTTATGTGCAAGAAAGTACCCCTTCTTGCACATAAAGAATTATCCCTGCTGTGCAGGCACCCTTTCAATATGGTGGCAGGGTGCCTGCGCTGGTGATATGCAACTTTTTTGTGTCAGCTCTAGGAGAAACACAGGGGTGCACAGTATACTTGCAAATATGGTGCACACCTGTGTTTTCAAAATGTCAGAGCGCGGCGCTGCCAAAGTTGCACCAGCTCCGCTCTCCGGCTTTTTTTTGTAAATATGCCCCATGGTTATGCTCAGGATGTGGAGCAAGATGGGGGACAAAAATTCAAAGATGTGCAAGGAGCTCATTTGCAAGAGTGGTTTTGGACTCTGTACAAAAATCTCAGCAGGAGGATCAGTTCTATGCTCAGTGCAGCTCCCCTTCAGATGATGACTAACTCCTTTATGATGTGATAAAAAATATCCTATAAAAGGAGTGGAAAGATATCGATAAGACGAGAATCCCCAGAATTTTTGTTGAAACAATGTCCACTGGATTCTTTTGAAGACAAATTCCCAGAGATTCTTAAGTAAATTAAATTATGTCCATTATGTCTACACTTCCGAATGTCGTAAAACAGAAAAGTAGAGGCAGCTTTTAAAAGATCCTTTGCCACTTTTAACTTTGCCATAAGAACCAGTTGAAAAGCTGGTTATGCCACTCAAGTGCTCCTAAAGGACTTCAGTTCCTGTCTGTTTGTTCGCAAGAGAATGGAGGAGCACAGTTTGACTCCTCCTCTTTAAATGACAGTAGGAGTGCATAATAATCAATGGGTAGTCTGCACTTGCATATATTCTGTGTGACTAATGTAGGACAAAAAGCTAAAGTTACGAGATGTTATGGTAACCCTCTAATTGACTGAAAAAATCCATTTGTATTAGAGATGTAACTTACAAAACTTAGAATTTTATATTAACACCTAAGTAAAGAATGCCATTTAAACATGTTTGTGAAACGATTTAACGTTGCAATTGTAATAATAGCCTAGTAGAATTTGTTGCTTGTAAATGTTAGGGTACATGCTATAATGTATGGTTCATGAATCACAGAGAAAAAAACACATATTGTAACCTGTGTGATGCTTAATTAGCTTAACTGTAGGCCTGAAATGTATTTCTAATTCACTTTCCCATCTAGCGTTTAACTTTGCATTTCTGCTTGTACCGTGAAATGTTGCATGTATTTTGTGTTCCCACTGTAGGTGGACAAGGCTTCATTAGCTTAGAGAAGGGTCTATGGTTTTAGCAGATAGAGAGACCTTGGAAGGAATGTGATAACAGAGGAGAGATGAGTTCTCGTGGGAGACGGAGCTGGCACTAAGGACATGTGGGATGTTTCACCGTGTGAAGCAGGAGGTGGAGAAGAGGACAATGGAGGACACTGGAATAATGGAAATTCACCAGGATTTGTAGGTGGTGCCTGTATTTGGTGGCTGCCTTTTTTTTCTAACATAGGGGGTCATTACGATGGAGGTGAAACCACCACCGGCAGCCTGCCGGTGGCGGTTTCACCGCCATCGTGAGGCACTTCTCCGCCCGCCAAATTACAATGGCGGGCGGTGTGCTGGCGGATGCAAAGTCCATCCGCCACGGGTCTGCCACAGGCAATCGTTATGATTGCCTGGCGGACCCATCCTGCATCAACAATATGGTGGCGGTGCCTAGCAGGCACCATCCGCCATATTTTGATGCTGCCTCCCCACCAGCCGGTGTATGGCGGTGTAACCGCCATTCACAGGCAGGTGGGGATTGCATTTGGGGGCCCGTAGCGGGCCCCCCTTGTGTTGGGGGAGGTGGGTGTGCACTGGGGGAGTACCCCATTTCCCTGCACCAGGTGGCAGGCACCGTGTGGTGCCTGCCACGTAGTGCAGGGAAATCCAAACAGTGCATTTCTGACATTGCGGCGGGTGCTGCAGCCATGAGATGAGATACACGATGTGACTGCCACGGTGGCGGTCGCATCATAATCTCAATGGCGGGACTGCCCCATTACTGGCGGACGGTCCCAAGCCCCGGCACGTAATCGGCCCCATAGTTAGGGACAGCTGACACTTTTCCTTTAGGACGCCTTGAGTTACAGACCTCACGTGGTGATTTTGGCTTTATGTTGCATGACCCTGGTTGGAGTTTCTTCTTAGGAAGACTCTGACAGCTGGCACCTTTTATGCTTTTCCTTTGAACTTTGCCTAGATTAGTATTTCCCTTTAAGTAGTGTAGGGACAGTTAGGGAATTCAGGGGTTTCTTAAAGGAGCCTGATGCAATCGAATTTACATTTTTGTCTTCTTAAAACCTATGTAGCAACAACTGAAATAGTGGTCTTCTTTTTGTAGTACTGGTTGAACTGGTTCCGGAGATTTGGGTTCATCCTATTTTCATGTACTTTTATACCTTTATGCTAAGGATGGTATACCTAAATGTGTTTCAAAATTTGCAATAAAAGGACTAACCAGAACCCAGTTGTGGACCTGAGTTTATCGAGAAATTTCTGTCTTAGATTATAAAGAGTCTGTTGGATTCCTTACCTCTCATGCTGCTTAGCAAGAACTATCGACTAGGTTTTGAGGAGAAGGATCTCAGCGCTAGCAAGAATAATGACCAGATTGCCTTTTTAAGTAATCTGGAGCTTCTGACACAGTTTCTTTCTGAAACCTCATTTCATATGCCGTGGTCAGCTGCTAATTCAGCTGGGGTGGCAGGAGCTAATTATACAGACCTTGTGGAGAAAGCCCTGGAAGTGTGATGTGGGAGAGTGTTATGTGGGGGAGAGGACACTTATCCAATGTTTTCCATTCCTTGGTCCTGACTGTTTTGGACCCCAGCTAAACGAAGTGGTTCACAAGTCAACAGAGGAGACAAAGATAATTCAACCCTTTGCAATGTTTGCGAGAATTGTACAAAAGCATTCATTTCAGTTCACTCATGATAATAAGCATCCTGTTCATGGCAGGGCCCCGAGGCCCATTGGCTGCACTTTCAAACAAATTGTCACTGCAGCCTGCTCTGTCCCATGACCAGCAGCCTAAGTCCCAACTATGTGGTGGAAAGGAGAAAACTAGACATTTCTCCCATCAACGGGCTCAAAGACTTCAAGACAAATGGGTGTTGTTTGCAGTCAAAGAAGGCTGTTTTGTAGAGTTAAATACCACCCAGCAAATACTTTCTTTCAATGAATGCCTCTCCTGATAGAAGATTTCAGGAAGGAGGCTCTCCTTCACGGGTTTCAGTGTCTCTAGAGAAGGGAGTGATGGTTCCTGCACCCTGCCCTATTCAATCCTGTTTCCAGTTCCGAGGCATAGCGACACCTCCGTCTTGTGTTGGACTTTAAATTTCTGAACAGATTTGGCATCTAAGACCCATTCATAATGTTTACTCCTCAGTCAGTAATTCCCCTATATCTGAGTGGAACTTTTTGGGAAAGTTGGTATTGCAAGATGCCTACTTTCATGTACTGATTCACCCGAAAAGGTAATGTTACCTTTGGTTTAAAGTGGGAGAGCAACATTCTCAGTTCCTGGATCTTCCCTTCAGGCTCTCATCATCATCATCATCAATGAGAGTCCTTATGAAGGTACTAGCTCCAGTAGTTGCTTCTTTGCAGTTGGACTCAAATATTTCCATACCTTGATGACTGGTTGATTTCTGTTTCTTGTTTATTGAGGGCAGAGAAAAATGTGAAGATGGCTTGCAATTAATTGGTGGATTTGGGTTTCATCCTAAATCATCAAAAGTCCCAGTTGGTGCCTGCTCAGCAGAGACTCTCCATCTGAGCATTCTTTGAGATACAGACAGGGTATGTTCGACAGCCGGACACAAGAAATATCTGTATTCCAGGACTCTGCTATCCTTGGAAACTGCATCAGCCAGGTCTTGGTTGTGGGTTCAGGGCTCATGGCAGGTACTATGGCAGGATATTTCCAGACAGGATCGTTCTTAGTTCTGACCCAAAGTGCAGACTTAAAGTGCATTCAAGGTTTCACCTTTCTGAAGAGATGATTTTGCCAGTATTCTAAGATTCATGTTATATTCATGTTTCTTCAGCTCTGGATGCTAAAACAATTGTTTTTATACTTAGTCAGAACGAAGGAATTTCGTCTATTGAATTCCCTATTTGTAGCATATGGTTCTGCTAACATGGGTAAAAAGTTTTATACTTCCACTCTGAGTACTTGGGACTGTCGGGCCATATCCCAAACCTAAAGATAAGTTGGGAAACCTATTCAAGAATATATTCAGAGCCATTCAACAAGGGCAATTTCTACTTAATGGGCTGAAGTTTGTGGTGTCTCATTGTAAGAGATTTGCAGAGCAGCAATGTGGTACACACCGCATACTTTTGCAACTTACTACTGGTTGCAGTTGGGTAATTCTGTCTCTGAAAATTTTGGTGCTGGGATTATGACATTAGCAATGAAGTACTTGCTACTAATAAATCTCACATGAGCATGAGAGTGGTTGGTGTTTTTTTAACTTTGATAAATCCTCAAGCAGTGAGGACTGGTATGAGGAAGATGAGTGAAGGGACAATTAACTCATTACTTACTGGTAATCTTTAGTATTCTGGGCCAAAGTCCTTCTCGTCCAAGTCCTATAGTCTCCCTCCTTCCCTTCTTTTAATACCTCCAATTATTTTGATCAACTTGTTATTTGCATACCATCTTGGGAGGGAGGAAGGTATTTAAACGCAATAGCGAAGTAAATTAGAAAAAAAAGACTATGCTTTCCATAGTATAAGTTTTACAGAGCATTGGGGAAAGTGTCTGGGGTGGGGCGTTTCCTAAAGCAGTGAGGACTGGGATTAGGAGTACTATGACTCAGGGTAATGAAGATTACTGGTGTGTAATGAGTTCATTAATGGGACTGCTTAGGGGCATGGTTCAATTTTACATGACTAATAGTGCAACTACAGGCTTCCTTACTGTTGGTGCATGGCCAGGGTGACACTTTTATTCAGGTACCACAGGCCTAGACATAGTGCAGGCTTTTAAGGGAGGTACGTGGAAAGTCCTGCAGGCTGAGACACCAGCACGAGTCTGCTTTTTCTGGGATTTCTATCCCATCCCCTAGGAATGGACTGACTTAATAACATCAGAAAATGTTTGCAAAATGAAAGTAAATCCAGGCTGGTGAGTGTCTCAATTTTATTGGCTCTAGTTTGTGGCATTGCCATCATTGGGCCACAACAGAGCATACATTAGAATACCTACCTAATATTTGGTTTAAAATTGCCAATTTGTACAAAAGCAGCATTGTTTCATGGGGGAGCCTAAACCACCCTCATTTCACTTTCTACAACTGACTAAAGCAATCCTTATGGACAGTGTTATGCTAGGCAAGCAGGGATGGTGATTTGGTCACCTGGGTCCAGATCTTGCTCTGACGCGCAGTATCAAGGCGTCATGGTCAACAGCTTGCATCATTCCAGCAAGTCACAGGTCCCTGCACTCAGAGCCTAAACTCCTTATTAAGAAACAAGCTTTGAATTTGATTTATACATTTATAGAGGGGTATTGTGGTGCTGGACACAACCTGTAGACTGACAAAGAAGAGCTATAAAACACTGTTGTTGGGAAAAAGCCAGGATTTCAGTAGCATATAGAAGGTAAGAAAATTGATTTGTTCTTTATGGATACAGGAAGAGAGCTCCATATGTTACTGGAAAACAGAAGGCACCACCGAGATAGTACGAATAGCAAAGATATTGACAAAGTAGGTGCAGGTAGCTAGAATAAACCTGTACCTACAAAGGTGCTATTTCTAAAAGAAGGGGCAGTGCCCATTAGTAGCACAGTAGCAAACACACAGCACTTAGAAAAGTGATCAATTGGAGATAGGGGTTCCATTGTAATTTGGCAAAAGGAGTGGAAATATATAATTACGGAGGCAGAGTCCTAAAATAATGTGAGCAGTTGAGAAGGTACCAGTCCTTCCATAAAGAATTTCTCCACTGCAAGGATTCTTATGAGGCAACACACCCTTGCACTTTTGTCATAATAATAGGTAGCAAAGATTCTATCATCAATCCATAGTGAAATATCCCCCTTTCCCCTTCCTTTACCTGCACCCACCACTCCCACTCCACATCCCTCCTCTCTAAAGAGGTCTCCTTCAGCAGGCATGTGGTTGAGCAGCTTGCAGACAGACCAAGGACTCAGTGAGAGTGAGTCAATGCTCACTAGAGAACATCTTTGAGCATATGCGTACCTGTCTCAGCAAAGTGAGGGCCCCACCGCTATTCCCAGACAGGCTGAATATAATCTGTGGTTCTGCAGAAACACACTCTCCGAGATTGTTGGGTATTTGTGGTTTTGTGAACCCTCAACACTAACAGCTACGACTTGCTGGACTTTGGGACCCATAGGCTGCTTAGGGAATACCATGACACAGGTGATGGATGTGGACTCAGATGGGCCCATTAAGCGAACTACAGTGAAGGACACAAAGCTAGAGATAGAGAAAGTATGACAATAGGGAAAATGACAGACAGCCAGACTGAGAAAAAGAAAGAGCAAGGAAGAGCAAAGAAAGAAGAGAAGAAAGTAAGAAAAGTGGGTTGATCGAATGTGGGAAGAAAGAAGAGGGAATGAAAAGTAGAAAGGAAGGGTGAAAGTAAGGACGGGTGAAAGGCATGAAGAGTGGAAGGAAGCAAAGGGGCTAAATCAATGTGAACAGAATGGTATAAATTAGGAGGGTAACCATAAGAAAGGAAGGATCACAGGAAGAGTGAAAGGATGGACATATGGTAGGGTGAATCAATGGAGAGATAGAAGAATGAAAGGATATGTAGAATGATGGATGAATGGGTGAAAGGATGAACAGAGAGGAGGGTGAAAGGAGGATGGATGGACAGATGGACAAGCAGATAGATGTAAAGATAGATGAAAGGAATGGAAGCTGGAAGGACGGATGATTCAATGGTTGTAAGCATTGTATGGATGAATAGATGCATCAGTGGGTCAAAGGATACATGGGTGAAAGGATAGATAGATGGGTGAATCAGAGGATAGGTCAATGTATGCATGGGTGGATGAACTGAAGGATAAAATGGTAAAAGAGTGGATGGATGGACGGTAGAAAGTAGATATGTGTGGGTAGATGGGTGGATAGATGGAAGGCTGAACAGATGGGTGTATGGATGTATCAATAGGCCCCAACCGTATGTCATCATCGAATAAATTCCTAGCTGATGCAACCCCCCTTACCAAGGCAGACCCTACTCATCTCACTCAGACAGTCCTCAATCCTGGTCCCAATAGCACAGATCACCCCCACTGCATTGCGATCTCTCCTCCCTCATACTTGGGACATGCTACATTTTCCCCCACCCTCAAGGCGGGATGCACAACTAACTCACTCAGACAGATTCTGAACCGAATGGAGCATAAACTCAATTCCCTGGCCAATGACCTAGCACATCTTAGACAGGATCTCTCTAACCAGGTCTTCCCTGCCCGCTCTCACACTTTTGAGAGTTGGACATTGCCTCCTCACACAGGTTCTCTGACGACCTCACAAGGCATTTCCTGGCCCTCTACTCCCCTGTGCCGGCTGGCCAAAAGACCTCATCGTTCTCACTGCCCCTTATCCACACTGGAAGTGGTTGCTCGCAGTGAATCTTACCTTCCCAAGGCCCTGTCCTTGGTTCCAAGTCCTCCCTCCACTATCCCAGTAATAGTGAATATAAATAGAACCCCTGTAACGATCAACTCGCCCAGACCTCTTGCTCAATACACGACCATTCATACACTACAATCTGCTAAGGAGAAGCCCTGCCCTCTATCCTGCATGCTCATCAACTGTAGATCGGCAGCTCAACACGTGACAGATATCGCTGAAACCATACTCGGTGAGGGAATTGGCATCGCTTTTCTCATGGAATCCTGGCTCAACGACCACTCTACAGCCATACTTGACCTCCTAACCCCTCCTGATTATTCCATCATTAGACATGATAGACCTGAAAGATCAGGTGGAGGTCTAGCCATAATCCACAAAGTTGAATTTTATCTTTCCATCTTAAACAACGTAGAATACTCGACTTTTGAATACCTTGGTGTTGAACTTAAAGGCAAAACTTCCCCATCTATCAAACTTCACACCATCTAGCACCCACCTGGGGATCGCGTCCTCTTCTCAGAAGAGTTATCTGACCTACTAACTCGGTTTTCCTTAACTGACTCGAATGATGTGTTTTTGGGCGATTTCAACATTCATTGGAACAACGCAGATGACAACACAGTCCGACACCTAATAAACCTTCTTGAAATGAATGACCTTAAATAACTGTGCAATGTACCAACACACATCAAAGGCGCTACGTGAGACGCGATTATCACCAAAAATGAACGGGTCTCTCTCAGTGCCATCTTACCCATTGACTGGTCTGACCATTATCTCATACTGTTCAACATCGATACTTCCATCAGAACACACTCAGACTCAACAAATAAACCTAAGCAGTGGACAAGAAACCTCAAACAAGTCCCAATCATGGAACTAGAATCCAAGATTCATGAACAATTACAACGACACCCTCCCACTCATAACATTAATGATCTCACTGCCCACTTTAACACAGCGATAACGGAAGTCCTCGACCAAGTTGCTCCGCTCAAACTAAAACAACTTAGATCAAACCAATCAAAATCTTGGTTTAACTCGGATCTTAATAATGAAAGAAGAAACTCAGACAAGCAAAAATGACATGGAGACAACACCCTCGTCATGCCATCTAACTCTACTTAGATCTTCAAGGTTGTCTTACAAGAAGCACATTTTCAGAGAAAAATCCTCTTTCTTGCGTAACCAACTTGACCGTGCTAAGAATAGGCCTTGAGAGCTCTTTAACATTGTCAAACAACAAACCCACGTCTTCCTCCCCACACGAAATAATTGCCTCTAAAGAACGATGTGAAGAAATTGCCAGCTTCTTCACTGACAAAATCGCTAACATTGAGCTATTATTCCTGCAAGTCTCAACACTACCTCTCCTACAAACTAGCCTCACTGACACACCACCGTTCACAGTAGTTCATCCACTTGAACTTATGAATGATCAAATGGGCCATAAGGGAACTAACGGCATCATCTCCAACCCCCAATTGAAAAACAATGCTAACTGGTCGGTCTTCAAACCCATGACAGAAATTGCAGTCTTCAACATTATTGCGAAACTAAAGCCCACTTCACACACTAATGATCCCCTCCCTTCAAAAATAATACATAATCTAAACCACATCATCGCCCCATATTAGACAAAAATCATCAATACTTCTTTCGCCTCGGGTTGTGTACCTGATTCCTTCCAACTAGGTCAAATCACACCCATTCTCAAAAATCCCATAGCTGACCTAAATGATCTCAACAACCGCAGACCTATCTTCAACGTCCCGTTCCTAGCCAAAACTATGGAAAAATGCATCTTACAACAACTAAACCTACATATTGGAGAATTCAGCCTACTTGACTCCTTCCAATCTGGGTTCAGGAAAGGCTGTAGCACCGAAACTGCCATGCTCAGTATCTCAGTTGACATCCATAGATCCTTAGACGAAGGTGATGCATGCCTACTTATCCTACTTAACTTATCAGCTGCTTTTGATACAGTTATTCACCCAGCTGTACTGGAGCCACTGAAGGTCCGCTCCGGTATCAATGGCACTGTGTTAAAATGGTTCACATCTTACCTACAACACCGTTCACAACAAATCAAAATAAAGTCTTGCCTCTCGAAACCCACACCTATCACACTTGGTGTCCCTCAGGGCTCAATCCTCTCTCCTTCACTTTTCAATCTCTTCGTGGAACCCCTCACTATCATCCTGAAGCATGCAGGGATCAAATATCACCTTTATGCCGACAACACTCAACTTTACTACAAAATCAAATCATCCAGTGACATCCTACATCTCAATGTCACACTGAGTAAGATACAAGCTTGGTTTAACTCCAACTATCTAAAATTAAACCCCATCAAAACAGAAGTTATTCTGTTCTCTCCCAAAAGCAACCACTTACCAATCCAAGATTGGCTCAGCGACCTGAAGGCTCTAAATTGTTCTCTTACCCTATCTAACTCGGCTAAATCCTTAGAGCTTCACCTTGGACAAAAACTTGTCAATGAAGGATCACATCAAAAACCAGCCGAAGGAGCGCTGTACACATTAAAACACCTCAAAAAAATCAAACCATTCATCCCCTCAGACGATTTCAAGTGGGTTGTGCAATCTCTGGTCCTCTCCAAACTCGACTACGGGAATGCTATCCTCACAGGGACCCCAAAAACCCACCTAGCCCTCCTCAGATCAGTATTAAACATGGCAGCCTGGCCAATAACAGATACTAAATGATTTGAACACATCACTCCTGCCCTCAAGACCCTCAACTGGCTTCCCATCGAAGGAAGATGTACCTATAAGACTGCCTATATCACCTACAAAGCCCTTCACTCACATACCCCAGACTATTTAGACAATAAACTCGCAAAAGCAGGAAGAACCCGAACTCTGAGAAGCTCCAACACACTTCTTCTCGTTCCGCCCAAACTTAAAAGGTAATCAACTCAGGCACGCTCCTTCTCAGGAAATGCACCCAGCATATGGAACTCTCTCCCGAGGGACCTACGATGCAACCCCTCCTTCTCCAGCTTCAAAAGAGACCTGAAACTCCATCTCCTCACCAAATACTGGAACACATGAACAATCTTGAACTCTGTTCAAATAGGCTCTCTTTCAAGGTTTTCTGACCCCATTGAGAAGCTGGCTGTTTTTTTTGTTTGCTTCTATTGTCTAGAATGTCTTTCTCTTCTTGGTCTCATACTGTGCTTATTTACCACAAGCAGTAATTCCTCCCTCATGTTCTAACAATTTTTCCGTGTATATATCCCGTGTGTTCCACCCGCACTGCCTAACAACTTTTTACCTTGAATGTATTTCGTATGTACCTGAACCTAGATTGTTGCGCGTCCTACTCTCAGCGACTGGATTATTGCCTTGCTCCGTATTTCTGTAAAGCGCTCTGATACCTTTGGGTCTAGCTAGCGCTATAAAAAACCTATAAATAAATAATAAATAGCTTGTTGGATGGATGAATGTTGGATGGATGGGTGGGTGGAAGATGTATGGATGACCAAATTGATAACTCATGCAGCAACAATGAAAGCCCTAACTCACACACCTAATGCTATGCTAATAGCATCACCCTTATTGGTACAGATGCAATAACAAATGTTGTAACTTTCCCACTTTAAAAGAGATGAGCATGAATATAGCATTTATTTGTCAAGTATGTGTTGTTATTTAATTATTTTTTTCTTTTTTAGTGTTGTTATTTATTGGTGAGAATCTGTGTTTTCAGTAAATTTGTGAGATTTTTTTTAAACATAATTTGAGGTGTTATAAATAAACGCTAGCCGTAACTTCACTTCACCTTTGTTTTTTACAGTGAATTTTTGTTTTTTAAATCATATAGCACATCTATAAGTTCCTTGCGGTCAACGTCATGCTGACAAGGCCCTGTGCCAGACCCACCATGCATGGACATTGCAAACGGATGAAGACCATACGCAGTGGTGGTTAGCCAAACCCACTGCAGAGCACCAATTTCTTTCTCAAAACTTTTTATTTCAGGATTTTCAAATCCTGTGCTAGCTTATCAAATCCTGAGACCTCTGAATGGTGTGTAGAACCAAGGAACTGGTCTAGAATTCACAATTCTGAAAAAGGATCTACAAATCCAGCAAGCAAAATCATTTTTTCTGTGACAGCCAGCCAATCAGAGTGTGCAGGTTTGCTTATCAACAGCTTGATTTGCGATTCTGAAATGGGTGGCAGGGGAAAAGCTGCCAAGTCCAATGGTGTGCCTTTATTTCTTTTAATTGAATTCACAAATTCACCGATGATGCACATATTAACTGTCCAGATATCTACATTTAGTAATTTTAGAGATATAAGCATTTAAAATAGTTGCCAAACAGGGTTTAAAGGGTATCTCTACAATTTAAAATAGCAATCCAGAAAATTGTGAATACTACCAATTGCATTTTACTTTTTTAACAAATGTGATTGCCTGATAAAGGGATTTACTTTTTGCAGTTTGGATTTATTTTTAAAGTTAAGCATTTTGCATTGAGCAGAAAAAACCTTACACTGCCATGGCAAATACCATAAGATGTGCCCAGACCCAGGGGGGCACCAAGAAGTGTGGAAAATGGCCCACGAAATAGTGCTCAATGTGATAAAATTGCATATTAATGAAAATCGCAATATCTCAGTTGCTGTTTTGTAACAACCATTAAAGGCATCATTTTGTGCTGAAAAACACAATTTTCATTAAAATCATGAATTTTCACTGAAAAGTAAAGAATCAACATCTGGGAAAATAATTTACCCATTAAAAAAATTGGCAAAAAATATCTGGTGTACACACAGTCATAGGATGCGCATAGCAGGAGATGGTTACTGGCATAGGCAACTAGTGGCGGGTTGGCACTTCATGGTGGGTTTGTTGGAGGGCGTGGCCCATTGGTAGCTGGTACTTTTGTCAGGCAGGGGGGTGGGCGGGCAACACAACCTCATATACACTCACTCGCTCACACCTATGCATTCACACACCACAAACACATACACACACCCATGCACAGCTCTCACTCATAAAAAAATCATACATTTATACATACATGCATGCATGTGCGTGCCAAACATTCAAAAACATAAAACTTACCTGCCCCGCAGCTCCGGGAGAGGAAAGCCTCGGAGGTTGGGACTGCTGCCTTCCCTCGTTGGGACTGCTGCCTTCCCTCATTGGCTGGTCCCTCACTCGTCACAGAGTGGGATGGGGTCAGTGAGACTGCTAACCCCACCCCACTCTGTGACGAGGTATCACTGATTGACACTTCGCCCTGGACACTTCAGGGTTTGAAACTGAAGTGCCCAGGTCCGAGGCAATCAGTGGCGCTCCCTGTCGTCACGAGGGGAAAGGCCTTGATGCACTTTTGCCACGTTGAGGAGGTCACGCCCACAGGGCTGTGAAATCCTCAACCTGGCAAAGTTCAGCTCAGGCAGCCAGCAGGAGCTTGTGAATTTAGTACATGACTAACTCCGGGCTGTCCTATCTGAACAAGAAGAATGTCTATCAGGCTGACCTTTGCTCAGCCTTGCAGACATTCTTCTTCACTGGAAAAAGGTGAGAGGGTGTGGCCCCTTCCCCCGAATGGACGGACCGCGGCTGGTGTGGTCATCAGTCAGGCCTTGCAACCAGCCCTAGCGATCAGGCCTTGCTGCATACTGGATTGTGTGCTTATAGCTGGTTGGTTTCACTGCATGGCCAAGGGACAGGCCTTGCAACCAACCTCTGCTGTGAACAGCTGAAGGCTGGCCATTAACAGTGGGGTTTGTCTGGTGAACCACCACTAAGTGCTGTGCGCAGCGAGAGTTAGAATCTATGTATGTCATTAAAAACACATGGAATTTAATGAAAAAGCACACCTTAAGACTGAGTTATGGTTCTGGTTCAAACATGCAAAACCACTGAAAGTTGTCAATTATGGTTAGCTAAGCACAAAACACAAGCCATAACTCATGGTTCCGCCATTCTCAACACTAATTTGCCAGTTTTGCAGAAACCAAAAAAGAGCCATCAAAAGAGCAACATGGTGGGCGGTGCAAGTTATGCAAGTGTTGAGTGTGTTGCTAAGCATTACTGCCATATTTCTGTTGGTTTGTGTGTTGAACCAGAACTATAACTCAGTTTTTAACTATATTTTTGACAGTGAATATATATATATACATGGAGTCAACAATAGTAATGCTTTACTTAATTAATATTTAAACAAAAACAAGGGTACCCAATGTGGTATGCAAGGACCTTGGGTATCAGTAATTTAAAAGAACAGTGGTCCTTGGTGAAGATCTGGTATAAATAAACAATCAATATAGACTAGAGTCAGTACCTTATTACTACTGTCCAGCCGGACAGTGAGATTTAATGAGTATCAAATTAAGGATCTGGGAGGAACAAATAAAGTGGGACACAATCCTGCGCCCTACACATTACAGAAAACAGACAATAACGAAAACAAACATTCAGGCAGGGCAAGAAGGGCTTGTTTGCAATGTGAACAATTAAACAAGCAAAATGGAATCAACAACCGTTACACTCGAATATCAATTTAAGTTGTGTACACGGTGTCAAGCAAGTCGACAACGTTTCGATCCCTTTGCAACGATATTGGGATCATCATCAGGACAAAATTAATACATGCCTGAAGAACTCCCAGCCGGTGTTCCCACACTCCACTTACGTAACTCCCTTCTCCCGCAGTTACCAACTGTTCACGGACACCTGACAGGCCCACTGCGGTTCACGGTCTCGAACCCATCCAGGATTCCGACCATTGCTGCCTCCCTATCGCATGTGCCCTGCCCACGGCTTCGCAGTCCAACAACTTTCCGCCTTTACCAGCACAGGACCACATCAATCGAATGTTTGGAGGTAACCCTTCCTTACTCTCTCCCCCACCGTCCCTTCCTTGTTCCCTCCTACTCAGTGGCTGATACCGTTATTCCTCTCTTAGGATACCATTTCCCGTCATCATCCCCCACGAGATATCCGGCTGGTTAAGGCCTCTCTGCCACCGTATCTGTGGTAAGTTCCCGCGCAGTAGGTCACATTCTACCGCCTCCACCAGTGCCTCTCCACTAACTGGCACAATTTTATCTTGTTCTCGCGCGTAATCTGCTCGGTGCTTTTCCGGCATCCTTGCGATCTTAATTCTTTCAAACACCTTCACCCTTTTCTACGATCTCACCTAGCTTAGCTCATTCGTAATGTCGGATAAACGACTCACTCCAAATCACCTGAGTCATCATGAGCATGCTCACTGTGCACAATACAGGAACCTGATTATCCAATTTTTTAAAACTCACATCGTCGTACGCACAATGTTGATAAAGGATTGTCTTTTTAATTACTCCACCCTGAAATTCTTTTTTTGCCTGTCTTTCTTTTCCCACTTTCTCAATTGCTTTGCAGGCCCTATGTTCTTCAGGCATGCATTAATTTTGTCCTGATGATGATCCCTGTTAGAAATGGGATTTCTGGTTGGCTAGGGCTGATGCCTAAGCCAGGCAGAAACCACCACTCTAGTCAGGGCAAGGGAGTTACACGCTGACGATAACCCCTGCTCACCCCCTTGGTAGCTTGGCACGAGCAGTCAGGCTTATCCGAGAGGCAATATGTAAAGCGTTTGCGCAACTCACACACACAGCAGCAACACACTGGGCACACCACAAAAGAAACTCCACACAAGGTTATATAAAAAAAATAGCCTTTGTATTATCCAAAACACATTAGAATCATAATCACACATATACACTGTGCCAACTGGCACTAGGCAATATTCACAGGGGATTATATACAGGACAGGGCCAATCGGGCCACTGTCAGAACCTTTAGAAAGCAGTAGTAGCACATATAAACCACAACCAGTGACTACTGGTAAAATACTGTACTCCGCATTATCACATGAGCATTAGGCATAGAACACATTATGCATAACATTTGGCATCATCATCAGCATAACACATTATGCAACCTCATAAGCATAAACACATTATGCATAAAATCAGAATTCGGAGTGCACCTTAGTGACACTCCCAGGTGCATACATCACCTTCCTTAGGGCCTTGCGCCCTCCTGGTACACACAGGTACCAAACCTGACCCCAGGCCAACTGGCCTTCCACTGGGGCTCAAATGCCCTCTGTCCAGAATGTCAGGGTATAAATGTAGGGCCTCTCAAGTAGCCCTCTGGCTGCCAAAGCAGCGAAAACACGGTGCGCAATGCGCTAGGGGCGTGGGGTGCAACTCACCCCCTCCTCATCAAGCAACAAACAAAATGCCCCCGGGTTGCAGCTGCGCGCTTTCCTGCGGTGCAGCTGAGTGCATCAAGCACGGGCACCAAATGTGCCTGGGGAACCCCCCTTTACTGGGGGCTCGTCTGGTGCTGTTATCCGGCACCACAATGCGGCAAAAAGAAGATTAGCTCTGGCACTAACTGTGCCCTGGGAGCCCCATTCACTGCCTCCGTCTGGTGCGCTTCTCCCTACACCAACTGTGCAAATTCGAGCCCCACTCACCGGGCTCTCCTTCTGGACTCCTCCGGTCCCTCCTCAGGCCGGAGTTGGGCAGAACAGGCACCGACAATGTGCTTCGACCTGGCCCCTTTCCTGGGGCCTCTCGGGGACTCCTCCGGTCTCCTTAGCGGGAGACTAACTTCTCTGGGGCTCGTCTGGATCCCTTCCCACTACTCCAAATGCAGATCCCCTATTCAGCCTAGCGCTGACTCACCCTGCCCTCCCTGGAGCCACACACACCTCACCAGCCCCTGTCACTCCAGAGCCAGACATGCAATACACATCAGGCAGGCAGACACATAACACACAGAAATGCCAACTTCTAAAAGTGGAATTTCTAAAATAGTGATAATAAATCTGCGCACACCATTGCGCAGCATTTATTATTACTATTCCAACCATACCAAAACTTGACCACGCTGCTCCTCTCATATCAGGAATAACCACTGAAACACTTATCAGGGAATCCCCAATGCATTCCTATGGGAGGGCAGCCACACAGCAGTGAGAAACCAAAATGGCTGTTTGTCACTACCAGGACATGTCACGCACTTAAGGTACATGTCCTACCTTTTACCTGCAATGCACCCTTCCCATGGGGCTAGCTAGGGCCTACCTTAGGGGTGACTGACATGCAGTAAAAGGGGGGTCACAGACGTGGCACGCACTTTAGGTGCCACGCCACAGCAGCAGTAACACTGCACGCACAGGCCCTGCAATGGCAGAGGCCTGTGACAGGTTTGAAAGGTTACTTTGGTGGGTGGCGCTATCAGCGCTGCAAGCCCACCACTAGCATTTCATTTACTGGCCCTGGGTATCTGAGATACCACTTTACAAGGGACTGACAGGTAAATTAAATATGCCAAACAGGTGTAGACCAATCTTACCATGTTTACCACAGAGAGCACATGCACTTTACACTGGACAGCAGTGCTAAAGTGCCCAGAGTCCTAGAACCACCAACACCAAGGCAAAAAGTTCAGGGATGACCCTGCAAAAAGGGCCAAGTCCAACACAACCCCCTTCCAGCCAAAACGCAGTGCAGACCAATCACTACCTTGATGGACTTCCCTGCTTTGGGCGATAGAACATGGACGCGGGCCCGCAACTGCAGGGGCACACTCCAGTTCTACACCAATCTGAACCCATGTGGTTCCCTCTGTCAAAGCTCCCAGGACCAACTAAGCTACCCCACTGGTACTCCCTAGTTGTCCACGGCCAGGACAAGGCCCTAGGCCATCCAGATGTCTCTGGTCCTTGCCATTCCACAGAGTGGGGGGCAGTAACCCCTGGCACATAGTAACCATTCTCCACTCTTCCTCTCATCAGTGCAGTTCTAAACTGCTACTGATCCTCCAACCTAGGGTCCGCACCCTCAGGCTGACCAGCGGTCATGGGTGAGGCTCTCCTCCCCCTACCTCTCCTTCTGGGGTCCCGCACTCTCCTCCTTGTAGAGGCACCCTCAGAACACAACTCTCCCACCAGTTTAGGACCTCTCTCTAGCAACTGGTCTCCCAACCTAGGGTCTAAACCCTCAGGTTGCACCGGGGTCAGAGGCGAGGACTCCCTCCCTCTGCACCCCCTTCCAGAGTTCTGCACCATCCCAACTGGAGTGGAACCCCCAGAAGCCAAAACGGTAGGGACACTGATTACAGATGTCCTTCCCTCCAGGTCAGGCAGAACCTGAACCTGGCCTCCCAACCCAGGGACTAAACCCTGCGGTTGAACCGGGGTCAGAGGCAAGGACTCCCTCCCTCTGCACCCCCTTCCAGAGTTCTGCACCCTCCCACCTGGAGTGGTACCCCTAGAAGACCAACCGGTCAGGACACTGGTTACAGATGTCCTTCCCTCCAGGTCAGGCAGAACCTGAACCTGGCCTCCCAACCCATGGACTAAACCCTGCAGTTGAACACTTGCCTGGCACACCAGGACTTCTGGGGGAGCACACAGCTTCCCCCTGAGGGTAACACATACCTCATGTGTTGTGTGACAGTCTGCCTGGTGCAGATCTCCCGATCCCTGTCCATTTGACAGTGCGCGAAGATCCCCCAGGACAGAAGTGGTGTCACCATGGTCACTCCTAAGAGACAGCCCTTCTGGCTGGCCCCTGACCCACTGGTTCTCCCACTGGGGAACACATCCCCCTCTCACCCCTCCTTCTGGACTCCTGCACTCTCCACTTAGGAATGGCACCGCCAGACACCAGAACCACTGGAGCTCCGTTTACAGACGCTCCAGGTTCTCCTGACACTAGGAGATCCCCCTCAAATGGCCTACTAGTACAGCCTAGGCCCCCAACCTGGTGTTCCCTTAGGGAAACCTCCTGGCCCTGAGACTGGGTTTCGGGCACCTTGGGACACAGCCCACACTCACTCCTTCTCCGCTGAGACAGGACGTGAGCCCCTACACCCCTCCCACTAGACCGGGACCTAGCTGGGCTACTCTGAACCTCTCCCACCACACAGGTCTGGAAGATACCTGAGCCACTTCTTTTAGGATCACTCCCAAATGCCTCTTCAGACCCTCTGGCACTCACCCAGAGGTCTGCCTCCTGTGCAAGCTCCCTGGGATCAGAGAACTCACACTCCAACAGGTGTTGGTGTAACCCCGGAAAACAATTACTGAACATGTGCTCTCTGACAAACAGATTGAACAGCCCTTCAAAATCATTTGCCGTGCTACCCAGCACCCAACCTTTCAGTGCATCACAACATTCATCCACAAACTCCCCCCAAGACTGGTGAGGCAGTTTCCTACGGCCCCTGAACCTCAACCTATACCCTTCAGGTGTGACACCCTCTTCCTGGGAACTAGGTACCATACTCTGGGCTCTGGGAGTGGACGCTTCCACACTGGACACTCTATTGCTGCCACCACTGGACCCCACCCTCACTGGTGAATCCAGACAACTAAAACTACTCTCAGGGGATAATCTACCCTCCAGAGCTAGTTTCTCTCTGGCAAAGGCCCTCTCTGCCTCCGTCATCCTCTCCTGCGCTAAGACCCTCTCAGTCTCTAGCTTTTTCTCTTCAAGGACCAACACCTTGAGACTCAACTCCAGGGCCAACAAGGCCTTTTTCTCCTCCAAACCCAGGCGTACTATCTCCTTGGCATACTCCGACTGGAGCATGTCCAAAGCCAGCTGATGCTCCCTTTCTTCTCTCCTATCTACCCACTCCTCTGGGGACAGGGAAAGGGATGGGGCACTGCCCCTGGCACTGGACCCAGCAAGGGACTCCTGGGGTCCTCACTACCTACTGGCGTCCCTGCCCTGTCATTTTCTACCTCCTGTGCAGACTCTTCAGGACCACCCTCAGACCCGCCACCCTCTTGGTATGCGGACAGGGCACTCTTCCTTTCAGAGTACTCAAGTCTCCATTCATCCTCTTGCCATTGGATCAGCATTTTCTGAATGCTTAGCTGGGTGTCTGACCCACTCACTGCTATGCCTCTCTCCTCACAGAACCCCCTCAACTCCAACATACTGTATTCGAACAGATCTCATGCAATAAAGGCAGATTCCATTTTTGGCAAGAGACACAACCCACAGCGCAACAGGAGAACACAATTCAAAAATGACACTTTTAGGAGAAAAAAAACACAATCAGGATAAATAATCCCCATACCTGTGATTATCTAAATGCAGAGTTTGTAGTGCAACCAGTTGTCGCTGTGGTACTGCGCAAACGCAAGTCCTATCCTCACCGCTGACAACCAATGTTAGAAATGGGATTTCTGGTTGGCTAGGGCTGATGCCTAAGCCAGGCAGAAACCACCACTCTAGTCAGGGCAAGGGAGTTACATGCTGAAGATAACCCCTGCTCACCCCCTTGGTAGCTTGGCACGAGCAGTCAGGCTTATCCCAGAGGCAATGTGTAAAGCGTTTGCGCAACACACACACACAGCAGCAACACACTGGGCACACCACAAAAGAAACTCCAAACAAGGTTATATAAATAAAATAGCCTTTGTATTATCCAAAACACATTAGAATCATAATCACATATATACACTGTGCCAACTGGCACTAGGGAATATTCACAGGGGATTATATACAGGACAGGGCAAATCGGGCCACTGTCAGAACCTTTAGAAAGCACTAGTACACATATAAACCACAACCAGTGACTACTGGTAAAATACTGTACTCAGCATTATCACATTTGCATTAGGCATAGAACACATTATGCATAACAATTGGCATCATCATCAGCATAACACATTATGCAACCTCATAAGCATAAACACATTATGCATAAAATCAGAATTCGGAGTGCACCTTAGTGACACTCTGTTAGAATTGGGGGTCTCTAGTTGGCACAGGTAGGTACTTGTGACAAATAGGGACCCTCGCCTCTAGTCAGAGTAAAGGGGTACACTCCTAAAATAACCCCTGCTCACCCCCTTGGTAGCTTGGCACGAGCAGACAGGCTTATCTCAGAGGCAGTGTGTAAAGCATTTGTGAACACATACAGTAATCTAGTGACAACACTACAGATGGACACCACACAAGGTTTATATCAAAAATAAGTATTCTTTATATAATTTTAACACAAGACCATAAACGACAAAAATCCACAATACTGTACTTAAAATGGTAGTTTTAGCTTAGTTCAGTTCAGTTCTTAAGATGCGACACTTTAAGTCAATGTACCTTACGATGCGGGACGCTTCCATAACAAGCAATGTTGCAGCGATGGAAATGCGACAAAGTTCTGGTGCAAAGAAATAAAGACGTCAAGTTCTTCCTGATGCGGCACGCTTCTCCGATGTTACGAAGTCTCGACTCGATGCGTCAGCTGCAGCGGCGACACCCTTGTTCAGCGATGCGACGGCAACAACTTCGGTTGCGACACTCTTCTCCAACGTTGCGAGACGCTTCCGCTCGATGAGACAACTGCAGCGGCGACACCCTGGTTTCGTGATGCGACGGCAGCAGCTCCGACGGCGGCACGCTTCTCCGTGGATGCGAGGCGCTTCTCTCGATGCGGTGCAATGCGTCAGCTACAGCGGCGACATCTACGATGCGACGGCAGCGGCTGCGATGGCGACACGCTTCTTCCTCGATGCGAGACTCTTCTCTTGATGCGGTGCAATGCGACAGCTACAGCGGCGACATCTACGATGCGGCGGCAGCGGCTGCGGCGGCGACACGCTTCTTCGGGGTTGCGGGACGTTTCTCGAGATGCGTTGCAATGCGACAGCTACAGCGGCGTCATCTCCGTGATGCGACGGCAGCGGCTGCGGCAGCGACACGCTTCTCCCTCTTGAGTCGCGCTTCCAGCTCCTTGCGACATGCAGTCCCTTCAGAAGGCCCAAAACAGCAGCAGGCACTTCCAAAGGATTCTTGGGGAGCTGGTGGTTGAAGTCTGTTGTCCCTGAGACTTCAGCAGGAGGCAAGCTCTTTTCTCAAGCCCTTGGAGATCCTTTACAAGTTGAATAAAGTGCACACAAAGTCCTTTCTCCTTCCTTTGGCAGTCAGGCAACCACTGCAGGCAGATCCCTCTAGCTTAGGGATAGTCTTCTCCTCAGTTTCTTCTTGGTTCCGCTCCTCAGCAAAGGTTTCTTCTTGTTTTCCCAAAGTGATCTAATTTCCTAGGGGTCTGGGTCCCCTT
Organism: Calotriton arnoldi; assembly: GCA_963921515.1. Taxonomy (NCBI): domain Eukaryota; kingdom Metazoa; phylum Chordata; class Amphibia; order Caudata; family Salamandridae; genus Calotriton; species Calotriton arnoldi. The sequence goes on from CAWUFW010001822.1 coordinate 96,436, forward strand.
TTTATACACCTTTTTTCTTTATTCTCTGAAGGCAGAGAGGCCTCTGCCTAGTCCAAAACCAGTTCTGGTCAGTCCTGGAGCACTTTGTTTTCCTGACTCCTTCTTTCCTTTCAGAATGTGGGGCAGAGTGCTCAGCCGCCCGGCAGGAGGTGGAGCCAGCATTGTGGAAGGCAGGCACAGCCCTATTCAGACCCAGGTGCAACTCCTCCCTCCACTCTGGATGCAGATCTTTCTATTCAGCCCTGTGCTGACTCACCCTGTCTCCTGTAGCCACCCCCAGCCCCTGTCACTCAATCTCCAGACAAGGAATACACAACCTAGCAGAGGCAGGCTTGGAAGTTTAGGCAAGAAAATACCCACTTTCTAAAAGTGGTATTCTCAAACACAGAATGTTAAAACCAACTTCACTAAAAGATGTATTTTATCATTCTGAGTTCAGGCATACTAAATTCGTTTTTCTACCATGTTCCCTGGGTCAGTTCTGACTATAAGGTGTAATAGTCAGCCTGCCCATTCTGGCCTATGGGGAGCAGGTAGCCTTGCAATAGTGAAAAACGAAAATGGCTGTAATTCACTATTAGGACATGCCACACACACAGGGCATGTCCTACCTTATACTTACAATGCACCCTGCCCTAGGGCCTACTTTAGGGGTGACCAACATGCAGTAAAGGGAAGGTTTAGGGACTGGTAAGTGGGTGCACTCACCAAGTCGACATGGCAGCTCTAGGCTGCACATAGGCTCTGCGATGGCAGGCCTGAGACACATTTACAAGCCGCTTCTGTGGGTGGCACAACCAGTGCTGCAAGCCCACCAGCGGCATTGGATTTACAAGCCCTGGGCACACTCAGTGCACTGTACTAGGGACTGACAAGTAAACCAATCATCCAATCATGGAGTCACTAATCCATCACACAATTTATAATGGGGAGAGCATATGCACTTTAGCACTGATCAGCAGTGGTAAAGTGCCCAGAGTCATAAAACAGCCAACAACAGGTCAGAAAAAATATAGGAGGAAGGCAAAAAGTTTAGGGATGACCCTGCAAAAAGGGCCACGTCCAACACACTCCCAGGTCCATATATCACCTTCCTTTAGGGCCTTGAGCCCTCCTGGTACACACAGGTACCAAACCTGACCCCAGGCCAACTGGCCACTGGGGCTCAAATGCCCTCTGTCCAGAATGCCAGGGCATAAATGTAGGGCCTCTCAAGTAGCCCTCTGGCTGCCAAAGCAGCGAAAACACGGTGCGCAATGCGCTAGGGGCGTGGGGTGCAACTCACCCCCTCCTCATCAAGCAACAAACAAAATGCTCCCGGGTTGCAGCTGCGCGCTTTCCTGCGGTGCAGCTGAGTGCATCAAGCACGGGCACCAATTGTGCCTGGGGATCCCCCCTTTACTGGGGGCTCGTCTGGTGCCATTATCCGGCACCACAATGCGGCAAAAAGAAGATTAGCCCTGGCACTAACTGTGCCCTGGGAGCCCCATTCACTGGCTCCGTCTTGTGCGCTTCTCCCTACACCAACTGTGCAAATTCGAGCCCCACTCACCGGGCTCTCCTTCTGGACTCCTCCAGTCCCTCCTCAGGCCGGAGTTGGGCAGTACAGGCCCCGACAATGTGCCTCGACCTGGCCCCTTTCCTGGGGCCTCTCGGGGACTCCTCCAGTCTCCTCAGCGGGAGACTAACTTCTCTGGGGCTCGTCTGGATCGGCTCCGGTCTCCTCTGTCAGCCACACGCGGGGCTCCCACCAGCACACGGGGGACCCGCCTTCCTCCCAGCACGCCCGGCCAGGCTTCCAGCGTCTTCCTTCCTGCCAGCTGGCCACGCCCCCAACCAGGCACAGCCGCCTGGCTTCCGGGTCGGGCCGTGGCGATTCCTCTCTCCGGCTTGGAAATGCGGGGTGGGCTCCCGCTCAGAGGAACATCCTCTCTTCAGGCATCAGGAGTGCGGCGGCAAATTCTCTGGGCCACCACATTGCGGGGTAGGCTCCCGCCGTTAAAAATGCACAAACGCGGGGTGGGCTCCCGCTCCTTGTCTCAGAACACCATAATGCGGGGTGGGCTCCTGCTCCCAAAAGCAGCAATGCGGGGCAGGCTCCGCTGTCTTCTGGAAAGCTCGGTGGGGGGAGATCCCCACGTCGGGATCTCCTCTGTCGCGCTACGAACAGCGCTCACCATGCCACGAGCCCACGCCAGGGGCTCCAGTATACAGGAGGTCTAGAGCGCTTCCCCAGGTCCAGGGCTAAGCGCTCTCTAGAACACGTAGTCCACAGCGTATCAGGGGCACAAGGCTGGGCCCAGGCAGGCCAGCTCACAGGGCCCTCCAGCAGGGAGGCAGTCCCTCGTGGCGGTTCCTCCTGGAGCCCAGCAGCAGCAAGTACCCCCCAAGTCACAAGGAAGCACCACCAACATGGGTTCACAGCCCCAGTACTTATACAGCATTTTCCTTTGTTCTGCCCTTGGCACAGGGCTTTGGGAACCAGTCTCAACTGGTTCTGGGGGGTATTGGAGCACTCTGTTTACAGGGCTCCTCTTCCCCTTTGTCAGGTGGGGGCTCGGTCCTCAGAAACACCACAGGGGGGCGGAGCCAGCATTCACCTAGGCAGGCACAGACCTATTCAGGGTCAGGGGACTACTCCTCCCACTACTCCAAATGCAGATCCCCTGTTCAGCCTAGCGCTGACTAACCCTGCCCTCCCTGAAGCCACACACACACCTCACCAGCCCCTGTCACTCCAGAGCCAGACATGCAATACACATCAGGCAGGCAGACACATAACACACAGAAATGCCAACTTCTAAAAGTGGCATTTCTAAAATAGTGATAATAAATCAGCGCACACCATTGCGCAGCATTTATTATTGCTATTCCAACCATACCAAACTTGACCACGCTGCTCCTCTCATATCAGGAATAACCACTGAAACACTTATCAGGGAATCCCCAATGCATTCCTATGGGAGGGCAGCCTCACAGCAGTGAGAAACCAGAATGGCTGTTTGTCACTACCAGTTCATGTCACGCACTTAAGGTACATGTCCTACCTTTTACCTACAATGCACCCTGCCCATAGGGCTAGCTAGGGCCTACCTTAGGGGTGACTGACATGCAGTAAAAGGGGGGTCATAGGCGTGGCATGCACTTTAGGTGCCACGCCACAGCAGCAGTAACACTGCTTGCACAGGCCCTGCAATGGCAGAGGCCTGAGACAGGTTTGAAAGGCTACTTTGGTGGGTGGCACAATCAGCGCTGCAAGCCCACCAGTAGCATTTAATTTACTGGCCCTGGGTATCTGAGATACCACTTTGCAAGGGACTGACAGGTAAATTAAATATGCCAAACAGGTGTAGACCAATCTTACCATGTTTACCACAGAGAGCACACGCACTTTACACTGGACAGCAGTGCTAAAGTGCCCAGAGTCCTAGAACCACCAACACCATGTCAGAAAAAAGGCTAGGAGGAAGGCAGAAAGTTCAGGGATGACCCTGCAAAAAGGGCCAAGTCCAACAATCCCAATATCGTTGCAAAGGGATCGAAACGTCGTCGACTTGCTTGATACCGTGCACACAACTTAAATTGATATTTGAGTGTAACGGTTGTTGATTCCATTTTGCTTGTTTAATTGTTCACATTGCAAACAAGCCCTTCTTGTCCTGCCTGAATGTTTGTTTTCGTTATTGTCTGTTTTCTGTAATGTGTAGGACGCAGGATTGTGTCCCACTTTATTTGTTCCTCCCAGATCCTTAATTTGATACTCATTAAATCTCACTGTCCGGCTGGACAGTAGTAATATAGTACTGACTCTAGTCTACATTGATTGTTTATTTATACCAGATCTTCACCAAGGACCACTGTTCTTTTAAATTACTTAATTAATAGCACACAACACACAACATAACACACCCTGCCAGCCATGCTCAAAAACACATATGCTGCATAAACAAAAAAAGCTATCAAGAGAAAAACATGGTAGGCGGCATGAGTTATGACGTGTGTTATGGGCTTTGTTAAGCATAAGAAGCAAATTTCAGTGTTTTTTTAAATTTGGGCCGTCACTGTAGCTGTTTTTAATTTATAACTAACTGTATGTTTTTCAGTGAATACAAACACACACTGAGTAGAGTTACCAATAGTAAATCTATAATTAAAATTTTCGTAGTCATTATTTCGTCTATGATATTTTCGTATGACCAATGTCTACAATAATCTGACAAACAAGCCATTAAAGGTACCATCAAAATAGGTCTACTTTATTTTATGGCCACTCGCTTGATTAGTAACCTGCCTTTTCAACCAGAAGTTGGCCATGATGAAAATTCTGAATATTACCTGCATTTCATTAATCGTCTTGTTCCCTGGCTCTGGCTGGGCACTCTCCTGAACTGGTATTCTGTTTTCTTTGAAAGAACATTAACACTTGCAAATGTGTACATGTTTTTAACGTCAGTTCTCTCGAAGACTACCAGCACAACAGTAATCTGCTTCATAATAAATATATATGTTACTTTCCCTTAAATTCTTCGTACCATCGTTTCATGCAGCAGGTATTGCGCAGGTTGGCACATGCTACTAAACAGATGAGTTGTGGGGTGTCACTCTGAGTAGTTGTGTTTCCAGCATCTGTTTTGGGGCTGAGTGATTGGTCAAAGTAGACTTCAAGCTAGTCATAAGAGCTCTAGTTCTTAATTAGGGTACAAAACCTTACATCTCTTCAAACTTTTTTAAATAGCATGGTTGGACTTTTTTTCCAATGGTATGCGTAACCTAATCTCATTGTAAATGTATCATTTTTATCAGATTTTTGTTCGCCTATAATGGGCAAAAAAATGTCAGACAGTTGTCTTGCAGTGCTCTATGAAATATTGTGAAATTACTGGTTTGTGGCGGTTCACATTTCCAGCCGTTCTGGCTAGAAATTCACCTGTTTTTCTAGATCACCTGATAAAAAAGGTTTTGGCAGATTTCAAGCCCCATTTTGTTCTGCAGGTAGACTAAAATAAGGGCACATTTCATCTGACTTACGTTTGCTTGACCAACCCTATTAAATATCCGTATCACCCATATGCTTGACTTGAATTGTCTTCTCTCTCTCTCCACCACACACTACTGCTACTAATACTATTAATATTACTACTACCAGGGGTAGCTAGTGGCAGAAGCTGCTACTCTGGCTTGCCCTTTAGTACTCTTAGCAATGTCTTTACTACTCCTGATCTTGGATGTCTGTGAGTAGGGCACACACAAAAAGTTAACAGGGATCTTTCAGCCATTTTTACATTCTATAACGTGCAGGCTATATTCTTCTTCTAGTAATTGTGGGTTGTTATTGGTCCAAGTTTGGGACAAAAGTTCAATTGTGCTATGCCGTCGTGGGGTCAAAGGGGGAGTGATGTCACTTCCATTATCCTTGGTATTTTGGTAGAAATCCTTGACTACTATGGGCCGCGACACGAATTCCTGTGGGTGGCCCTGCTATGATGTAATAGGATTAAGCCTTTAGAAAATAAAATTAAAAAGTAAAATGTAAGCAGGGACTTCAAAGTTTACTGCTCCTGCAATATTTTTCCCAGTAAGTCATCCAATTCACTTGATCGATCTTTACTGGCTTTTCACAGAGCCACCATCTGGAACCCAGTAGCCACCTGAAGGTACAGGTACTAAAAGCTCTTACACTCCTGCATCCTTCCCTAGTTGCCTATTTCCGCCTGTCACTAACTGGTGAGTTTTTCTAGTTGCTTCGGCCGAAGACGATTTTGAATTGCTTCCAACAAGTTTTTTCTTAGAAACAAAAGCCACAAGATCTTTTTTGATGGGAGAAATAAATAATATTTTTCCTTAGTGTTTTATGTAAAAGTGTGTTATATTGCCTGTATTTTTAATTGTACTTTTATGATTATTAATAATCGAATAAAGAACTATTGATTGATTGATGGGAGGAATAAAAAAAATCTGACTACACTGATGATGCGCTGTTTCCGAGTCCCCATCAGTGTGATCATACAGCCTGGCACACGGCAATAACAGTGCATACTTTCAGAGAATTTGTTTTCATACTACAGCGATCCCGTATTGGGCTTGACACTGATTATACATATAAAATGAATTAATGCTAGTATATTAATATAAGTCTTAAGGATGCAAACCCACAGACTCAATAGGCTGTTGTTTGTTGTCGGACACAGGAACTAAACGTGGAATAGCAGTGGAGCTCTGGCAGGGAGGAGTGATGTATCAGAAGGATTGGATCAGCTGCAGTACATTCTAGGCTTGCCTTATCGGAGGGGTCCTCACCTCTCCCCCACTCACTCATAAATTTGTCATTTCACAGGGCCTCCAGAATCGGGATTACATCCAGGATGCAGCTCTTGACCTTGCGGTCAGTGAAAGAATTATGGCTGCGGCGATCTGAAATCGGAGACTACCAAATGGAACACAGACCTCTTACCACAGCGGTGGGAGCAGAAGTGATGTGGGAGACGGGAGTGGGGTCTGGCACTTGCAGAATAAAATCACAAACTGCTACATAATGCAGAGATACGAAGTATTCGATCCCACAGACTTCATCTTTCTGTGGGTTCAACTTTGGGGACTACCGGGTGCTTTGAGGCATGCAGAAAGCTGGGCAATGCCGCTTATGCACATTCTGCGTTGTATAGACCATGGACTAAAGTTGGCTAGAGTGGCAGAGCTGGAGAATGGCCTTGGTTTTCTGAAGTGACTCTGTGCAGATGTTTTGTGTTTATAGGTCACACTGCACATCAGCATGGCGAAACACTTATTTAGAGGGTTATACTGCACAGGGAAATCATAAGGGGTAATTTAGACACTGGCAAATGGTCCACTAGTAAGCAAGGGGGCAGAGGCAATGGCCTCACCACCCTGGCAGAGTTCTCTCCACCCTTTTTTGAAATCCCCGCTTTTCTGGTATCTCTGTGCTGAGGGGGGGGCTCAGCTCCCAACACACCACTACAGGTTCGCCATGCTTAAAGCACCCGCTTGGAAACATTTTTGTACTAAGAAAACAAACTTGCAAAGTAGGAGTTTACATTCTGAATGCAACAAATAAATGTCCCTGATGCACGAGGCGTTTCTCTCCTTGTACATGGGGCCATTCTACAGTTTTCCTGCCCGTGTCCACCATGCCTCCGATGGCAGATACCGGCAGGGGATGAGTGATGGTCTTCCCGCCCTCACTATGATATGATGGCCTTTTGCGGATCGGCCTCCAGGTCAGTGGTGTTCACCGGTGTAACCAGTGGAGATTCTGCCCAGGGTACACAAAGCACTTCTCCTGACTCTAAGTAGAGTGGAGACCCACGAGTTTGACAGTTTGATAGTAGGTATCGCTTAATTAGGGCAGTGTGCCCACTCCAACAAACTCTAAATAAGGTTCTTAAACTTTGATCAAAGTGCATTCCTGAAGTGGGTAATGAAATGATATAACAAGCATTGGCATAGCCAATAGGTCTCGCTATTGGGACCTTATAAGTATTTAGTTATGCAGCACAATATCCTTGGTGCAACAACATTAACTGTTGCATAGTTAAAACACTTATAAGGTCCCAAAGGCTAGACCTATTGGCTATGCCAATGCTTGTTTAAATCTAGAATGAAACAAACAGTTTGCCAAGAGTGGTTTAATTGGATATTTTTGAACAAAGATGGATGTACCTCTCTTCAATTGGAAAGAAACTTCTAAATAGCAGGATGGTCAGGCTGATCAGAACAGATACTCCTATCTATGAGAATTATTGGGTTTATATTTATCATCATCATGTATGTCAACTGGGCTTTTAAGCGATCAGCAAATCAGACTTTAAGACCAGGTTTTTGCTGGATCAACAACACGTTTTGCGTGCGAGACGGCGTGGGCTTGAGGATTATACAGCTATGGATTATCGCTTCACATACAATATTACCAGGCTTTCCGCTACACTTTTGCTGACGTTCTGTAAAACGTTCTGTGTGTCAAATATTATTCAATAAAACGCACATCGGTTTGGGGTCATTTGAAAACCAGGTTTCTATTACAACAAGCAAAATCGAGCTACTGCACTTTGATGAAATCTCCATTTTGATGTTTACTTTTCCCACTGTTGACGATGCAATTACAAACCTAAAACTTCTTACTACTGTAACTCACCTTACTGAGGTTGTATCTTTTCCTGATAAGTAAATGATGCCAACCTCAACATTTTCTTGGTGCCTCTTATGTGTCATGAAACTCTATGGTGCTACGGCAAGAGCGTCTGTACAAAAGCCATGATCACTGAAAGGAGACTGTTACACTGTAGAGCACGGGTACTCATAGTACGGCCCGCGGCCCGGCAAGCCTTCCTTGGCGGCCCGCGGACCTTGCAGACATCGATCGTACCTGTGTTTGCAGCGTGGACTCCGAGAGACTCTGCTCTATGGGGGCCGGGCGATTCCAGGATAGTCAGAGTGGAGATGCAGGGGCGCTAAGAAGAGGCGAAATACAACAAAGCCTCATTAACATTTAAATTGTCTTTTAAAGACCTGTGAAGTACTCGGGTGCGGCTTTGTGTTTGCCCGGGAAGCTGTCTCAGCCCGGGCTGACACACACGAGGGGGGGAGGGGGAGGCTGAAGCCCTTTGAGCCCAATGGGCATTGCGCGCCTGGTGTCCAGTGCTACTTATCATTCGTTCACCAGACGGATGTGACTGAATCTGAACCAACTCACCCCCAGCCTTTTATTGTCACACCTGTCACACGACTCACACTTGCCACGCAATAGTGGTCTTTTCCAGGAGAAAAGAGCTGGCTTTTACATTACACAGGGAGAGAGGGGAGTGGGGGGGGGCTGTCTCTGGGCTGGTGACGGGGACGTGTAGACACAGTACGTGTGCACTGCCCGAGGTACAGAGACAGATAGAGATAGAGACAGAGATAGACTGAGACAGACAGGGACAGATTGACAGATAGAGGCAGAGACAGATAGAGGCAGAGACAGATAGAGATATAGAGACAGAGACATATAGAGGCAGAGACAGATAGAGGTAGAGACAGATAGAGGTAGAGACAGATAGAGGTAGAGACAGATAGAGGCAGAGACAGATAGAGATATAGAGACAGAGACATATAGAGGCAGAGACAGATAGAGGTAGAGACAGATAGAGACAGGGGCAGACAGAGCTAGATAGAGGCAGAGACAGGGAGAGACTGACAGAGGCAGAGACAGATAGAGGCAGAGACAGATAGAGGCAGAGACAGATAGAGGTAGAGACAGATAGAGACAGGGGCAGACAGAGCTAGATAGAGACAGGGACAGACTGGAACAGACAGATAGAGGCAGAGACAGATAGAGGTAGAGACAGACAGAGACAGCGATAGAGACAGCGATAGAGACAGCGAGAGAGATAGAGGAAGGGACAGATAGAGGCAGAGAGACAGACAGCGATAGAGTCAGAGAGAGAGACAGAGGCAGGGACAGATAGAGGCAGAGACAGATAGAGGCAGACACGGACAGAGACAGACAGAGACAGACAGAGACAGAGACAGACAGAGACAGACAGAGACAGAGACAGAGACAGACAGAGACAGACAGAGACAGACAGGGACAGACAGAGACAGATAGAGGCAGAGACAGGGACAGGGGCAGACAGATAGAGGCAGAGACAGACAGAGACATAGAGGCAGAGACAAGGACAGGGACAGACAGATAGAGGCAGAGACAGAGAGAGGGAGACAGAGGGAGACAGAGGGAGACAGAGGGAGACGGAGGGAGACAGAGGGAGGGAGACAGAGGGAGACAGAGGGAGACAGAGGGAGGGAGACAGAGGGAGGGAGACAGAGGGAGGGAGACAGAGGGAGGGAGACAGACAGAGGGAGACAGACAGAGGGAGACAGACAGAGGGAGACAGACAGAGGGAGAGAGACAGAGGGAGAGAGACAGAGGGAGAGAGACAGAGAGACAGAGGGAGAGAGACAGAGGGAGACAGACAGAGGGAGACAGACAGAGGGAGACAGACAGAGGGAGACAGAGAGGGAGACAGAGAGGGAGACAGAGAGGGAGACAGGGAGGGAGACAGAGGGAGGGAGAGACAGAGGGAGGGAGAGACAGAGGGAGAGAGACAGAGGGAGAGAGACAGAGGGAGAGAGACAGAGGGAGAGAGACAGAGGGAGGGAGACAGAGAGGGAGACAGAGACAGAGGGAGACATAAAGAGGGAGACAGAGACAGAGGGAGACAGAGAGAGAGGGAGACAGAGAGAGGGAGACAGACAGAGGGAGACAGTGGGAGAGAGAGAGAGAGAGAGAGAGAGACAGAGGGAGGGAGACAGACAGAGGGAGGAGGGTGACATCCAGAGGGAGACAGAGGGAGAGAGAGAGAGGGAGGGAGGGAGACAGAGGGAGGGAGACAGAGGGAGGGAGACAGAGAGGGAGACAGAGAGGGAGACAGAGAGGGAGACAGAGGGAGGGAGACAGAGGGAGGGAGACAGAGGGAGGGAGACAGAGAGGGAGGGAGACAGAGAGGGAGGGAGACAGAGAGGGAGGGAGACAGACAGAGGGAGGGAGACAGACAGAGGGAGACAGACAGAGGGAGACAGACAGAGGGAGACAGACAGAGGGAGACAGACAGAGGGACAGAGGGACAGAGGGAGACAGACAGAGGGAGACAGACAGAGGGAGACAGACAGAGGGAGACAGACAGAGGGAGGGAGAGAGGGAGAGGGAGGGAGACAAAGGGCGACAGAGGGAGACAGACAGAGGGAGGGAGACAGACAGAGGGAGACAGACAGAGGGAGGAGGGTGACATCCAGAGGGAGACAGAGGGAGGGAGACAGAGGGAGGGAGACAGAGGGAGGGAGGCAGAGGGAGGGAGGCAGAGGGAGGGAGGCAGAGGGAGGGAGAGGGAGACAGACAGAGGGAGACAGACAGAGGGAGACAGACAGAGGGAGGAGGGCGACAGACAGAGGGAGACAGACAGAGGGAGGAGGGCGACAGACAGAGGGAGACAGAGGGAGGGAGACAGATAGAGGGAGACAGAGGGAGACAGAGGGAGGGAGACAGATAGAGGGAGACAGAGGGAGACAGAGGGAGGGAGACAGGGGGAGACAGAGGGAGGGAGACAGAGGGAGGGAGAGGGAGACAGAGAGAGAGGGAGGGAGACAGAGAGAGAGGGAGGGAGACAGACAGACAGTGAGTGAGGCAGAGGGAGACAGACAGAGTGAGTGAGACAGACAGTGAGTGAGACAGAGGGAGACAGACAGAGTGAGTGAGACAGAGGGAGACAGAGAGAGAGAGAGGGAGAGAGAGAGAGAGGGAGGGAGACAGAGAGAGAGAGAGAGGGAGGGAGAGATAGAGAGAGGGAGGGAGACAGAGAGAGAGAGAGAAAGAGAGATAGAGAGAGAGAGATGTGTGTATGCCGGGTCTGGTGGCTCAGTGGACGAAGGCGTCCGCTGCAGGGGCCTGTGTTCAACCTCATGGTCACAGTTTTTTTTTGCTCTAGCCCCACCCCCTCCCCCACTGACCCCGCCCCCACCGGTGCGGCCCTCGGCCACAAACCACACTGTAAATTTGGCCCCCGGGAGAAAGTTTGTGAGTACCCATGCTGTAGAGTAACATGTAGAAAGTGAGCCAGGTGTGCTAGTTCTCTATGGCTATCCTGCATCAGACCATGACGACTATATTTACATCAGTGGGCCCGATACTCTGATGTCTTGAGCTTATATCTGCCGAGACACCTAAAGCCCCGGTACTGAGCTCTCAGCTGTTGTCAAGGATTGCGCTGGGGGCGGGAGGGAGAGAGAGAGCGAGAGAGAAAGGGAAAGAGTGAGAAAGAGAGAGAGGGGGAGAGAGAGAGCGAGAGAGAGGGGGAGAGAGAGAGCGAGAGAGGGGGAGAGAGAGAGAAAGAGAGCGGGAGAGAAAGAGAGAGGGGAGAGACAGAGAAAGCGAGAGGAGAGAGAGGAAGCGAGAGGAGAGAGCGAACATGTAAAAAGATCCGTACTACCTCCTATGTTGTGTTACCAACTAACATTTTCACAAGAGAAAAAGATGACGAGACATTAAACTGTAAATGCATAGAAAAACACACATTTCTACCTACTGTATTATTTTTCGTTAAACTGCTCCTATCATTCTTACGTTATATAATTTTATAGTAAGTTACTAAGTCTCAAAACAAGTTATTTGCAGCTGCGCTTAATCTGGCCACAAACAGAGAAAAACAATGCATTAAATTCGGGAATCAAAATCAGTCCTGTAGGCAAAAGGCCACCTCAAGCTATCCACTAAAACTGAATTGTTAACGGCAAAACTGGCATTCAAAATGAAGTTATGCTCCGCATACTAGAATAGGCTAATGTAACTGCTGTTTACGCAAGGAAACTAGCATTTTCAAAAAAGCAATGCAGCTTCGGAGTCAAAAATACTTGCATCAAGGCCGATTTTGTGTACAACAGACAAACACGGAATACTAATACTTAGTGAGAATCTTTGGCTTCTGCCTGCACTGAAATACAAACTGGGAGGCCAGGGAAATGGCAGAACGTCACATCAGCGGAGGATCTGGGTTAATAAGGCAGCAGGTTGGCTTGCCCATCAAAACTTCCAATGCGTCCTTGTTCGCTCAAGTGTGAAGGTCTTTGAAAAAAACACGAGCGAAGGCTGAGGGACGCTGGGACTCAACATCGGTAAACTGCTCCATGAAAATACAGTAAAACACTTTGAAGAAAAGCATCACAACATAAGAACGGACTCCGTTATGAGTGCACAGCACACATTCAGTACATGAGATCCCTCTATGCTTGTCCTAACAGGAATTTGTACTTTAAAGGTATGCTTCCAGTACAAATCGTGTGCAAGGCAGTGCACACAGTCCTCTGCGTGGCTGTAAGGCAGCCTTTTAAAGTGCCAGCGCAAGGGATGACAGCAGCAGCAGACAACCTCAATAGATATGACTCTGTGCTGTGTTTTAGGCCTTGCGCAACGCAGCGCATGCGCTTCCTGAAAAGTTAATAAATATAGGTCATAGTTTCCTCGAACCGAAATCCCTTAAAGAGAAGCAGCCTTAAAAGTAGAAGCAGCACGGCTGGAATGTCTGCACTTAAGCGCCAGAGTGATGTGGCAAGTTCTCCAGGTGCCTACGACACTTTATAACCCTGAGTAGCTGAACCCCTAATGAGAACACAGCCCTAAAACTGCGTCAGAGTGGAGAGATGGAAGCACCCCTCCAGACTACCGACCTCGAGACACCAACCACCATCATAAAAACAAACCAAGCGCATACCTAGCCAAGCGCCTCGGCAGCGACGTTATCACATTTATACTAATTGCCCCCTCAGGAAGCCGCTCAGCAGAATCTAGAAATGTCAAATGGTTCCTGCCCAGCAAATGTTCATTTGCTCTAATCAATCATGCTAATTTGCTAGCCCTGACGAGAAATTGCAAATTATTTTCAGCACAAGAAATGGGCAATGTTTACTCCTCACGCAGATACACATCGCCATGATGGCTGCCTATACAGACATTGATTACACAAACATTTTAGTAGCGCAAACACACAATACTGAAAGACTTACTTTACACGCAATGGCAGTAAATCTATCCCTAGTCACCAGTGTACGAGATATCCGAAGCGACTGGAAATGTTAACTGGATTTTTGGCAACTCATGCCGCCCTCATGTTATGCATACTAATAAAGACAAGCGCGCGCGCCTCGCACGGCAGCAGGGGGAGGAGGGAGCCTGCGCGATTCACTTGCGGGAGCGAGCGGCGCCAGGAGCTATAATTGCTACCATATGGCGCCAGCTGCTCGCTCCCGCAAGTGAATCGCCAAACGTGCACGCGTTGCCATTGAAGGCAATGGAACGCGTGCACGTTTTTGGCTGATAAAGCCGAATCGATTACAAAAGGTCTTTTTTCCTATGCAGCGCATGCGCGCTGCGTAGGCGAGACCTAAAAACTCGGGGGCATATTAGCAAGGGCGGTATCGCCGCTTTAGCGGCAACTTTTTGCCGCTAAAGCGGCGATATTTCTATCGCCCTATTAGCAAGCTGTCGCTAACAGCTGTTAGCGACAGCTTTATGGCGAACGCGACCGTTTTGGTGCCGCTTTGCATGTCAGCGATAATTATCGCTAATGACATGCAAAGTACGCGTTCCCAACTAAAAGCAACTGCAAACAGTCGCTAACACAACTTCCCCCTATAAGCAATGCCCGCGAAGCGATAAAAAAAGTCGCGCTAACCGCGATTATCGCTAGAATTTAACACCTGCTAAAAACTTGATTTAACCATCTTGTCAATGGGAGGTGGATTGTAAGGTTAAGTCCTCACCTGCCTATTACCGAGATTTCATTTGCGCAGTGAATTTATCGCTGGATTTCTCGCGCTATTGCTGGGTTTTGCCGCTATCGCTGGATTTTTTATCGCCTTGGAGATAAGCGTTGATAATAACGCGTTATCTCCGCGATGAAATCCAGCGATAGCCGGCGATAAAAAAAACAGCGCTAAGCGCGCTTTGCTATAATTATCGCAAATCCTTGGTATTATGCCCCTCAGTTAATTGTCAGATACACCTCAACTAAAAATTCCTGCAGGATCACCCAACCATCCATACTGCAGGTCTTCTCCATGAAACTCAAAACAAAAGCCTGCAACTTGCACAAACATGGCAGCGTAGTCGTCAAAGCACGAACCTTCTAATTGGCAATCCTAAGCCATTTCCAATCACCCTATAGCCTCTGCCTTCAGTGTGTTGGCCATGACTTGACCTCTCCCTGGTTAGAATTTGATAAGGTCCCTGAATCGGTCCTTTAAAAGAGCGTATTGATTCATCGAAAGAAGGGAGCACATATGGCACTCAGTTCTGACCCTTAGAGCAGAAACCACACACATTGTCTGTGGTCATTTGTGGCTGCCAGTGCAGGAGAGGATCAGGTTGAAGATATTAGTCATGACTGTAAAAGCCATCCTTTGTCCGAGATGTGTACACCTGTAAGGCAAAATTGCTGGCCAGCACCAAATCAAAGAAATCTCTGTCTTACTTTTTTCTAACAATGCTGATGTCACTGAGAATTAAAAAAAAAACTCACGGAGGCAAAGTTTTCTTCAAAGAAGGACTGTGCTAGTGCAACAACAGTCCACCAATCCTCTGACGGCAGCACTCCTTATCTCCTGCGTAAAAGGCACTTCTCATTTTCTGTGCATATGGTACTTTTTTTGTTTAATCTGCTTCTGTCACATGCAGCAGAGCCCATCTTGACTTGAACACTTCAGTATACAAGTATCTCTGCAGCTGTGAATATTGATGGAGATTTTTTTCCATAATTAAATTATTTGAACTGATGTCAACATTTACATGTAACATGGAAATGTACTAAGGGGTCGATTCCGATCTCGGGCGGAGGCGCACCTAACACTATTCGTCCGGAAAAAAACCAAGCCGAATGCGTGTTTCCCGACCGATTCGTACATACGTCCGAACGAGCAAGTACGATGCGCATAACTGCCCAGATCCCGACCCAGCCGTACTCACCCAATCCAGCTCCTGTTCCCCGCCCGAGCCGGATCCGTAAACGCAGAATCGAGTCGCACGGAAGCCAAAATACAGCACCGTCCGGCCGGACTAGTACGATGCGCACTCCGTACGCGCCGAACCCGTCGCTACGCACGGCACGTCAGAGCATCCGGGAAAGGCGCACATACGCTCCGATTCGCGCCACAAGACGATCCACGGCTACGAGACGAACACGCCAGCCACGAGTACAAATCGAAGCAACGAGAAAGCTGAACGAGACGAACCAACCATGAATCCCATCGCGCAGGTCCTACCAATACTCTACATCTATTACCGGAACTGGTACTGACGCGTACGGCGCAGAAGGTAAGTCAAACACCCACCACACAAACAATCGACACGTACCCGACATATAACACACACACATAGGGATGCAGAAATGACTTACACCAGCAACAGCAGAACCATAGGGGCGGGATGGCTATCACCAATGCCATATACACCCATAGGGGCCTGGATGCCAACCACTAACACCACCCCTACTCAGGGGGGCTGGATGCCTGTCACTACTACCATCCCCACTCATAGGGGGATGGATGCCTACCACTACCAACACCCCTACCCATGGGGGGCTGGATGCCTACCACTACTACCACCCCTACCCATTGGGGGCTGGATGCCTACCACTACCACCACCCCTACCCATGGGGGGCTGGATGCCTACCACTACTACCACCCCTACCCATGGGGGGCTGGATGCCTACCACTACCACCACCCCTACCCATGGGGGGCTGGATACCTGTCACTACTACCACCCCTACCCATGGGGGGCTGGATACCTGTCACTACTACCACCCCTACCCATGGGGGGCTGGATGCCTACCACTACCACCACCCCACCCATGGGGGGCTGGATACCTGCCACTACTACCACCCCTACCCAAGGGGGGCTGGATGCCTACCACTACCACCACCCCTACCCATGGGGGGCTGGATACCTGTCACTACTACCACCCCTACTCATGGGGGGCTGGATACCTGTCACCACTACCACCCCTACTCATGGGGGGCTGGATGCCTACCACTACCACCACCCCTACCCATGGGGGGCTGGATACCTGTCACTACTACCACCCCTACCCATGGGGGGCTGGATGCCTACCACTACCACCACCCCTACCCATGGGGGGCTGGATGCCTACCACTACTACCACCCCTACCCATTGGGGGCTGGATGCCTACCACTACCACCACCCCTACCCATGGGGGGCTGGATGCCTACCACTACTACCACCCCTACCCATGGGGGGCTGGATGCCTACCACTACCACCACCCCTACCCATGGGGGGCTGGATGCCTGTCACTACTACCACCCCTACCCATGGGGGGCTGGATACCTGTCACTACTACCACCCCTACCCATGGGGGGCTGGATGCCTACCACTACCACCACCCCACCCATGGGGGGCTGGATACCTGCCACTACTACCACCCCTACCCAAGGGGGCTGGATGCCTACCACTACCACCACCCCTACCCATGGGGGGCTGGATACCTGTCACTACTACCACCCCTACTCATGGGGGCTGGATACCTGTCACCACTACCACCCCTACTCATGGGGGCTGGATGCCTACCACTACCACCACCCCTACCCATGGGGGGCTGGATACCTGTCACTACTACCACCCCTACCCATGGGGGGCTGGATGCCTACCACTACCACCACCCCTACCCATGGGGGGCTGGATGCCTACCACTACTACCACCCCTACCCATGGGGGGCTGGATGCCTACCACCACCCCTACCCATGGGGGGCTGGATACCTGTCACTACTACCACCCCTAACCATGGGGGGCTGGATGCCTACCACCACCCCACCCATGGGGGGCTGCATACCTGCCACTACTACCACCCCTACCCATGGGGGGCTGGATGCCTACCACTACCACCACCCCTACCCATGGGGGGCTGGATACCTGTCACTACTACCACCCCTACCCATGGGGGGCTGGATGCCTACCACCAACACCACCCCTACTCATAGGATGGGTAATGCATGACACAACCAGCATACTCCAACATAAGGAATGTAAGAAAAAGACATCCCCCCAACACCAAGACAAGCGTGTGTAGACTGTGTCAAATGCCTACAACACTGAACATGAAATTGAACATACAATGTGACCCCCTATCACATGTGTCACACATAAATGTGTGTGGCCTCCACAATGCAAGCAGACCATGACCACTGTGGCAATGGGGTCCAACCCCCATCATCACAGTGACCAAAATGTAAGTGTGGGGTCCATAGCTGAAGCACATTTTGAACAATGTGGCAATGGGGTCTAAACCCCCATCATCACAGTGACCAAAAGGTAAGTGTGGGGTCCATAGCTGAAGCACTTTTTGGACATTGTGGCAATGGGGTCTAAACCCCCATCATCACAGTGACCAAAATGTAAGTGTGGGGTCCATAGCTGAAGCACATTTTGGACATTGTGGCAATGGGGTCTAAACCCCCATCATCACAGTGACCAAAAGGTAAGTGTGGGGTCCATAGCTGAAGCACATTTTGAACATTGTGGCAATGGGGTCTAAACCCCCATCATCACAGTGACCAAAATGTAAGTGTGGGGTCCATAGCTGAAGCACATTTTGGACATTGTGGCAATGGGGTCTAAACCCCCATCATCACAGTGACCAAAAGGTAAGTGTGGGGTCCATAGCTGAAGCACATTTTGAACATTGTGGCAATGGGGTCTAAACCCCCATCATCACAGTGACCAAAATGTAAGTGTGGGGTCCATAGCTGAAGCACATTTTGAACATTGTGGCAATGGGGTCTAAACCCCCATCATCACAGTGACCAAAATGTAAGTGTGGGGTCCATAGCTGAAGCACATTTTGGACATTGTGGCAATGGGGTCTAAACCCCCATCATCACAGTGACCAAAAGGTAAGTGTGGGGTCCATAGCTGAAGCACATTTTGAACATTGTGGCAATGGGGTCTAAACCCCAATCATCACAGTGACCAAAATGTAAGTGTGGGGTCCATAGCTGAAGCACGTTTTGGACATTGTGGCAATGGGGTCTAAACCCCCATCATCACAGTGACCAAACGGTAAGTGTGGGGTCCATAGCTGAAGCACATTTTGAACATTGTGGCAATGGGGTCTAAACCCCCATCATCACAGTGACCAAAATGTAAGTGTGGGGTCCATAGCTGAAGCACATTTTGGACATTGTGGCAATGGGGTCTAAACCCCCATCATCACAGTGACCAAAATGTAAGTGTGGGGTCCATAGCTGAAGCACATTTTGAACATTGTGGCAATGGGGTCTAACTCCCCATCATCACAGTGACCAAAAGGTAAGTGTGGCCATGGAAAAAGCTGCAACTGCCAAACAGCATGCATGATTCCTGGTCACAGAACAACATACACATCAGTGGCAAAGTAGTGCTTGTATCCCATAGCAACATATATAGGGTGAGGCAAACAGTGCAGTGCAAATAAGACATACCTTTGGCCATGTGCAGACAAACATCACCCATGGGGGCTGACACTGTCAACATTCATCAATAACACAATGACAGAAGTGACCATCATAATGCAGAACCACATATCTGCACCAATGGGCACACAAATGTAGATATCCTGTGGAGACTGTAGATGTGAGGTGAACAGATACCATACCATGGCAGCAATGGGACACACAAACCATGATCATTGTGCTGACTGATGACCTAGGAGTCCCAGGGACAGCAGGTGAAACCCACCAAACAACATACAGCCAATGGCACACTAAAGATATGCCAATGCAGTGGAGCAGATGCACAAACACAAACAGGCAGCCCCACACTGCATATCAAACACAACAGGTGGGGGGGGGGTGCCAGTGTCCCCAGGCAACCACACAACACATGATGAGGCCTGAATACCAATTACACAGATGCGCATACAGTGCCACACAAAAGTAACTCATGGATCCGAATCCCCTATGTGGGCAATCAGGCATTGTTAGATGAGAGGGAGCACAAATCACACATGTCACACAAGCTTGTAGGAACAGCAACTAACACAGCAAGACACAGACCCACCACAGCACTACCCCCAGGGTCCCCACCATGTGGTGACCCTGGGCTGCATGATAATCCCACTGTGATGACAAAGCTAGATGTCGTTCACACTGTGAACCACAGTCATGTGTCCTGAGCAACAAACTACCATCACACCTACACAAGCACAAATCAATCAGCACGGCCTGTCAGCCAAGGCCAACATGGAGGCAGAGGTCTAGCCGTGCAACAACTCTCATCTGCACACACTTAACACCACACACCTCGACCTCCACCAATGTGCAGCAGTGAAGCTCACATGCACTGGTGACATTGCACATGCACCCATGACAATCCCAGGGGTGGTGGTGGGAACTAAGGTGCAGAAACCCATCACACATGGCCAGTCAACAAGACTCCTGAATGTCTGACACACTGCACACTACGCTGTACATGGACATGACGGCAATACCACACCAACCAATGGGATCCCAGCCACAGTCACACACCAATGAAGAAGCCAAGGTCACCCACAAAGAACACACATAGACAACTACCAACATTGCAGCCCTGACCCTGAGGAGTGCCAGCAGTCACACACACAACGTGTCACAACCAATGAAAGCTAACACAAACCGGAAATCACATGACAGGTGTAAACAACAAGTGCCAAGGGGAATCCTGACTGTGACCCATCAGCGTCTGCCCACAAACTCAGCCCTGACAGCAAACACACCTATGGGTGACACCCTGATGACCAGTAATGTGCCTTGCACCCACATCCCAGAGAACCCAGGGAGAAGACTTTGGGGGAACATAGGTCAACTCAGCAAGCATCACAAACAGGAACATCACTAGGGATCCCAGCCTGCCTAGCAAAATGGAAGTGAACACACACAGACATGCTCACACAACACACACCTTGTGCTCTGGCAATGTCACAGAATTACACACTTCCATGAGGGGACTCCACTCCTGTGTAAGGAAAGCTGTGCCATACGTTGTCTCAGTAGGGCTCTATCATGTCAGCAGAACACTTGGTCACACAGTCAACAATTAGCACAAAATGAAGGCTCCCGTCATATCAGCCTGGTCATGGGAGTGTCACCGAAATCATCAGCACAGATCCAACACACATGTATAGCAAGTTGCACTGATAACACAGATGAGTCCTTCCCCATTGATGCCCAAACTTGCATGTCTAGTGGAGATGGCCACACGGTCAGGGAAGTAGACTAATTGAACAATGGCAAGCACAACAGATGTGCAGGGGTGTAAGCCACAGATGTGATATTGCAAATCTAAGTAGGAAATCCCATTGCCAGATATTGAAAACATGACACCCTCATATTGCTGCAAAGGATGACATGGATACACAACAGGATAGGACACATTCCCCCTGGACCACATGGGGTTCTGCACAGTAACACTTCATTTTCCTGAGATCAAAAATCACCATCACTGCAGCAAGGGCACGGTTAGCATCATCAACATCATGTACATCAGAAGCAAAACCACTAGAGAGCAGAAAGTAGCTTTATTGAGCATTTGTGTGTGAAGAAGTGAAAGTCCAGAAATATAACAAAGGCCAATGGCCAGTCCATAATCAGAGTCCAAACAGGGTGACAGAGCCAGATGTCACCCTTTGCATGCCTGCACTGCTACACACCAGGGACATTCCCTCGGAGGGGCATACGGGGGGGGAGGCCAGGCACCGCAGGGACAGGATCAGGGCTCACCAGAAGGAGGCAGGGAAGGGGTGGTGGGTGCTGGAGAGTCACTGACAACTGCAGTGGAGGTGTCTGACATGGTGTGTGCCAGCACAACTGGGGGGCATGAGTCAGATGGTGTGGGTGCCGGCACGACTGCAGTGGGCCATGCAGATGGAGTGGACAGGTTCCCCACTGCAGTGCCCAAGTCAGACGGGGTGGTAGTGGACTCCACTGCAGTGCCTATCTCTAGGGGAGTAGAATGGGGTTCAGGTAAGGTGGGCAGGACAGAGGGGGAGGACACCGTCTCCACACCAGTGGCACAGACATGCGCAGTGGGGGTGTGGTGCTGGAAGAGCAAGTGGCAGGGGGAGAAGGCCGGATCATTTTGGGGATGGTGTATCTGTGGGTGGGGGAATCTGGGGCAGGGTGTGGTGGGGGCACCTGTGGAGTGGGGGCCTGAGGGATGGAGGAAGGAGACATGGTGGTTGAGCTGCAGGGTGGCGGCGGGGTCTTGCTCTTCCGGGTCCGGGGGGACTTGCGGATGGGGGCCTCAGTCTGTCTGCACCTGGGGGAGGGTGTCCGGGGGTGAGGGGCACTCCCCTCTGTGTAGGTGGGCTTCCTCTTCCCCCTTTTTCTTGTTTTAGCCCTGATGAAGTCCTAGGCGTATAGCCGTATGGACGAAACACGTGTTGGCATGGCTTGTGTTTTAAAATCATGTTGCTAAAGAAGATGGATACCAGTGAATGATATCTTGTCAATTTTGGAATAAACAAAGAAGAATACATTCAGGACGGATATTTGGACTTTATTTTGTTACTACTACATGCATGCTATCTGCTCGGGCTGCCAATTATTTACTTTGTACTCTAGTGGGCAACTTTGTCCACAAATTGCAACGTGAGGTGGTCGTTGCATGGTGACCTTTGAGCACTAGCATCTAATAGGATACCTTTGAAGCTACTGTTATCACTTACCTGCGCGGATTTCCCCTACTGCCTGTTCTGTTTCTGGTTTACCTCTTCCCCCTGTATGCTGGATCAGCTGGATTGGAGGGGAAGAGGCCGAGGTCACAGAGGAAGAGCCGCTGTGTAGGTGGGGTTGCAGGTGAGGCAAGGGAAGGGGCCTTGGAGGGAGAGGTATCGGAGGACTGCGGAGTGACTGTGGATGCCTGTGTGTGTGTCTGTCCCCCATCCCCTGTGGGTGTGGTATCAGTCCCCTGAGGATGCCTGCGTGCACGTCTTGTTTTTGTAGTGGGTGTGTCTGTGCTGCTCGTGTCTGTGTGTTTGGGTGAATGTGCAGGTGTGCATGTGCTTGGGACAGGTAGGGTGCCAGGAAGTGTGGATGGGGCAGAGGTAGGAGGGGTGAGGGACTGTTGGAGGAGGGACACTGCTGCCGTCAGGGAGGAGTCCATGGACCTATTGCTCCTCTGTAGGGCAGACATGCCCGATGTGATGCCCTCCATGAACGACACCAGCTGAGTCAACAGAGTGGTGTGGGCATGGAGGACACTCAGCATTGCTGTCTGCCCTACATGGAGCTGGCGAAGTAGGTACACAGACTCCTCACTCAGGGCAGCAGGGGACACAGGGGCAGGGGTGCGGTGCCTGGCACGAAGGAGACATGCTCCCGAACACAGGAGCCTCCACGGACCTCTGGAATGGGAGCCGATGGGAGGGCGGTGGTGGTGGTGGTGGCGGGGACAGCAACACTAGCTGGGGTGTGGTGGCTGCTGACACCCGCCTCCACAAGGGAGTCATCCTCCGAGCTGCTGTGGTCCTCAGCAGAGGTGGATGGTGCTGAGGACTCCTTGGTGTGGCTCCCCTCGCCCTCCGTGGCACTGGGTCCCTCCGACCACTCCTCGGCTGCTGACCCAGTCTGGCTCTGCGGCTCCTCCTGGTCCGTGGAGCTGTCCCCTCCTGTGGCCGTGAATGTATCTGCAAACAATAGGGAAACAGACAAACATCAGTCACCTGCACTGACCGCACACACCACAGTAAGTACAGCACATTACAGAGCAAGCCCTGGCATCCTTAGTTGAACATTGCCAAAAGTGCCCAAACAGAGTAGGAGAAGCCAATTGTCAGTCTGATGGTCAACCATGGCACTCACATCCCTCCTGGCCTTGCACCCATCTGTCTGGTGTCTGTCGGATGGTAATACCCCAGTGTGGACACATGCACCACCTACACAGTAGTTGGACAGTGCAGAGAACACGGTGAAGTATGTGAACATGCACACATCACAACTCTTGCCACTGAGTCAGTACAGATGTCCGGATAAAGGGATGGCCAGAGTCTATTTTGAAATGCTTGTGATGCATACCAGCACCAGACACCATGATGCACCCATGTCCTGATAGTCAATGCCACAATGGGGTGCATGTAGCACATGTCACTCCCCTGCAGGATCACTCATAGGAAGTTTAATGCCATGGCACAGGCATGCCTGCAAAGTCATACATCACTGTCTCCAATCACATGGGCAGGGCAGCCAGACAACAACAGTCTGCACTGTGTGACAATGCTAGGTCATGGGGAATGCAAGTCCTGGAGCTGACAAGTGCACATGTCCAACCCCCACAAACCACATAATCTGAACTCTTATTTGTCCACGTCATACCAATTGGACATATGGGAGACCTGAAACACAACCCTCGGAACCTGAGCACCTCACAATCTGCTGTGAATGGGAAACAGCTGCCTGAACTTCACATTCGCATACCCCAGTCTGCACGGTCAAGTGATCAAACACCTATGTGTCACACAAGTATCGTCTCCTATGGTCACATCTCCGGTGGCATGCTGAGCCCTAACCGAGAAACACCCCAGTAGTCCTGACAACGAAGCCACAGCACAATGACACAGAGGCAGACACCTGAGGGAACATTTCCCTGAGCACAACGTGTCAGCTGATACACAGGAGTGGGAGTACAGAGTGTATTGTATGGCCTGGAGTAGGCATGACTGTCCTGCTCCACGTGAATGAGGGATGAGCCCTGGACAGTAGGCAGGTGGCTAAGTATGTGTGACACACTCGATATACATACTCCTGAGGCCCAAACATTGTTCCCACCCGCAGCATGGGTTTGTGCCAAATACCCCAGGCACATGTGGTGAATCAGATCAGCAATTGGACCACATATCAAAGTAACACGCAGATTACATGTCAGAACTCAGGCATTGTGTAAGCAATGGACCCACCCATGAAGCCCACCACAGAGTTACGGGAACAAATGCTGTCCCCCACCTTGAGCTAAGCAAAATGCAAGGACACAGTACCCAAGTGACACAATTTCCTGACTGTAAGGGCCACACCTGGGTATCAGATGAGGAGTGGGCAGTGCACAACTGAGGGACATGGGTCCTGGACCACATGACTGATGTACTGTTGAAGTTTAACCAGGCCAGAGGAGGGCACATAGCATGGCAGACAAAGTTCACAATGCAGTCATGGACTCACCCCCTCCTTGCTGCTGTCTGGCCTTCAGCTGCCCATCCAGATCAGGGAAGACCACCGCCAGGATCCTGAGCATGTGGGGGGTCAGGGTCCGGTGTCCGCCCCTCCTGCGAGGAGGCGACAGCTTCAGCTGGACACGTGCGATCCTCCGGGTCTAGCCCCGAAGGTCCTGCCACCTCTTCTGGCAGTTGCGGATCCGGCGCTTGTAGACCCCCACGGATCTCACTGCCCGGACGATGGTCAGCCATATCTTCTGCTTCTGGTGGGCATCAACCTGTGAGGATGACAAAGTGAAAAGGCCATTACTACACATGCAACATTTCCGTGCATCACACAGTTGGATATACATGTCTCAATCACAGGGGCACATGATGTACACAGGCAGTGCAACGATGGCTATGAACAGTTTGCCAGCAGTTACTACATGGTATCATTGCCTGGGAAGTAAAACCTCGTTTAAATGCACTGTTACTGCACTATACCTGTTCACTGCATGTAACTACACACTATGGGGGGTGACAACTACTCAGTGAGCCTGCTAGCCAGTGGCGTGCACACTGTAAGTCTTGCTAGTCAGACAACATGCACATTTAGTAAGGCAGTGGACAGCACACTCACCTGCTCCCCTGGTTTCCCATACAGCTTACTGTACTGTGGAAGGAGGCTGTCCAGCAGGGCCTGGTTCTCCTCAGTGGTGAAGGCTGGGGCTCTCTCCACAGTACGTGCCATTGCAGGATCCAGAGGATGCAGATACAGCAGCAGTGGTGGTAGCAGATGTCGTCCTGGAGCATGTAGTGCAGGCAAGCGAGCTCTCAGGGGAACAGCCAGCATTATATGTGTGCTGCTGAGGAAGATACTGTCCCATGTGTCCAAAGTGATAGGTCCAAGTCGTTTGCATCTTCTGAATCTGGCCAATCCATGGAATTGCACCACTTACACATGCCCACAGCATCCTTCAAAAGTTCAACTTCATGAGATCCATGAATTTGCAACATTGTTGTGGGTGGCCAACTGAATTCACTGCATCAGACTCGTTAAAGGTTTGAAAACGTGTCCGTTGCCATGCCAGGCCTTAGCCAATGCGTGTGCACCGATCGGTCCATTGCTGTACAACGCGTACATCGGATGACAACGCGTACCCGCTCACATCATATGCAATGGCCAATGCGTGTGCACCGATCGGTCCATTGCTGTACAACGCGTACCCGCTCACATCATATGCAATGGCCAATGCGTGTGCACCGATCGGTCCATTGCTGTACAACGCATACATCGGATGACAACGCGTACCCGCTCACATCATATGCAATGGCCAATGCGTGCGCACCGATCGGTCCATTGCTGTACAACGCGTACCCGCTCACATCATATGCAATGGCCAATGCGTGCGCACCGATCGGTCCATTGCTGTACAACGCGTACATCGGATGACAACGCGTACCCGCTCACATCATATGCAATGGCCAATGCGTGCGCACCGATCGGTCCATTGCTGTACAACGCGTACCCGCTCACATCATATGCAATGGCCAATGCGTGCGCACCGATCGGTCCATTGCTGTACAACGCGTACCCGCTCACATCATATGCAATTGCCAATGCGTGCGCACAGATCGGTCCATTGCTGTACAACGCGTACCCAGTCACATCATATGCAATGGCCAATGCGTGCGCACCGATCGGTCCATTGCTGTACAACGCGTACTCGCACACATCATATGCAATGGCCAATGCGTGCGCACCGATCGGTCCATTGCTGTACAACGCGTACCTGGTCACATCATATGCAATGGCCAATGCGTGCGCACCGATCGGTCCATTGCTGTACAACGCGTACATCGGATGACAACACATACCCGCTCACATCATATGCAATGGCCAATGCGTGTGCACCGATCGGTCCATTGCTGTACAACGCGTACCCGGTCACATCATATGCAATGGCCAATGCGTGCACACCGATCGGTCCATTGCTGTACAACGCGTACCTGGTCACATCATATGCAATGGCCAATGCGTGCGCACCGATCGGTCCATTGCTGTACAACGCGTACATCGGATGACAACGCGTACCCGCTCACATCATATGCAATGGCCAATGCGTGCGCACCGATCGGTCCATTGCTGTACAACGCGTACCCGCTCACATCATATGCAATGGCCAATGCGTGCGCACCGATCGGTCCATTGCTGTACAACGCGTACCCGCTCACATCATATGCAATTGCCAATGCGTGCGCACAGATCGGTCCATTGCTGTACAACGCGTACATCAGATGACAACGCGTACCCGCTCACATCATATGCAATGGCCAATGCGTGCGCACCGATCGGTCCATTGCTGTACAACGCGTACCCGCTCACATCATATGCAATGGCCAATGCGTGCGCACCGATCGATCCATTGCTGTACAACGCGTACCCGGTCACATCATATGCAATGGCCAATGCGTGCGCACCGATCGGTCCATTGCTGTACAACGCGTACTCGCACACATCATATGCAATGGCCAATGCGTGCGCACCGATCGGTCCATTGCTGTACAACGCGTACCTGGTCACATCATATGCAATGGCCAATGCGTGCGCACCGATCGGTCCATTGCTGTACAACGCGTACCCGCTCACATCATATGCAATTGCCAATGCGTGCGCACCGATCGGTCCATTGCTGTACAACGCGTACATCGGATGACAACGCGTACCCGCTCACATCATATGCAATGGCCAAAGCGTGCGCACCGATCGGTCCATTGCTGTACAACGCGTACCCGGTCACATCATATGCAATGGCCAATGCGTGCACACCGATCGGTCCATTGCTGTACAACGCGTACCCGGTCACATCATATGCAATGGCCAATGCGTGTGCACCGATCGGTCCATTGCTGTACAACGCGTACCCGCTCACATCATATGCAATGGCCAATGCGTGCGCACCGATCGGTCCATTGCTGTACAACGCGTACATCGGATGACAACGCGTACCCGGTCACATCATATGCAATGGCCAATGCGTGCGCACTGATCGGTCCATTGCTGTACAACGCGTACCCGCTCACATCATATGCAATGGCCAATGCGTGCGCACCGATCGGTCCATTACTGTACAACGTGTCCCTGTACATGTCACTGGCATATGTCACCATGCCTGTCACAGATGAACGTATGCCAGCCACATTTACTTTCCAGGGACTCAGGGGCACACCTACAACACCACAGCCTGTCCACACTGTATCCTAAGGCATGTAAGGCTGCATTACCTTTTCCGTGTATGGGGGTCAACATGTGGTTTTGGGTGGCACTTGGGGGCAGCCACTCCCAGGCTGTGCACGTGTTCATGGGGACAGAATCCTTTGTGTTGTGCACATGACCACTGTGATGTGCAACTGTTCATTTCAGAGCATGTGGCATGGTCACATTTCCAGGTGGTGTATGTGTATGTCATGTCACATACCCCCTGAGTCCCATGTGGGACGGTATGTACGTCACAGGCTGACCCATTGCCACAATAGTGATGGCCCTCCACAGTCTGTGTGCATGTTGTGTTTACAATGTCTCTGATTCCATTTGCACAATGGGAGACAGTCTCCACATCCATGTTGCTCGTGCATGGACTTTGATGTTGTGCGTGTGTGTGTCACAGACGTCCATGTCTGTCCTGCCGAGGCAACAGGGACCACTACCTGTGGGGGTCTTTGTTGTTTTGCTGTGGTGTATTCATGATGCACCATGTGATGCCAGTGTCCATGTGGCAATACAGGCTCCATGGGAATCGAGCTGTCAATGAGCTGTGATGCCTGGGGCACATCTGTCCTCACATGTCACTGTGATGTGTGTTTGGAACATGACAGCAGTACATGGGTACTGTGAAACAGCCTAATGATATCCCATAGCACAACCTGGGACTTGTTGACGACACATGTTGAACTGTGATGTTAGATGTTGGCCATGTAGGTGCCATACATGTCCTTACGGAACAGCACACACATCATGTACTTGTGTCTCGTAATGATGTATCATGTGATATTGAGTATGGTCAATGCCACATATGTGGGGTGACTGACAATCTTTCTTTCTTCACCTATGCACTGCAGGGCACCAGCTGTCCATAGACCATTCCCTGACCTTGCATCCATGGTCGAACGGGACTGCATCCGATGGTACCGCTTCACCAGGCCGCTGATTGAGGAATTGACGGTGCGGTTGGCCCCACATTTGCAACCTGGCCGGACATACCCTACAGCGCTGACCCCCAAGGTGAAGGTGATGGCAGCCCTACACTTCTTTGCCACCGGTACCTTTCAACACACTGTGGCGACTGCTGGTGGGATGTCACAGACCATGTTCAGCCGTGTGCTACGCGATGTTTTGGAGGCTATGTTGAGATACCTGAACCAGTACATCTATTTCCCTAAACTTCAACAACTCACTGACGTCAAGAGTGACTTCTATGCCCTGGGGAGGATGCCGCATGTCATTGGCTCCATTGATGGGACACATGTGGCTTTGGTACCACCACAGGCACATGAGCAGGCATACAGGAACCGCAAACATTACCATTCGGTCAATGCACTGGTGGTATGTCTTGCAGATATGAGCATCTCACACGTGTGTGCCTGTTTCCCCGGTTCTGCACACAATGCCTACGTGATGAGGAGTAGTCGCATCCCGAGGATGATGTCACAGATTCCGAACCAGCGTGCCTGGCTTGTTGGTGTGTACTGACTTTGTACCATTGTGTGTGTTCTGCTATGTTGTTTTCCACACACATTTTCAAATTGGCTAATGTGCAATTGTCTGTCTGTAGGTGACTCGGGATACCCCAACATGCCGTGGTTGCTGACACCCCTCAGGAACCCTGTGACACCAGCCCAGATGCGCTACAATAAGGCACATGGTCGGACGAGGAGGGTGATTGAGTGGACCTTTGGTCTCCTGAAGAGCCGCTTCCGCTGCCTGGACAAGACAGGAGGGGCCCTCCCATATGCCCCAGCAAAGGTGTGCAAGATTGTCATCGTCTGCTGCATGCTACACAACCTGGCAGTGCGGAAGGAGTTGCCTCTCATCCTGGATGACGATGACCAACGTCCGCCACCTGTGGAAGATCCTGGCCTGGGTCACGATGCCAGTGAAGATGATGATGATGATGATGGTGATGTCCGCACATAGCTCATCACCAACTTCTTCAGCTGAATGTGAGTCTCCAGAGGGTTGTAATGTCAATGATTTGAGTTTGCATGATATGTGTGTGTGGTGCTCTGGTGCTGTTTGAGTGTGGCCATGTGCTACTTGACTGGATGCGTGCAGCGATGTGTCCTTGCAGGTGGTCTGTACTACCCAACAGTGTTGACATGCTAACTTGGTTTTGTGTATCTCGTGACATGTATTAGACATGAGTATTGCCGTTCTGTGCTGTTCTTCAGTGGTTTTGACTGTGTGTCATGTCTGTCCCACGAATCCATGATTCAACTTCCAAGGTGGAAGCAGTCGTTTCCCTACAGGTGATGTGCCACACACCCCTGGACTTTCTATCTTCTGCACTTTTTGACTTTGTGGCCACAGCCAGGTTGGATTAGCTAGCATTTGTAGTGGAAACAACATGTTGCTAATGTGTAATAAACCTGTGCTTCACTTTGGGATGTGCGTTGTCTGTAGTCACACATCTGACTGACATTTGCTTACTGCACCTGTAGTCTAGTTGACACAGACTGTGAATAGGTGGCGTGTCTGTGCATTCCACTGTATTTAGTTGCAACATCAGTATAGGTGATGAGTCTGATGGCCCTGGTGTGTATGTGTTGTGTGGCCCTAGTGGTGTGTCTCCCTCATATGTGTCACGGCGCCATGACTGACATGACGGTGTTGGACTTGCTGTAGCAGTTAGCATGCACAGTGTCATTTTTCTGATCACCATCTCCATGACAGAGAGCACGTTGGAATCACAACAGAGGCAGATATGGTGTATTGGTGAGTTTATTTACATACAGGTGTGAGGATGGTGCACAGGATGGTGGGTGCTGTACATAGAAATTGGAATCCAAAGTTCCCATGTGATTCGGAAGTCTTGGTAGCTGAAATGTCCAGAGTAAAGTCCACAGTCATCTGATAAATTTGGCCAACTATAGCTCCCCATGTCATGTGGGAGAGTTGGGTTGGCTTCGACAGGGCGTGCAGTTTGCACACAGAGGAAAAGTTCCAGAACAGGCGTTGGCTTCCTGGGTGATGTAGATGGCCATCGGCCTCTCAGTTTGGCCTCCTCGGACGTCCCCTCTTCTTGGGGGGGGGACCCTGAGGTGCAGGCTACGGCGGTGCAGGGGACTCTCTGCCAGAGTCCTCCTCCCTCCCTGTGGCATTTGCAGTTGTTTCAGCAGCAGATGTTGTGGGCACACAGGGAGGTGAGGCCATGTTGGTGCTGACCTGGCGGAGGCATGTCAGTATGTCCCTATGCAACGCTGTCAGTTGTTCCAATGTGTCCCACTTGGACTCCATGCCAGACATGTGTGTCTCGACATGTGACATGTGTGTCTCGACATGTGACATGTGTGTCTCGACACGGGACATGTGGGAGTCCAAGCGGGCATGATGGGCAGCCTGCTGCTGTTGTATGTCCTTGAGGATCCCCACTACCTGGCTGACCTCTCCGGTGCTAGTCTGGTACGCATCTGCGATGCGTGCCAGTTGTGGGTCATCATGCAGTCCAGACCCCTCTGCAAAGAGCGACCTATGTCTACCACCCCTCCCACCACCCCTGGCAACACGTGAAGGACCTGCGGTGGCACGCACAGGTGACCGTGGGCCCACTTGGGTGTTGTTCCTGGGCTCGTTGTCACCAGCTTCAGTTTGGGTCTGGGTCCCTGCACTGTTGTCATCTGTGGTCCTTGGTCTGTCCGTGTTGGCAGGGGTGGCCTGTGTGTTGGCAGTTGTTGGAGGGGTGGGTGCAGCGGGTGCAGATGTTGGTCCTGCTGGTGCTGCATGATGACTCACGCCGGAGGGTCCAGCTGGTTCTTCGCCATCCGAGGAGTGCAGAGGCTGATCCACACCAGTGAGCTCAGTGTTCCCCGGAGCCTGGGACAGGGACTCCTCCTCGTCTGCTGCTGTGTCCCCATCATCACCTGTTTTGGAGAGAGACACAGATTGTATGTTATGTTTCTACTGGCATCAATTGGTCAAACACCTGACAGTTGTGACTGTACCTCTGGATGTGGGCCTGGACATTGCATTCTCCTAAATTGTGACAGTCAGAGAGTGATATTGGTGTAGCACATTGTCCTGCCAACCTGTGGCATGTCAATGTGAATGTTGAGGTGTGTGCATGACCAGCATTGGTGGTATTTGCTTGCCATCCGGGCCTCCTTCTCCCCCAGCCCAGTTATCCCACCATGAAGCGTGCTTCCATTGCAGGGAGTGCAAGTTGTCTTTCAGGATGTCACTCAGTGGTGTCCTGCTGTTGGTTGTTGCACAGTTCCCAGCAGGGCCTTGTGCTCCCCCAGCAGTACCCAGTGTCAGCCATCTTGTGAGTCCTTTTCCACTCCCTGTGATGTGAGCATGGTTCAGGGTGGTGTTGATGGGCCAATTGTGAGGCTGACCAATATCTGTGACTACCACTTCCATCATGCTATTGCCTCCACCCCCTTCCCAGCATGCCCATCCTTCCTTCCTTTTGACTCTGCTTCCCTGTGGGGTGGGGTGCCTGTGCTGACAGGATGGCTGGGAGTGTTGTCCTGGCAGTTGTTTGGCTACAAGTCCCAAGAGTGTCCCTGTCCTTCACATAGCATAACCCAGGGTGGTGGTTCTTTGTGGGATCTTCAGTTAGGATGTGAGGCATTGCATTCTCCCAGGTGGGTTATGTGGAGTTAGTGTTGAGGGGGTGTGTGAGGGGAGGTGCTTGTAACTATGGTCAGTGCTGTGAGTCCTCCTTCCCACCCAGCCAGATATCCCACCATGGAACGTGCTTCCATTGCAGGGAGTGCAAGTTGTCTTTCAGGATGTCAGTCAATGGTGTCCTGCTGTTGGTTGTTGCACAGTTCCCAGCAGGGCCTTGTGCTCCCCCAGCAGTACCCAGTGTCAGCCATCTTGTGAGTCCTTTTCCACTCCCTGTGATGTGAGCATGGTTCAGGATGGTGTTGATGGGCCAATTGTGAGGCTGACCAATATCTGTGACTACCACTCCCATCATGCTATTGCCTCCACCCCCCTTCCCAGCATGCCCATCCTTCCTTCCTTTTGACTCTGCTTCCCTGTGGGGTGGGGTGCCTGTGCTGACAGGATGGCTGGGAGTGTTGTCCTGGCAGTTGTTTGGCTACAAGTCCCAAGAGTGTCCCTGTGCTTCACACAGCATAACCCAGGGTGGTGGTTCTTTGTGGGATCTTCAGTTAGGATGTGAGGCATTGCATTCTCCCAGGTGGGTTATGTGGAGTTAGTGTTGAGGGGGTGTGTGAGGGGAGGTGCTTGTAACTATGGTCAGTGCTGTGTGTCCTCCTTCCCACCCAGCCAGATATCCCACCATGGAACGTGCTTCCATTGCAGGGAGTGCAAGTTGTCTTTCAGGATGTCAGTCAGTGGTGTCCTGCTGTTGGTTGTTGCACAGTTCCCATCAGGGCCTTGTGCTCCCCCAGCAGTACCCAGTGTCAGCCATCTTGTCAGTTGTTTTCCACTCCCTGTGATGTGAGCATGGTTCAGAGTGGTGTTGATGGGCCAATTGTGAGGCTGACCAATATCTGTGCCTACAACTCCCATCATGCTATTGCCTCCACCCCCTTCCCAGCATGCCCATACTTCCTTCCTTTTGAGTGGACTTCACTGTGTGTGAGTGTGACAGCAATGGCAAGATGGCTGACAGTGTGGTCCTGTTGTTTGTTGGTGCCCAGTTCCCATCAGGGCCTTGTGCTCCCCCAGCAGTACCCAATGTCAGCCATCTTGTCAGTTGTTTTCCACTCCCTGTGATGTGAGCATGGTTCAGAGTGGTGTTGATGGGCCAATTGTGAGGCTGACCAATATCTGTGCCTACAACTCCCATCATGCTATTGCCTACACCCCCTTCCCAGCATGCCCATACTTCCTTCCTTTTGAGTGGACTTCACTGTGTGTGAGTGTGACAGCAATGGCAAGATGGCTGACAGTGTGGTCCTGTTGTTTGTTGGTGCCCAGTTCCCATCAGGGCCTTGTGCACCCCCCAGCAGTACCCAGTGTCAGCCATCTTGTCAGTTGTTTTACACTCCCTGTGATGTGAGCATGGTTCAGAGTGGTGTTGATGGGCCAATTGTGAGGCTGACCAATATCTGTGCCTACAACTCCCATCATGCTATTGCCTACACCCCCCTTCCCAGCATGCCCATACTTCCTTCCTTTTGAGTGGACTTCACTGTGTGTGAGTGTGACAGCAATGGCAAGATGGCTGACAGTGTGGTCCTGTTGTTTGTTGGTGCCCAGTTCCCATCAGGGCCTTGTGCTCCCCACAGCAGTACCCAGTGTCAGCCATCTTGTCAGTTGTTTTACACTCCCTGTGATGTGAGCATGGTTCAGAGTGGTGTTGATGGGCCAATTGTGAGGCTGACCAATATCTGTGCCTACAACTCCCATCATGCTATTGCCTACACCCCCCTTCCCAGCATGCCCATACTTCCTTCCTTTTGAGTGGACTTCACTGTGTGTGAGTGTGACAGCAATGGCAAGATGGCTGACAGTGTGGTCCTGTTGTTTGTTGGTGCCCAGTTCCCATCAGGGCCTTGTGCTCCCCACAGCAGTACCCAGTGTCAGCCATCTTGTCAGTTGTTTTCCACTCCCTGTGATGTGAGCATGGTTCAGAGTGGTGTTGATGGGCCAATTGTGGGTGTGACCAATATCTGTGACTACCACTCCCATCATGCTATTGGCTACACTGACTTCACCAGCATACACAGAATTCCTTCCTTTCAGTGAGCTTCCCTGTGAGGTGGTGTTCTAGTGGTGGGTAAATATCTGGGAGTGTTTGTTGGTTCTATTTGTGCCACTGCCTTGCTGTATTTGTTGTTAGGTTTGTACATGTCATGACACAGTTACATATCACTGTGAGATGGCAGGTATTGTGTTTGTCTGACTAGCATTCACATCGTGGGATGAATATCTTTTGGTTGCTGTGTATTTGCTAAGGGTGCATGGTTTGCCTATCCCCTTGACTGTGATGTGTGTGTGTTGTCACACCATATTGTGTATATTAGTTGTGTACTCACCAGGCTCTGGGATGTCTGTTAGTCTGTATACGCTCACTGGTGGTAGGATGGCCCGCACCTTCTCCTCCCAGGGCCTGAGGTATACTGGTTTTGCAGGAGGGCCACTGCCGGTGTGCTGGCTGAGGAGGTAGTCCTTTTTGAGTAGGTCCCGGACCCTCCTGCGCACATCATACCACCTGTTCTGACTGTCTTCCTTTGTGCGCAAACATGGTGATTGTGCGTTCACCCTGTCGACAATCCTCGCCCACATCTTGGTTTTCTGCGACATGGGGGTCTGTTGTACCAATGTACCAAACAACTGTGGCTCTACCCTGAGGATCTCATCTACCATGACTTCCAATTCACTGTCTAGGAACTTATGATTCTTCTTTGGGGGCATGGTGATGGGTGGTGGTGGTGATTGATGTGTGTGTGTGTGCAAGTGGGGGGGTGTGAGTGTAGGTTTAGCTGGGTGTGTGTGAGCGTGCTATTTGTAGGTGTGGTAATGGTGTGTGGCTTGTGTGATGTATGAGCTGTGAGTGTGTCTGTGGTTTCTGTGTGATGGTGTTCTGTGCTGGCAGGTCAGTGGAATTTGCAAAGGATCATGGTAGGGATTTGTGGCCTTTATGTAGGTGGAGTTGGAGGTGTGTCCTTGTTCCATTTTTTTTCCTCCCTGTATTTATTGGCTTTGTGGTTGCTTGTTTGGCCCTTTTTAAAAAAAAATTTCCTTGGTGTTTTTGGTGCATGTTGGAGTCGTTCTTGTGTCCGAGTAGGACGCTGCAGTTGTCTGGTGCGATCTTGTCCGACTCGTTCCCGCTGTGTGTCAGCTAGGTTTCATATGCGGCGTACGAGTCAGTCGCGGAGTATTGGGTTGCTTCGGCTGGGTTTTGTATGCATGTCGGTCGTACGGCTTGTGCTCCGGGCGAGTCGGTCGTGTTTTGCACGCACAGCATCGTACTACGCGGGTCGGAGTTCGCGGGTACGTTTCGTTCGAGTTCAATCCGGGTGCGTGTCGGTCGGTTCGTTTCGCGTGATTTCCCGGCCGGATGGCTTGTTTACGTCCGGCTCGGTCGGTCGTTTTGTATTCTGTCCGAGTCGGTCGGATTTCACATGCATTTCATCGTACTACCCGGGTCGTACGGCGCCGGTCCAAGTCGGTCGGACTAAATTCCCGTACCGAGTCGGTCGGTATTTTTTCCGGCCCGAATCGGAATCGGCCCCTATATATTGGACAGATGTGAAATACTAAAATGTTGCATTTGATTGGCTCCTATCTGGTAGCTATCAAAAAGGAGCTGCACAAAAGCTTCATTAAATTTGCAACCAATTGTCCACAGTACACACTATAGACATTCAACTTTATTACAACAATGGAATGTTGAAAGCTTAATTCCAGAGTTGCTGAGGACCAATAATGGCTGATACGGATCTTCTGCTCTAACATTCCAAAATATGTCTCTCTCTTTCTCCCTTTTTAATTTAGAACATTCTACCTTCAGTGGATGGAATGATCTAATACCATTACAGACCTTCTGCCTTGAGCTATCATGGTTGCTTAAGGCACTTACAGCTGCCATAGGCGTTTGCCTGTGACTATGACCTTTAACTGAGAATCAAGGTCTTTATCAACAATTAGAGCCCTCAGCAGCTGACTATAATTTAATATTATAGGATGTCCTTGCAGCGAAAGGAAGATGGTGGGCTGTCATTGCAGCTGTGAGCTTTCCCCTGCAGTTGACCCCTGCCCACCATGCTGCTGGCCTGTTTACCTGTTGGCTACCCTTTTCACTTCCCACTGCTCTTGGCATCCAGCAAATGGTATAATACTCATTAGTACCCAGTCAGCAACCTGATGCGGCAGCTCAGTGCTTGGAGGCTCTGAGGCAGCATGACCTACCTGTGGCATGCGAAGTGGCATTCGCAACTCCGGACTCGGTGCAGGCAAATGCGCTTCATGGAGGTGGAGGGGCCATACAGCAGCAAGAGCGATCAGTGAAGTGCCACCCATGGCTTACATTTTAAGGGAGGCTTCAGATGGCCGCCTTCAATCAGCGACAAAGAGGGGGTCCAACTTCCAGGTCGACTACCCAATCATGAGGCTCTTGAAATCTGGCAGTGCAGCCAGCCTCCTCCAAGCATGCATTGAGAAGCATTCCAGGTCGGGCCAAAAGTCATCTATCGTGGACACGTTAACAGACGCAGCTCAGGCTCAAGCCTGTAAACATCGTTTAGAATGTCTTTACAAGAACTGCGTTGTTACATCGCATACCATTACAACACAAGTCGTTAAAAACGACTTTCTGTAGGGGGCACAGACTGGAGTTGGAATAGTAAATTATACTATTCCAAAATCCAGAACCCCCCCTACAGCAACTCGTTGTAATGTCTTGCGTTGTAATGGTATGAGGTGTAACAAAGTGGTTGTTGTAATGACCACGTTGTAATGGCATGCATTGTAAACGCATGCGTTGTAACGTGGCCTATTCCTCAAACCGCGAGGATTGATTTATCCGCTTCAACGTCTTCTCCTATACCTCCCCCTGCAACTGCTGGCAACAATGTTGCAACACTTCTCCCAGTTCTGGTGACTTTGCAACAAGGTAACTCTCTTAATCAGCTTTGGGCTCTCACTAAATCTCCTGAGATCGAGTTAGTTCAGCATGGGGAGATTGAACTTGAAGAAAATCAAAAAGTATATATGAATTCACAAACGGAGAAGGTAGTCGCGGGGAGGCTAAGGGCCCGACAGTGACTGAGGCTGGAGGTGGGTCGGAGCGGATAGAGCAAGAGGATTCACCATCAACCGTGGGTGCTTCAGTGGGGAATTCTCCACAGCGAGCTAGTTCAGTAAGTTCACCACTTACCGCAGCAACCGTGGATAATTAGTTTTCTACCTATTAAGAGGTAACTAATGCAGACACAGTTACAAGCTATGCAGCTATGGAAAATCCGGATCACTGACATAATATCGTCAGTCAAAATATCGAGCTACCAGAATATCGTCACCAAAATATCAATGGTCAAAATATCGACTTCCTATCTCCCTAAAGGTAAGTACCAAAATATCAAACCAAAATATCGTTGTTAAAAATATAGTTATAGAAAAATATTGACTTTTTTAATGTCTTAAAAATAATATAAAATTAAATAAATTATAAATATAATTAAATAAAACATAGTTAGAATTATTTAAAAAAATTAAAATTAATAAATGTAATGTAAAAAAATATTAAACATGCATAATTATTTTTTTATATATATATTAACTTAATAATATTAATAAATAATTATTAGATTTAATTATAAAATGTTAAAAACATAATTTAAATTATAATTACATATATATCTAAATAAACCTGTAATATAAATATAAAAAATAATTTTCTATATAGTAAATTTAATTATTAAAATTATTATTTTTAAAAAAAATAATATTTCACACAACATTAATTATAACAGTAGGGAAAACATTGCATAGCGTAGGGGGATAAAATTACTATTCCCACTCCAGTGAGTGCAACAGTAGGGAAAGTGTTGGATAGCGGGAGGGTAAAAATTACTATTCCCACTCCAACGAGTGTAACAGTAGGGAAAGTGTTGGATAGCGGGTGGGTAAAAATTACTATTCCCACTCCAGCGAGTGTAACAGTAGGGAAAGTGTTGGATAGCGGGTGGGTAAAAATTACTATTCCCACTCCAGAGAGTGCAACAATAGGGAAAGTGTTGGATAGCGAATGGGAATAATGTACTATTCCCACACCACCAAGTGTAACAGTCGGGAAAGCGTTGGATATCGGGAGTGTAAAAATTACTATTCCCACTCCAGTGAGTGCAACAGTAGGGAAAGTTTTGGATAGCAGGTGGGTAAAAATTACTATTCCCACTCCAGCGAGTGCAACAGTAGGGAAAGTGTTGGATAGCGGGTGGGAATAATTTACTATTCCCACTCCACCAAGTATAACAGTAGGGAAAGTGTTGGATAGCGTAGGGGATTAATTTAGTATTCCCACTCCTGCAGTATAATTAACATTAATTAACATTTAATTAATTTAAAAAAAAAATTTACCTCCCACCATATTCCCCTATAAACATCACCACCAATATTGTAAAAAGTAATTAATTAACGTAATTAATTATCAATTAACTAATTAACTAATAACAATTAACGATAAAATTAATTTCCATCAAATATAAATTAATTCACACAATTAACACTATAAAATAACTTAAAAAAATATTAGATAAAAAATATTAAAAATGTTAATAAAAATTAAATTACTTCCCACCCTACTCCCCTATCAACAATGAACCCACTCCTAAAAAAGTACACAATTAACATATTAACAAATTAATTATTAATAATTAATATCAAATTAATAACTAATTATTAACTTTTTTAACACAATTAACATATTTACCAATACATTATTAATTATTAACAAATTTATAATTAACTAATAATTATTTAATTAACTCAATTAACAATATAAATTATTAAATAGGAAAATATTAATTAATTAATTAATTAATTTAAATTAAATTACTTCCCACCCTATTCCCCTATAAACCCACAACCCGCTACAGAATAAAATTACGCAAAAATTAATTAACATATAATTAATTAATTCAAAAAAATTCTTAATTAATATATTATAATTAAATTACTTCCCACCCTATTCCCTATAAACCCACAACCTGCTACAGAACTAAAATACACAAAAATAATTTAACATAAAATTCATTACTTTAAAAAATTCAAACATACATTACAAAAATAATATATACTTTTAACATTTACAACACTAAAAATAAATTCGATATTTTTAACAACGATATTATGACTGACAATATTACTAACTTCGATATTATGACAATCGATATTTCTTACCTGCATTTCGATATTCTGTACCACTATATTTTTGACAGTCGATATTCTGTCAACTCGATATTTAAAACTCGATATTTTGTCATATCGATATTTAAAATTCGATATTTAGACTCTATACCGGAAAATCCATCCAAATCCAGTGCCGTGTCTGGCCCTTCTCCACAAGCCATCGGATCCCCTTATAAGAAATGTGGCAAACAGCAGGCTCAGAGGAGCCAATGCAATCCGAAGAAAAACGTGGACTTACAAGAGGCCTCTAGATACTGCAACTCGGCCACTGCTCATATGAAAGGGGGTGTCAAAGGTAGACCATTACGCAACTGTTTTACATCTAAAGGGAAAGTTAAAGCCTTAATCTCCGACTAACTACCATCTGCTTATCTAGCCAACTAGCAATGGGGGTGGGGAACAACTAGTCCTGGAACGTCATCCTACCACCCTCTTCAACTTTGAAACTAGCCTGACTCAGGAGGAACTTTTCGTCTCCTCTGGCAGCATCCCCTCTGGGTATTCCACACCAGTAGCTATGACCAGTACTTTTAAGCCGGCTGACTCACAGGAACAATCTTTGTCCATGATTTTACAATTTTTGCAAGCGCAATGATTTGAAGCACAGGAACATTATGCACAAGTGTGGGCAGACAATTTGGCATTACAGCAGTCTTTAACTGAGGTGACTGGCAAGGTTACGCTGCTTACTACAGAAATGGCTGGGCTACAAAAATGTGTTGCTGGGGGTTGAGGAAGTCAGCTCAGCTACAGCCAAGTCCATTAGAAACCATGAGAATCAATTGCTCTCTGTTCAGAATAAGGTTCAAGACTTGAAAAATCGCCAACGCTGCAATAATCTGAGGGTCTTTGGAATACCCAAAGAAAGGGGGTTGATCTAAGACTAGTTAAGATTTTTGAACAAGCATTCCCTGAGCTTGCAGATTGGAAACATGGACTCACAAATGCAATGGGCACATCAGCTTTCTATAAGTCCTCACATCCCCGCACAATAATAATATTTGTGGGCAACTTTTTACTTAGGCA
This sequence comes from Calotriton arnoldi, assembly GCA_963921515.1. Lineage (NCBI taxonomy): Eukaryota > Metazoa > Chordata > Amphibia > Caudata > Salamandridae > Calotriton > Calotriton arnoldi. The sequence continues at coordinate 137,265 of CAWUFW010001822.1, forward strand.
GGCAATATTTTTTAAAGCCCACCAGGCAGTGGTGGCTGGTGACATTTGAAAGTGGTGGGGCGTAAAATCATTGGCATACTGCACCGCAGCGAGCGAGCGTAGCGAGCGAGCCCGAACAACCTAAGGGTGGTTCGGGGGGGTTCTCCCCCCGAGAAAAATTTTTTGAAAAAAGAGTGGACAAATGGTGCATTTTCAAGCAAATTTGAGAAAGCAGGATGGTTAATAAAGCAATTGTGAAAGTGCAGTTATTACATTAATAAAGAGATGTCATATAACATAGGTAGCTGCTTATTCAAGCTTTCTTTCACCCCATAGTCCAGCAGGGTCTTGATACAAGACAGATAAGAGAAAAAGCAGTGTGGTCCTCGACCAGGAAGACACTCATATTTCGTTGGTAAGAAGTCAAAGGATTGGTCAAATTGAAAACCTGAAATGCAATATGCAATCAAACAATTTGCAAGTACATCTCATCTATGTTCAACAAGCCATGTTTTACCCATGATTGGAATTGTGAATCACCAAATAAACTGAGCCACTGCAATCAAAAGCAGAGGGCCTCCTCAAAAAGTATGCCCTTAAGAGAGTTCTCTCATCTCATGTCCTCTCTATATTTTCTCTGGAAGTTGAAAACTCATCACATTCTACTGCACAAACCTGAACCCTTCTGCATATTCCAACACCAGAACTCATTCTTGGCCATTTAGCTTGGAGCCATTCATACCAGGAATACAGAAAATACCTTTAAATAGAGTAGAAGGTTTATGAATACAAGCACTTAGCAATTGTACATATACTATGAATGAGAGCCAAAGGAAACAAAAAGGAATAAAGAAGGGAGCAACACTCAAACACAACTCATGCTCCGGAACGCCATAAAATTCTCTATGTGGCAAGTTCATCACCTATAGCAGAACACAGTACATTTAATGTCTCCCTCAGTTTAGCATATTAAACAATAGCAAGTGGTAATTCTTGTGATATGTACTCATCACTGTAGACTATTGTAGAGTCACTATATAAATACAATTAATACAATATGTGGTGTTAGGTGTAGAAAATCTAGACTCACACCTGTCTATATTTTTTTGATGTTTTATCCTTGATAATGTGCCCTATTGACACTCTGGGGACCATATTCAGTGTGCGCGCCCTGAAACCGCTCATAAACTCGAAAAGTAAATAGAAATGCCCCCTTCTCCTTCCATGTTTCACTACCCTTCCCTTCAGCTTGTCTGTGCACTGTCTCTCTCTCCCTGGCAGTCTCTCTCCTGCCCATGTCTCCCTCCTTGCCTCGAATCTGTGACTGTAGTATGATTCCAACTGTCTCCTCCCTCTATTCAAAGCCTCATGCTCATTCCTCTGCTCTCCCCTGTCCACGGCCACCAGTCTGTCTGTGCCTGTCTCTTTCTCTGTCTTACTCTCTCTGCACTCAAGTTAATTCCTATGTGTTTCTTGAAGCGTTCAAGCTTTCCTGACTATAGTGCAGTTCGCTGCACAGCAAACAGAAGGACCCCTCCTGCACACTTGTTTTTATGCAGTTTGTTTTGCGTTTTTAGCAGTGTTGATATAGCGCAAATTCAACTCAAAGTTATAGGAACGCTTAACATGGCACCAGTTACATTACACAAGGACATGTTCGTTTTTTGTAGGCACGGGAAGATTATGCGATTTGCCCAGAATCACAGGATGTCGAGCCGACACCGAGATTAGAACCTTGTTCCCCCAGTCAGAAGTCGCAGCCCGGGCCGTGATGTCACATTCTCTCCCCATGGCCGAAGCTTCACAAGCCCGTGTGACATCCCAGGGAAGCTGCGAGGTTTAAAGGGCCCGGCTTTCTCTTTCTGTAAAACGTCTGTTCCAGCACTACTTATACTGTAGGGTTGTTTCCTTTTAATAGTATCTTTATTTATTGTATGCAATTTTATATAGCGGGGACTTTACCCAAAGGTGTCAGAGCGCTTCACAATAGAACCACGTAAGTTACATGAGGAAATTTACATACTTACACCTTACAGATACAAACGAGATAAATGAAAAAGTACTTGGCCTTTGCAATTGTAAACTTATGCACGGGGCTGTATTATTTAATAATAAACAAAGAGCATGCATGGCGCCAGTGGGGTTTATTTCTTGGGTGGTGTGCCTCCAGGCACAGAGAGACCGAGCCGCTCCAGTCTTTATTTCAGGTACCATACAACAGCACCCCTTGAAAAAACGAATACCCGTCAGAAAAAATACATTGAATTGCCCAGTACATTTATAGTAGACAAAGAGGGATAAATGTGGGGAGCAGTCTTGTTTGAAATAAATAAAAAATAAAAACACGCAAAAGTATTAAAAGTCTTGTGAGTAATAAAAAACGATGGGTTTGGAGGTGCAAGAGGTTCAGGGATGGGCTGCTGGTGTGTTTGTGGATACAGTTTTCCAGCACTGCCTGAAGTCAAGGGAAAGGCACAAGAAGTCACTAACGCAGAAACTGCCTGCTTGTCTTCCCCTGTCCCTACCTCTGCCTGCCATTTCCGCCACTGGGAGCGCCAGGCCAAAACCTCTAACTTACTCAGCAGTCTGTGCAGGGTGTAATCACAATCAGCCTCGCCCTCCTCCCATCTCTCCCACTCAACATCGACTACGGACCCCACACACTGGTCAGCATGACTGCAAACCAGGAATTGGCTGATGAGTGATGAGGTGTTACATTCGCGCCTAAACTCTGCCCTCCTCCCCTTCTTCCACCTTTGTCTGCAGGTGTAGTATATTTTGGGACAGGTGCCACGAAAATACTTATGCTGGCAATGAACAGCACGGATGCCGAATTATCTCTGGTTTATATTTCATTCAAGCGCACCGCATGCACATCTTTTACATAATGCAAAAACAATATTTTCTTGAAGTATCTATCTGAAACGAAGAGTAACATCAGAATGTCTACTTTAGTATGGCAAATTCATTTTCCTTTACAATTGCCTTCCAAAGAAATACATTAAACGACAAAATTATCAAGGATAAAACAATTTTACTTTTATTCCGCAATACACCTTCAGGGCTAACATAATTTCAGAGAACCTGGTACCTAATGTTTGAACACGAATATTGCACTTTCAATGGAATTAATCGCTTCTCGCTATTTCAACCGCGGAGACATAAAATGGTCGTAGGCCAAACTTTTCATGTTGGATGGTGCGCATTCGCAGCTTTGAGCACGGTTACCCCTCGCCCGCCTGCCCATTAGGAGACCGAGGTTTGAGCCTTTGCTCAACCCTCGCTCTCCTAATGGGCATGCGCTAAGCCAGTGCACACACAAGTGCGCATGACTGGGCACGGCGCGAAAATTCGGTGCCCTTGCCCACTCATGCGCACTTGTGCTGCCTGCTGCCCCTGGTCCCTCTAACAATCATGTCAGTCAACATGACGCAGGACCGCCCACACCCTTCAGACTCTGAAGGGGGTGGGCGATCCGACGTCATGCTGACTGACATGATTGTCAGTTCTCCCTCGGCTCTTTGAACTTAAGTAAACTGATTCAGTTTACTTAGGTTCAAAGACGCCGAGGAGCTGCGAGCGGGGGCTACGCCCCAACGCCCCAATGCCCCAATGCACGCACCGCCCCTGGTTGTATGACCCCCAAATCAGTTGTGAAGGAATATCTGGATGTGGTAAAAATGAACAGTAAATGCGTTTTTAATAAGTCAGTTCACATTCTCACACTGTATTTTTTTGCAGCTTTTATAAAGGCCAAACTTGACTGAAGATACTAGTGCACTTTACATGAGCACCAGTTGCACGAGACAAGGACATATTCATGTTCTATAAGGACAGGGAGAGTAAGTTATTTGCCCAGATCCACAGGATATTGAGCTGACACCAGGACTCGATCCTGGTTCGCCACACAAAAATCGTCTCCCGTAAAGAAAATATGCCAGTCATAACATGTCACAAGCACACCTCACGGGATCATTTTGTTTACAAAGACAACCATCCACTTAAAATAGCACCCCATAGTAAACTCTAAAGAATTGTAAATACATTCCTCCCTGTATTTACAAATTACATTTATACAATAAAAATTCCTCCCTCCCGATCCTAAAAAGAAACTTTAAGAAAGTATGAAAACGATGTGTCCATTCCAACATGCAAATACAATACATTTATACATTTTATTGAGATTATAATACAGCAGTGATGGTTGATTGAATTGCTTACTTTACTTCCTTCAAATAGGCCAGGCCCGAGCATGCCACTTTCTCATTTCCCCACCTGCAAAGTGTTTTTTTTTCATTTGGCTGCCGATCTGCCCACAGGATTCGGAACTGAAAGGCATCGTCAGGACTGACTCGGGTGAATCTTCAAGTGAAGTAAGGCAAGTTCTTTCATCAGAGACTCCACTGGACATCTGCAGTGTCTGATGTCCACGAGTCTGCAGGTGGTAGAAAATGCGTCCAAAAATGTCTGCAGCGCGGGAAGCAGACACCTCGAGTCTGCGAAGTGTGTCTTCAAAATTCATGAAGACAAACTGCGCAGACTCGATTTCTTGGCTTTCCGGCTGCCTGTAGCCTTAACTCCACCCTTTCCTAGCACATCACAGGGTGGGGGCCACCCCGCCCTGTGACGAGCTAGGAAAGGGTGTGGTGACCATGCTCTCACCTCCCTGATTGACGGGAAGCCCCAGAGATACAGGGCTTCCCTGAAACACGCCCGGGGCCGATTTTATCCCCAGGGCATCAGGGGGTGGAGACTGGTCGACAAGGCTTTGTCTTTGCCGAGCTGATGACCTCACAGGCCTCGGGGCTGTGAGAGCTTCAGCCGGCAAATACTCTACACTTTGGTCACGCCCAGGGGCAGCATTTTAAGGAATGCTTGCTTCTGTCACGGACGGAAGCAAGCACAGTGAGTGACAGGCTGCATCAGCCCGATAGCGATAAAGCACGAAATGTGTGCACATTTTATTTTAAAAAAAATCAGTTATGGGCCAACAAATTGTCCTTGGCAATGAAAGTAAAGGGGGCGGAGCCCCGACGCCCAACAGCAGAAACCGCCACTGCCACCAGGTTATGCCCGTGACACTTGAATCTATGTCCATTTCAGTTCGGTCAGACCTTTGCAAACTAACCAACGCTGGAAGTTGCACCAAGTGATCGACCCTCTGAAATCTGTTGGCACCAGGTCTTTCTGCATTAACCTGTTCGGTTCAAAATTATCAAGGGCGGCCGGGCACAGTTCTTCTACACAGAATCTGACATAGTGCAGGCTTTAAGCCATTGGCAAGGGTCAACCTCGCTTACTTAAACAGGCCAACACGGGGGGGGGTTCCTGGGGGCCTCCTTTCTCTTGAGTCTTGCTACTTTGATAGAATAACGGCCAACTAATGTTTAGATACAACTGATTAGTCCATGTGTGCCTCTGTCTTTTATATGCTTCCGCAGTAGCACTCTAATGCTTCAGGTTTTTTTCATTTTCTTTTTTCTTGTATTTGGCCTTTCTACTATCTGTTGGATTTATTTGCTCTTTACAGGGCGGACCGTGGTATTTTCTTACTGGACTCAGGCCGGGGGATGGTGGAGGGGGTGCTCTGGGCTGGGGGCTCCCACAGCGCTGTGTATCCAGCTGACAGCTAGGGGGGCTAGATGATTAATTTTCTCAGACATGGGGGGAGGGTTCGAGAGGGGACCTCAGGGTTAGAGGCCCAGGGGTTGTTGTCACTAATGTCAAATGGATCGGCATGGGGTGGGTGGGGATAAAATGCATCAGAATGATTACAATAATCTCTTTGAATAGTGGTTAAAATTGTGATTTGGTGCTGTCTCTGACTTGAATTTAGGAAGTGTACAGCAGAGATTAGATTGACAAAATGGCTTGGTTGAAATGCATGTGTTGGAATGTAGCCGGCCTTAATCGTTCTAATAAGCTCAATTTGTTCAGGAAGAAGTAATGATGTAGAAAACCCAGCTATTAGGAATAACCGAGACCCACCTGGCTTATAAAGATCAGTTAGTGCTGAACCACCTTCAATATTTCTAGCAAGCACTTCGCAATCTGTCTCAATATGAGGGATGGCTATTATGAAATCTAAGAACTTGAAGATATATTTACTTAAAACTTTAGCGGACTCTAAGGGTAGATGGGCCATTGCTCAGCTTGTAATATACTGTCAAAAATAAGTTATTTGCATAGTTTACGGTCTGAATGTTGACGAACCTGGAATGTTTGATTCACTAAGGGGTCGATTCCGATCTCGGCCGGAGACGCACCCAACGCCATTTGGTCAGGAAAAAAGCGATGCGAATGCCTGTTTCCCAACCGATCCGCACATCAATCCGAACGAACAAGTACGATGCGCACAACAGCGCAAATTCCAACCGAGTCGTACTCACCCAATCCAGGTCCTGATCCCCGACCGAGCCGGATCCGTAAACGCAGAAACAAATCGCCCGGAAGCCAAAAAGCAGCCCCGTCCGGCCGGACAAGTGCGATGCGCTTCCCGTACGCGCCGAACCCGTCGCTACGCACGGCACGTCAAAGCATCCGGGAGAGGCGCACATAAGCTCCGATTCGCGCCACAACACGATCCACCGCTACGAGACGAACATGCCAGCTACGAGGACGAGACGAAGCAACGACGAAGACGAACGAGACGAACCAACAATGAATCCCATCGTTCCGATCCTACCAATATTCTACATCTACTACCGGAACAGGCACGGACGCGTACGGCGCAGAAGGTAAGTCAGACACCAACAACAAACACAAACTACACGTACCAGACATATCACACACACACACAGGGATGCAGAAATTACTTACTCCAGAAACAGCAGCACCATAGGGGCGGGATGCCCATCACCAATGCCACATATACACATAGGGGCCCGGATGCCTGTCACCACTGCCACCACTACCCATGGGGGTGCCAGGTGCCTACCACTACTACCACCTCTACCCAGGGGGTGCCAGGTGCCTACCACTACTACCACCTCTACCCAGGGGTGCCAGGTGCCTACCACTACTACCACCGCTACCCAGGGGGTGCCAGGTGCCTACCACTACTACCACCTCTACCCAGGGGGTGCCAGGTGCCTACCACTACTACCACTTCTACCCAGGGGGTGCCAGGTGCCTCCCACTACTGCCACCACTACCCAGGGGTGCCAGGTGCCTACCACTACTACCACCTCTACCCAGGGGTGCCAGGTGCCTACCACTACTACCACCTTTACCCAGGGGTGCCAGGTGCCTCCCACTACTACCACCTCTACCCATGGGGGGCTGGATGCCTGTCACTACTACCACCTCTACCCACGGGGTGCCAGGTGCCTACCACTACTACCACCTTTACCCAGGGGTGCCAGGTGCCTCCCACTACTACCACCTCTACCCAGGGGTGCCAGGTGCCTACCACTACTACCACCACTACCCAGGGGGTGCCAGGTGCCTCCCACTACTGCCACCTCTACCCAGGGGGTGCCAGGTGCCTCCCACTACTGCCACCTCTACCCAGGGGGTGCCAGGTGCCTACCACTACTACCACCTCTACCCAGGGGGTGCCAGGTGCCTACCACTACTACCACCTCTTCCCAGGGGGTGCCAGGTGCCTACCACTACTACCACCTCTACCCAGGGGTGCCAGGTGCCTGTCACTACTGCCACCGCTACCCAGGGGGTGCCAGGTGCCTACCACTACTACCACCTCTACCCATGGGGGTGCCAGGTGCCTACCACTACTATCACCTCTACCCAGGGGGTGCCAGGTGCCTACCACTACTACCACCTCTACCCAGGGGTGCCAGGTGCCTACCACTACTACCACCTCTACCCAGGGGTGCCAGGTGCCTACCACTACTACCACCTCTACCCAGGGGTGCCAGGTGCCTACCACTACTACCACCTCTACCCATGGGGGCTGGATGCCTGTCACTACTACCACCTCTACGCAGGGGTGCCAGGTGCCTACCACTACTACCACCTTTACCCAGGGGGTGCCAGGTGCCTCCCACTACTACCACCTCTACCCATGGGGGGCTGGATGCCTGTCACTACTACCACCTCTACGCAGGGGTGCCAGGTGCCTACCACTACTACCACCTCTACCCAGGGGGTGCCAGGTGCCTACCACTACTACCACCTCTACCCAGGGGGTGCCAGGTGCCTACCACTACTACCACCTCTACCCAGGGGGGGTGCCAGGTGCCTACCACTACTACCACCGCTACCCAGGGGGTGCCAGGTGCCTACCACTACTACCACCTCTCCCCAGGGGGTGCCAGGTGCCTCCCACTACTGCCACCACTACCCAGGAGGTGCCAGGTGCCTACCACTACTACCACCTCTACCCATGGGGGTGCCAAGTGCCTACCACTACTACCACCTCTACCCAGGGGTGCCAGGTGCCTACCACTACTACCACCTCTACCCAGGGGTGCCAGGTGCCTACCACTACTACCACCCCTACCCAGGGGTGCCAGGTGCCTCCCACTACTACCACCTCTACCCATGGGGGGCTGGATGCCTACCACTACTGCCACCTCTACCCAGGGGGTGCCAGGTGCCTCCCACTACTACCACCTCTACCCAGGGGGTGCCAGGTGCCTCCCACTACTGCCACCACTACCCAGGGGGTGCCAGGTGCCTACCACTACTACCACCTCTACCCATGGGGGTGCCAGGTGCCTACCACTACTACCACCTCTACCCATGGGGGGCTGGATGCCTGTCACTACTGCCACCTCTACCCAGGGGTGCCAGGTGCCTACCACTACTACCACCTCTACCCAGGGGTGCCAGGTGCCTCCCATTACTACCACCTCTACCCAGGGGTGCCAGGTGCCTACCACTACTACCACCCCTACCCAGGGGGTGCCAGGTGCCTCCCACTACTACCACCTCTACCCAGGGGGTGCCAGGTGCCTACCACTACTACCACCTCTACCCAGGGGGTGCCAGGTGCCTACCACTACTACCACCTCCACCCATGGGGGGCTGGATGCCTACTACTACCACCCCCACTCACAGGATGGCAAATACATGCCACAAGAAGCACACACCAGCAGAAAGAATGCAACACAAAGACATCCCCCCCAACACCATGAAAAGCGTGTGTAGACTGTGTCAAATGCCTACAACACTGAACAGGACTGTGGACATACAATGTGACCCCCTATCACAAGTGCCACACATAAATGTGTGTGGCACCCACAATGCAAGCAGGCCATGACCATTGTGGCAATGGGGTCCAAACCCCCATCATCACAGTGACCAAAATGTGAGTGTGGGGTCCATAGCTGAAGCACATATTGAACATTGTGGCAGTGGGGTCCAGACCCCCATCATCACAGTGACCAAAATGTGAGTGTGGGGTCCATAGCTGAAGCACATATTGACCATTGTGGCAATGGGGTCCAAACCCCCATCATCACAGTGACCAAAATGTGAGTGTGGGGTCCATAGCTGAAGCACATATTGACCATTGTGGCAATGGGGTCCAAACCCCCATCATCACAGTGACCAAAATGTGAGTGTGGGGTCCATAGCTGAAGCACATATTGACCATTGTGGCAATGGGGTCCAAACCCCCATCATCACAGTGACCAAAATGTGAGTGTGGGGTCCATAGCTGAAGCACATATTGAACATTGTGGCAGTGGGGTCCAGACCCCCATCATCACAGTGACCAAAATGTATGTGTTGACAAAGAATAAGCTGCAACTGCCAAACTGCATGGATTATTCCTGGTCACAGAACAACAAACACATCAGTGGCAAAGTAGTGCTTGTGTCCCATAGCAACATAGAATGGGGGAGGCAAACAGTGCAGTGCAAACAAGACATACCTTTGGCCATGTGCAGACAAACATCACCCATGGGGGCTGACACTGTCAACACTCATCAATGACTCAATGACAGAAGTGACCATCAGAATGCAGACCCACATATTTGCACCAATGGGCACACAAATCCAGATACCCAGTGGAGACTGTAGAAGGGATGTGAACAGATACCATACCATGGCAGCAATGGGGGACACACACAATGATCATTGTGCTGACTGATGACCTAGGAGTCCCAGGGACAGCAGGGCAAACACACCAAACAACATACAGCCAATGGCACACTAAAGATATGCCAATGCAGTGGTGCAGATGCACAAACACAAACAGGCAGACCCACACTGCACATCAAACACAACAGGTGAGGGGGGTACCAGTGTCCCCAGGCAAACACCCAACACATGAGGAGGCCTGAATACCAATTACACAGACGTGCATACAGTGCCACACAAAGGTAACTCATGGATCCAAATCCCCTATGTGGGCAATCAGGCATTGTCAGATGAGTGGGAGCACAAATCACACATGTCACACAAGCATGTAGGAACAGCAACTGACACAGCAAGACACACAGACACCACAGCACCACACCCAGGGCCCCCACAATGTGGTGACCCTGGGCTGCATTACAATCCCACTGTGATGACAAAGCTAGATGTCGTTCACACTGTGAACCACAGTCATGTGTCCTGAGCAACAAACTACCATCACACCTACACAAGCACAAATCAACCAGCACGGCCTGTCAGCCAAGGCCAACATGGAGGCAGGGGTCTAGCCGGGCAACAACTCTCATCTGCACACACTCAACACCACACACCTCGACCTCCAACAATGTGCAGCAGTGAAGCTCACATGCACTGGTGACATTGCACATGCACCCATGACAATCCCAGGGGGTGGTGGGAACCAAGGTGCAGGAACACATCACACATGGCCACTCTACCAGACTCCTGAATGTCTGACACACTGCACACTACGCTGTACATGGACATGACGGCAATACCACACAAACCAATGGGATCCCAGCCACAGTCACACACCTATGAAGAAGCCAAGGTCACCCACAAAGGACACACATAGACAACTACCAACATTGCAGCCCTGAGGAGTGCCAGCAGTCACACACACAATGTGTCACAACCAATGAAAGCTAACACAAACCAGAAATCACATGACAGGTGTCAACAACAAGTGCAAAGGGAATCCGGACTGTGACACATCAGCGTCTGCCCACAAACTCAGCTCTGACAGCAAACACACCTATGGGTGACACCCTGATGACCAGTAATGTGCCATGCACCCACATCACAGAGAACCCAGGGAGAAGACTTTGGGGGAACATAGCTCAACTCAGCAAGCATCACAAACAGGAACATCACTAGGGATCCCAGCATGCACAGCAACATGGAAGTGAACACACACACATGCTCATACAACACACACCTTGGGCGCACGAGATGTCACAGGAGTACACACTGCCATGAGGGGACTCCACTCCTGTGTGAGGAAAGCTGTGCCATATGTCGCATCAGTAGGGCTCCATCATGTCAGCAGAACACTTGGTCACACAGTCAACAATTAGCACCAAATGAAGGCTCCCGTCACATCAGCCTGGTCATGGGAATGTCAATGAAATCAACAGCACAGATCCAACACACATGTATAGCAAGTTGCACTGACAACACAGAAGAGTCCTTCCCCATTGATGCCCAAACCTGCATGTCCAGTGGAGATGGCCACACGGTCAGGGAACTAGACTAATTGAACAATGGCAAACACAACAGATGTGCATGGGTGGAACCCACAGATGTGACATTGCTAATGTAAGTAGGAAATCCCATTGCCAAATATTGAATACATGACACCCTCAGATGCTGCCAAGGACGACATGGATTCACCACAGGATAGGACACTGTCCCCCTGGAACACATGGGTACATGCACAGTAACACTTCATTTTCATGAGTCCAAAAATCACCATCACTGCAGCAAGGGCACGGTTAGCATCATCAACATCATGTACATCAGAAGCAAAACCACTAGAGAACAGAAAGTTGCTTTATTCAGCATGTGGGTTCAAAACTTGGAAGAACTGCAAGGTATCAACAAAGGCCAATGGCCAGTCCATCAAGGAAGTCTATACAGGGTGACAGTGGCAGATGTCACCCTATGCATGCCTGCACTGATCACAACCGGGGACAATCCCCTAGGAGGGGCATATGGGGGGCAGGCCAGGCACCGCAGTGACAGGATCAGGGCTCACCAGGAGGAGGCAGGGAAGGGGTGGTGGGTGCTGGAGAGCCACTGACAACTGCAGTGGAGGTGTCTGACATGGTGTGTGCCGGCACAACTGGGGGCATGACTCAGATGTTGTGGGTGCCGGCACAACTGCAGTGGACCCTGCAGATGGAGTGGACAGGTCCGCCACTGCAGCGCCCAAGTCAGACAGGGTGATAGTGGACTCCACTGCAGTGCCCACCTCCAGGGGAGGAGAATGGGGATCAGGAAAGGTGGGCAGGACAGAGGGGGAGGACACCCTCACCACATCAGTGGTACAGACAAGCGCAGCGGGGGGTGTGGAGCCGGATGAGCAAGTGGCAGGGGGAGAAGGCCTGACCCTTCTGGGGATGGTGTATCTGTGGGTGGGGGAACCTGGGGCAGGGTGTGGTGGGGGCACCTGTGGAGTGGGGGCCTGAGGGATGGAGGAAGGAGACTTGGTGCCTAAGCTGCAGGGCGGCGGCGGGGTCTTGCTCTTCTGGGACTGGGGGGACTTGCGGGTGGGGGCCTCAGTCGGTCCGCGCCTGGGGGATGGTGTCCGGGGGCCAGGGGCACTCCGCTCTGTGTGGGTGGGCTTCCTCTTCCCCCTGAATGCTGGATCAGCTGGGTCGGAGGGGAGAGGCCAAGGTCACAGAGGAAGAGCCGCTGTTTGTATGGGGTTGCAGGTGAGGCAAGGGAGGGGTCTTTGGAGGGAGAGGTAACTGAGGACTGCGCAGTGCTTGTGGATGCGTGTGTTTGTGCCTGTGCCCCATCCCCTGTGAGTGTGGTTGCAGTCTCCTGACGGTGCGTGCGTGTGCGTTTTGTTTCTGGCCTGTGTGTCCGTGTGCTGCATGTGTCTGTGCTGGTGTGTGCCTGTGCCAGTGTGTGTGTGCTTGGGACGGGTAAGGTGCTGGGGAGTGTGGATGGGGCAAAGGCAGGAGGGGTGAGGGACTGTCGGAGGAGGGACACTGCTGCCGTCAGGGAGGAGTCCATGGACCTATTGCCCCTCTGTAGGTCAGACATGCCCGATGAGATGCCCTCCATGAATGACACCAGCTGAGTCAACAGACTGGTGTGTGCATGGAGGACACTCAGCATCGCTGTCTGTCCTACATGGAGCTGGCGGAGGAGGTACACAGACTCCTCACTCAGGGCAGCAGGGGACACAGGTGCAGGGGGTGCGGTGCCTGGCCCGAAGGAGACACGCTCCCGAACATGGGAGCCTCCACGGACCTCGGGAATGGGAGCCAACGGGAGGGCGGTGGTGGCGGGGACAGCAACACTAGCTGGGGTGTGGTGGCTGCTGACACCCGCCTCCATAAGGGAGTCATCGTCCGAGTTGCTCTGGTCCTCAGCTGAGGTGGATGGTGCTGAGGACTCCTCGGTGTGGCTCCCCTCGCCCTCCGTGCCACTGGGTCCCTCCGACCACTCCTCGGCTGCTGACCCAGTCTGGCTCTGCGGCTCCTCCTGGTCCGTGGAGCTGTCCCCTCCTGTGGCCGTGGATGTATCTGCAATCAATAGGGAAACAGACAGACATCAGTCACCTGCACTGAACGCACACACCACAGTAAGTACAGCACATTACAGAGCAAGCCCTGGCATCCTTAGTTGAACATTGCTAAAACTGCACAAACAGAACAGGAGAAGTCAATTGTCAGTCTGATGGTCAACCATGGCACTCAAATCCCACCTGGCCTTGCACCCATCTGTATGGTGTCTGTGGGATGGCAATACCCCGGTGTGGACACATGCACCACCTACACAGTATTTGGACAGTGCAGAGAACCCGGTGAAGCATGTGGACATGCACACATCACAACTCTTGCCACTGAGTCAGTGCAGGTGTCCGGATGAAAGGGATGCCCAGAGTAAAATAGGAAATGCATGTGATGCATACCAGCGACAGACACCATGATGCACCCATGTCCTGATAGCCATTGCCACAATGGTGTGCATGTAGCAAATGTCACTCCCCTGCAGGATCACTAATAGGAAGTCACATGCCATGGCACAGCCATGCCTGCTAAGTCATACATAACTGTCTCCAGTCACATGGGCAGGGCAGCCAGACAACAACACTCTGCACTGTGTCACAATAGTAGATCATGGGGAATGCAAGTCCTGGAGCTGAACAAGTGCACATGTACATCCCCCACACACCACATCTTCTGTACCCTCATCTGTCCAGGTTATACCCATTGTACATATGGGAGACCTGTAACACTACCCTCTGCACCTGAGCACATCACAATCTGCTGTGTATGGGAAACAGCTGCCTGAACCTCATATTCGCATACCCCAGTCTGCACGGTCAGGTGATCAAACACCTATGTGTCACACATGTATCATCTCTTATGGTCACATCTCCGGTGGCATGCGGAGCCCCAACCGAGGAACACCCCAGCAGACCTGACAACGAAGCCACAGCACACTGACACAGAGGCAGACACCTAAGGGGACGAATCACTGAGCAAAACGTGTCAGCTGATACACGGCAGTGGGAGTACAGAGTGTATTGTATGGCCTGGAGTAGGCATGACTGTCCTGTCCCACATGAATGAGGGATGAGCCCTGGACAGTAGGCAGCTGGCTAAGTATGTGTGACACACGTTATATACACACTCCTGGGGCACAAACATTGTTCCCACCTGCAGCATGGGTGTGTGCCAGATACCCCAGGCACATGTGGTGGATCAGCTCAGCAATTGGGCCACATATCAAAATGACACGCAGAACACATGTCAGAACACAGGCAATGTGTAAGCAATGGACCCACCCATGATGCCCACCACAGAATCAGGGAAACAGATGCTGTCCCCCACCTTGAGTCAAGCAAACTGCAAGGACACAGTACCCAAGTGACACAATACCCTGACTGTAAGGGCCACACCTGGGTATCAGATGAGGAGTGGGCAGTGCACAATAGAGGGCATGGGTCCTGGACCACAAGACTGATGTACTGTGGAAGTTTAACCAGGCCAGAGGAGGGCACATAGCATGGCAGACATAGTTCACAATGCAGACATGGACTCACCCCCTCCTTGCTGCTCTCTGGCCTTCAGCTGCCCATCCAGATCAGGGAAGACCACCGCCAGGATCCTCAGCATGTGGGGGGGTCAGGGTCCGGTGTCCGCCCCTCCTGCGAGGAGGCGACAGCTTCAGCTGGACCCGTGCGATCCTCCGGGTCCAGCCCCGAAGGTCCTGCCACCTCTTCTGGCAGTTGCGGATCCGGCGCTTGTAGACCCCCACGGATCTCACTGCCCGGGCGATGGTCAGCCATATCTTCTGCTTCTGGTGGGCATCAATCTGTGAGGATAACAAAGTGAGAATGCCATTACTACACATGCAACATATCCGTGCATTACACAGTTGGATATACATGTCTCAATCACAGGGGCACATGATGTACACAGGCAGTGCAACGATGGCTATGGACAGTATGCCAGCAGTTACTACATGGTATCATTGCCTGGGAAGTAAAACCTAGTTTAAATGCACTGTCACTGCACTATACCTGTCCAGTGCATGTAACTACACACTATGGGGGTGACAACTACTCAGTGAGCCTGCTAGCCAGTGGCGTGCAGACTGTTAGCCTTGCTAGTCAGATAACATGCACATTTAGAAAGGCAGTGGACATTACACTCACCTGCTCCCCTGCTTTCCCATACAGCTTGCTGTACTGTGGAAGGAGGCCATCCAGCAGGGCCTGGTTCTCCTCAGTGCTGAAGGCTGGGGCTCTCTCCACAGTACGTGCCATTGCAGGGTCCAGAGGGTGCAGATACAGCAGCAGTGTAGTGGCAGATGTCGTCCTGGAGCATGTAGTGCAGGCAAGTGAGCTCTCAGGGGAACAGCCAGCATTATATGTGTGCTGCAGAGGCAGATACTGTCCCATGTGTCCAAAGTGATAGGTCCAAGTCGTTTGCATCATCTGAATCTGGCCAATCCATGGAATTGCACCACTAACACATTCCCCCAGCATCCTTCAAATGTTCAACTTCGTGACACCCATGAAATTGCAACATTGTTGTGGGTGACCAACTGAATTTACAGCATCAGACTCGTTCAAATTTTGAAAACGCGTCCGTTGCCAGGCCAGGCCATAGCCAATGGGTGCGCACCGATCGGACCATTGCTGTTCAACGCCTACATGGGATACAACGCGTACCCGCACACATTGAATGCAATGGGCCGGCCGGGCACACCGATCGGACCATTGCTGTTCAACGAGTACATAGGATACAACGCGTACCCGCACACATTGAATGCAATGGGCCGGCCGGGCACACCGATCGGACCATTGCTGTTCAACGCGTACATGGAATACAACGCGTACCCGCACACATTGAATGCAATGGGCCGGCCGGGCACACCGATCGGACCATTGCTGTTCAATGCGTACATGGGATACAACGCGTACCCGCACACATTGAATGCAATGGGCCGGCCGGGCACACCGATCGGACCATTGCTGTTCAACGCGTACATAGGATACAACGCGTACCCGCACACATTGAATGCAATGGGCCGGCCGGGCACACCGATCGGACCATTGCTGTTCAACGCGTACATAGGATACAACGCGTACCCGCACACATTGAATGCAATGGGCCGGCCGGGCACACCGATCAGACCATTGCTGTTCAACGTGTACATGGGATACAACGCATACCCGCACACATTGAATGCAATGGGCCGGCCGGGCACACCGATCGGACCATTGCTGTTCAACGCGTACATAGGATACAACGCGTACCCGCACACATTGAATGCAATGGGCCGGCCGGGCACACCGATCGGACCATTGCTGTTCAACGCGTACATGGGATACAACGCGTACCCGCACACATTGAATGCAATGGGCCGGCCGGGCACACCGATCGGACCATTGCTGTTCAACGCGTACATAGGATACAACGCGTACCCGCACACATTGAATGCAATGGCCAATGTGTGCGCACTGATCGGTCCATTGCTGTCCAAGGCGTATTGCCAATACAACGCGTACCAGCGCACATTGAATGCAATGGCCAATGTGTGCGCACTGATCGGTCCATTGCTGTCCAAGGCGTATTGCCAATACAACGCGTACCAGCGCACATTGAATGCAATGGCCAATGTGTGCGCACTGCTCGGTCCATTGCTGTCCAACGCATCCCTGTACAAGTCACTGGCATATGTCACCATGCCTGTCACAGGTGAACATATGCCAGCCACATATACTTCCCAGGCAGTGAGGGGCACACCTACAACACCACAGCCTGTCCAAACTGTATCCTAGGGCATGTAAGGTTGCATTACCTATTCCGTGTATGGGGGTGAACATGTTGTTCTGTGGGTGTCACTTGGGGGCAGCCACCCCCAGGCTGTGCACGTGTTTATGGGGACAGAATCCTTGGTGTTTCGTGTACATGACCACTGTGATGTGCAACTGTTCATATCTGAGCATGTGGCATGGTCACAGTTCACGGTGGTGTATGTGTATGTCATGTCACATACCCCCTGAGTCCCATGTGGGACGTTATGTTCAACCCAGGGTGACCCATTGGCACAATGTTGATGGTCCTCCACAGTCTGTGTGCATGTTGTGATTACAATGTCTCTGATTTCATGTGCACAATGGGAGGCAGTCTCCACATCCACGTTGTTTGTGCATGGACTTTGATGTTGTGCGTGTGTGTGTCACAGACGTCCATGTCTGTCCTGCCGAGGCAACACGGACCACTACCTGTGGGGGTCATGGTTGTTTTGCTGTGGTGTATACATGATACACCATGTCATGCCAGTGTCCATGTGGCAATACAGGGTCCCTGGGAATCTACCTGTCGTTGAGCTGTGATGCCTGGGGCACGTCAGTCCTCACATGTCACTGTGGCGTGTGTTTGTTATTTGGCAGCAGGAGATGGGTACTGGGACACGGCCTCATGGTATCCGATGGCATGACCTGGGACATCTTGATGCCACTTGTTGGACTGTGATGTTAGATATTGGCCATGTATGTGCCATACATATCCGTACGGAACTGCACACATCATGTACTTGTGCCTCATTATGATGTATCATGTGATGTTGAGTGTGTTCAATGCCACATTTGTGGGGTGACTGACAATCTTGCTTTCTTCACCTATGCACTGCAGGGCACCAGCTGTCCATAGACCATTCCCTGACCTGGCAACGATGGTGGAACGGGACAGCATCCGACGGTACCGCTTCACCAGGCAGCTGATTGAGGATTTGGCAGTGCGCTTGGCACCACATTTGCAACCTGGCCGTCCGTACCCTACAGCGCTGACCCCCAAGGTGAAGGTGATGGCAGCCCTACACTTCTTTGCCACTGGTACCTTTCAACACACTCTGGCGACTGCTGGTGGGATGTCACAGACCATGTTCAGCCGTGTGCTCCGGGATGTTTTGGAGGCTATGTTGATATACCTGAACCAGAACATTTATTTCCCTAGACTCCAACGACTCACTGGCGTGAAGAGTGACTTCTATGCCCTGGGGAGGATGCCGCATGTCATTGGCTCCATTGATGGGACACATGTGGCGTTGGTACCACCACAGGCCCAAGAGCAGGCCTACCGTAACCGCAAGCACTACCACTTGGTCAATGCACTGGTGGTCTGTCTTGCAGATATGAGCATCACACACGTGTGTGCCCGTTTCCCTGGTTCTGCACACGATGCGTACGTGATGAGGAGTAGTCGCATCCCGAGGATGATGGAACAGATGCGGAACCAGCGTGCCTGGCTTGTCGGTGTGTACTGACTTTGTACCATTGTGTGTGTTCTGCAATGTAGTATTCCACCCTCTTTTCCAACTCAGCTAATGTGCAATTGTCCGTATGTAGGTGACTCCGGATACCCCAACATGCCGTGGTTGCTGACGCCCCTCAGGAACCCTGTGACACCAGCCCAGATGCGCTACAATGAGGCACATGGTCGGACCAGGAGAGTGATTGAGCGGACATTTGGTCTCCTGAAGAGCCGCTTCTGCTGCCTGGACAAGACAGGAGGGGCCCTCCCATATGCCCCAGCAAAGGTGTGCAAGATTGTCATCGTCTGCTGCATACTACACAACCTGGCAGTGCGGAAGGAGTTGCCTCTCATCCTGGATGACGATGACCAACATCCGCCACCTGTGGAGGATCCTGGCCTGGGCCACGATGCCAGTGATGGTGATGATGATGAGGGTGATGTCCGCACACAGCTCATCACCAACTTCTTCAGCTGAATGTGAGTATCCGGAGATGTCATGTCAATGATGTGAGTTTGCGTGATATGTGTTGTGGTGCTCTGGTGCTGTTTGAGTGTGTCCATGTGCTACTTGACTGTATGCGTGTAGCGATGTGTCCTTACAGGTAGTCTGTACTCCCCAACAGTGTTGACATGCTAACTTGGTTTTGTGTAGGTATCTTGTGACATGTATTGGGCATGAGTATTGCAGTTCTGTCCTGTTCTTCAGTGCTTTTGACTGTGTGTCATTTCTGTCCTTCACAGGGTACTTTCAGAGTTGTTTGGTCAACTGTGATCCCCCAACATCGTGATTCAACTTCCAGGGTGGAAGCTATCGTTTCCCTATAGGTGATGTGCGCCACACCCCTGGACTTCCTTTCTTCTACACTTGTAGACTGTGTGCCCACTGCCACGTGGGATTACCTTGCATTCTGTAGTGGTTACAACATGTTGCAAATGTGTAATAAACCTGTGCTTCACTTTGGGATGTGCGTTGTCTGTGGTCACACATCTGACTGACATTTGCTTACTGCACCAGTGGGCTAGTTAACACAGACTGTGAATAGGTGTTGTGTCTGTGCATTGCACCGTATTTCCTGGCAACATCAGTGTAGGCGATGAGTCAGATGGCCCTGGTGTGTATGTGTTGTGTAGCCCTGGTGGTGTGTCTCCCTCATATGTGTCACGTCGCCATGACTCACATGACTGTGCTGTACTTGCTGTAGCAGTTAGCATGCACAGTGTCATTTAGCAGATCATCATCTCCATGACAGAAACCACGTTGGAATCACAACAGAGGCAAGTATGTTGTATTAGTGAGTTTATTTACATACATGTGTGAGGATAGTGCACAGGATGGTGGGTGCTGTACATTGGGATTGTAATCCAAAGTTCCCAGATGAGTTGGAAGTCTTGGTAGCAGAAATGTCCTGAGTAAAGTCAACAGTCATCTGATACATTGGTCCAACTTAAACTCCCCATGTCATGTGAGAGAGTTGGGTTGCATGCGACAGGGTGAACAGTTTGCACACAAAGGTGGATTTCCAGAACAGGTGTTGGGTTCCTGGGGGAGGTACATGGCCATCGGCCTCTCAGTTGTCCTTCCTCGGATGACCCCTCTTCTTTGGGGGGGACCCTCACGTGCAGGCTGCTGCGGTGCAGGGGATTCTCCGCCAGAGTCATCCTCCCTCCCTGTGGCAGTTGCAGTTGTTGCAGCACCAGATGTTGTGGGCACACAGGGAGGTGTGGCCATTTTGGTGCTAATCTGGCGGAGGCATGTCAACATGTCCCTATGCACCGCTGTCAGTTCTTGCAATGTGTCCCACTTGGACTCCATGTCAGCCATGTGTGTCTCCACACGGGACATATGTGTCTCCATACGGGACATGTGTGAGTCAAAGCGGGACATGTGTGAGTCCAAGCGGGCATGATGGGCAGCCTGCTGCTGTTGTATGTCCTTGAGGATCCCCACTACCTGGCTGACCTCTCCAGTGCTATTCTGGTACGCATCAGCAATGCGTACCAGTTGTGGGTCATCATGCAGTCCAGACCCCTCTGCAAACAGCGACCTATGTCTACCACCCCTCCCACCACCCCTGGCGACACGTGTGGGACCTGCAGTGGCACGCACAGGTGACCCAGGCCCCCTTGGGGGTTGTCACTGGGGTTGCTGTCCGTTGCTCCACGTTGGGCCGGGGTCACTGTGCTGTTGTAATTGGTGGTCCTCGGTCTGTCCGTGTCGGCGGGGGTGGTCTGTGTGTTGGCAGTTGTTGGAGGGGTGGGTGAAGGGGGTGCAGGTGGTGGTCCTGCTGGTGCTGCATGATGACTCACACCGGAGGTGCCAGGTAGGTCTTCGCCATCCGAGGAGGGCAGAGGCTGTTCCACACCAGTGAGCTCAGTGTCCCCCGGAGCCTGGGACAGGGACTCCTCATTGTCTGCTGCTGTGTCCCCATCATCACCTGTTTTGGGAGACACACACAATGTATGTTATGTTTCTGCAGGCATCAATGGTTCACACACCTGACAGTTGTGACTGTACCTCTGGATGCGGGCCTGTACATTGCATTGTCCTAAGTTGTCACAGTCAGGGGTTGATATTGGTGTGGCACATTGTCCTGCAAACTTGAAGCATTTCAATGTGAATGTTGAGGTGTGTGCATGGACAGCATTGGTTGTATTTGGTGGACATCCGGCCCTCCTCCTCCCCCCAGCCCAGTTATCCCACCATGAAGCATGCCACCCTTGCAGTGGGTTCAGGTTGACTCTCAGGATGTCAGTCAGTGGTGTCCTGCTGTTGGTTGGTGCCCAGTTCCCAGCAGGGCCTTGTGCTCCCCACAACAGAGCACCATTGTCAGACATCTTTGAAGTGGCTTTTCACTCCCTGTGAGGTGTGCATGCTTCAGTGTGAGCTTGCTTGGCCATGCGGGTGGGGGATGTTGAGCTGTGACTACCACTCCCATCATGCTATTGCCTACACCCCCCTTCCCAGCATGCCCATACTTGCTTCCTTTTGACTCTGCTTCCCTGTGGGGTAGTGTGCCTGTGCTGAAAGGATGGCTGACAGTGTTGTCCTGGCGTTTGTTTGGCTACAAGTCCCATGTGTGTCCCTGTGCTTCACACAGCATAACCCAGGGTTGTGGTTCTTTGTGGGATATTTAATTGGAGTGTGAGGCATTGCATTCTCCCAGGTGAGTTGTGTGGAGTTTGTGTTGAGGGGGTGTGTGTGAAAAGCTGCTTGTGAATATGGTCAGAGGTGTCAGTCCTCCTTCCCACCCAGCCAGATATCCCACCATGGAACGTGCTTCTATTGCAGGGAGTGCAAGTTGGCTTTCAGGATGTCAGTCAGTGGTGTCCTGCTGTTGGTTGGTGCCCAGTTCCCAGCAGGGCCTTGTGCTCCCCACAGCAGTAGCCAGTGTCAGCCATCTTGTCAGTTGTTTTTCACTCCCTGTGATGTGAGCATGGTTCAGAGTGGTGTTGATGGGCTAATTGTGAGGGTGACCAATATCTGTGACTACAACTCCCATCATGCTATTGGCTACACTGACTTGACCAGCATACACAGGATTCCTTCCTTTCAGTGAGCTTCCCTGTGAGGTGGTGTTCTAGTGGTGGCTACATATCTGACTGTGTTTGTTGGTTAGATATGTGCCACTGCCTGGCTCTATTTGTTGTTGGGTTTGTACATGTCATGACACAGTAACATATCACTATGAAATGGCATGTATTGTGTTTATCTGACTGACATACACATCTTGGGATGATTATGTTTTGGTTGCTGTGGATTTGCTAATGGTGCATGGTTTGACTATCCCCTTGACAGTGATGTGTGTGTATTGTCACAGGACATTGGGTATATTGGTTGTGTACTCACCAGGCTCTGGGATGTTTGATAGTCCATATACGCTCACTGGTGGTAGGATGGCCCGCACCTTCTCCTCCCAGGGCCTGAGGTAAACTGGTTTGGCAGGAGGGCCACTGCCGGTGTGTTGGCTCAAGGCGTAATCCTTCTTTAGTAGATCCTTGACCCTCCTGCGCACATCATACCACCTGTTCTGGATGTCTTCCTTTGTGCGCAGACATGGTGATTGTGCGTTCACCCTGTCGACGATCCTCTCCCATATCTTGGTTTTCTGCGACATGGGGGTCTGTTGGACCAATGTACCAAACAGCTGTGGCTCTAACCTGAGGATCTCATCTACCAGGACTTCCAATTCACTGTCTAGGAACTTTGGATTCTTCTTTGGGGGCATGGTGATGGGTGGTGGTGGTGATTGATGTGTGTGTGGGTGTGCAGGTGAGGGTGTGTGAGTGTGGGTTTTGCTGGGTGTATGTGAGGGTGCTATTTGTTGAGGTGCTGATGGTGTGTGGCTTGTGTGATGGATGAGCTGTGAGTGTGTCTGTGGTTGCTGTCTGTTGGTGTTCTGTGCTGGCAGGTCATTTGAAATTGCAAAGGATCATGCTAGGGATTTGTGGCCTTTATATGGGTGGAGTTGTGGGTGTGTCTTTGTTCCATGTTTCCCCCCCCCCAGTATTTATTGGCTTTGTAATTACTTGTTTGGCCCTTTTTTTTGTGTTTTTTCCTTTGTACTTTTTGTTCATGTAGGAGACGTTCTTCTGACCGAGTAGGACGCTGCAGTTGGTCTCGTGCGAGCTTCTCCGAGTCGTTCACGCTGTGTTTCTGCTGTGTTTCATGTGCGGCGTACGTGTCGGTCGCGGAGTGTTGGGTTGCTTCGGCTCGCAGTTTTGTATGCGTGTCGGTCGTACAGATTGAGCTACGTGCGACTCGGTCTGGTTTTCCACGCATTGTATCGTACTGCGCGGGTCGGAGTTCGCGTGTACGTTTCGTTCGGGTTCATTCTTGGTGCGTGTCGGTCGGTTCGATTCGCGTAGTTTTCCGGCCGGATAGCTGTTTTCCGTGCGGTTCGGTCATTCGGTTTGTGTTCCGTGCGAGTCGGTCGTAAATCGCATGCATTTCATCGTACTAGGCAGATCGGGCAGCACCGGTGCGTGTCGGTCGGAATGGATTCCCGAACCGAGTCGGTCGGTACGTTTTCCGGCCCGAATCGGAATCGGCCCCTAAGAGTGTGTCCTTTACGTTTAGCTAGACAATAGGTAATGTAGGCCTCATTTTAAAATAGTTAATGTCTGGTTGCCATCCTGCTTTTCTAACATGCCTTTTTAATTCAGGAGAAGTCAGCTCCACGTATATTATCTCAAATGAGTGCTTGATGTTTTCTGTTTGCATGTGAAATGTTTCTTTTACGCAATCTTTGTATTATGCACTAATGAGCACCTGCAGAGTGATACTTGACTCAAATGTATCACATTATGTTGTAGATAACTGTAAGTCTGAAGGATGTTTGGAGAAACCTCATTGTGCAGTAGCTTGTGAAAATAATGAATTTGTATTATCTTCATCTGCTTTAACCTGATTGGTCCTCATAAGGGAATCATGAGTTGGTTAGGTTAATGGAATGTAGATGGAGATTCAGATGCATTTTTACTTACTTAGCAGCAGATGCCTTCATGGCAGAACCCTTTTTCCTGACTGTTTAGCAGAACTTGCCCTGACGTAGCCAAGTAGGGTACTCTCTTCATAGGAGAACTGAATTTGCCTAACTTTCTTGTGAGACAACTTTATAACAGTTGGTCTTGTTCATGATCTTTTAATTGCTTTGAATAGATTGACTAACGCATTCCTGGATTCATGTTCAATTTGCCATTAATTTGATGATTTGAGATTTTAAGTTTACTAATCCTTTAACAAACCTTTATGGTTTGAACTTAACCACTCTTTGCCTTCCCTAAGGAGCCAAATGAGCTTCATGTTGTTGAATTTTGATGTCAGCCTCAGTCGGAACAAAAGATTTATCAGTGAACGCTTTATGTACCTACATTTGTACAAGAATTTCCACGAAGCAAAGTGCTCCATCAATATCGATTCTCAAGGTACCCTTGTTATGAAAACATCCAGTGGTGTCTTGATACACTCTTTGTTATCATCTGAGTATTCCGATGCAGTGTCCCAAGAATTACCATGTATGTGTACTACATCATGGAGAGTGTTTGGGGGTTACCAAAATTGTTTAGATACACAATTTCTGTTTTCACTGTGAATAATGATTCACAATAAAAAACAATAGTCTGTGGTGTGTTCCCAATTATTCCCATGAAGACAGAAACGTTTTTACCTGAAATAAGTGTACTCAAGTGTGCTACCTCCTTGAATGCCTCCCATGTTGATGGCTGTTTCTGATCCTAAAGAAAGAGAGCACCTCACGCTCATAAAAGGACAAATATCAAACAGTTATTTTAGAATATTGGTGGTAGAAAGAAAGAAGACCTATGATACGAGACTACAGTTAACAGATAGAGTTAGGGTTGAACTATCATGAACAAATTCCAATCATTGTACTGTATTGGTATTTACACAGCTCTTTCCATAACGCTTGCAAGGCATAAAGCATGGAAAGTGAGCAAGACTCAATTTTAGAAGACTTGCCTAACTTCAGATTTAGCAGCCCCTGACGTACTAATTTTGGCTTACCTCAATATAGTTAATTTCACAACCCCAGATGCAAAATTCCAGAGGCTACAAGAGGCTTTTAACGACAAGTGGAGATGGTGAGGTCCTGTGGCACCTTAATTTGACTAAGTCTCAGCAGAAACTACTGTCACTCAAAGCCACGCTAGCCTCAGTGACATCTCAGTACCACATTTAGGAGTCTGGTGGCAAGACAGGTAAATACCTATACTAGTTGAAAAACTGCAAGGTGGCCTCCAAAGTCTTCCCAGCAATTTGCAATTCAGTAGGACATGCCCCTACACAACCAGGGGCACCAGTGGAAGTAGAAATCTCTGTACTACAACACTACTCCATCTGACCTGTCAGAACTCCTTTCAGAGGGCCACCAGACAAGCAGGAGCAACTGGACCCCACTGTGGTGGTAGGAGCCTTTTACTCCTGATGTTCCGAGGTCCGGCCTACTATAGTCTTTGAGTAACTAGGCCAAGTATCCCTTCCACATTTGATACTCCGTGGTAGCACGAATCGAGCAGTCCAAGGGTTCTCAGGGCAGAGGTAGGCATAGGGCAAACACAAGCTCACAACGCAACGTACGCTCAGCAACCGCAGTAACTAAATGTCCAGACAAATACTCACTTTTATAAAAAGTAGTATTTATATACACACCCACAAAAGGTAAAATATGGTACACACTAAATAATAACACACTCTACCTAATGTATGTATTCTATCACGGTCTGCATGGGCACCAGTGTTTAATTTTTCTAGCTGCAGACCAGAGTTATTCCCCATCTACTCAAGGCGGTGTGCAGACAAAATATTGAGTTGGAAATGTCGAACTACAGCAATATCGAGTCCTAAATATAGTCAGTGGGAAATATCGACAGCAAGAATATCGTGGTCAAGAATATAGAATTTAAGGTAAGAAATATCATTTTTAGATATAGAAGTCTATAATATCGTTTAGCAAAAATATAGTTGTTTAAAATATCGATTTTTTAATTTGTGTTATGTATTTTAGTATATATTTTAAATGTATGTGATGTATTTTTTTGTATAAGTATTGCTTATGTTTTTAAATATATGTGTTACATTTTTAGTAGTTATCAATTTTATTTTAATTACATTTTGCATTTTTTAGTTCCATAGAGGGTTGTGGGTTTATAGGGGACTAGGGTGGGAAGTAATTTAATTATAATAAATTCATTATATTGTTTTTATTTATGAATGTTTATTTTATTGATATTTTATAGTGTTAATTGTGGGAAGAAATTTATTTTTAATTATTTATTAATTCGTTTTTAATTAATATTAATTAATTGAAAATTAAATATGGAAATTGTGTAATTAATTTTAGGTGCGGGTTGTGGGGTTTATAGGTGTAAAGGGTGGGAAGTTATTTATTTTTAATAAATTAATAATTAGTTGTTAATCAATATTAATTAATTATTTGAAATTTAAATATTGAAATTCTGCAATTAATTTTAGGTGCCGGTTGTGGGGTTTATAGGGGTAAAGGGTGGGAAGTAATTTATTTTTAAATAATTAATAATTACTTGTTAATTGTTATTAATTAATTAACTGAAAATTAAATATGAAAATTGTTTAATTCATTTTAGGTGCTGGTTGTGGTATTTATAGGGGTAAAGGGTAGGAAGTAATTTATTTTTAATTAATTAATAATTAGTTGTTAACATTAATTATTTAATTGAAAATTAAATATGGAAATTGTGTAATTATTTTTAGGTGCAGGTTGTGGGGATTATAGGGGTAAAGGGTGGGAAGTAATTTATTTTTAATTAATTAATAATTAGTTGTTAATTAATAATATTTCATTAATTGAAAATTAAATATGGGAATTGTGTAATTAATACAAGGTGTGGGTTGTGGGGTTTATAGGGGTAAAGGATGGGAAGTTAATACATATTTATGTGTTTTAATTTGTTTTTTAATTAATAATATTTATTTGCTTGATATTTAATTATGTTAATTATGGAAGTACATTTTATTTTTAATTTAGATGTGGGTTGTGAATTGTCTGGTGTTATAGGGTAGGATGTAAATAAAATGAATGTATGTAATAATGTTTTTGTTTATAAATAATTTATAACTAAAAATATTTCTTTGTTTGAACAATATTTTTGCATTTTATTTAATATAGTATTTGTAGGTAATAGTGATATGTATTTAACATTATAATATGTTTTCTTTTTTTTATTTATAATATGAAATATATTTGTATTTTAATTTTTTACATATATATTTTTTTTGTTTTTCAAATAGTTTTTGTTGTTAATATTTTTTGTTTGTTTTTAATTTTGAATTGACTGTAGTGGGAATAGTAATTTTTATCCCTCTGCAATCCAACACTTTCCCTACTGTTACGCTCACTGGAGTGGGAATAGTAATTTTTACCCCTCCGCTATCCAACACTTTCCCTACTGTTGCACTTATTGGAGTGGGAATAGTAATTTTTACCCCTCCGCTATCCAACACTTTCCCAACTGTTACACTCACTGGAATGGAAATAGTAGTTTTTACCTCTACGCTATCCAACACTTTCCCTACTGTTGCACTGACTGGAATGGTAATAGTAATTTTTACCCCTCTGCTATCTAACACTTTCTCTATTGTTGCACTTATAGGAGTGGGAATAGTAAATTTTATCCCTTCGCTATCCAACACTTTCCCTACTGTTGCACTCATTGGAGTGGAAATAGTAATTATTAGCCCTCCGCTATCCAACACTTTCTCTACTGTTGCACACTGGAGTGGGAATAGTAATTTTTACCTCTCCGCTATCCAACACTCTCTACTGTTGCACTCACTGGAGTGGGAATAGTAATTTTTACCTCTCCGCTATCCAACAATTTCTCTACTGTTACACTCATTGGAGTGGAAATAGTAATTTTTATCCCTCCGTTATCCAACATTTTTCCTACTGTTGCACTCATTGGAGTGGAAATAGTAATTTTCACCCCTCCGCTATCCAACACTTTCCCTACTGTTGCACTGACTGGAGTGGGAATAGTAAATGTTATCCCTCTGCAATCCATCACTTTCCCTAGTGTTGCACTCACTGAAGTGGGAATAGCAATTTTTACCCCTCCGCTATCCAACACTTTCCCTACTGTTGCATTGATTAGAGTGGTAAATTTAAGTTTATATATTTTTAATTAGTTTAATGTTTTAATTAATAATAGAATGTTATTGGTATATGTATTTATATATTTATTTGTAAAGTTTTAATATATTTTTAAAATTATAAAATAAATTTAAATTAATAGTTTATTAATTGTTTTACAGTAAATGTATATAATATTTTTTATATATGTGTGTTTAACTTTTTTAGGTTAAGTTCAAATGTTATTTTTGTTAAAATGTATATTAAATCTATTTATTTTTTTAAACTAAATTCATTATTTAATATATTTAATATTTATTATTTATTTATATATTGTTCTTGCGATATATATATATATATATATATATATATCAAATGTGAATGTTACTCCTCTCGTGCACATTCAACTGCACATTCAACTCGAGCCCAATTTCATTAAAGCGTGTTGTTTATTCAAACATGAAGCAAGCACAACGCCCAATATATTTTTTTCATCAATATTTATGTCATCGATATTTTTGATTTCATATTTTTGTACTTACCTTTAAAAAATATAGGATGTCGATATTTTTGACATCGATATTGTGGTATGTGGATGTTTTGGGTGCCAATGTTTTGTGAGTGAACTCTCAAGGCAACATCAAGGCTAGGCTCTGCTTGAGAAAATGAGTCTTAGATGTCTCACAATGGCTCTTGAAAGTCACAAGTGTCCGAGCGCCTTTGGTGCTTCAGTCAGAGAAAATTCTTCCCACAGTGACTCTACGACACAAGATGTAGGAGCCGATTCCGATCTCGGCCGGTAGTGCTCCGAATCGGATTTGGATTCACCGGATCCGATTCGGAGCCCTGTTTCCCGACCGAATCGTACGCGGGTCCGGCCGAGCGAGTATGATGCAAGCACCCGGAAAATCGCCGACCGACTCGAACGCGGCTTCAACACGCTCCGACCGACTCGCATGGACACGACTCGCACCGCGCTATGGAGACGTTTCCCGGCCGGGTAAGTACGATGCGCGCCACGAGCAGTCCGACCGACTCGCGCCGTCCGGCTCGAAAAAGCTGTCGGAGCCGGACTTTGGGGGTCCGCGTCGGACCCCCCTGTACGCGTAGGCGCTCGAGTCGCACACAGGGGGGACCCATGGGTCCCCCTACCTGTGCATGTACGCCGCGATGCGCTTGGATGCGTACACGCTGTAGGGGCGCCCTTGTCCGCCTCGCACCCATTGAGTCAATGGGAGCCCGCGTACGCGTTGTACGACAGGCTCCCATTGACTTCAATGGGAGTCCGACCGACTCGAGTCCGATGGCATGCGTGCGCATCGTACTCATTCGGTCGGACTGCTAGGGTCCGATTCGGTCGGAATTCTCTCCGGGTCCGGCTCGGTCGGAGAGATTTCCGGCCGGAATCGGAATCGGCCCCCTAGTCTTACCTGCTCCCGCTAGAAACGAGACGGAAGCCTAGGAGCATTCAGTGGTCCTGGGTCAAGATCAACTGTGGCTGGTGCCAGCGATGAGCGGTAGCTTAATGGTGAACGTCACAGGGTCTGGACCTTCAAGCGCTCCTCTGTTGTCACAGTAAGGGCCCGATTCCGATCTCGTAAGGAAAGCCCTCCATACGACTCAGATCTGGAGGGCTTTCCGAGCGAGACGTGCTCCTGGAGTCCGAACGAGCGAGTACGCTGCTGCTGTATGCTTATGGACTCGGCTCGCTCGGACTCCCATTGAACTCTATGGGAGCCCGTGTACAGACGCGTACACAGGCTCACATAGCAAAAAAAGGGGTGGGCGGGGAAAAGCGTACACCCTGTGGCAGGCACCCCATGTTGCCCGCCACACTGTGCATGCTTGGATCAGGGGGACCCATGCGCACCCCCCGTGACCGAATCGGAGGGCCCCGGGTGAAGTGGGGCCTGCTACGGCCCCACGAAGTACGTTTCCGACAGCCGTTTTGTCTCACTGAGAACGAGGCGAAGCGGCCGTCCGAATCGTGCATCGTACTCGCTCGGAATTCGGCTTCATTGCGTGGCACGATTCGGCTACGAACATGTCGGACGGACAGGTTCGGGTTCGTAAACGAGTCGCACGGCGCGCACGGGATACTCGCATCGTACTTGGTAGTTCAGAACGGGGGATGATCCGGACGGAAAGATCGGCTCCGAATCGGATTTGCTCTTTACAAATCCCGTTTGGAGGCCTTCCTTACGAGATCGGAATTGGGCCCTAAGTATTGTTTGTCTCCGATGGCAGACCTGGAGTGCTACTCAAGTGGCACTGAAAAAGTAGCAGCTCTAAATTCACAGTTGTGTATTGCTCACCGGCAATGGCCCTTGGCTTCCCCCGCAGCTCTCACCTGGTATATGAGGTCACACTCCAAGCACTCAAGGCGGCATCCCCTCCTGGCATACGGTGGTTGTGAACCAAAGCTAAGGCTGCATCCCTCTTTGGGTCACAATATTGCACAGAATGACGGCCCTCTTCCCAAAGCAGCAGGAGACAGCCATCAACCTTCGCCATGGCCCCCACCTGGTATACGGGGTAATGAACAATGTATATGGTGCAATGGTCCAGGAGTAGACCCAAATCTAACAACAGGATGTCCACTGAACCTCGCTCCCTCCAGGCAATCTCCTGCTCCTCACAGGGTCCTCTGGACTTGTGTCATGCAGAAGATAATGTTCCAGGCTCCAGAGAGAGTGCTTTTGATTCTCCTGGGTGATGCCCCTCACCCAGCAGGGAGGCTGTAAGGCCCAGAGTCCCCAGTCCATGTTCAAGCAGGCAGAAGTCACACTGATGTACAGCTTCAGCTTGACAATTTGGGAGTTTCAAACGCACATTTTAAAAATCCATTTTCAGACACAAATGAGATCTAACGTCTTTGAAGATCATGTCTGGGCACTCCGAAGTGCCAAATTCTTCTGTTATGCTCTTCCTCCAGAGAGCAGACTATCGCAGCAAGATGTCTCCAAATCAGATAGCCCCCAGCACAGTTCATGCGAACAACTAGAGGATGACACCTGGATGTCCGCCTCAGTGATTACAAATGCCTACAGCCCTACTCTTTATGTTTCCCTTATCTGCCCATCTTCTTCCTGAGATCTGTTGAGGCCCCTTTGACCAGTGAGCTGTTATAGAATCAAAAAGTCCCTTTTGACTGAGGGGGGCTCCTCTACATGCTCCTCCAGCAAGCCCTGAGTTTCTGAAAATGGAAGCCAATGACTTCCAAGTAATGTGTTCAGACACACATATACATCCCTGCATGCACACACAGAAACACGCATGCAGGCTCTTATGTACTTTCCCACAGAGCCTGTGTGTGCAGTTTACACTGCCAAGCATTAAACTCCCCTTTCATTTCATGTCATTCCTAAGGTAGGCCCTAGGTAGCCCATAGGGTCATGTACTTTTAAGTTTTGCATGTCCTGGAAGTAAAAAACACACACATTTGTTTTTCACTACTGTGAGGCCTACCCCTCTTATTGGTTAACATTGGGAATTCCTTATTACACCCATAAGCTGTAATTCCTGATTGAGAAGGAGTGGATCTGTCATGTTTCATAACACTGGAATGGTGATGATAAATTCTCTTTAATGGTGAAGTTGAATTTATCATTACCCTTTTAAAAATGCAACTTTAGAAAGATGGCATTTTTCTGCTCTTAGCCCTGTGTGCCTGCAGCCTGTCCCCAATACACGTCTGGAGTGGGTGACAGCTAAACATTTTGGATTCCCTCTAGACAGCAACACACAAAGGGAGCTTAGGTGTGACTGAGAGGCCAACCACATCCTGATGAGTCATCCTGGGAGAGGATGGGAGGGAGGAGCTGACATTACATCTGAAAAGGCTGTTACCTGTCCTCCCGCAAAGGGCTACATACCCCCCTGGAGCGTGTGTGGATCCAGAGCTGGGAGGAAGAGCCTCTGTGCACTTCAAAGCACCTATTTGAAGTCACCTCCACTTCAAAGGAACAACTGGGTATAAGTACTGGGTCCCTGACCCCACCAAAAAAGTACACTACTGGGCCTGTAAAGAACTCTGCTAGGAGGAAGGACTGCTGTGCTGCTATAAGGACTGCCACTGTGTTGGACTGCTGCTCTGAAAGAACTGTTTTTCTGATGTGCTGCCCTGTTGCCTGCTACCCTCTGCCCTGCTGAGGAAGGACTGGACCCATCTCACTTGAACCCAGAGTGACTCCAAGGACATGCTGGCTTTCCCCCTGTTCGAAGTCTCTTGCACATCAAAGGCTCTTCATCAACATGCAACAGCACCTCGACTTTGCTTGCTGCAAGCCTTGCCCTGCCAAGTGGTGCCAATTCAGTCCTGGGCCTTTGGAAGTGGGTATAAAGTGCTGCAACTGCTAGAATCCACGCATCGACAACGTTGAGATGATAGGAACCAATGCATCTCCCTCAACGCATCGCTGCTACTGCACGAACTGCAAACCTCACAGCGCCGACTGTGCAGCGCATCGTCTCTAATTTCCGATGCATCTCCTACTTTGCACAACTCGACACCGACGCATCACCTTCAATCCAGCAATTTGATGACGAAGCATCTCTTCATTGCTTCTCTCCTCCATCGACGTATAATCTAAGGTACTTTGCAGTGGGCCAAGGCTAGTCCCTGTTTCCGACTCGTGCTCCATCACAGTCGGCCTGAGCTTTGGGATTTACCCCGGTCTAGCGCAAACAGATGTCCCCGGTTGGCACTATAAGCTTTTAAGCTCTGCATTTTCATGTATTCTTTAAAAATGTATAACTCTGGTTATACTTATGAGATTTTTGTCATTTTGGTCTTGTTTAGTTTCTACACATATAAGCTGTTCTTTTAAACTGTGGAGTCTTTTGTGGTGTTTTCACTGTGTTGCTGTTGCACAAATATTTTGCACATTGTCTCTTAAGTTAAGCCTGCCTGCTGTGTGCCAAGCTTCCAGAGGGTAGGCACAGGTTAATTTATGGTGTGTATCTCACTTACCGTGACTAGGATTGAGGTTTCTGCTTGGACAGGGTGTATACCTCTGTCAACCAAAAACCCAAATTTCTAACACTAAGGCACTTCCAATTAGGCCTAGAATGTGCAAATGAATTATCTGGCTGCAGCACACTCATGTTAGTGGACTTTGAGAAGACTTTCGATTGGGGTTTCCTCTACCTGGTCCTTCGAAATATTTACTTAGGCCCTGATTCCTGTATCACTTTGGGGTCCTGCATAATTCCCTCTCAGCCAAATTTGCATCTTTCCCCATCAGGATAGGCATCCATCAGGGATGTCTCCTTTCACCCCTTCTAATCTTCTCTGCCATAAACCCCTGGGCAAGGGGGATCAGGCGAGAAAGCCTGATGCAAGCCTTTTCAGTGGGAGAGCTATAATGAGGATTGTGTCTCACTCTATGCTGCTGATTTGCTCGTTTTCCTCCAATGAACCAAGTGGATGGGACCGTCTGATGTAAATTCTAGAATTCTATGGGGAGGCCTCAGGCTCTTGGTCAGTTAGGACAAATTGACTCTTTTGCAGATGC
This sequence comes from Calotriton arnoldi, assembly GCA_963921515.1. Lineage (NCBI taxonomy): Eukaryota > Metazoa > Chordata > Amphibia > Caudata > Salamandridae > Calotriton > Calotriton arnoldi. Next base: position 171,240 of record CAWUFW010001822.1, read on the forward strand.
AGGGCAAGATTTTGACAACACACTAGCATGCTGAACTGCGCATCCAAAGAGATCAGTTTAAACAGTGGACATACAAGGCTGGACAGGGGAGCAAAAGCAGCTCTAGCTAAAATGCTCTAACCTTACGCAATCTGTCTATTTTCCTCCATTCATTCTCTCTCCTCTCCTGTGATTGATTTCTCTCTTCCTTCCACCTCCCTCTCTCTCTCTCTTTCTCTCTTTTTTGAAGCCTCCCCTGCCTGCCAGAGGCACCAGGAGCGACCGTGGTTTTTCAAAAACATACCTCCGAGGGATCCAGCCCAACAGACAAATGCCAGGTGTAATAAAGGCTTGAAGACCACAAGTACATTCAATCCAAAGAAATTCTGGGAACTCAGCATGGTCTCCCTTGTTGAAAGGATGTTGAAGGACAAGCAGGACTGGGTGCACTCCCTTTTCTCATCCTGAGCAGCGTGGACATATTTAAAATGATTGCCCTCCCCACAATTTTTTATGTTCACCAAAATTACTCCTTTAACATCCCACGGCATTTCTTTACAATGGCATATGCCCACTTCCGTAACTTCCTTTGGGCAAGTGAACAAACAAGGGTGTTGTTAGGCAATTGAGTTTAGACAATTTATAACAGGTGTCTATGTGCAGCAAACATCCAACTGTAGTACTGGGTAGCTGAACTCCTTACTGTAAGTGAGTGACTTTCGTGGACGGAGACAACGTAGCATGTGGCATGGAACTCAAACTCTTTAAAGGCTCCTCCTTAATAGTCTTTCAGTATGGCTCCACAGCCTTAACACACAAACCCTATCATTAGAGTCACCCTAGACTGCAATTGCAAAACCTTGTGGTAGATAAATGGGGATGGTAAGCCCACACCTGAAACTCATCTATGGCAGGGTGCATAGTTAGCACATTCAGCTCAGTTGATGGGCTTCCGGCCGTGAGACCTGATTGGAATTCCCAGACTTGGTTACATATGGGATGAAGGTCACATCAAATTGTCTGAAAGTCTGAAGAAGGATTTTGCACATCACAAATCCCAATATGACATGTCTTAGGATAACGCCAAGTGGAATACCACCTCCTGAATTCAACCCAATGGAGGTCAAGTTGACACTGGAGCAGCTAGGTAGGAAATATGAGGCCCCAATCTACTGATCTCTGGTGATAATTACCTCATATCCCTTCCGGCTTCTCCACAGCCATTAGGAGCAAGATGAAGATGAATGAAGGGAGACCCCCATAAGTTGGCAATATCCACCTGACAGCACCTCTTACAATCCAAATATTTCCATAGAACATACTTGTGAGAAGTTGGCTTGGTATATGCTGTCCAATAATTAAAGTGGGCACCCTGTACCAGTCCAAACAACCCTTATGGTGATTAGGTCAAAGATAACCTTTATTGAAAGCTATCCTACTGGTCGCTATGGAGAGCAGCCTTCATGCTAAGTCTTGAAGGAATGTTAAGCACCTTGTTTTACCAGATTGCAACATTATAGTATTGGTTAAATGAAAGGTAAACCATACAGTAGTTATAAAAATATGTATTTATTATATATAACACTCTCTAGTATCCTCTACATGAGGATAGAACACAAATCAAATAACACCGTTGCAAGGAATCAAACGTAAGTAGCACAATACACAGTGGGCTCCCGGGGCAGACCAAACCATATACTAAATAAGTGGTATAAGAACCATGACTCGGGACTAGACCTAGTCTAGAAGGTGTAGAATCGCTGGGACCCCAAGGAACCACCCAAGGTGAGTGAGTAGGGACCCCACGGAGGACGGGTGCAGTGTGAGAACACGACCACGTGCTCCGTACAATTCAATGGGAAAATCGCGGTTGGAAAATCAGAGATTAAGGGCCTTTCCCAGCAGATTACGAAGACAACCCTTGGAATTTAAGAGTTTGGAGAGCCACCCCACCCATGGATACCTTTGTACCAGAGTTACCTATCCCAGAGGAGCCGGGTGCATAGGTGCGAAGTGGCGTCGGAAACCCTCGTCGTTCTCTATGGATGTTGACAAAGGAATGCTGCTGCTGGAAGAAAGAAAAGTGCCCAGTGGAATCCAAACATGGATTCTAGATGAGAGGAACCTGAAAGCAGAGGGGACAGAGTCTGGGTCACTTTGAAGTGACCAGGGGCTCGGTAGACGAATGCCCACCGATGTCGGGTGCTTCAGGTGTGTTGACGGTGATCTTGACCCTTCAGCTGTGCGGACCAGGAGATGTCTTGGACAACCAGGAGCCGGATATGAGCTGTCCCACAAAGGATGTCGAGTGCTGAGGGGTCGGTGTTCGGCGGGAGCACCAACAAGCATTGGCAGCAGCAAACAACGTAGATGGTCAAATTCGGTGTCGATTTGGCCCGCAAGGACCAGGAGACACACCACAGCAAGGGGAGTCAGGGCAGGCCTGGAGCAACCAGGGGAGCCCAAATAAAGCAAAGTTGACCTCAAGTGGACCCACAGGCCGAAGGCACAGGAGTCGCAAGGGGACCTCAGGCGGTTTCACAGGATACCAGCTAGCAGAGCACAGAGTGTAAGGATGCTGGAGTCCTTCTCAGAAAAGATGCGCTGGGGTCAGGGCTACAAATGGCCCAATGCACAGGATTGTTGCACAACAACAAGCATGTACAGTTGCAAATGGACATGGTGCACAGGGGTATGGGTTATGCGGTTCCCACAAGGGATATCTGCCTCAAATTCAGTAAGAGGGCAGCTAGACCTCGGAGACCTTCAGAAACCCATCTCTTGTGTTGCTGGAGCCTTTGGAGTCCGCAGGAGCTCAGGGTCAGCAAACTGGTCAGATGCATTATGGTGCCTGTGTGCAGGGGAGTTATTCCTTCACTCCAAGGGAGATTCTTCTGTTGTCTTGGAGGTCCACAGGGTCCTGCACGGAGCCTATATGGATCACGGACAGTGGCGAAACTGGAAATGGCAAGGGAAGACGAAGTCGAGCCCAAGGGAGGTCCAGAGAAGTCCAGCGTGTCCAGACGGTCGAAGTGTAGTGGTATCTTCTTGCAGAATCGTGTCCATGTAAAATCTAATGTCCTGTAGCCACGTAACCCATTTTATACCTCGGGAGAGAATTGGACAGATTCTAGGGACCCTCCTAGGGCAGAGACAGGACAGGGTGGATGCTACTCCCATGTCCTTTGTCCAGTTTCGCACCAGAGCAGGAGCAAATGGCTCCTAGAACTGATTTGAGCTGGACTATGCACAGGGACACCAAGTGTGCCCCTCGTGCAGACTTTCTGGCACTGAGACAGTGCACCCACCCAGCCCCAATACACTAAAACCTGTCTGGAAGGTGGTAACACCTCCCTGTGACAGGATGCCTATTGTGCTGCCTTCCCCTGCTCGAGCTTGGCTCAGCACCAGGAGGGCAGACTCGTGTCTGTGGCTGGCAGCATCCATTTTGTGCTGTAAGGCTCGAGAAAGGTTGTACCGGTAGACTTAGGTACCCCCAGAACCTCAGTTCTGAGGGGAGGAATCATACCTCCCACACCAGTTACTGGTGTGGAGGTATGATTCCAAGGTGCTTGACACCAAACAAGACATACTTCATTGCAGTCGTTTTCGAGATAGCATTTACCGCGAGGTTATAATGCACCTCTTCCTATATGTCTGGTAGTATCACGTACAGCCCGGGAGAATGGTCTCTGAAGACTGCAGAGGGGCCCTGCTCATGCAGGAGCACCCTCTCACGCAAAACCCAGCACCCTGCCTTCAGGATTGTTAAGGCCTGCTATAGGGGTGACTTACAAGGTTTTAAGTGTAGTTATATATATAGATATAGTGAACCTATATCTAAGGTAAGTGGTGCAATCACCAGCTTACACAGGCTGCAGTAGCAGACCTGAGGTTCCATTTTGCATGGCCTCTCATGGGTGGCATAATACATGCTTCAGCCCATGGGAGGCCTCTGGGGTACCTATGCACTGGGTACATGTGTACCATATACTAGGGACTGATAAGGGTACCCCAGTATCCAATCTGGAGTTGTACCAAAGTACATACATTGCAATTTAAGGGAGAAAGCAGATAGACTGGGGTCCTGAATAGCAGGATCCCAGCCAGACTAGTCAAAACAGTGGGTGCAAAAAGCAAAAAGTGGGGGTAACCATAAGAAGCAGATCCTACTTTCCTACACAACCCCCCAAACGAAAGGAGATGAGACTAACCTTGCCCAGTTAAGTCTTCATGTTCTAAGTGGAAATATCTGGAGAGTCCATCTGCATTGGCATGGTTACTCCCAGGTCTATGTTCCACTGTATAGTCCATCCCCTGTAGGGAAATGGACCACCTCAAAAGTTTGGGGTTTTCACCCTTCATCTGTTTTAGCCACAAGAGGGGCTTGTGGTCAGTCTGAACAATGAAGTGAGTTCCAAACAAGTATGGCCTCAACTTCTTCAGAGCCCAAACCACAGCAAAGCCTTCCCTCTCAATAGCTGACCAACGTTTCTCTCTGGGGTCAGCCTTCTGCTAATAAAACCTACTGGCTGATCCTGACCCTCTGCATTCAGTTGTGATAACACAGCCCCTACCCCCAACTCAGATGCATCAGTTTGAACAATGAATTGTTTGGAATAGTCAGAACTTTGCAGAATGGGAGCAGTGCACATGGCCTGCTTGAGGTCATCAAATGCCTTTTGACAGCTAACTGTCCACTGAACTTTCTTGGGCATTCTCTTTGATGTAAGATCATTGAAGGGAGTCACTATGGACCCATAACCCTTTACGAATCTTCTGTAGTACCCAGTCAGGCCCAAGAAAGCTCTGACCTGAGTCTGGGTAGTTGGAGCAACCCATTCCATGATGGTCTGGATTTTGCTCTGCAATGGTTGAACCTGGCCTCCACCCACAAGGTGGCCCAGGTATACAACCTGACTCTGCCCTATCTGGCACGTAGTAGCCTTGATAGTGAGGCGTGCCTTTTGCAAGGCCTCCAAAACATTTCTCAGGTGGTCAGGTGGAACTAAAGACAGTAATATCATCTAGTTAAGCTGCACTATAGTCTTCCAGGCCTGTGAGAACTTTGTTCACCAACCTTTGAAATGTGGCAGGTGCATTCTTCAAGCCAAAAGGCATCACCACAAATTGGTAGTGCCCACTAGGGGTTGAGAATGCTGTTTTGGCTTGGCTTCCTCAGCTAGTCTGATTTGCCAGTAGCCAGCTGTAAGGTCAAAAGTACTCAGAAACTTGGCTGAGGCCAAAGTATCTATGAGTTCATCTGCCCTTGGAATAGGATGAGCATCAGTCCTAGTGACTGCATAGAGTCCTCTGTAGTCAACACAAAACCTCATCTCTCTCTTACCATCTTTGGTGTGAGGTTTAGGTACCAAGACCACTGGACTAGCCCAAGGACTAGTTGAGGGCTCAATTACTCTAAGCCTGGGCGTAGTTCGCGGAGTTTAGCTACGCGGAACTTCGCGAAGTTACAAAAAAACTCTGCGAAGTTCCGCAAGTGGCGGAGTGTAGTGCAAACTGCTGTTCGCGCTGGTCTTCCTGCTGCTCGGGTAGAAATTCTACCCGAGCGGCAGCTCGCCCTCGCGAACTTACCGTTCGCGAGCACGAGCGGGGAAAAACTCCGCTGCACTACGTGAAGCAGGGTTTTCTTGCACTACGTGAGCTCCGCGGAGTGCAGAAAACTCCGCGAACGGAGCAGAGTTCAAAGCCCAGGCCTAAATGACTCCCAATTCCAGCATCTTTTGGACCTCAGTCCTGATGCAGTCCCTGACATGGTCAGGTTGCCTGTAAATGTTGTTCTTTACAGGTAGGTTTTCACCTGTGTCCACTTCATGGGTACACCAGGTGGTCTGACTTGGAGTCAGTGAGAACATTTGCCTAAACTGATTGAGGACCTTCTTGCAATCAGACTGTTGCTGCTCAGTGAGGCTGTTTGCCAAAGCTACACCATCTACTGAGCCATCATCAGGGTTCTGTGAGAGGAGGTCAGGGAGTGGGTCACTCTCTTCCTCCTGTCCCTCATCAGTAGCCATGAGCAAGCCCATGTCTGCCCTGTCAACATAAGGCTTGAGCCTGTTCACATGGAGCACCCTGTGGGGGCTCCTGGGAGTTCCAAGGTCCACCAAGTAAGTGACCTCTCCCTTTTGCTCAAATATGGTGTGGGGTCCACTCCACCTGTCTTGGTGAGCTGCTGGGGCCACAGGCTCCAGCACCCACACCTTCTGTCCTGGCTGATAAACAGTCAAGACAGCCTTTTGGTCATGCCAGGCCTTTTGCAATTCCTGACTAGCCTCAAGGTTTTTGGATGCTTTCTTCATATACTCAGCCATCCTGGAGCGGAGACCAAGTACATAGTCCACAATATCCTGTTTAGGAGGTTTGAGAGGTAACTCCCATCCCTCCTGCACCAAACACAGGGGACCCCTAACTGGGTGACCAAACAAAAGTTCAAAAGGGCTGTAGCCAACCCCCTTCTGTGGCACCTCTCTGTAGGCAAAGAGAAGGCAGGGCAACAGAACATCCCATTTTCGCCTGAGCTTTTCTGGGAGCCCCATTATCCTGCCCTTTAGGGTTTTGGTGAACCTTTCAACCAACCCATTGCATTGAGGATGATAGGGTGTGGTAAACTTGTAGTTGACACCACACTCTTTCCACATTGCAGTTATGTAACTAGACATAAAGTTTGTATCTCTGTCTGTTAAGACCTCCTTAGGAAAACCCACCCTGGAGAAAATCCCCAGGAGGGCCCTTGCCACCACAGGTGCTGTGGTGGTCCTAAGGGGGATATCTTCTGGATACCTGGTAGCATGGTCCACCACCACCAGGATGTAAGAATATCCAGATGCTGTTGGAGGGTTCATGGGACCAATTATGTCAATACCAACCCTCTCAAAGTGAACCCCCACCACAGGTAGTGGTATCAGGGGGGTCTTTGTGGTACCACCTGTCTTACTACTGGCTTGGCAAGTGATACAGGAGCGACAAAACTCCTTTGTGTCCTCTGAAATATGAGGCCAGTGAAAGTGAGGGACAAGCCTGTCCCAAGTCTTGCTTTGGCCTAAATGTCCTGCTAGGGGAATGTCATGTGCTAGGGTGAGTAGGAAGCCCCTAAACTTCAGAGGTATAACCAACCTCCTGGTGGCACCAGGTTTGGGGGCTCTACCCTCTGAATATAGAAGTCCCTCATCCCAATAGATCCTGTGGGACCCACTGACATTCCCTGCAGCCTCAGTAGCAGCTTGCTGTCTGAGGGGTTCAAGAGAGGGGCAGGTTTGCTGCTCCTGGCTCAGATCTGCCCTAGAAGGTCCCCCTGTCCCCAAAAACTCAATCTGATCAGGTTCAAGTTCATCTGAGACAGTTCCTTCCATAGGACTGGAGTCATCTTCCTCAAAAGACTGACCCTCTCTCTGGGCCTGGGGGGAAGACTCAGCCTTGCCCCTCCTGCTCCTCTTCTTGGAAGGCACCTGGTCCATCTTTTCAGGATCCAGGGCCTGCTCAGTGGCTCTCTGTTTGGCCTGTGACCAAGTAAAAGCAAACACATCTGCAGTGATGCCCAACATTGCTGCATGAGTCCTGAGTTCAACTTCAGCCGAGGCTGAAGTCTCCAAATCATTGCCCAACAAGCATTCCACAGGGAGGTCTGAACTTACCACAACCTTCTTAGGGCCAGTTACCCCTCCCCAGGTGAAATTAACAACTGCCAAGGAATGGTCTGTCCTGACAATGCTAGCATTGGTCACTTGGTACATCTCACCAAGTATGATCTGGTCAGGGTCCACAAGATCTTTTGTCACCATTGTGACACTTGCACCTGTGTCCCTGTATGCCATGGCCTCCTTACCATTTATTAAAGGCTGTTGTCTGTATTTGCCCAGGTTACTGGGACTAACAAATAAGGAGGCAATATCCATGCCTCCATCACAGACCAGAACAGCCTGAGCTGGAGTTCTGATTAGGCCAGAACCCACCTCAGAGCCCAAGGTTAACCCCACTATTACCTTGTTCCGTGCACCACCACTTGAAACTGTGCTAGGGGGAGCAGTTGCCTATGGGGCAGTGGTGGTAGGAGCAGAATCCTTGACCCTTGGACAATTGGCATCTTTTGTCCAATGGGTTTTCTCTTTACAGATGTGACACCAAGGTTTCCTTTTGCCTTTTCCCTGTTAGATTGTGACCCCCCCCCCCAGATGCAGGTTTTTGGGGCCCTGATGAAGACTTTTGATCTTTATGTTTGTCCCCACCCTTATCTGAGTTCTTAGAGTCTGGTTTCTTCTGGTCACCACCATTGGTCTGAGCGTTCTGCTTCACCCTGGTTCTGACCCACTTATCTGCCTTCTTTCCCAATTCTTGGGGAGAAGTCAGATCAGAGTCAACCAGGTATTGATGCAACAACTGATTTTGGCAATTATTAAGGATCTGCTCCCTCATAATCAAGTTGTACAATCCTTTAAAAACATTCACCTTGCTAAAAAGTAACCAGCCTTCCAGAGCCTTAATGGCACATTCAACAAAGTCTACCCACTCCTGAGTCTGTGTCTTCTGGGTGTCTCTGAACTTAATCCTGTACTGTTCAGTGGTTAAGCCAAACCCTTCAATGAGAGCACTCTTCAGGGCTGAATAATTATCAGCATCCTCTTCTCTAACAGTAAGGAGCTTATCTCTACCTTTGTCAGCAAAGGAGAGCCACAAGATAGCTGCCCACTGCTCTTGAGGGACCTTCTGAACTTTACTGGCCCTTTCCAAAGCAGTTATCCATTTCTGGATGACATCCCCTACATGGAAGGGAGGGACAATCTTGCTCAGGTTCCTGTGATCAAAGGTGTGTTCCCTAACGCTAGGGACACTATAGCTGCCACCATGGGACTCTAGTCCCAATTTCTTTCTAGCCTTCTGGACTTCTAGGGACTCTTTATCCAGGGCCAATTGCTGTTGCCTGAGCCTAAACTTAGCTTTCTCAAGCTCTAGTAATTGGCCCTCCCTGTCATAAGAGTTGTCCCTCTTGCTAGAAACAGAGGTCCCTATAGAATGTCTAGAATGATCTGACTCAGCATAGGGAGACCTAGATCTCCTTGGTAAACTCTGCACTCTCCCTGGAGGAATAAAGTGATGGTCCTCTTGACCCTCTTCTTCTTCTTCCTCCTGGGGATCTGAGTTGTTCAGGGGTGGATCATTTTGATCCTCCTGTCTAGGGTTTGAGTCCAGGTCATAGAAGGTGTCCCCTCCTGACCTATCTTCTTCCCCTGTACCACCCACTCTATCCTGCTCATCTGACCCAGGAGTCTTCCTAATGTCATCTAGCAGTAGTGCATCAATGAGACGTTGAGTGTTGGCATTTCTCCCTGTCTTCAGCTTCCTAGATACACACATAGCTTTTAATTCAGTGAATGCAAAGCTATCACATTTAGTAGGCAGGATGCCACCAGTGGCATTCCCATTAGAAGACATACTATGTGAGGTGTGGTGTAGGCACCTACCTAACCTAGTGGGAACTAAACTCTCTTAGGTTGGAGAAAGGGTGTGGTAGACCCTTGGTTTACCTAACCCCAAGTTCAGTAGAACTTACTATCTTAAGCTAGTATCATATGTTCCTAGATACTAGTGGTTTTTCAGTTAATCAATACAAAGATGTATCTGGTAAAACAATGCAGGCTTGAATCCCAACCGCTGCACACCAATGTGAGAAGTTGGCCTGGTATATGCTGTCCACTAATTAAAGTGGGCACCCTGTACCAGTCCAAACAACCCTTATGGTGATTAGGTCAAAGATAACCTTTATTGAAAGCTGTCCTAGTGGTAGCTATGGAGAGCAGCCTTCAGGCTAAGTCTTGAAGGAATGTTAAGCACCTTGTTTTACCAGAATGCAACCTTATAGTATTGGTTAAATGAAAGGGAAACCACACAGTAGTTATAAAAATATGTATTTATTATATATAACACTCTCTAGTATCCTCTACATGAGGATAGAACACAAATCAAATAACACTGTTGCAAGGAATCAAACGAAAGTAGCGCAATACACAGTGGGTTCCCGGGGGAGACCAAACCATATACTAAATAAGTGGTATAAGAACCACGACTCGGGACTAGACCTAGTCTAGAAGGTGTAGAATCGCTGGGACCCCAAGAAACCACCCAAGGTGAGTGAGTAGGGAACCCACGGAGGACGGGTGCAGTGTGAGAACACGACCATGTGCTCCGTACAATTCAATGGGAAAGTCGCGGTTGGAAAATCAGAGATTAAGGGCCCTTCCCAGCAGATTACGAAGACAACCCTTGGAACTTAAGAGTTTGGATAGCCACCCCACCCGTGGATACCTTTGTACCAGAGTTACCTATCCCAGAGGAGCCGGGTGCATAGGTGCAAAGTGGCGTCGGAAACCCTCGTCGTTCTCTATGGATGTCAACAAAGGAATGCTGCTGCTGGAAGAAAGAAAAGTGTCCGGTGGAATCCAAATGTGGATTCTAGATGAGAGGAACCTGAAAGCAGAGGGGACAGAGTCTGGATCACTTTGGAGTGACCAGGGGCTCGGTAGACGAATGCCCACCGATGTTGGGTGCTTCAGGTGTGTTGACGGTGATCTTGACCCTTCAGCTGTGCGGACCAGGAGATGTCTTGGACAACCAGGAGCCGGATATGAGCTGTCCCACGAAGAATGTCGAGTGCTGAGGGGTCGGTGTCCGGCGGGAGCACCAACAAGCCTTGGCAGCGGCAAACAACGTAGATGGTCAAATTCGGTGTCGATTTGGCCCAGCAAGGACCAGGAGACTCACCTCACCACAGCAAGGGGAGTCAGGGCAGGCCTGGAGCAACCAGGGGAGCCCAAATAAAGCAAAGTTGACCCTAAAGTGGACCCACAGGCCGAAGGCACAGGAGTCGCAAGGGGACCTCAGGCGGTTTCACAGGATGCCATCTAGCAGGGCACAGAGTGTGAGGATGCTGGAGTCCTTCTCAGAAAAGATGTGCTGGGGTCAGGGCTACAAATGGCCCAATGCACAGAATTGTTGCACAACAACAAGCATGTGCAGTTGCAAATGGACGTGGTGCACAGGGGTACGGGTTATGCATTCCCCACGAGGGATATCTGCCTCAAACTTGGTAAGAGGGCAGCTTGACCTCGGAGATCTTCAGAAACTTATGTCTTGTATTGCTGGAGCCTTCGGAGTCTGCAGGAGCTCAGGGTCAGCAAACCGGTCAGATGCGTTATGGTGCCTGCGTTTGCAGGGGAGTGACTCCTTCACTCCAAGGGAGATTCTTCTGTTGTCTTGGAGGTCCACAGGGTCTTGCACGGAGCCTGTATGGATCACGGACAGTGGCGAGACTGGGGACGGCAAGGGAAGACGAAGTCGAGCCCAAGGGAGGTCCAGCGAAGTCCAGCGTGTCCAGACGGTCGAAATGTAGTGGTATCTTCTTGCAGAATCTTGTCCACGTAAAATCTAATGTCCTGTAGCCAGGTAACCCATTTTATACCCACGGGAGAGGGTTGGACAGATTCTAGGGACCCTCCTAGAGGAGGGACAGGACAGGGTGGATGCTACTCCCATGTCCTTTGTCCAGTTTCACGCCGAGTAGGAGCAAATGGCTCCTAGAACTGGTTTGAGCTGGACTATGCACAGGGACACCAAGTGTGCCCCTCATGCAGACTTTCTGGCACTGAGACAGTGCACCCACCCAGCCCCAATACACTAAATCCTGTCTGGAAGGTGGTAACACCTCCCTGTGACAGGATGCTTATTGTGCTGCCTTCCCCTGCTCGAGCTTGGCTCAGCAGCAGGAGGGCAGACTCGTGTCTGTGGCTGGCAGCATCCATTTTGTGCTGTAAGGCTCGAGAAAGGTTGTACCGGTAGACTTAGGTACCCCCAGAACCACGGTTCTGAGGGGAGGAATCATACCTCCCACACCAGTTACTGGTGTGGAGGTATGATTCCAAGGTGTTTGACACCAAACACGACATAATTCGTTGCAGTCGTTTTCGAGATAGCATTTACCGCGAGGTTATAATGCACCTCTACCTATATGTCTGGTAGTATCATGTACAGCCCGGGAGAATGGTCTCCGAAGACTACAGAGGGGCCCTGCTCATGCAGGAGCACCCTCTCACGCAAAACCCAGCACCCTGCCTTCAGGATTGTTAAGGCCTGCTATAGGGGTGACTTACAAGGTTTTAAGTGTAGTGATATATATAGATATAGTGAACCTATATCTAAGGTAAGTGGTGCAATCACCAGCTTACACAGGCTGCAGTAGCAGACCTGAGGTTCCATTTTGCATGGCCTCTCATGGGTTACATATGCAAAAGAAACAATTGATGGACCGAATGCTGGACAATGCAAACATTCACCCCCAGTCACAAGGATCTGGGTTAAATCCATCATTCTTTTGCTCACCACACCACCCCAGTTTGGACCCAGCCATATGCAAATCAGTCTTGACCTTGTTCCTTGTGGGAACAGTCCAGGCCGAACTGCCAAGCCAGGTCCTCCCTGGACCGGAATCAAGCATCCTGGGACAGGTTTCAGGGCATCACCCTTCATCAGCCAGGCTAGCTTGAATCCAGTGGTGTAGTGAGCACAGGACCCATGTCTGGGCATACCCTTCCCACTTAGGGTGACATATACAAAAGAAACAATTGATGGACGGAATGCTGGACAATGCAAACATTCACCCCCAGTCACAAGGATCTGGGTTAAATCCATCATTCTTTTGCTCACCACACCACCCCAGTTTGGACCCAGCCATATGCAAATCAGTCTTGACCATGTTCCTTGTGGGAACAGTCCAGCCCGAACTGCCAAGCAAGGTCCTCCCTGGACCGGAATCAAGCATCCTTGGGACCGGTTTCAGGGCATCACCCTTCATCAGCCAGGCTAGCTTGAATCCAGTGGTGTAGTGAGCACGGGACCCACGTCTGGGAATACCCTTCCCACTTAGGGTGACATATGCAAAAGAAACAATTGATGGACGGAATGCTGGACAATGCAAACATTCACCCCCAGTCACAAGGATCTGGGTTAAATCCATCATTCTTTTGCTCACCACACCACCCCAGTTTGGACCCAGCCATATGCAAATCAGTCTTGACCCTGTTCCTTGTGGGAACAGTCCAGCCCGAACTGCCAAGCCAGGTCCTCCCTGGACCGGAATCAAGCATCCTGGGACCGGTTTCAGGGCATCACCCTTCATCAGCCAGGCTAGCTTGAATCCACTGGTGTAGTGAGCACGGGACCCACGTCTGGGCATACCCTTCCCACTTAGGGTGACATATGCAAAAGAAACAATTGATGGACGGAATGCTGGACAATGCAAACATTCACCCCCAGTCACAAGGATCTGGGTTAAATCCATCACTCTTTTGCTCACCACACCACCCCAGTTTGGACCCAGCCATATGCAAATCAGTCTTGACCCTGTTCCATGTGGGAACAGTCCAGCCCGAACTGCCAAGCCAGGTCCTCCCTGGACCGGAATCAAGCATCCTGGGACCGGTTTCAGGGCATCACCCTTCATCAGCCAGGCTAGCTTGAATCCAGTGGTGTAGTGAGCACGGGACCCACGTCTGGGCATACCCTTCCCACTTAGGGTGACATATTCAAAAGAAATAATTGATGGACGGAATGCTGGACAATGCAAACATTCACCTCCAGTCACAAGGATCTGGGTTAAATCCATCATTCTTTTGCTCACCACACCACCCCAGTTTGGACCCAGCCATATCATGGGTGGCATAATGCATGCTTCAACCCATGGGAGGCCTCTGGGGTACCTATGCCCTGGGTACATGTGTACCATATACTAGGGACTGATAAGGGTACCCCAGTATCCAATCTGGAGTTGTACCAAAGTACATACATTGCAATTTAAGGGAGAAAGCAGATTGCTGGGGTCCTGAATAGCAGGATCCCAGACAGACTAGTCAAAACAGTGTGTGCAAAAAGCAAAAAGTGGGGGTAACCATAAGAAGCAGATCCTACTTTCCTACAATACTATACTCCAGAAAGTCATGAAAGCAAAATCCCTAATCCAAACTGTTTACAGTATTACACAACACTAGGGAACTTCCTACATTTACGGTAGGACTTTCCGATACTCGTAGAATATTGGGAAAAACTCATAAACATAGTGGAATCACCATTCAACCTCACCTTGAAACTATCGGTGACTCCTAAATCTTATGCAAATTAGTAAGGATGGGCCCTCTTCTTGCTAACCAAGTTAAAGCACATCATTTCAGATCTGACACAGTGATATGATTGGGTGCATGGCCTAGAGGCATGAATCACTGTACCCATATGAAGGTAGCTGTATTTAAAACTAGAAGGTGCCCTGCAAAACACACTAAGATACAGGGGCTTTGGTGGGACCCCTTTCAGGATGTCTGGCATTAATATCCCCAGGGGGCTATTGGAAAGTATGACATGGTGATTGTATTAGGTATACTTTTAAGAAATTTGGGGGCATATTAGCAAGACCGGCGATAGAATTATCGCCGCTTTAGCGGCAGGAAACTGCCGATAAAACGGCGATAATGGGCTTGCTAATATGCGTATAGAATTCCAATAGAAGCCCAGGTTAGATGTGCAGGACATCTAACCTGGGCTTCTATTGGAATTTTATAGCGCATATTAGCAAGCCCATTATCGCCGTTTTAGCGGCAGTTTCCTGCCGCTAAAACGGCGATAATTTTAACGTGGGTCTTGCTAATATGCCCCTTGGTTATTTGTTGAGAGGGGTGGAAGCCCTACTCAGGCAACAACCACAACCCTTGTCAGCATGAACCATGAAAATCACTAAATTAACCTGTGCTTAAATCTCTGGTACCTTTGCACAAAATCAGTTAGGTTTAACTTAAAGGCAATGTGTGAAGTATTTGTGTAGCACACAAACAGTAATAAAGTGAAATCACAGCACAAGAAAAATCCCAAACTAATTTAGAAAAATATGCTAAATTTTAATAAATAAAATGACATCAAAACACATTAAATCCAATCAGTAGAACCGGAGATATGCAATCTCAAAGTTTTAAGTAAACTTTGCGACTAGAAGGGCAAAGTGCCACTCGTTTTCATCTGATCGTGTTACACCAGGGAAAAGTCACAAGTTCAGGCTGACCGCCATGGAGCGCAGGCCAGATACAGTGACCAGGTACGTCCAAGTCCCGCTGAAAAAGTTACCTTCTTAAAGTTTGCCATTAAAATTACCACTCGCCATGGAGGAGGCCGTGAGGTAAAGGAACAGCGTTGTGGATGGTCGTGGCTGTAGAACGAAGAGCAGGTCGCGCAGGGCAGGCTGTTGTCGCTGTAGTGTGAAGAGCCGGTTGGTTGTCGTAGACGGTAGTTGCTGGAGCTTAGCATTGGCGGTCACCATGGGATGTCCTTTCTGTAGCGCGAAGCACAGATCTCGTGTTGCCGGTCGTCACTGGCAGTCACTGTAGCATGAAGAGTCGGATTCACCAGAGCTTCATGTTGGTGGTCGTCGCGGGCAGCAGAGTCCCGGCACCATCGGGCATGTTCGCAATCACAAAGAGCCAAAAACTGCAGGATTGCTCCTTTTCTTGAAGAGGAGTACACTCTGATACCACGAGTACAAGGATCCAGGACCTGGGAGGCACCTCCTGGGGATCAGTGACTCACTCTAGCAAAGGCCAGCGGGACTCAGCCATGTTCAGTTGCAGGTCCTGTTGCGGCAGGTCATCTGGGTAGTTACAGGGCGGCCTCTAAGGCTTGTTGTGTCCATGTAGCTCACACAGGATGTCAGCCAACTGTCCAGTGGTGTCACTCAGGTAGCATAGGATGAATGGAGCAGGTCCAGTCTTCCTTCTCAGGAAGCAAAGCAGTCCTCAAGCAGCAGGACAGTCCTGTGGTGGACAAGGCAGTCCTTCCTTTGTAATGTCCACAGGTCCAGGAGTGTACTGAAGAGTTGTTCTGAGGTCACAATATTTATACCTGGTGTTGTCATGCACTCACCTGGTACCAACCGCGGAGACGATACCAGAGCTGATGCTGGAGCTCCTATCCCTCCAGAGAACAGCATGTCCAGGAACTGAAATCTTAGATCACACATTGTCCACCGGGACGAAGGGGAGTTTGGATAAAATAAGAAAAGAGAGACTTGCAGTACTGGATCTGCTCAGCCGCTGGGCGATACTGTGTAACAGGGTGTTGTCGCTCCTGAGACCTTCTGTGCCTGCGTGGTAGAAACGCAGTGTACCAGAACCTCTGATTTTGGCAATGACGCAATATACTGGAATAACAAGAGGAGGCAATTACCATCAGTACACTAACAGGCCGCTACATACAATGACCGTGCATTGACTTTAGTGACATACACTAAGAGGTTACATCAGCAGCATGGCATGAGAGCAGAATATCCAAAATCACAGATTGGAGTGTGACTTGGACACCCAAGGATAAAACTTGGTACACAGGTTTAGGTACAAGGTTCATACAAATATCAAAGACTCAGAAATGCTTTCTCTTGGTAATAATGTTCATCAGAGAAATAAAGAGTTAAGTCTTTAGTCTCTGCGCAAACAGTTCAAGCGCCAAGGTTGCAAGAGGGGTCTGGAGTATGAACATACAAGAAGCACTGGAGGAAGTCACAGAGAGGGCATGGGGGAAAAGTCTATAGTCTTTGAAAATGCTGGTGCTCAGTCCTGCTAACTACTATAGGAGGATTAGCGTACACTAACCTGATATCAAGTACTTAGCCTAGTTCTTCCACTTGACTGAAGTTTGAGGAAGGTCTCGAGGCTTTGACCCAGGGAATTGTAGGGGGTCCGGAGTAGCCATGCAGGAGGAAGCGAGGAGGAAGATGTTGAGGGAGCTGGAGCCACGGGAACCACTGGTTCACTATGGACTTGAAGGAGCCAGGAGTGCTTCTTGGTTCCAGCACGATTCTTCAGGTGAGTGGGAAGGCTGAAGCCAGTTCCTCAGGGAGTGAGGCCAAGCAAAGGCTCAGGGTTGGGCGAGGGTGTATATACCCTCTCAAAGGATGTAGCTAGATCACATGTGGCACATGGCCTTCTGGAAGTTTCCCGAACCTGGGAGAAAAACAGGTTTTAGTACACTCACTTTGACCTTAGAGGAAGGGCAGGTGCAACTTGAAGATCTGAACCAATAACAGGAAATGAATGTATAATTTTTGCTTGAGCGTGCATAATGGAAAACAACACCAGGCCTGAATAACAGTGAGTGCAAGGCATTCTATTTGTTCACGGTATCCTGGGGGATGCTTGCAGAGACACAAGGGGAAAACACACCAAGGCACTAGTAACAGCAGGCGTAAGGTGCTCTATGGGTTCACAGGCCTAGGGGTAGGGGATGCTAGTGGGGAGTCAAACATAATGGGATCATGGGTTTTGGGGAATGGTTGCAGGAATGTAAACGCATTGGAATCACTGGTTCTGGGGGACATCTGTCATGATATCATAGCGTGCCTTACAGTGCCCCGGGGGTAATAGAACATGATCCAACTACACAGAGGGTGCATGTGGGGGTATTGACAGTGGAGGTCATGACAGAGAGGGAGCAGGAGGGGGTTGTGACAAGTGCCAGTCTTTGAAGTGGGGGAATTTCCTGTGTTGGCCCCACATTTGGTTCTGGAAAGAACTTCCCTTCACCTGCCAAAGCTCCAAAAAGTCTGGGGTGATAAAAGACTAGTGTCAGGTTCCTTTGTGTGTGTGCAGGAGGCACCTCTTTGTACAGTAAGTAGGGCAGGGAACAGCTCCACCCCCAGCCATCCTAGAAGGATGGCCCATACTGCCAACACCTAGCGCCCCTTTTTCTTACTGTCTGAGGGAATACACAAAGTCCAACAGCTAAGCTATTCAAAGTCATGTGATCAATGACACTTGCAGCAGGCACCAAATGGTTAGGACAGGAAAATATCAACTTTCAAAACACTGGCATTCTTAAAATGGTGACTTAAAATCCGACTTTACTGTTAAAGAGATTTTTAAATTACAATTAATTTGAGTCCAAACATGACATTTCTACCTGCTCCAAATCAAACGTTTGCACTTATTAAATATTAAGTGTTATCCTATGGGAGAGGTAGGCCTTATAGTAGTAAAAAACTAATTTAAGAGTCCTTCACTACCAGAAAATGGAAAACTAAAAAACACATGTCTCACCTTTTAAATAGAATTCAAACTGCCCTGTTGGCTGTTATGACCCTACCTTAGGGGGGACTTATATTTATTAAAACAGAAAGCTTAGTCCTGCCAAAAGGTTTATTTTGCCAGGCCGAATTGGCAGTTAAAACTGCCCTGCAGGCTGCAACGCCAGGCCTGAGACATATTTTAAAGGGCTACTGTAGTGGGTTTCACAATGAGACCTGCAGGCCCTCTAGTAGCAATCAATTTACAAGCCCTGAGTACATGTAGTACCATATACTATGGAGATATAAGTAAAGTAAATTTGGCAATCAGGTGTAAGCCAGTTTTGACATGTTTTAGGGAGAGAGCACAAGCACTTTAGTACTGGTTAGCAGTGGTAAAGTCGACAAAGTTCTAATGCCAAAAAAATAAGAATTTCAGAAAACAGGAGGTGTGAAGGCAAAATGTTTGGGGAAAGAACACACCAAGGATGCTAGGTCTAACAATACTGTTGCCTATCAACCCACTGTCAATCTTACACTAAATGTTGTGTATGTTGGGTAGAAGTATGCTCGATAAAACTGGGGATGGGATAAAAGATAAAGCCAAGACACTAGATATCACTACTTTGGTATGCCATACACCTGGACACTGCCTTCAATGGAGGAGCTTTGATATCTACTGCCAAAAGAAGTCTTTAGTATTTTTATTCAATCCTGCTATAGTGCGGGACAAAATAAAATAGGGAAAAAAAAAAACACTTACCTCTTTCGCCGTCCGCGTTTTTCTTTTGCTTCTCTTGGAGTTCTGGAATCAGGAAGCACCCAGGCTTCCCACAGCCAATCACAATGCTGCAATGCAGTGCTGTAATTGATCTGAGCGCACTCCCTGAAGCCTGGTGGGGAACATACAAAGTGTGCATGGCTGTGCATGGCTGTTTGGCCGTGCCAAGGCAGCCTGCCAAACAGTCATGCACACTTGGAGTGTGCAAACCACTCCTCCCCCTCAGCCTCCAGCCCAGCCCTGCCCTGCCCCAGCCCCGAACCTGAGAAACGATAATAACTACGTTATTATTGTTTTCTTTTTCTTGCTCAACTTAGCGGAGGAGCCGCTCCTGTCATAAACTCTCACATAATAAGTACACATTACTATGAAAGAGTTCACTTGAGGACAAGCAATCATTTCCCAAACTATGGGAATACTTCAATACCATATGAATAGCATAAAGAAAGGTTAGCAACGTCTGTGAAGAGATGAGGGTCACTTGCTCCTCGTGTTTAAATGAAAAGATTCACAAAATGTTGGGGGCATATTATCAAGGGCCGGCGATAAATATCGCAAAGCGCGCTTAGCGCTTGCATATTTATCGCCGGCTATCTCTGTAATTTATCGCCCGGTTAGCGCGTTATTAACAACGCGCATCGCCAAGGCGATAAAAATTCAGAGATAGCGTGGATATCGCCGTTTTCCATGTGGAAAACGGCGATATCCTAGATGATAGGGCCTGTGGTCTTAGCCACAGAATCCATCCCCCATGTTAAGTATGCCTTAGTCAGGAATTTAACAGACGTTAAATTCCTGCGTTAGCAGCATACTTAACGCGATTAAAATAATCGCTTCCTCGCATGTAAATATCGCGAAGCTGCCTTCGCGATATTTACCCATGTTGTTTCCACAGACACGCCTACTTTGCATCTCATTATCGATGCGAAGTCAGGCGTGCTGGAAACGGGAGCAAGAACAGCAAAACACGCGATAGCGTGTCTTTGCTGATAAGGCGATATAATTATCGCCGCTTTTCGGCCGAAAACGGCCGCAAAAGCAGCGATAATTGTTTATCGCCGCCTTGTTAATATGCCCCTTAGTTCATAATCCTCAAAAGTTGGTTCCTGGATTAGTGTTTGTAAATAAAGTCTTGATCATTAAACATAAATGGTTTCCTAGAATACTTCTCAGTACCCATTTCAATCTTTGGTTGAATGTAAAGGATAGCAACAATCTGCAATGTTTCTTTTAACTCTGGCAGCAAGGTCCCAGCCACAGCAACTATGTATCTCAAATACCTAGCAAGGATGCTCTGGACCACAAGGAACCTATTCTGTATGACTTGAAAAACACCAACGCTGCTTGAAAATCCTTGTGAGTGTACCTTGGCTTCGTGACACATGTAGTTTCCTTGAATTAACTCTTATGTGGCGTGTCCAGCAAAGCAATGAAGCCTCTCTCCGTGCTGTGCCATCTTCTGTGCACACGCCAGCCTTTCCAACTTCTAAATACTCACAAAGACAGGTGGCTCGGAGTACCACACTTACGTGCTAGTCAAGCGTGAAGAGGTGAGGCCACAGATCATCATGGACAGCTGCTAGTGGCCTCACACTTGGATGGTATTTCAGGGAACACATAGGCTATGAATTTGGAAAAAATGTGTCTCAACCTATTATATGCTGTAAATGCAATTAGATGCTGAAAGGAAACTAACAAAAAACGTAAACTTCCCTGCTAGCACTGAAAAACGCAGTGCCTAAAGATATAAAAACTGATACCCTAATGCTTTACAAGTTTTGAAGAACTGTGAAAACACTAAAAGAACGACACAAAAATCAACTACAAATGTAAACTGAACACACAGAATGCTTCCCTTTTAAATACACAGATTAATTTAAGGAAACGAGTGATTTAATCTAGCATTTTGCAGACCCAAAGTGGCATGTCATGCAGCAATAAATGATATACATATTTATGTATAATGTCCTCATCTAGATGTCCTTGATAAGGAAGTTTTTCCAAAAAGAATTACGCACGACTGATAATACATTTATTTATTTAATTATTTATCAAAAGTTTTATATAGCGCTAGCTAGACCCGGAGGTATTAGAGCACTTTACATAATCAGGAGCCAGGTAATAATCAGGACACTTAGTAACTGACGTACAAACAATCTTAACCCCTTCTGTGCGTCGGACGCGCGGGAGCCGTCCGACGCATAAGTGGTCATGTGCGTCAGACGGCTCCTGCGCGTCCGACGCCATGACACAGGGAATCCCTCTGGTGCGGGCACCAGAGGTATTCCCTTTAACCCCCAACAGCCTCGGGAGCTGGGGAAGAGCTTCCCCAGCTCCCGAGGCCCCCACCCTGGTTTCCCTGAAATGACGATCAGCGCGCACGTCGCACTGACGTCATTTCAGTGAAACCAAACTGAAATTAGCCAAGAGGCTCATTTCAGTTTAGCTTTCTACGTGCTCAAGGGGCTATCTCAGCCCCCTGAGCACGTAAAAAGACGGGATGGGTATCATTGGAAAGGGGTGAATCTCCCCTTTCCAATGGTACCCCTCCCCAGTGGATCCCTGCTTGGGGATCGCCCCAGGAGGGCGATCCCCAAGCAGGGATCCACCCACTAAGCACTAGGGAGGGGGGAGCGGCCCCTTGGGCAAGGGCCTTTGCTCTCCCCATTATTTTTGGGCACAATCAGACTTTCTGCCCCCCCTGGGGGGCAGATGGAGGCAGTAGCCCCCAATCTGCCCCCCGGGGGGCAGAAAGTCCACTAGAAGCCAGGAATTTTTTGGGGGACAATTTCAATTAGGGTGGGGGCTGCCCAAAACGGGCATGCCAATGCCCCCACCCCCGCAACAATTACAGTCTTTCTGCTCCCCCTGGGGGGCAGATGGGGGCAGTAGCCCCCAATCTGCCCCACCGGGGGGGCAGAAAGACCACTAGAAACCGGGGATTTTTTTTGGCAAGTGAATTAGGGGTGTCCCGAGTAAAATTATACCTCACTTGTGTGGGTGTCCAATGCAGAATTGGCTAAAAACGTATTTTTTTTAAATGTAGCGCTTAGAATTGCCGGTACTATACCCTAAATCCCTATGTTTTGGGCTCTTCCCAGTCACAGGCCCTTGCCCCACCCACACAAGTGAGGTATAATTTTACTCAGGAGACTGAGAGGAATGCTGTGGGGTAGGACAATTGTGCCGGCATGGTGATTCCACCCTAAAATATGTGGAAGATGTGTTTTTTTCAGCTAAATTTGAGGTTTGCAGGGCATTCTGGGTAGGAAAACATTGGGGGATCCATGCAAGCCATACCTCACTGGACTCCCCTGGGTCTCTAGTTTTCAGAAATGTGTGGGTTTCGTAGTTTCCCAAGATGGCCGCCGAGCCCAGGGCCAAAAACCCAGGTGGCCCCCCTTGCAAAACCAGGTTGTTTTGTGATAGGTCATTTTGATGTCTCCTCAATACGTTTTGGGCCTTTGCCTGTCGCGGGTACTTGACCCACCCACGCGAGTGAGGTATCATTTTTATCGGGAGACCTGGGGGAACGCTGGGTGATAGGAAATTTGTGGATCCACATAGATTCCAGAACTTTCCTAAATAGAAATTTGAGAAAAAAGTGAATTTTTCAGCTAAATTTGCGGTTTGCAGGGGATTCTGGGTAGGAAAACGATGGGGGACCCACGCAAGCCATACCTCGCTGGACTCCCCTGGGTCTCTAGTTTTCAGAAATGTGTGGGTTTGGTAGGGTTCCCTAGATGGCCGCCGAGCCTGGGACCAAAAACTCATGTGATCCCCCTTGCAAAACAAGGTCATTTTTGGATACATAGGCGGCATCTGCGTTTTTGGTCCCGGGGTCGGCAGCAATCTAGGGAAACCTACCAAACCCACACATTTCTGAAAACTAGACACCGCGGGGAGTCCAGCAAGGTATGGCTTGGGTGGGTCCCCCAACGTTTTCCTACCCAGAATCCCCTGCAATCCTCAAATTTAGCTGAAAAAATCACTTTTTTCTCACATTTCTGTCTGGGAAAGTTCTGGAATCTACGTGGATCCACAAATTTCCTACCACCCAGCGGTCCCCCAGGTCTTCCGATAAAAATGATACCTCACTCACGTGGGTGGGTCAAGTACCTGCGACAGGCAAGGGCCCAAAACGTATTGAGGAGACATCAAAATGACCTATCACAAAACAACCTGGTTTTGCAAGGGGAGTCACCTGGGTTTTTGGCCCCGGGTTTGGTGGCCATCTTGGGAAACTACCAAACCCACACATTTCTGAAAACTAGACACCCGGGGGAGTCCAGCGAGGTATGGCTTGTGTGGGTCCCCCAACGTTTTCCTACCCAGAATCCCCTGCAAACCTCAAATTTAGCTGAAAAAATCACTTTTTTCTCAAATTTCTGTCTGGGAAAGTTCTGGAATCTACATGGATCCACAAATTTCCTACCACCCAGCGTTCCCCCAGGTCTCCCGATAAAAATGATACCTCACTCGCGTGGGTGGGTCAAGTACCCGCGACAGGCAAGGGCCCAAAACGTATTGAGGAGACATCAAAATGACCTATCACAAAACAACCTAGTTTTGCAAGTTGAGTCACCTGGGTTTTTGGCCCCGGGCTCGGCGGCCATCTTGGGAAACTACCAAACCCACACATTTCTGGAAACTAGACACCCGGGGGAGTCCAGCGAGGTATGGCTTGCGTGGGTCCCCCAACGTTTTCCTACCCAGAAACCCCTGCAAACCTCAAATTTAGCTAAAAAATCACTTTTTTCTCAGATTTCTGTCTGGGGAAAGTTCTGGAATCTACGTGGATCCGCAAATTTCCTACCACCCAGCGTTCCCCTAGGTCTCCCGATAAAAATGATACCTCACTCGCGTGGGTGGGTCAAGTACCCGTGACAGGCAAGGGCCCAAAACATATTGAAGAGATATCAAAATTACCTATCACAAATCAACCTGGTTTTGCAAGGGGGGTCACCTGGGTTTTTGGCCCCAGGCTCGGCGGCCATCTTGGGAAACTACCGAACCCACACATTTCCGAAAACAAGACACCCGGGGGAGACCAGCGAGGTATGTCATGTGTGGATCCCCCAACGATTTCCTACCCAGAATGCCCTGCAAACCTCAAATTTAGCTGAAAAAAACATATTTTCCACATATGTTTGGGTGGAATCACCGTGCCGGCACAAATGTCCTACCCCACTGTGTTCCCCTCACTCTCCCGAGTAAAATGATACCTCACTTGTGTGGGTGGGGCAAGGCCCTATGACTGGGAAGAGCCCAAAACATATGGAATAAGGGTATAGCACCGAGAATTCTAAGCGCTACATTTTTTTAAAAATACGTTTCTAGCCAATTCTGCATTGGACACCCACACAAGTGAGGTATCATTTTACTCGGGACACTAAGGAGAACGCTGTGGGGCAGGACATTTGTGCCGCCACGGTGATTCCACACAAAAATATGTGGAAAATGTGTTTTTTTCAGCTAAATTTGAGGTTTGCAGGGGATTCTGGGTAGGGAAACGTTGTGGGATCCACGCAAGCCATACCTCATTGGACTCCCCAGGGTGTCTAGTTTTCAAAAATATGTGGGTTTGGTAGGTTTCCCTAGATGGCAGCGAGCCCGGGGCCAAAACCCCAGGTGCCCCCCCCCCAAAACCAGGTAGTTTTGTTATAGGTAATTTTGAAGTCTCCACAGTACGATTTTGGGCCATTTCCTGTTGCAGCCACTATGCCTACCCACACAAGTGAGGTAACATTTTTATCGGGAGACCTGAGGGAACGCTGGGTGCTAGGAAATTTGTGTCAGCCCAGTGATGCTACATCTTTCTCACACAGAAATGTGAGAAACAATTGATTTTTTCAACAAAATTTGAGGTTTGAAGGGGATTCTAGGTAGGGAAATGTTGGGGGACCCATGCAAGCCATACCTTGCTGGACTCCCCCGGGCGTCTAGTTTTCAGAAATGTGTGGGTTTGGTAGGTTTCCCTAGATGGCCACCGAGCCCGGGGCCAAAAACCCAGGTGACCCCCCTTGCAAAACCAGGTTGTTTTGTGATAGGTCATTTTGATGTCTCCGCAATATGTTTTGGGCCCTTGCCTGTCGCGGGTACTTGACCCACCCACACAAGTGAGGTACCATTTTTATCGGGAGACCTGGGGGAATGCTGTGTAGAAGGAAATTTGTGGATCCACGCAGATTCCAGAACTTTCCCACACAGAAATTTGAGAAAAAAGTGATTTTTTTAGCTAAATTTGAGGTTTGCAGGGGATTCTGGGTAGGGAAATTTTGGGGGACCCACGCAAGCCATACCTTGCTGGACTCCCCCGGGTGTCTAGTTTTCATAAATGTGTGGGTTTGGTAGGTTTCCCTAGATGGCCGCCGAGCCCGGGGCTAAAAACTCATGGGAGGGGGGCGTGGCCGAGCGGCGTAGCGTAATGGCCGCTACCTAGGAGAGCTCCGATCACCCCAACCCTATAAGACATATCCGACCCACATATCCGTGTCTCTGAAGAGGAATTCGAACGTCGGAAGCCATCCGGTGTGCATGGGGGAAAAAACGGAACATCTATGCGTCCTCCGTGGTGAGATACCCCCTCGGCAATATATGGCCTGCAGCGCGAGAGGAGCCGGGACCCACAGCGACAGCACAGGAGCCGTGCGTGATGATGTAAGCGGTAAACATCAGAGCTAGACTCCGGAGATCCTGCATCGGCCTGCCGAGCGCTGCGGTCCGTCCTACTGATAAGCGGGGCTGCGTTCGAGGGAAAGACGACTTGGCCCGGGAGCTGCCGACGCCGCAAATGGGTGGGCCCCCGCTGAATCCGGTGCGGATCGACTGAAAGGACCACGACAGGCGCGGTGAAGGGGAGGCGCCCCGCTGAGGCCAGCGTAGCTTTGGAGGTAAAGGCGGCCGCTAGATAAGCAGCGACACCAGAGTACAACCGGGGTGTGAGCAAGCTGCAAGAGGGTTGACCACGGAAGCAAGGTTCCCCAGGGAATAATAACAAATGCAGGATGCAGCACTAGGGTAGTCGCAGGCCCTGCGGGAGAAGCTCCGAAAGAGGCAGAGTGGCACCATCTCCCTTGGTGGACAGCCCTGCAGCATTCGTGTGAGGCAACATCCCGGGGGGTTCAGTTGAGTCAGCCTCCCACGATACCTCCCGCAATACTTGACCAGCACCTCACAAGTACCAGGCTCCTGCACAGCCTTCACTGCTCACGCCATAAAACAAACCGCCCCACTGCGTCGAACGGCTTCAAAAGGCCGGTTGGACAACCAACGGGAAACCAAAGAAGATAAAATGGCGTCCACAAGGGGCCACAAAACAACACAAGCTAACAAGTTGGACAAATATGTAGTCGCAAGGGAGAGCGTAGCAGAGACCTCCCCTAAACATAAAGCAGCAGAGGAGCAGGAATCTCAGGACAAGGAACCCACTCTTAAGGACGTCATGACCGCCATTGCGGAGATAAAAACCTCACTCGAACATAAAATGGACACCATAACGATCGAGGTGAACTTGATCCGAGCAGACCTTAATAAAAATAACGAGAGGCTCAAACAGGTGGAACTTAAAACGACAAGCTTGGTGGACGATACATCACAAATGCAAACCGATATTCAGGAACTGCAAAACTTCCGAAAGTTTGCAGAAACGAAGCTGGACGACTATGAAGGACGCCTCAGACGCAATAATGTGCGCATTTTAGGTGTTCCAGAAAAGGCAGAAGGGGAATCAGTGGATCTGTTCGTGGAAGAACTTATCCTCCAACACCTCAAACCCAAAGGACTTAGCAACCTTTTTGTAGTTGAAAGAGCCCACAGAGTCCCGGGGGGTCGTCCGAAACCCGGAGCACCCCCGCGCCCGATCCTGGCCAGAATCCTCAACTACCGGGACCGCGACGCAATACTTCAGCGCGCCAGAACGGGGCCGCCACTAAGACTGAATAATGTCGATATTAACCTTTTCCCAGATTTCACCCAGTTAGTCCAGAAGCAACGAAGATCCTTTTTGGGAGTGAAGAAACTGCTCAGAGACAAGGGCTTCAAGTATGCAATGCTTTTCCCGGCAAAGCTCCGAGTGGAAACAGATGGCAGAGCCTGGTTTTTCGATAACCCAGAGATAGCCGCAAATTGGTTAGAAACCCGTAAAGCATGAGCTGACAGAAGACAGAGGCAAGGACACAACACCAAGTCGAACAGTGAGATGTTTAACGACCCTCGAAAGACTGGCTCCTCAGGAAGGAGGAGTTAGAGACAGAAATAGAGCCCTCGCTGGACTCCAGGGGACATGGTGAGGCTGACAGGTTGGGGAGAAAGCTAACACGAACGATAGGACAGACAAGGGCGAACTATCCCCTCTCAGAGACTTACAAAATCACGGGGTAGGGGGGTGGGGGGTCGGGGATCTCTCATGCCCTCAGTTTCTGCTTTTAGTACTAAAGTTGGGCGACAGGCACTCTGCCAGTTTAATATGGGCAGTTCTAAGTCCAGAGGGCAGGGAAGCAGGGAGGGGGTTGTTGGGAGGGAGGTTTGTTATTGTTTTTTGTTGGAAGTTTTGCATCGACACGTATAATGATAGGCGAGACAGAGGCTTTGTATTATTATGCCAGATTTAATGCATACGCAGTGGGATAAGAGTGCCAGAATCCTAAGCTGGAATGTCAACGGGCTGGGAGACAAAGTTAAGCGCAGTATTGTTCTTCAATATATCAAGAAACAGGCCCCGGACATTGTCCTTCTTCAGGAGACGCACTTGATAGGAAACTCATGTAAAGCAATGTGTAGGTGGGGATACAAATTGGTGGCACATGCGGGGTTCACAACGAGTTCAAGAGGAGTAGGTATTATGCTGAAAAACACATTCCCCCTCAGCATAGACTCCACTTGGGCAGACGACAGGGGTCGATATATAGGGATCACGGGGACTTGGGAGGGGCAAACCATTACACTAGTGTCGGTCTATGTCCCGCCTGGACTACAGTCTACCACATTCCAAGATTTGCGCACTACTCTCCTGTCACTCCCTGAGGGACTGTTATTACTGGGAGGTGACTTTAACTCCGTGGGTTCGGGTAGGCTAGATCGCTACCCCCCTCGAGAATTGGGGCCTTCTAATAGCTGGCTTCCGGACTTTCTTGAAGCGATGGGACTGGTAGATAGCTGGCGCACGTATAATCCCGAGAAAATGCAACACACCTTCCATTCCGGAGCCCATGGCAGCCTATCCAGACTGGATTACATCTTGGTCCCCAGCCCCCAAGTCTCACATATTCACGAAATCAGACACCTTGCAAGGGGCATCTCGGACCACTCACCGCTATGGGTACATATACTCCTGGACCAGGTCAGGGTGGGTAGAGTTATCCCGATTAATCCCTGGTATCTTCGCAACCCCAAAATCCGCAAAGAACTCCCAAAGGCGATGGATACCTACTTTGCCGAAAACACAGGCACGGTGGACTCTTCCCAGACACTCTGGGAAGCTTTCAAGGTGGTGATAAGGGGGAGGCCCTATCCCTAATATCTGGACACAAAAAGGAGCAACTGCGGGAGGTAGCTAAGATAGAGGATGAGGTCAGCCAATTGGAGAGAGACGTGGAAACAGGGACCACTCCAGAGTCGATTCATTTGTTGCGTCTTAAGCAGGAGGAATATAAGGCTGTGGTCACAGAAAGAGCTAAATCATGGGGAAGGGAGAAACTCGGTAGGGTTTATGATTTGGGGGATAAAGCGGGGAAATTGATTGCCTGGCTGGATAAACGGGAATGGGCGAATAGGCTGGTTCCGATTTTACATGACGCCAACAATGTTTGCATCACATCCCCCCAAGAGATAGCGAATCATTTTGCCAGACATTTTGAGAAGGTACATACCTCAGTAGCATCCTACACTGAAGATGACTCTGCTGAGATGTTGAGAGACATAACGCTCCCCACCCTCTCCGGGGAGGAGCGGCAAGTATTGGATGGCCCCTTGACAACTGACGAGATAGCGCAGGCAATTAGATCCCTAAACTCCGGGAAAGCCCTAGGCCCAAATGGCATCCCGATTGAATTGTATAAGCTTGGCCCTGACAAGATAGCCGTCCCTCTCAGGGCCATGTTCGAGGAAAGCAGGGTGAGAGGGGAACTGCCGAGGGACCAACGAATAGCAAACATAATAACAATACATAAGGAAGGCAAACCTAAAACAGAATGTACCTCGTATAGACCGATCTCCCTCATTAACGCGGAACCCAAGATCCTAGCCAAACTATTAGCTAATCGACTAATTAAAGTCATCTCCGATTTGATACATCCGGACCAATCCGGTTGCATACCACGCCGAAACACGGCGTTAAATCTACGGCGGGTCCACGGTGTTCTAGGTAGGGCAAACACGATCCTAGAACCAGCCGTCCTTGTCTCTCTAGATGCCACTATGGCGTTCGATACGGTTGAGTGGCCTTATCTCATAGCAGTCCTCCACAAACTGGGATTTGGCCCGGAGTTTATCGGGTGGGTTCGCCTCCTGTACTCGGCGCCTCTGGCGCAAGTCGTAGTCAATAATAAGAAATCAGACACTTTTGCCTTGAGCAGAGGTACCAGTCAGGGATGCCCGCGCTCTCCCCTGCTCTTTGCTTTGGCTTTGGAACCGTTGGCATCATGGATCCGACAGAGTCCAGTTATTCGAGGTCTGCGTTGGTCGTCTGAATGGGAGGACCGCATTTCGCTTTATGCGGATGACATACTGCTCTATTTGACTGATCCCAAAAGATCCCTAACAGTGGTTCTAAATATACTGGAAGTATTCGGAAGGTACTCAGGGTTTGCAATCAATTGGACCAAGTCACATTTATATGTCCTTCGGGGAGGCCCCCAGCCCTGCCCCGTGACTGCCCAATCCAGATCAGTGCCACGGGCTTTAAGTACTTGGGGATTTTCCTCTCCCGGGACCCTGCACTTCGGTATGAAAAAACCTCCTTCCTCCAATGCTGCAGCTACGGCGAGACATAGCCAGCTGGAAATCTCTTCCCTCTCTCTTCTGGGTAGAGCAGCCCTTTTAAAATGATGTCCCTCCCCCGCTTTCTCTATGCCCTACAAAATTCACTTGATCCTGTCCCCCTGAAATATTTTAAAGTAATCGAACACCTTCAGAGGGAACTATTGTGGACCAGCACGCCACGTATTGCCCTGGGTAAGCTCACATTAAAATGGTATGATGGGGGAATTAGTCTCCCAGACATAAAGAAATATTATTGGGCTTCACACCTGGCAGCCATCAACCATGGCACATATGGTGGCATTGAGGATCCCGGCTATCGTATGGATAGATGGTTGCTACCGGGAGGGAATTATAATAGATCACTCTATTCGAGGCCCGACCGGCGTCGTATGACGGGACCCACGGGTCACTCAGTGAAGGTTTGGCACGACGCAAATAGATCCCTCGGGTGGAAGGATAAGCTGACATTGGCTACTCCTCTCTGGGACTCGAAGCAACTGGGTAATTTATGGACGACAAAGGGGTTTGATAAATGGAACATGATCGGGATTTCACAGATCAAGGATATGTGGGAGGGAGAAGGAGTGAAATCATTCGCCACGCTCCAAAGTCAACACGAACTAGCCGACACTGAGCGGTTCCGCTATACACAGATTAGCCATGCTCTACACTCTCTTCTCCCGACGGGCACTTCCCTCCCAGAGTCATCTCCCCTGGAGGATAGGATATTGGATGGCCACCTCCCGGATAAGACCATCTCCTTAATCTACAACAAATTAATATATAACATGGAAGATCCACTTTCTACATTGCGCCAGAAGTGGGTTGCGGACGGAGTAGAGATGGATGACGAGGAATGGCAGGAAGCAGTGTCCTCTCCTCGAGTGGTGGCTATCCCGGCACGACTAAAATTAGTGCAGCTCAAAATTTTACATAGGATATACATGACCGGCCCCAGACTAGTACAGATGGGAAGGGCGGACACAGGAGACTGCAGGAGGGGATGTGGGCAAATGGGCACCTTTATGCACATCATATGGGAATGCACACACATCCAAACATTCTGGAGGGAAATACATGAAGTCGTAAGGGAGGTGCTCGCAATTCCCATTCTCCCTGAGGCGCGTAGATGCCTGTTAAACATATGGGAACCAACAGACATGAACACCCACCAAATACAATGGGTCACGCTGGGGTTCATGCTAGCCAAGAGAAACATCGCTCAGGCCTGGGGAGCGGTAACTCCCCCTACACGGGGGGCATGGGAGACGAGTATGGACTGGTGTATGTTCTGGGAAAAGACAGTATATCTTGCCCGAGGCTGTCCCAGAAAGTGGTCACGTGTATGGTCGCAGTGGAACACTTACAGAGGAGATATCTGCACCCCCCCACAATGTGTCGAACTAGATGACATACATCCTCCCTGAAATGTTACTGACCGTATGTAATGTGCAAGAGTAATGTCCCATACTGTCTTGCTGATATTGAGATTGAGCGGATTCATGACTGTTTGTACGTCGATGTTTGTTAATAAAAAGATATTTAAAAAAAAAAAAAAAACTCATGGGACCCCCCTTGCAAAACCAGGTTGTTTTGTAATAGGTAATTTTGATGTCGCCTCAATAGGTTTTGGGCCCTTGCCTGTTGCGGGTACTTGACCCACCCACAAAAGTGAGGTACCATTTTTCTTGGAAGACTTTGGGGAATGCGGGGTGGGTGGAATTTTGTGGATCCACACAGATTCCAGAACTTTCCTCCACAGAAATGTGAGGAAAATGTGTTTTTTTGACAAATGTTAAGGTTTGCAAGGGATTCTGGGTAACAGAACCTGGTGAGAGCCAGACAAGTCACCCCATCCTGGATTCCCCTGGGTGTCTAGTTTTCAAAAATGTATAGGTTTGCTAGGTTTCCTGTGGTATTCACTTACACTATTCAATATGTTCAGTTATGCCATTCTATCATCTCTAAGCTTGGTGAGTAGCTCTGGAATTCACAATGTGTTGGGTGCCTAGCTACAAGGTTCTTCAGTGAGCAGTTGCTACTGGCTTGCCTGTGGTTAGGACACTTATGCTGTTACTCTTAAGAATAAAAGAAGACTGCATATCTTCATCACCGCCTCCTGGTACTTCATTACACTGGCGACGACCGGAAGTGGATGGTTCCCATGAAGACACCAATGAAGACTGAGGAAAATTTTTGAAGAATCCCTACACTTCAAACTTCAAACTCTACTCTTCTACTTGGTGAGACTAACCTTTATCAAGCGTCCTAACACAATTAAGTTGCGGAAAAGCCCTACGGAAGCACAAGGTACTATACTTTTACTGCAGCGCGCTTTTATCTTCAAAACGAGAGTTTTACGTTCGTTTATCTCGCAACTTAAACAAGATTTCTTTAATCTCTCTAACTTAATTCAGCACCGCAAGAATCGTGCAGCGCATGTTGTGTCTCTCTACCTCTGTATTTAAAAACATCATGTTCCTGTATTTAAAAGATTAAAAAGGCACGCTCACCTCTTGCGACTTTCGAAAGTCCCTCTCGCTGTGCTCGCGCTGTGCCTAGCCTGCCTTTCCGAATTTCTTTCATCGCGTCATCAGCCAACGTCGCAGCAATGTTTCAAGTGTGTCCTTACGTCATTGAGGCTAGTCTCCTTGGCAACACATCGACGCTCCTTCACCGACGTTGCAGCAGCGTTTCATTCACGTCCTCATGTCATTGAGGCTTGTCTCCTTGGCAACACATCGACGCTCTTCACCGAGGAATATTTTTTTTTAGGTGGCAACGCTGTACGTCGCAAACACTTTCTCTTTCTTTACATCTGCAACATGCCTTTCTAACGATCTTGCTTGTTATTACTTCGCGCTAACAAGCACAGCATTGTGAAAGCCTTTATTAACAAAGAACAAGTCTTCTGTATAGTTCAACATCACGGGTTGCCTGTTGCCTATTCTGCGCTGACAAGCACAGCATTCTCAAACGCTTCAACGCCTGATACGCACAGCATACTTTATTTGCATATCATCAATTTTTAACTCTTTTTTTTTTTAATTTCGCTGATACGCACAGCAATTTTTTTTTGTTTTTATATACTTTTAGTATTGAATACTGTTTAATTCAAGAGTACACTATATATTTAATTAACGTACTAAACTAGTTACTCGCTGATACATACAGCTGTATGCTTTTACAAGTTTTATTCATAATATTCATGGTGTACTCATTACTCGGTCACACTCAGTTTGAAAATTGAATCTTCTGCTTTTCTTCACAGATTATTAACTATTTACTTAACAGCATATTTTGATTTATTGTTGTCTACTCTTACTTTATTATTCATTACCTTTGCTTTTCAGGTCAAAAGGAACAACTCATAGTTTAATAATTAAAATAACAATTGTTTAATTTTATCTTCAACATGCAAAACGTGACACCACCACCCTTCTTTCTTTCTAACCCCGGTGATCCACCTTTACGTTGGTCGAAATGGAAAAAGGTATTTCTCAACTATGCCAGGGTCTGTGGTGTATCTTTGAGCACAGAAACAAAATCTGCTCTTTTATTACATTGTCTTGGATCAGAGGGCCAAGATGTGTTTGAGCACCTCCCAGACTTAAACGATGATGAATCTGACAACCTCAATGAATTTGAAATTGGTCTTAAAAAATTAGATAAACATTATCTCCCAAAACTCAGCACTATATTAGAACGTTATCATTTTGGGAGGCGCGTACCGAAATCTGATGAGTCTGTTGAGACTTACATCACAGTTTTGTGCAAGTTGGGTGCTACTTGAAAATTCGAAAGCTCATTGGAGGAACGCATACGGGACCAATTCATGCTTGGTTGTAATGTTGAAAAAATAAAAGATGAACTTTGGCAAAAAGACGATCCAAAACTTGATGAGGTAATTGTCTTAGCCAAGAGAATTGAACATTCTTTAGCTTGTGTGGAGGTTATAAAAAAGGAGAATGGAAATTCTCAAGAGAAAGTTCATACCATCAGTAAAAATCCTGTGAAGTCTTCTTCGAAGCAAAGTGAACCAACTTGGAAGGGTCATTCTACTAATTATTTTCCTTCTACTTCCAGATGGAAAGAAGATGGAAAGATCAAATGTTTTCGTTGTGATCTATATGGCCATCTTGCTAATGACAAATCCTGTCCTGCTCTTTCCTCAAAATGCCACAACTGTGGGAAAATTGGACATGTTTCTAAAGCTTGTAGAGCCAAGAAGCCTAAATCAAGTAAACGTGTCAAGGAAGTTTTTTTTGAAAGCGACTCTGAATATGAACAAGAGGATCTACATTGTGGGGAGATTATATCACCATGTGCCAATAACAAGTGTAAAGGGCCTGTTGATTCTGTCCTTGTGAATGACTGTAATATTAGGATGCTCTTTGACTCAGGTGCTAAAATCTCTCTTATACCAAAAGATTTCTTTGATCTAAAACTACATGGTAAAGTGAAAGTCCATAAGCCTGATATCAAACCTTTGGCATACGGAGGACAACCTATAAAACTCTTTGGTTATTTTCTTGGC
This sequence comes from Calotriton arnoldi, assembly GCA_963921515.1. Classification (NCBI taxonomy): domain Eukaryota; kingdom Metazoa; phylum Chordata; class Amphibia; order Caudata; family Salamandridae; genus Calotriton; species Calotriton arnoldi. Next base: position 205,611 of record CAWUFW010001822.1, read on the forward strand.
AACATTGAATATAAACAAAGACTAACTGCTGGGAAAATTTACATATCATGCAGAGGTGACAGCATTATCAGCTGGTTTCACCAGGCTGATTTAGGTGTGTCACTAGTTCCTGGGGCTGATCCCTGCATTGTCTTAAGAGACATCTCGCTACCTTCCTCCACAAAAAACATCAATAGCGTAGAAGTTTGTAAGGAGGTTTCGTGCGAGAATGACTTTAGCTCAAAGTTAAGAGCTGAATTTAAAGAAGTTTTTAATGAAAAACTAGGTTGTCTTTCTGACTATGTTCATAAGATTACTTTGAAACCTGACTCTGTTCCTGTCTCATGCAAAGTACGAAATGTTCCTCTAGCCATGAAAGAGTCTATGCGTTTAGAACTTGAAAAACTAAAGTGTGATGGGATTATTGTTGAGACTGAGGCAAGCCAGTGGTTGGCTCCGGTTGTTCTTGCATGCAAGGCCTCAGGTGAGGTGCGCTTATGTGTGGACTTGCGCACACTTAATCGTGCAGTTGTTGCGGACAAGTACCCGCTCCCCAACATCACTGAAATGCTTGCACAATTGAAGAATTCATGTATTTTTTCAACACTAGATTTACGTGCTGCCTATCATCAGGTTAAAATAGATACTGACTCCATGGATCTGAATAGAGGGAGTCAAGATCTACCAAGATGACGTGTTGATTCATGGCTCTTCACAAATCGAGCATGATTCAAGACTGAGATGTGTTCTAGAACAATTCCGTATGAGAGGTTTGACTCTTTGAGAAAATAAATGTAAGTTTAATCTTGCTGAAATTGATTATCTTGGACACCGTTTGACATGTGATGGTGTCAGACCCAGAGAGCGTTTAGTAAAGACTATTGATGAACTGCCTGTTCCCCAGTCTCGGGAAGAGCTTGTAACATTTTTGGGTATGGCTGAGTACTATAACAAGTTTGTGCCACGATTTGCCAGCCGTACTCATGCTCTTAGGTCTCTTCTTAAAAAAGGGATAAAATTCCTGTGGTCACCCCAGTGTCAATTAGAGTTTGAGGAGGTCAAGAAAGCTCTCAAGTCAGCTCCCTCCTTGCAGAGCTTTGACACCTCTTCAGACTCTGTTCCTATCACTGACGCGAGTTCTAAAGGTTTAGGAGCTGTCCTTAAACAAATCAAAGATGGTAAGGAAGAAACCATCATGTTTCTTTCAAGAGCTCTTGTGGGCCCAGAATTGCAATATTCTGTGATTGAAAAAGAAGCTCTTTGTATCTATTGGTCTATCAAGAAGCTCAAGACATTTCTATGGGGTTCTTCTTTTGTGGTACACTCTGATCACAAACCCCTTAAGGATTTGTTTTGCAAGAAAGATCTGAATGCAGTTTCCTCTAGGATTTGTAAGTGGGTTATTGCTCTTCAAAACTTTGATTTTCTTGTTAAATATATCCTAGGGGTTGACAACAAAGTTGCTGATTGTCTTTCGCGACTAATACCTGAAAGTTCTGCTGATCTTGACTCTGATGACTCATGGGAGATAGACAACTTCAAAGGTGTGTGAGATTGTTGAAGGGGTTGTATCGGAAATGGAATGGCGAGACTCTTTAAAAAATGACAAGGTTTTGCTCGAAGTGTGCAAGTATGTGTCTGGTGGGTGGACAGGTATTAAGTCTCTTTCTGATGATGCAAAAAAAATTGGGAATGTAAGACATGAACTTTCACTGTACAATGATCTCTTTTGGAGAGGAACATGCCTTGTTCCACCGTTTTCTCTTCAAGAGAAAATTGTTCATCTAGCACATGATGGTCACCAGGGTATATCCAAAACCAAGGAGAGGGTTTGTGTGCACTTCTGGTGGCCAGGTGTCGACATTTTGGTTGAACAGTTGGTCAGAGACTGCTCTGAGTGTAGGGTGTCTGACAAAGTGTGTAAGACTAGAACCCAACCGATGATTATTCGTGATTCTCCCACTAGGTGTTGGCAAAATGTTGCACTTGATCTCTTAGGTCCGGTTTCTTCCAAGTCTGGTCAGTTTTATGTCTTAGTCCTTATTGACATGTACTCTAGATGGCCAGAAGTGAAGGTCACCCAGAGTATTGAAACTAGAGATGTGGTAAGATTTTTAGAAAACATATTTTACAGAGAGGGTCTTCCTGAGACTCTTTTGACTGACAATGGGGTGCAACTGGTCTCGAGAGATGGAAGACTTTCTAGTTAAAAGAGGAATTGTTCATAAACGATGCTCTCTTTACCACCCAGAATGTAATGGGATGGTTGAGAGATTCAATCGAGTATTAAAAGAATCTATTCAATCAGCCAAGGAACAAGGTCGTGACTGGAGAAATGCAATCCTTGAGAAGGTTATGGCCTATCGTTTGACTCCTCATTCTACAACTGAGAAAGTTCCCTTTGAGTTATTTAGCGGACGCACACCTAATACTCACTTATTTCAATCCTGGATGAGAGGGTATGGGGCTGATATTAGTGTTCCTGAGGATCCTCAGTGGAGGTCTCTTCAGGATACCAAGTCTAAAAAAATGAAAGCAAACTTCGATGCCAGACATGCTGTCGCTCATACCCTAGTTAATGTAGGTGATTGTGTGAGAGTTCGGTCTCCACAAAAAACTAGAGGAAATAAGTTCTCTATTCCACGTAAGGTAGTTAAGTTGTTTCAAAATGCTGTAAAACTTGATGATGGTCGCATTTGGAATCTTAATAGAATTGCTCCTGCACGTGCCTTTGCTCCGTCCATTACTCATGCACAACAATCTTCTTCTTCACAATGTATACCTCCTCTGCGTAGGAGTTCTCGTGCTTGTTCTATTCCTGTGAAATTTCATGATTACGTCTGTAACTAGGTCTATCGGATATTGTTCACATGTTTGTGTTTGGGGGAAGGTGTGTGGTATTCACTTACACTATTCAATATGTTCAGTAATGCCATTCTATCATCTCTAAGCTTGGTGAGTAGCTCTGGAATTCAGAATGTGTAGGGTGCCTAGCTACAAGGTTCTTCAGTGAGCAGTTGCTACTGGCTTGCCTGTGGTTAGGACGCTTATGCTGTTACTCTTAAGAATAAAAGAAGACTGCATATCTTCATCACCGCCTCCTGGTACTTCATTACACTTCCCTAGGTGCCGGCAGAGCTAGGGTTCAAAATCTACAGCTAGGCACCTTGCAAAAAAAGTGTCCGTTTTCACTGTGAAAATGTGGTGTGTCCACGTTGTGTTTTGGGCCATTTCCTGTCGCGGGCACAAGGCCTACCCACACAAGTGAGGTACCATTTTTCTCAGAAGACTTTGGGGAATGAGGGGTGGGTGGAATTTTGTGGATCCACGTAGATTCCAGAACGTTCCACTACAGAAATATGAGGAAAATGTGTTTTTTGGGACAAATTTTGAGGTTTGCAAGGGATTCTGGGTAACAGAACCTGGTGAGAGCCAGTCAAGTCACCCCATCCTGGATTCCCCTGGGTGTCTAGTTTTCAAAAATGTATAGGTTTGCTAGGTTTCCCTAGGTGCCGGCAGAGCTAGGGTTCAAAATCTACAGCTAGGCACTTTGCAAAAAAAGGGTCCGTTTTCACTGTGAAAATGTGGTGTGTCCACATTGTGTTTTGGGCCATTTCCTGTCGCGGGCACTAGGCCTACCCACACAAGTGAGGTACCTTTTTTCTCGGAAGACTTTGGGGAACGCGGGGTGGGTGAAATTTTGTGGATCCACGCAGATTCCAGAACTTTCCACCACAGAAATGTGAGGAAAATGTGTTTTTTTTGACAAATGTTTAGGTTTGCAAGGGATTCTGGGTAACAGAACCTGGTGAGAGCCAGACAAGTCACCCCATCCTGGATTCCCCTGGGTGTCTAGTTTTCAAAAATGTATAGGTTTGCTAGGTTTCCCTAGGTGCCGGCAGAGCTAAGGTTCAAAATCAACAGCTAGGCACTTTGCAAAAAAAGGGTCAGTTTTCACTGTAAAAATAAAGTGTGTCCACGTTGCATTTTGAGCCGTTTCCTGGCACGGGCACTAGACCTACCCACACAAGTGAGGTACCATTTTTATCGGGAGACTTAGGGTAACACAGAATTGTAGAGCAACTGTTATTACCTATTGACTTTTGATGCATTTCTGCCTTCCAAATGAAAGACAATGTTTAAAAAAGAAGTCACTTTGAAAAATGTCCTACAATTCTCATGCTAGTATGGGTACTCACAATTTCGGAAATGTGCAAATATCTACTGTTTCTAAACTCTATATTTTGTTCCAATTTCAGAAATACATAGATGTCTTTCATACCGATTTTACCATGTATATATTTTCCCAAATTAATTGCTATATACCCGGTACATAATAAAAAACCATTGCAAGATGCTGCTCAGTTATTGGCTCTAGGTTCGTCGGGTTCTTGGTGAACCTACAAGTCCTATATATCCCCACAACCAGAAAAATCCAGCGGATGTAACGGTATATTGCTTTCAAACAGCTGTCATAATTAGAAGAAGTTACAGGTGAAAACGTTGACACAAATGGCTGTTTTTTTCAACTAATTTTCAATTTTTCCTATATTCAACTGTTAGTTTCTATAAAGAAACCTTGAAGGATCTACACAATTGACCCCTTGCTGAATTCGGAATTGTGTCTAATGTTCTAAAAATGTATAGCTTTCCAGGATCTATTATTGCTTTCATACCCATTTCTACCATTAACTGGAAGGAGGTTGAAAGCACAAAAAATAGCAAAAATAGGCTATGTCCCAGAAAAATGCCAAAACTGTGTAAAACATTTTGGTTTTCTGACAAAAGTCTGCTTGTCCCTGAAAGCTGTGAAAATGGTGATTTCAGCACCACAACCCCTTTGTTGATACCATTTTCAGGGAAAAACCAGACGCTTTCATCTGCAGCCCTTTTTTCCCATTTTAAAAAAACAAAACAAAATTTAGCTATATTTTGGCTAATTTCTGGGTCCCCTCCAGGGGAATCCACAAACCCTGGGTACCTTTAGAATCCCCATGATGTTGGAAGAAAAGGACGCAAATTTAGCATGGATACCTTATGTGGTCAAAAAGTTACAGGGGCCTAAGCGCGAACTACCCCAAATAGCCCAAAAAAGGCTTAGCACAGGGGAGGAAAGGCCTAGCAGCGAAGGGTTTAAGCTAATGTACAAACAGCAATAAATACACTTAGAAAAATTAGGCAATGCGGGTGGAATACACTATGTACACAGACAGCTGCCAGGCCCTGAAGGCGGTTAAAGCTTAATGGCAAGTCGCACTTGAGAGTCCAGTAAAAGAACGAACATTCAAGGTAAAAAGGGGCAAAACAGAAGTAAACAGTCATCTGTTTAACGTGTCAGATAGAGAGACTGATAGGACCAAGGTTGAGAATTGTTCAAGTGTTCCAGTATTTCTTGAGGAGCAGGCGTTTAAGGTCTCTTTTGAAGCCGCAGAAGGAAGGGTTGCATCGTAAGTCCTTCGGTAGAGAGTTCCATAAGCTGGTAGCGTTACCCGAGAACGAGCGAGCCTGGGTAGATTTCTTTTTTAGTTTGGGAGGAACAAGAAGAAGTATGTTGGAGCTTCTCAATGCTCTGGTTCTTCCTGATTTAATGAGTTTGTTGTCTAAGTATTCAGGGGTGTGTGAGTGAATGGCTTTGTGGGTGATACAGGCGGTCTTGAAATTGCATCTTCCTTCTATCGGAAGCCATTTGAGGGTCTTGAGTGCAGGCGTGATGTGCTCAAATCGTTTAATATCTGTTATGAGCCTGGCTGCCATGTTTAGTACAGATCTGAGGGGAGCGAGGTGCGATTTCGGGGTCCCTGTGATGATAGCATTCCCGTAGTCAAGTTTGGAGAGGACCAGAGATTGAACAACCCATTTGAAGTCATTCGAGGGAATGAATGGTTTGATTTTTTTAAGGTGTTTAAGTGTGTACACCGCTCCTTTGGCTGAGTTTCTGATGTGTTCTTTCATTGACAAGGCTTTATCCAGGGTGAAACCTAAGGATTTAGCCAAATTGGAAATAGTGAGAGAACAGTTTAGAGCCGTCAGGTCGTTGATCCAGTCTTTGATAGGAAGGTGATTACTTTTAGGGGAGAACAGGATAATTTCTGTTTTGGTGGGATTTAATTTTAGATGGTTAGCGTTAAACTACGATTGTATATTACACAGTGTGACATTGAGATGACGGATGTCACTGGGGGATTTAATTTTGTAGTAGAGTTGTGTGTCATCTGCATAGAGGTGGAATTTGATTCCAGCTTGCTTCAGGATGATAGAAAGGGGCTCCATGAAGAGATTGAACAGTGACGGGGAGAGGATTGAGCCCTTGGGGACTCCAAGAGAGATCGGTGTGGGTTTCGAGAGGCAAGACTTGATTTTGATTTGTTGTGATCGGTGTTGGAGGTAAGAAGTGAACCATTTTAACACAATGCCAATAATACCGGCGCGGATCCTCAAGGATTCCAGTAAGGCTGCGTGGTTCACAGTGTCAAAGGCCGCTGATAAGTCAAGAAGGATAAGTATGCATGCATCACCATCGTCTAAGGATCTATGTATGTCATCTGTGATATTAAGCATGGCAGTTTCAGTGCTACATCCTTTCCTGAAACCTGATTGTAAGGAGTCAAGTAGGTTGAAAACCTCGATATGTCGGTTGAGTTGTTGTAAGGCACATTTTTCCATAGTTTTGGCTAGGAATGGGAGGTTGGACATAGGTCTGAGGTTGTTACGATCATGCGGGTCAGTCCTGGGATTCTTGGGAATGGGAGTGATTTGACCTAGTTGAAGGGAATGAGGTACACAGCCCGAGGCTAGAGAAGAGTTAATGATTTTTGTCCAACACGGGGCGATAATGTGGTTAAGGTTGTGTACTATTTTAGCAGGGAGGGGATCCATGGTATGAGAAGTGGGTTTTAATTTTGCAATGATATTGAAAACCTCAAGTTCAGTCATGGGTGGGAAGACAGACCAATTTGCGTTATTTTTCAATTGGATGTTGAAAGGGTTGCCGCTAGTACCATTAGGAGCCATATTTTCTTTGGTGAGGTCCAGGGGAGAAACTGAGGTAGTGTGTGGAGTGACTGAGCAGATTGATTGTAAGGGGGTGGGGTTGTGACTGAAAGGAAAGATTGATCAATTTTCATTATTTTGTCTGTGAAGAAACTGGCAATTTCTTCACAGCGTTCCTTAGAGGCTACAATTTCATGTGAGGAGGAAGAGGTGGTTTGGTGATAATCGCGTCAAGTGTAGCGCCTTTGATATGAGTTGGTTTATTGCAGAGTTGATTAAGGTCGTTCATTTCTAGAAGGTACATGAGGCGCCTGACTATGGAGTTTTCGGCATTGTTCCAGTGCAAATTAAAGTCTCCCAGGAATACGTCCTTTGTGTCCGTTAAGGAGAACCGCGTTAGTAAGTCTGATAACTCTTCGGCGAAGAGGGTGCGATTTCCAGGGGGGTGGTAGATGGTGTGGAATTTGATAGGTGTGAAGCCATTACCTTTAACTTCGACGCCGAGGTATTCAAAGGTCGAGTATTCAGAATTATTTAGTAAGGATAGATGGATTTCAGCTTTGTGGATTATAGCTAGACCTTCACCAGTTTTTTCCAGTCTGTCCTGTCTTATGATGGAGTAACCAGGCGGGGTAAGTAGATCAAGTATGGCATCTGAGTGGTCATTGAGCCAGGTTTCCGTGAGGAAGGCGAGATCAATTTCCTCACTGAGTAGGGTTTCTGGGATATCAGTAGCGTGTTGAGCTGCTGATCTGCAGTTGACGAGCATGCAAGATAAAGAGGAAGGGGTGTCTTTAGCCAGTTGTAGCGTCTGGATTGTGGTGAAATGAGCAGGTGGTCTGGGCGAGTCAGTAGTAACGTGGGATCTATTTATGCCCACTATAACTGGGATGGTGGAGGGATTGTGTGCCACGGTCGGAGACTTTGCAGCCCATCTGCAGTTGGCGGGCAAGCAAGCTAGTAGGCAGGGATTGTCTGTTACAGACTGTAAGGGCTGGATGGTAGTGAGTTGGGCAGGGGGTCTGGGTGAATCTGTAATATCAGGGGTTCTGTTAGTGCCCATTATTACTGGAATGGAGGAGGGAGGGGTGAGAATAGTAGTCTGGAGCTTGGGGAGGTAAGAGTCACTGAGAGTCACAGCTTCCCGAGTAGATAGGGGTCAGTGAGAACGACGGGGCCTATGAGCCAGTCGGACCAGTGGAGTGGAAGGCCTAGGGGTGCCTTGTAAGGCCTTCATTGAGTCTGGGTAACGCGGCCATTTCAGGCTCTCATTGTTGGGAGAGAGGGTATGGATGGCCTGAATTGATAGGTCCTGTCTAAGATGCGCTAGGTCCGTTGTGAGAGAGTCGATTTTACGCTCCATGCGGTGAAGCATCTGAGTGAGAGTGTAATTGGTAAATCCCGCATAGGTATTGGGGGAAGACTTGGCAAGTCCAGTGCATGTGAGAGTAGGGGTCGCTGAGTTGTTGGGGTGTTCTAATTCGTTGGGGCAAGCATCCTAACACACGCCGTGGACCTCAACAGGCTTGGTTGTAGTGTGATTGTGTGTAGGTGAGGAAGCAGGTGGGGACCTGCTGGTAGGCAATTGACTGTTGTGAGAATTGGAGGGGGTGTCAGGGATGATGATTGAGTCTGGAAGAATCCCAGCGTTGGATATATTGGTAATGTGAGGGAACATGTTCAGACCTGTGTGTGGGGTAGTAGGGAGGTCAAGTCTACACTGGAGGAAAGTGTCATTGGGTCTGTCAAAGCCGATCGTCTCTGGCGTCAGGGTAGGGCTTGCATTAAGAGTAATGGGGCCAACTGTAGCCAGATTGGTGGAAGACGGGCTGGGGCTAGGGTCCACTACCCTATGTATGGTGAGAGAGTCGTCTGGGAAAGTCATTGTGAGATTGCTGGTTAGAGAGGTCATAGTAGGGGACATTGGTTGATGGTGTGTGTTGGAGGGTGTAGCCGGGTTGAAGGTAGTGTCAGGAAGTGGGGCCGCGCGGGGTATTAAGTCCAGTTGAGGGAGAGGGAGGGTCAGTTCAGGATTATCGGATTGTGGTAGAGGGGAGAGAGAAGTTGAGGGTATTTGGCCCTGTTGTGTGAGTGCAGTGTACAGTGAAAGAAAGTGTCTATCAAAGATGGAGAGGTGAGAGTCAGTGGCTTGGATGAGGACATTCCCTGTTTTGAAAATGGATATGTCAATTTCTCCTCTAAAAGATGGGGAGGGGGACGTCGTCATTTTTATTCCATAGGGTATTTTGGTTGATTTGGTGATTTGAAGGAGGCGGCTGAAGATGCTTTTCCATTTAGCCGGGCGTTTAGAGTAGAAGATAAAGTCAGTTTTCTTGGTGCCATTGAGCACGCTGGCGTAGGTATCGGCTATTAGTGTTTCCGGGTGCAGCTTCAGTAGCTTATGTTTAAGATTCTTTTTTGCGTACTTGGAAAGATTTTTAGGATACACGATGCTCCATGAGTTTGGGCCATATCTGGTCAGGGCGGAGTCCAGGGGCTTGTGTAGGTCCATTGCTAAGGAAAGGTCCTTGATAGATTTATGAGGAAACATTCATCATGGTTCGAGTTGGTAATACTATTCAACATAGCATAGGTATATTATCATGGGGCTGCGTCTAGATTCAAGCAGCAAGGATACTGAGTCGGTTCACAGAAAAAGCCAGGACTAGGAGTGGACGATGGAGAGGCATTGCTAACGGAAGGTCGTCGAATGATTGTATTATGAGGAATCATTCATCTTGATTTGAATTAGGGAAATACCATTTAAATATATCATAGGCATAATAGCATGGGACTGACTTAAGTTTCAAGTGATGAGGATGCTGAGACCATTCCCAGAACAAGCCAGGACCGAAATAGACGAGGAAGAGGCACCGTTGTAAGATGGCCGCTGCTTTGGGGGCTAAAGAGAAGTAATGGTCTTACCTTTCAGTTCGTGCAGTGATAGGTTGTAAGGAGTCCTATTTTACTTTCTATGGATGGGCTACAAGTGCAAGTCCTATATCTGTTTCCCTCGGGTTGCTCGGGTTGCCATCTTGAAGAAGAAATCTTTATTTTAGAGATTAAAAGATTAGAAATCCACACGAGCAGATATTTTGAAGGTAAAACAAATCACCGCTGTGCGATAAGAGCACCGCATACCATTCAGGGGCTATTCAAGGCTGCACATGTGTGGGGTCCTCATCGGATCAAGTCTAGTTTGCAGCCGTAGCTTGGATTTTAAGCTAGGAGCTCTGTCGTACATGGCAGATAGAGCGCGACAAAAGCAGTCGGTCAGACATTAATCCTGCTGCGAGCGAATCCTGCTCGTTCGCATTGGCATTCGGTAGAGCACGGCAGAAGCAGCCGGACAGACCTTAATCTTACTGAGAGCGTATCCTGCTCGATCGCATTGACAGATGTGAAGCGCCGCACTATGGGGGCCGGCAGGGCTGTAGAGCTTCCAGAATGGAAGCGGGCGCCAGACCCAGGCAGACGAATCGTCGTCGTTATCTGGACGGTGACATCAAAGTATCGTGAAGAATACCTCATATCTGAAGATGACGGGAGAGATAACTCATTTGGGAAAGCTCCGGCAGTTCTTCCATGATTTGGGAAAGCTCTGGCAGTTCTTCGATGACTATACCTGACTTAGAAATAAATCCACTTTTCAATCTCCAACACACATGCTATCACCATAAATATCAAACTCCGACAAAGCAGTCCTACAAGAACTGGACAAGGTGTCAACTATTGTGAAAAAATAAAACATTATCTACCGAAGAACAAATGGCATTGAAAGCACTCAAAAAAACCAACAGCTCTGATCAAACTGGTGGATAAAGGGAGTTCAAGGGTGATCCTATATAAAGAAAAATACAAAGCACAGATTCTGCAGACATTTAAACAGTCAGGAACACTAGATACACACACTCTCCAATTCTACCAATGAAATCTCAGGATAAATCAAGTATGTGCTAAATGAGGGACTAAATGAAGGATGGTTGACAAAAATATATATCATATATATATTATACCACAAATTTGGGTGAGAGATGAGGGAGAACAGAGGAGTGCACAAATTAGAGAGCCCTACTCCCTCATGTGAACTAACCATGCTACTTTCTTACAAAAAAAGCAAAAATGCATAGACCTGGGCAACTTGGCAGGGCTTGAGGGGATGAGGCAAGCGTCACAGCACAGGAGGGGATGGGCTAAGCAACACAATGAGAGAGGGGGTGGGTGGTGGAGAAATGGCCTGCAAACACAAGCACTCTTATAGAGTGCTGCAAAACAAATTAAAAAGTAGCTCTGAAAGCACGAGCAGTGGAACGACAATGGGCAAGGAAGAGTTATTTGGGTCATGCTCCAAGGGACAACACATGATGAGGAAGTGAAACTGGCATGCACTGACCAAAGAGAAGCAAGAAAATGAGAGTTACAAAACTGTCCAGTGGTAAGCAATGGGTAGGCTCTAAGCTCCCTGTAAATAAATAAAATGTCTTGCACAAAATAGCGCTTGTGCTGCCTCAGGATAAAAAGGTCTATTGCCATGCTGCCTAGTATTGGGGATGCTGTACGTCATTGCTAAAGCGAGCAGCGGCAAAGCCTGTAGGTCTCAAAGGCAAGACCTTTTGCCTTTGATAATGCTTGTTTTTAAAAGCTTCCTCTTAAGTCTGATGTTCATTGGATCCATGTTCTTATGAAGTTGAGCACCTATAAGTAATGATGGAGAGTAGCAATGGATATTCTTGAGAAGCCAGGACAGAAAATATGCCAGTGCTCCTGTCGGTCCCATAAGTATACTGTACCTTTGATAGATTTACACACCAGTCGCCATCTTAAATTACAGACTAGGGGCCTCATGTGCATAGCTTTAGATGTGCGATTTCCTAATAGCACATTTTTGCGATTCGCTATTAGGAAATTGCAGACAGCTACGTACAACAATGTGGTCAACACTGTTTGCGATTCCTAGTGGGTCGCAAATGACCTACCTCAATAATATTCATGAGGTAGGTCGCAAATTGTGACCCATTGGTAATAGCTGAAAAACACAGGGATGGTGGCCTGCTGCGGAGAAAAGACCACCATGTCTGCGTTTGCTTTCAAATAAAGCAGCATTTTTTTTGTTTTTAATGCAAATGTGTTTCAAAAATACGAATGAAAAATGTTCTTTTAATTTTTTAAGAGTAGGAAACCACTGCCTGCTCTTAAAAGCATTTTTGCATGCATTCACAAAGGAGAAGGGGCCCTTTAAGGACCCCTTCCCATTTGCGAATACGTTAGCACCAAATGGTAATTGGTGTTAAAAAGCTAATGTTTTGCAACCGCATTTCGGTCGCCAAACATTCATACATAGCACTGCAAGTCGCTATTAGGAAGGGACGTCCTTAACATGCCCCTTCCTAATACTGAATTGCTAACCAATTTTGCGATTCGGTAATAGGTTACCCAAAAATAAAATAGGGATTTGTAGATTGGAAAATTATTTTTTTTGGTCGCCAATGCCCCAATTCTGCGAATCGGGACGTTTGCGACCGAAAAAAAAGCTACATACATGTGGCCCTAGATGTAAGAACTATCCATCCTTTCTGGGCTCATTACCCATTGCCCCTTCATACCATTAGCTTATTCACATGTGTGAACATACACATGTTTTTTTTATTCTTGGTGAAACACTGTGGATTTTGAGAAACATCATCGAAATGGGCTTTTAACCAGCAGCTGTTTCTTTCCTTGGGCGCAGGGGCTGCGCCCACCCTATTACCGTCATCCGAATTTCTTTTAAAATGCTAACACCAGTGGCGATGTTACTTAACATTTTAAAACAAATGTGGAAGCTTTGCACGAGTCCTGCTGCCTGCCTGAAGGATGACGCTCTGAGTCAGAGACAGGCGTCAGACAGGGCAGGCAGGGCGGCTCCTCCATTAGGTCGGAGGAGCGTTGCACCTATTGCTGTCTCGCAGTGCGAGAAGCAGAAACATAAAATGGTAAAACTACCATTTTATGTTTCTGCTTCTCGCACTGCAAGAAAGCAGAAGGGTTTGGTTGGATCAGGTCTGCTGGAGGGCAGGAGAGGAGTGGCTAGCCCAATGCTGCGGGCCCTGACTGTTTGGTCAGCCCTCTGGGGCCGACCAAACCAGTCATGCGCACTCTCAGGGAGAAAATGGCCTCCCCATAGGCGCCCTGGGCGCTGTCCCCACCAACCACAACGCTGCCATTGCAGTGTGGTGATTGGCTTAGGGAAGGGGTGGGAGGCTGGCTGCTTCCTGTTCCACAGGACCCGGCCAGGAGCTGAGATGGCGCGGGACCCTGGAAGGTAGGTTTATTATTATTATATTTTTAATTTAATCCCCCGCGCGACCCCCCTACCCGCGATTCATGCTGGCCGCTACTGAGGGCAGGTAGGCAGTCAGGCAGGTTTCTTGTGACACATGCGCTATTGCGCATGTGTCACTTAAAAGCTATGCAAACAGGGCTGACTTGGTGCCAGTACTGTATCCTCTGTTTGGGGCCCTTGAAACTGCCAACAAATGACACCAGGCAGCGTCATATTTCCAGGCAGTCCCGGGCGGCTACAATATAAGCCCTGTACCTCCTGAGGCTGCTAATTGCTAAATCTACTGTATGACGACCCCACCCTTTCCCAAGTCATCACTGGATTGGTTGGGGTCATCAAGCATAACTGAGCCCACCCATTTCTGTGACGAGATGGGAAAGGTAGGGTTTATTTTTATTTTTTTATACTGCCTGCAACGTTACTACAATAATCACTATACTTTGTATTGTGCTGTGATTACTGTAGTAACACTGCATTTAAAATTTTAAAAAAAATGATTTCATTCCCACTAAACTCAAGAACCCTGTGAGGTCGAGTCACATGCTGCATGCTGTAAATAGAATACACTGCCCATGCTTTTGCTAAGTGTATTTCTGTTTATAGCATTTCAGCTGGATTCACAGAGTAGAGCTTTCAGTTTCAGTTTTAGCTCCTTTGTGAACTGCGTCTGCCTGAGACTGCGATGACAGCAAGATGCAGCATGTCACCAACCCTGGACTCTCCATCAACCTGCAGGACTGACTGGGACAGAAGCTTCCTAATAAGGTAAGTTTAAATTGAATATTTTGCTTTTTAATCTAGTATTTAAGCATATTGCATTGCCACGCATATTTTTAGGAGGTCTATCATGAGTAAATTTGAGCAGTTAAGGTTGTGCACAAAAGAGTGATTTAACCCTGACACAAAATCTGGACCTCAACTTATACATTTATTTTTTTAAAGCTCTGCCGTAAGGAAATTGGCAACAAGGAGAAACCTGGCATTAAATCTGTTCTGCTCAATTGTTTTAAAGTCTGCTTTTTAAGCTATCTTATGGGGTTAAGGCACCTGTTGTAGAGATTTTTGTGTGCCCATAATATATCAGTGAATAATAATAATGGAAAGATAACTTTGGGAGTTAACGTATTGCTTGAGAGATCTCTGTTTTATCTAGTCTTAGTTTTGGACTAAAGTTGAATAGAGGATTAATAGGAATCCTGCAAAGCACATCATGTAATATGCAGAAGACACATTTTTATTTTATGTAGCAAAGTGGGTTACTGACCTTAACACAGAGATCCTTTTGTTATTTGCAGTTCATACATTGTAATCCTTCTAATATAGCACAATGAGCTATGAGGCACATGTGACTCTTACACCTTGTAACCCTCACTGACTTATGTAACACATCCTGTAAACATTGATTTACAAACACATGATTTATTGTCAATATATAATGTGTACATGTAATCTAAAGTGCTCTAACGCTCTACACACGGATGAGTAGCCCTATAAAATAAATAAAAACAAAATAGTGGTATATAAATTGTTATTTGTGTAAATACTGTGACAAACCAGCACATCTCACGTTATTAAAGTGCATGCATATGTCTTGTATACAGGGACTGAGCAATGCCAAAAGCATGTCTCTCTTAAGTACCTGTGAAGTGATAATCTGTGAGCCTTTCTTTCCACTCCATTGCATTTGCATCTAGGTGTGAGGCTCCCTGGTAGAGCCAAAGCAGTCTTGCCTGGTACCCTAGCCCCCTTCGGAGGTCAGACTTTCTTGGGAACCCAGGAATTCTATGAAATAGTTTATGAGTTGTCCTTTATGAATGCCTATAAGAATTGTCATTTTAGTCCATTTATCACAGAAATAGTGCTGCAAGATGCACCAAAATACACCAATTTGTTTTAACTTTCTCGAGGGGAAAATAACCCCGAACCCCTCTTATCAACGTCAAGCTCAGTCACTCGCTAGCATTCATTGATTCATGATTCTTACGCCTCACCACTTTCAAATTCAACCAGCCGCCACTGCTTTTAACTCTCCTGTAGGGTATCAAACTCACGTTTCTGACATGATTTACTGTAAAAGCACAAGTAATAAACATGCTGTCTCATGTTAATCGGTTTGCTCGGGAAAAATTCAAAATAAGTATTTACGACTTCTCTCAGTAGGCACTCGATTAACCAATGCCTCCTCCAACAAATCAGCCCAATTTATGGCAAAAAAGGTCATTCCCCATTATGAGCATGGATTTAAGGCTCTACCCCTCACTTGCTTCACTTTGCAAAGCCCCGTTCAGCAGATAGATAACCACTCAGTTGGTTGCACTGCATTTTTGTGTGTTCTTCAATTTCTAACCACTGAAAATGTTCCAAATGCAGTCCTCTCTTCCCAACTTCTTGTTCTCATTGTGATAGAACCTGGAGCTCAGGATTCCACTTGCTAGAGAGCTGGGGCCAAAGCTTTCTCGACATTTCTAACAACCACTGTTGAGATTTCTGTATTTCAATTTTGTCAGAGCAGGCGCATCGAGCCCTACAACTCATCACAGTCCCCTGGGACACCTTTATTCTTCAGCAGAGATCCTAACTGTGCACCAATAGGCCTTAACTTTTGAGCTTGAGTGTGCTTCTGAATAGGTCTGCAAAACTGGATCTACTAGGATCATTTACATTATTGTTCTTTGGTGACCCGCATTAAACTTTCTTCAATTCATTACAGAAATATAAGGAGGTTCTTGTTTATATTCCATGGTTAAGAGTGTTTATGAGGTCAAATTATATGGTGCGGTCAGTATTGTTAATAGTACTTTTATTTTCACTGGGGGCATGACTTGACACGCATTGGTGTGAGATGTACTCTGGGTCTGATAGCAGGGAGCCCCACGTTAAAGACACTGATCCTGCATGAATTATACTGGCAATGGCCCCCACCAACTGCATTGTATCCTTGCGGCCATTATTGCTGATCGGCAGACAACTCTGGGCTCCCCCGATGAGGATTGTGACAGATCTAGACTAGAGGCATGGGCCTGCAAGACACCCAAAATGGCACCGGCTGCATAAGCTCTCTGGCCGGGCCACAGCAGTGAGCAGCCAAGATTCGGGGGCATCCAGAGCAAAGCAAGGGTGCAGCAAAGGGATCAGAGCTGGGATCACATGCGCAGGGAGGCACCCTGCACCTGTGTGGAATCGTCCAGCCGTAAATGTTTTATTTTTAACAAGTGGAGTAGAGAGACCCCACGGCATGACCTGATGCCAGCAGGCCTAGTAGGATCAGCCTTTGTTTCTGAAGATAAAGAATTCCAGAAGACCACCTTGTGGGCTGCTGGAATGAAGAGGACTACAAGCCTGATCTGGCCTCTAGAGCTGGGATATCTGGTACAGACCAAATGGTCTGTTAAATGGATTTAGCCCCTATGGTGGCATCACAATGCAGCACAGGGGAGGGTAAAATAGAAAAGAGGTGAGAGGGAGTGTAGAGTAACAGTTTGCAGAGGAAAGGATAGGTGCAGAGCGCTAATCCACCTGTAGGTGTTTGTAATGCTCCCATCCTCCCCACCCACCAAAAAGATAAGGAGTTGTTCTGCAGCACCACCCTTGGACTGATTGAGCTTAGAAGATGGTCTTGTGGCAGCCTTGAACCTGAAGGTAGAGTTGGATTAAAGGTATCACTCCATGGGCACCGCCTCTCCTTGTGCTGCTCGACAGGAAGACCCTTACTCATCATGGAACCCAAACAGAGGCATCAATCAATCAATCAGGGATTTATAAAGTGCGCTACTCACCCGTGAGGGTCTCAAGGTGCTGGGGTAGGGGTGCAGCTCCGGTCAGTCGAAGAGCCAGGTCTTGAGGTTCTTCCTGAAGGTGTGTAGGTTAGGGGAGCGCCTGATGTTGACAGGGAGCTCGTTCCAGGCCTTGGCTGTGACGTAGGAGAAGGCTCTTCCGCCTGCTCTGTTTCTGCGGATGTGTGGGGTTTCTACCAGGGCAAGGTCAACGGAGCGGAGGTTCGTTTTGGTTACGTGGAAGGAGACTCTCTCATTGCGGTATTTGGGTCCGATGTTGTGGAGGGATTTGTAGGCGTGGGTGAGTTATTTGAAGGTTACTCTCTTCTTGACGGGTAGCCAATGGAGGTCTCGTAGGTGCTGGGTCATGTGTTCATGCTGTGGTGTTCCGAGGATGAGTCTGGCTGCGGTGTTCTGGATGGTTTGGAGTTTGTGTAGGAGAGTTCTGTTGATTCCGGCGTAGAGGGTGTTGCTGTACTCCAGTCTGCTTGTTATGAGTGTGTGGGTGACGGGCTTTCTGCATTCTGGGGGGATCCATTTGAAAGTCTTGCGGAGGATGTGGAGGCAGTTGAAGCTGGTGGAGGTGACGGAGTTGATCTGACGGGTCATGGTGAGGGAGGAGTCAAGGATGATGCCGAGGTTTCGCGCGTGGTCTGATGGGGTGGGTGGGCTCCCAAGGGCGGAGGGCCACCAGGTGTTGTCCCAAGCGGAGGAGGAGGGACTGAGGACGAGGACATAGTTGGCCTATGGTGTCTGGAGACTGATGAGCAAGGGTCCATGTACATCAGTGAAAAGGCGCTACACATTCCTCTGTGGGCGTGTTCATCTCTGGAATGTGATCAGTATCTGAATACAGAGGGCACAAACTATAAAATTGATTGATATTCTCGAACTGATTTCTCTCCCTGCCAGGAGATATAGGAAGAAAATCTATTTAGATTGGGTTGATGTCATTCCTGTACTAGTATGGTACACCAAGGTTCTTCACAAACATATGGCTGAAATGCCTCAGCTCAGCTAAGCTGCTGGTCTATGGTTTGAGATAAGATCTTTCATAGGAATCTCATACTATAGCAAGCTATCACCAATATAGGATTCTCCAGAAACACCCAAGTGCTTGAAAGATCATTAAACAAGACCACTTCGAGAATGTGGGATAACCAAATGGGGGCAGTTAGTGGAGGAAGGGAAGGCATTATTGTGGGACACCTGGGAGAAGATTAGTAAGGGGACACTTTCAAGGTTCAAATGATATCAGTTAACCACCTGACTGGAAGACCATGGGTGGATCCACTTGGAGACCCAAAATACTTAGGAGGAACTATGGGATCCTAGTACAAGGAGGAAAAAAGGTGGGCCTGTGGTATCAACACCTATTGGATGCAGCAGAAGGGAACATAAAATCAGCCCACCATGTCTGGGACAGATGCTTGCTGGACGCAGATTTGGAGATTTTATGGCAAGTATTGATTAATTTACTTTGCTTAGTAGTGAAATCTGTGCCCTTAAAAAGGAGCCACTTGATCACTCTCCACAGAGCCTTTTGGTCTCCATGGAAGTTGTCTAACTCCAGGAGAAGCAACAACAACAAGTGCAATAGGTGCTGAGGTCAAGGTGCGGATGATATACAAATGTTTGCCAGCTACCCTGTTTTGGAACATTTTTGGATGAGAGTAGGTAAGACAATATCAGACCTCTCAGGAGTACCAGTGGAGGTAAGCCATACTACAATTTTGTTTGGTGTGCCATGGAAAGATGTAGAGGTGGTAATTCAAGCTGAATTAGGGAGAGTTATTGCTGTGGTTATGTCCTCTGTGCAGGAGGGTGCGTGCTGCCTCATGTGTGATATCATTAGTCATGTGGGGGCATTGCATATTGGTAACACTTTTCCCGACAATTCTTTTGGTAGTTCCACCTGAAATGTTTGGGTGGTTACTTGCATGTTGTTACACAAATGGTGGTGACAGTGGTCAAACAATTCAGCTCACACATCACAGATTGAGGATAAGTATAAAAATACAATCATAAGGTAATGTGTGCTCAAATGGACATACAACACTATGTCACCTATCTAGTGTTTAGCAAATATCAGATAGAGCCAACTTTTGAATATTCATAACATAATAAACATTTCCAGAGAACCACAACATTAAATTACCATGGTCCGTCAAGCCGACAGGTCCAATAATTGCCTGCAAAAGAGCAAAGAATTGGTAATACATGGATTAGAGTCCAAAATATGACAACACGGTGTGGATCTGTAGAACCAAGTGCTTTTTATTTCTTTCGACACTCAATCTGATTGGAATCCAAAAATGAAACAGCCAACACGTGTTTCATCAATTGACAACTTTTTCAAGGCTATAAGTTGGAAAAATACATATTTTAAAACACTGTACACTCTCAACTATTATAATTTGTCACAGTGTAGTTACATGCTATCCAGTGGTCATTCCATGCAAGAAGCACTCATGTGACAGGTATTAATAAATATTTTAGAGATGAATCTATGAACAAAAGAAATTAAAGCGTATTGCAGCTACAATTTGGAGAATTATCAAAAGAAAGGGGAGGAAGTGACCTTAGATGTAACCCCAAAGAAAGAAAACTTCGGTTTTAAATGTGATGGTGATAGTAATAATAAAGAAAGGAAAAAAAGGGAAAAACGCAAACCTAAATTTATTCCCAGAGAAACAATCAAAGTCCAGAAGAGGAAAAGCACCATTGTGTTTTTACCTAAAGTGAGCCTATAGGCAATAGAGACCATGTACCAATTATCAATTCAAAAATATAAGTATGAGAAGTACTTAAAACTCATAAGGAGACAGTACACTCCAAATTGCGTCGAGCACCGGAAATGTTTCTACTCCAGCATGCCTCGCAGCATTGAGGACAAAAATCAATTTGTTTCAGATAGTTTTTCAGAGGTAAGCCAAACAATTCGCAGAAGGAGTCTAAGTAACATCAAGAAACTTTATGCTAGGAAAGAAAAAACAATGACCATAAGTATTTACAAAGATGACGCAAAAATTCCAGGCAAAAAATCGAACTATAAAATAACATCAAGAGTTATGGTCCAAGGAATCCGTGTCATGTCAAGGGCATGTCATTTGGTTTATCATTATACACTGGCGTAGCAAGGGGGGGGGGCGGATGGGGCGGTGCACCCCGGGCGGCACGAGTTTTGAGGCAGGGACCGCCACGGGCGGCAGAGTGTCTAGCTACGCCACTGTCATTATATAACCAGAACGGTCTTAATTTATTCAGTTTGCCAAAAGTCCTTAACCGCATTTAAACTATACATGCTCTAAAAATGGAAAGAGAACTGTAAAAAAGCATAAGAGACTATAAACCACGCGGTCAATGTTATATCCAAGGTGTATCTTTTAGTTAACACTCTATTACCAATGTAATCTGTTAGTCACAAACACTGGCCAATACACACACAATACAAACACTAAACGTGGAAAGAGGAGGATGCCCCAGATGGCTAAGGCCATCTTACCTGAGGTCAGAGGAACAACATCATAGTGAAGACATTGTAACATCAACAGCTATGGTAAGCCGATAATTGTCATATATTGCAGTTGCTGAAAAAGTTACAAAAGATATATAAAAACATGACATAAGCGTCCAGTGCACCGACTAACGCAATCCAATTATTTCCTTAACAAATGTAAAAAGTGAAGCCAACGCTTACTGACACCGTCGTCAGTGTGGACACGAGCATAATGTAATCACATGATCAACTCCTTAAGAGTCGGAAAAGTTAGTGGACAGTGACGATGGCTCAATAATCGGTCTTATAAACTGGGCGCCATATTTTCGTGTCAAGTTCTCACCAAATCCACAATAGTAGAAAACACTGTATGAAAGTTCAAGCGGAGCAATCAAAATCTAAATCTAAAAAGTCTTAAAGTCTAGCGAAACCCAACTCCTCGTGTATTGCGTAGTGAGCTCCTTTAAATCAAAGGGGTTAATAGACAGTAACAACAGCTCATTACTCCATTCAATAAACGAGAATAGGTGCCACATTTGTTGCGTCAAATCTTACCAAATCGACGGCATAAAATCAATGTGTACACATTCAAGGGAGCATCCAAAAGGCTAAAGGTGTAAAAACCACCCCCTCGCGTATCGCGTGATGTAAAATAAACAAGCATGCTATGGTTAAAAAAGTTAAAGGAGAAGTGCGAGAGAAAAGAAGGAAATGTCAGTCCCAAAAAGGTGCCATAATGTGAAGAACATATTTAATAACACATATTCCATTGGAAAAATGAGGAAAATTAAAAAGGGAAAAATAACACCTTGATGAGCATAGTGTTCAAAAGAGATGGAAAATTTCCGGTTCCATATGGAAATACATGAGTGAGACTTAAACCCGATAGACATTAGTCAACAACAGTATCATCATACTCTTTATATGTCTTATAATTCTTTTAGTGTAAAGACAAAACATCAAGTTATCCCATACAGATACAGACTGGTTATCGATGAGTCGTCTCAACCTATATAGTATGCTTAAAAATATCAGTAGACCTAGAAATGTATCACAATGTAGTAGGCCACTTGGGTGACTGCCCCCACAGAATTAATGTAAAGAGAGTACGGGAGTTTTCACAGAGCATCAAGACAGGATCTAAGGTGAAAATCTGGCTGACAATTAGTCATTTAAAAATACGTACAGTTCCCTGTCCACATTCAAGCCATAGTCTACGGCCCTGAGTTTGGTTATCCAGCCTGTCTCTAGTTTTCTCAACATTTGTGTTCTGTCTCCCCCTTTGGGATGATCCAGTGCAACCCCCACACCATGGAATCCTATTAGCGGCAAATCTGCAGACCCTTGGCAAGTGTTAAAATGCATAGCTAGAGGATAATTTTTATTATCATTCCTGGTAGCACGAATGTGCTCTTGAATCCTTTCTTTTAGGGGCCGAATGGAACTGCCAATATAGATGTGTTTACATACACACAGAACACAGTAGACACAAATTTGGTGTTACAATTTATAAAGGCATCTATCTTGTGTTCAAAGGCTGTATTGTATTGGAAACCTTTGGTCTTATCCAGAGTGTATTGACACATCTTACAATGACCACATTTATAGAATCCCTTTGTTGAGGAGGTAACCAATCTAATCCTGTGTTTGTTTTTTTAGGATTATAGAAACTAGGACACAGAATATTGTGTAAACTTGTACATCTTTTGTAAATGATCCCTGGTTTGTCCGCAATACATTTGTTCAGAGTAGAGTCAACTCTGAGTATGTGCCAATGTTTGCGCATGATATTCTAAAACATGTGACTCTTAGTATGGTAGGGTGTAATCACAGATACCCTATTTTTATTTATTGCTGGTCTCTTATTGTACTTGAGTAGCTTTTTGCGATCAGTTTTCAATATCAGTTGTTTGGCAGCAGAAATGATACCTGGTGGATATCCCCTTGCCAGATCTCTTTTTAAAGCTATGCCTATCTAGGATCGAAAAACCTCATCCTCACTGCAATTACATCTTATCATAGTCATCTCGCCAAAAGGAATAGGAAAGACCTGTGATCTAGGATGTGAAGAATGAGCGTGTAGAATTGAATTACATGCCATGGCTCTTCTATACAGGGAAGACATAATTTTTTGTTCTTAATATACAGTTTAAGATCTAGAAAAGTGATCTCTGTCTGGCTGTGTTGATGTGTAAATACAATGTTGCATTGATTATTGTTAAGGCAGGAGCAAAATCCACCTCATAGGGCCTCACCCCCTGTCCAAATCATTAACACATCATCAATATAATGTCCCCAATAGACCACATGATCCATCATTTCTCCGGGGCAGTTCCTTCAGATATAAACTTTCTCTAGCCAAACCATAAAAAGGAGAACATTTCGACCCCATGGCCATGCCCTGGCATTGGCAGTACCATTTACCATTGTGTAAAAATACATTGTTGTCCAAGACCAATGTTATTATTTCTATTAGCATCAATGTATGTTTCCACAATGTAGCATCTCGAGATGATAAAAAATATTGACTAGCCTTGGTGCCTAACTTCTTCCGGAATAGAGATATATAGTGAGGACATGTCCAAAGTTACAAAACAACATTCATCAGACCAACTAAAATCAACTAATTGATTCAGTAAATCTTTTGTATCACATACTTACAATGGAAGATTACACACTAAAGGTTGTTGGAAGATGTCACTATATTCAGAGATGTGCTCAGTCGGAGATCCAGATATAATTGTTCTCCCTGGCCGAAAGTTACCAGGTTTATGTGTTTTAGGTAGAGCATGGATACAAGGTGCCCTAGGATAAGGTACAAACATATATCGAAATTCTAAGTCACTGATAAGGCATTTGTCACGCCAGATCTTGAGTTTCCTTTCTATTGTTATTGTAATCTGATGTAAGGGGTTAGAACTCAATTTTTCATATGCTGTGATATCAGATGTCTATCTATTTCATGGATATAATCCTGTGTGTTCATTAGCACCAATTGCCTCCCTTGTCTGCTTACTTGATAATTATTTCTGGAAGTGCAGTTAGTTTCACAAGAGCATGTCTCTCCCCCTGTGATAGATTTGTATGTTATTTGGTCCTGTCTTCCCATTTAAATAGTTCCTTGGTCACTAGTTGATGAAAAAATCTATAGCATTATCATTCGCTAAAGCTGGCAAAAAAGTAGATTTGGGTCACAGGCCACTGTCTGTACTAAGATCAGTCAAAATACCCAAGTCAGAAAAAATATGTGTGATGGAGGATGAAGTTGACTCTTCTTCATCTAGTGATAATAAAAACTGTATATCCTCAATATCACACATTGTTTTTTGACAAGATATAGAAGTCACGTCATCTGAATTTGTGTTATGTTTGGGGTTATGTAAAAGAACTTTCTTGTGAGTAAATTTAAATAAATCTATGTGCATTTGATTAAAATTTGGTTTCGAAGCAGGACAAAAACTAAGCCCTTTCGAAAGGAGTTTTATTTGTGCATTACCTAGTACATGGCAGGAGAGATTAACAATTGAAAAAGCATCAGATGGTATATTCTCATTCACATTAATTGCAATTACATCATGGGTATCCTCCCCCTTGTCTGGCAATATCAAGTCCTCTGTGCCCTGGAGTTTGATCTGGTGATTACACCCTCTTTTCTTGTAGCATAAGGATCTATTTCTGCCCCTTGTTTTCTTGTTATATTGGCACTAGTGTGGTGTTAACAGATGTGGCCAAAATTGTACAGTGATAGAATGTTTTAGTAGCTCTGGATGATTTTCCTTGAGCTGAAATAACTCTCATTATAGAAAAGGTTGGACAACCCTGCTGTAGAGGTTCTAAGCTCCAAAGTGAAACACAATCATAAAGCCCCTGTGTGTAGAATCCTGTGCAATATTTCCTAGTGCAATTGCTCCCACGTCTACTCCTACCCACTCCCAAATTGGGTCACCCACTACCTTGTTAGGTCTCTTTTAGGAAGGCTGTTGAGTGAGAACTCCTGCTTACATACATGCTTCCCTGGCAGTACTCAAATCTCTGCTCCAGTGCGGTTTGAAATGTTGTTATTAAGGAGAAAACCTACGAGGTTATTTCTTCATGGAACACTTTGGGTTCGACATTACAGAACAGCTGCATTTCATTTCTTGCACTGAAAGCGAGAGAGAAGAAAAACTATGGGGCATATTAGCAAGAAGAGGCGATAATCATCGCTAACCCTGCTTAGCGTGATTTTTTTTATCGCCGGCTATCGCTGGAATATATCGCCACGCTAACGCTGTATTAGCAACGATTAGCGCTATGGCGATGAATATTCCAGCGATAGCGGGGAAATGGGCCAACATCGCTGAAAAACCAGCGATGTTGCATGGAGAAGGGAGAACACCTTGCTGATATGACCCTGTGGTCGTATCAGCATAATCCACCCCCCATGTTAGGTATGGCTAACACCTGCTAATTGCAGGTGTTAAATAAATGGCGATGACCCCGGTTAGCGCGATTTTTCACGTCGCTAACTGGGGCCATGGCCACCTTGCTAATAGGCGATAGGCCTGTTAGCGAGTGTTTCCCAGGTTTGTTCGTCGGGAACGCCCACTTTGCATGTCATTAGCGATAAATATCGCTGACATGCAAAGCGGTAAAAAACGGGCGCTAATGCCCGCAAACTGTCGCTAACTGCTGTTAGAGACAGTTTGCTGATAGGGCGATATAAATATCGCCGCTTTAGCGGCAAAAAGTGCCGCTAAAGCGGCGATAGTGCCCTTGCTAATATGCCCCTATGTTTTATCTATATTTCACTGACAGACAGTCTTTGGGCAAGTGAGGCTTGAAATTCAACCAATGTGTTGAAAGATTTTAAAGTATCTGCTTCTGAGTATTTGCACGAAGTAAGCTCTGCTGATCATATTTTGTACATTCTTGATTTCATGGACACTCTTCAGCAATGTAGATTGCTGATTATGGTGCGTTTTTGGCGGTTTATATCGTGACACGTCATTGCTTGCTTCTGGATTTCTGCACCACATTTCCTTATTGCACGCACTACATTTCGCCACCTGGTTCAGGAACTGTGGAAGAGGATGGGATTTGGCAGGCCACTGATAGTGCGGCATGATAGCAGCAACGTGCGCATTTGTGCTTCAACCACAAGAGATTACATATCCCAATGCCTGCCGGACTCAAGGCATCACAAGGCTTGAAGCATGGGGTAAAAAAAGAGACATACTAAATAACATGCTCCAAGTGCAAGTGCCTAATAAACATTAAAGAGGAGGAAACACTTGCAAATGTTGTGTCGTGTACTGATGAAACGGCTGCTGCTGCCTCGGAGGAGAAAGCACATATTGTGTGTGGTATGGTGTGGCCAGCAACCACAGCTACAAAGACATTTAGCACATAAACACTTACATGGCAGGTAGTTCTATTGTTACTGTTATTTCACGACAGTTGACTCAACGGCCACCTACCCTAACACCAGGGACTTGCAGAAGTATAAAAATGTGGCAGAATTCCGTGTGGTAAGAGATGTCAATACCAGTCCAAGTGTCACAGGGGGCTGATTAGGTTCCTAGGAAAGTTCAGTCCCAGGGACTTGTGACAAAAGGCAATGTGCTTTAGGGGGCCTCGGCGTTGCTGTTTTTAAAAGTAGATCAGATCTAGGGTGATTTGTCATTTTCAGAGGAGCCTGATGTCTCACCCATTTCCACTTTAATGCAATCTTTCGCCCCTTGTAGTTCTCTGAAGGAGGATTTTGATGATGATAAAGTAATTTCCTCGTTCTCATAAGAGAACAGTGGCAGAACTATTTCAAAACACCACTGAAACTGATCCCAAACCACTTGTGACAGGGCATGAAGGTATGGATGAACAAACACACTCTCAAAAACCAACTCTCAAACACCAACCAGAACACCTACTTGAGTTCACCTACTTGAGAGCCTGTGTGCTCTCTTAGCAAATCCTCAGTGATCACAGTGTGCCAGTGCAAGAGCTTCATTTTGTTTGCAAGAAGGACATCACTGTAACTATTGCAACGTACTCCTGTCATACCTGCGAGCCATGCAGGATGTAAACGTCAAGTTCCCTCTTCTATCCTCTTCTGATCAACTGCACATATGACACCACTCCTTGTATACTGGATGCAGGGCTCAATGTTGCCAAGGGTACTCTGCATCTTAAAACTATTGCCTTTGGGAAGCCTAAGACTAGCCTTAGTATCTCTTCCCTGCAGGACTACGTGAAGCAACACCATAAAGAGCAATGTGCACAACACACACAACAGCATTCTTGTAAGCCAGTGAACGCTAACACCATGGGGCCATATTTTAGTACAAGCTATGTGCTCAGTGGCACTTTTGGATCCCCAGAGACAGAGCAAGCATGAATATATGCACCAGTCTAGCCTCAGTGCATCGGTTGACTGTAGTAAAAATTAAGACCAGAAGTGTAGCTGAGTGGGCCTTTTCGTAATGCCAAACTGTTGATCATGCTAGCAGTAAACCTTTTGTGATATTACTGTGTGGGTAGCTGATGACAAATGCTGATGCAGCTGCCAGATTACCAATTGCTATTACTTTTAATGGAAGGCTGGATCGAAGTTGCACAGGCAAATACTTCTTGCAGAGGGAAAAGTTTTCAACGGTTTGGGGGTAGAAAGCTCCATTTATCATGGACATGTGGAGTAGTGGTCAGAACACAGAGGCTTGTTGTTCTCCAATAAGGTACATTGTGCCTACAAGGTTTTTATGGAGAGGGCCATGATAGAGCAGATCCATGGGAAAAAGTGGATGAAGGGGTGGGAAAGACACTCTGGGTCAGATGTACGACTCGCCAATTTGCGAGTCGCAAATTGCGTCGCATTTGCGACTCGCAATTTGCGACTCGCAAATTGGTATGCACAACAGTGTCTGAGACACTGTTTGCGATTCCCAATGGGGTCGCAAATTGTGAGGCTCATGAATATTCATGCGCCACTCGCAATTTGTGACCCCATTGGGAATGGCGTGCACTCCCAGGGATGGTGGCCTGCTGGGCTCAGCAGATCTCCATGTCTGGGACTGCTTTTAAATAAAGCAGTTTTTTTTAAAATGCAGCCCATTTTCCTTAAAGGAAAATGGGATGCATTTGAAAAAAAATAAAATGAAACGTTTTCGTTTCATTTTTAGGTCGAGCCTATAGCGGCAGCCCGCATGCGCTGCTCGCTTTGCGAGGCATGCAGTTATCTAGTATGGAGTGGAAGCTCTGTGGAAGCTCCGCCCACTCTCCACCCATGTTTTTAATTGGCTCCTGTTATTGTCTTTCTTAAATGCTGCCATCTGATTGATTATGAGGCTTGTTAGTCCCTCCTTATTATGGCCATGTCGTCATTTGTATCCTTCCACGGCTACTGGCTCCTTTACTTCGAGTGTTGCACGGTATGTTTTATTTAGATTGTGAGCACTATTTACTTCCCGTGGCTCCCCCCCCCCCGGCAGTCCGTGCCTTCTCGCCCCCCTGCCCCCCCGCCCGCCTGCACTACCGTGCCCACACTCCTGTTTGCAATACAATAGGTCTCGCGTAAATGCGAGTCCTATTGCATTGCAAATACTTCTTGTTCTGGGCAACGATCATTTACCATTTGCGGCTTACTAAAATATTATCTGACACAAAATAAATATGGTCAAGTTTCAGGCCACAAAACATAATGTTTTTATGTGCAATATGTTCGAATTTTCTATCACTGAATACATCGTTAACATGTGCAATCAACCGCATTGTTGGAGAAGTAAAATAGCACAAAGTTATTCTGAAGAGACCAAAGGCTTCCCACTTTTTCCTGAAGTGACATAAGCTAGCTCGAGTAATTAGTAGCGCTGAGTGTTAGGGCCTCATTTAAATCAATGGAGAGAGGAAGATGTCCCCTGCCTAGTTAATAATGATAGTCGAAAGAGGACAACTGCTTCGCCTCGGTAATGCCTTCTGCGTACGCATCACCAGATGCCTGGCCTGTTGGAAACACTAGCCTGTCCGCAGAAGACGGATGTGCCCGGGTGCGCTGGGTGAAGGCGAACGCAAATGTGCTGGAATTAGCTCAGGAGAACAAAATCCATAAAAGTGCAGATATGTTTGTATTAACATGAAATAGGGCGGGTCCGCTCGAGTCAGTGATTGTGAAAAAGGCGCCATCATATTTTCATGGTTTGAGTACTTGCCAGGCTCATTTCCTGCATCACATTTGCATTTTATTTGCTGAAAGTCTAATAACAATTTACAGAACATAAAGCACGTGAAGCTATATAAATGAAAGAGAGCACATCTGCGAAGCCAGAATGCTCTTTTTAAATACTCGCATGTGGAAACAAAATGGAGGCTTTCCTCTCTGAAATGGCCATCGGGCAGTTAAGCAATGCCCAAATGAATACCTAAAATTCTGAGAATATTGGCTTTCTTAGAACTGTCTGAGAATAACTTTTTAACCAGTTCAGTGGACCTAATATATATGCATAGCATTGTAAACAAAGGAGCAAGAATAAATCAGGCTGATCATTTACGGAAAAGCCGTAAATGTTAGCTCAATCTGTCATTTTATCTTCTCTTTACTACTGGGCAAAGACAATTTGTTCTTTGCTATTGGGCATGCCGTTTTCCATTTCAATATCCAATTATGTACACCCAATATTTTGAGGATCTAATTTATGACATCTCTTTTTGTTTTATGTGTTCTTCTATTTCTCCCTGATCATAGTCAAATTTCGAATTTGTTAAAAAAAAAAAAGAAACAGAGGTACAGAGACCATTCTTATCATACAAAGATAGTTATCACACAGGCATCCAGGGCTTTAAGTGGGCCGGGTCTCACCGGTGCTGTGCACCGGCAGTTTTTTAAAGGACGCCTCGAAATGGGTCTCTATCAGGCTCTGTTTTGTGCCCTGGCACAGGTGGTCCGTTTTTTCCCATACAATGCCAATATCTCTAACTCTCAAAAATGCGAGGCCAATTTGCATTGCAAATGCTTGTTTAAGGGCAGGTAGTGGTCCCTGGGACCACCGCCTGCCCTTAAAAAATATTTTGGGGGGCCAGGCACAAAGGGGAAGGGGTCCCCTGGGGACCCCTTCCCATTTGCTACTCCATTACCACCCTCTTGAAGAGGGTGGTAATTTGCGAGTGTTTTGCGACCGCAATTGCGGTCACAAAACATTCATACATGGCTTTGTGGTCGCTATTAGGAAGGGAACGCCCCTTGCTAATAGCGTCTCGCAATTCCTAAATAGTGAGTCGCAAATAAATTGCGACTCGCTATTTAGGAATTGCACATGGCACTGTGTACTTTTGCATGCGCAAACAGGTCGTAAACCCGCTTGCGCATGCAATTTAGGGTCCTCTGTCCCTTACAGCTCGTGCTGTTCTTTAAGACATGGATAATGTCTGTAATGTAATTAATGTCCTTGACTGGGAAAGGCAATGCATGGCTCAGGATCTGAACATGTTTTTCACCTTGCAGTGACATGTTTTTTCAGTGGTTGTATTTCACCTGACAGTGTCAGGAGTGCTCGGCATGGATCCACCACAGACTTCCTGTTAGACCTGGCATCATTGGCTTGGGTTTCCCCTGTATTTCTGCCTTGACCTCCTGTGCTTTTGCTGTGTGTTGGACTCCATTTGCTGGTCTAGATGCTTTGGGCACTTTGCCACTGCTGTTCAATACCAAAGTGCAAGTGCTCCATGTGTAAATTATTGTTATGGATTGGTGATTCCATGATTGGCATATTTGATTTACTAGTCAGTCCCTAGTACGGTGCACTGTGTGTGACCAGGGCCTGTAAATCAAATGCTGCTAGTGGGCTGCAGCACTGATTGTGCCACCCACAAAAGCAGCCTGTAAATGTAGCTTTGGCCTGCCATTGCAGAGCCTGTGTGCAGTCTGGTACTGCCATGTTGACTTGGCAAGTGCACCCACTTGCCAGGCCCTTCCCTTTTCTTACATGTTAGTCACCCCTAAGGTAGGCCTAAGGTACCCCTGTGGGCAATGCCCTGATGTGTGTGGCATGTCCTGATAGTGAAATGCTGCCAATTTAGTTTTTCACTATTGCAAGGCTACCTGTGACCATAGGATAGAATGGGGAGTTTGCTTATAACATCTTAAGAACATAACTACCCCTGGGAACAAGGTAGGAAAATAAAGTTTAGTATGCCTGAACTCAGAATGTTAAAATGCATCTTTTAGCGAGGGTGATTTTTACATTTAGCGTTTGAAAATACCACTTTTAGAAAGTAGGTATTTTCTTGCTTAGCCATCCAGTGTGCCTCTGCTATGTTTGTGTATTGTATGTCTGGATTTGGATGATGGGCTGGGGAGGAGCAGTGGCTCCAGAGAGTCTGATGAGTCAGGGTTGGGCTGAATAGACCTGGGCTGCATTTAGAGTAGGGGAGGAAATTTCCTTTCACCTTAATGGGCCTGGTCTGCCTTCCACAATGCTGTCTCCACCTCCTGCCAGGAAGCAGCACCAGAGAGGACAGAACTGGTTTTGACCAAGCACAGGGCTTCTCTGCCACCAGAGAACAAAGGATTTTGTAGTATAAATATTGGGGCCCATACCCCAGAACTTTAGATCACTTCTGGGAATCAAGAGGAACCTGTGCCAAGGAGAAGAGCCGGAGAAGCTGAGGAGGAATACTGCCCCTGTGCTGTTTGCTGTCTGGGGTTGGCCTGCAGTGGCTACTTGCTGCCAAGGAAAGGAGAAAGGACTTTGCTGTTTGCTGTGTCCCCTGCTTGAGGAAGATCTCCAAGGGCTTGAAACTGAGCTTGCCTCATGTTCTGAAGTTTCAGGGACACAAAGACTTCACCACCAGCTTCCCTGAACTTCCTTGCTGGGAGTTCTGACCTGCAAAGAGGCACCTGCTGTTGTTCTGGACCTCTAGAGACTGTTTTCCGCTGGGAGCTGGAAAATCAATGGAACACCGAGAAGCGTGACGCATCCGTACCTGTTTCCGATGCATCGCCGAAGAAACCGTTGCAGCGCCTGCCGCAGCTCGAGAAATCGCCCCACGCTGCATCGAGTGCAACGATCTCCAAAGTCCGAGATCACATAATAGAAGTATAGTCGCTACGATATAGCGTGTGATCCCAAAAGTGGGATCACGCGCTATATCGTAGCGACTATACTTCTATTATGTCCCCTGACGAAGGGCTGTAATAGCCCGAAATGCATTGGGAAAACATGTTTATACGAGTGATGGTTGCACTCAAGTTTATAATTTGATCCCTTGATATGAGATACCAATATCAGTCATGAATAAATTCTTATGAACGCACCATTCAAGATCATAGCAGTCCTTGTATGATCCTTCACAGATTTATAAAACCCGCTTAGCGGGTTCTACGCTGTTCTCAGGGGGACGTCCCCTAACCAGGAGACGCTACTTTTGCAACTTAAGAACTGCCAATTTTCAACATGAGTAAACCAGCATCACTTGCATCTGTGGATATTGAATTTGAAGAGGAGAGGATTGATAGCTACACTGTGCCTCAACTTAAAGCTGTCTGCAGAAAATTTAAAATCTCTGTAAGAGGCCTCACCAGAAAGGAGGAATGCCAAAAGGCGCTGAGGGCCTGGTTGGAATCAAGGAATGCCAGTGAGCATACCGAGGAGCCTGTGGTGGAGGAGAGAATTTAGATGGGCAGCAGGAGGAGCTATTGGGCCTGACTGGAGGGAAGTTGCCTTCCAGGGGGGCCAGCAGTGTTTCTTCAAAGGGTCTGTCTCCAGAGGAGTTGAAGGACAAGGAGAAAAGCAGAGTGCATGAGTTGGAGATTACAAAGCTCAGGCTGGGGAAGGAGTGTGACATTGAGAATAAGAAATTGCAGTTAGAGGGTAAGAAATTGGCCATGGAAGAGAAGATGATGCTCTTAGAGCATGAAAGAGGGTTGAGGGAGTTGGATCTGAAAGCCAAAAGTCTAGAGATCAATACCAATGGTGGCAGCGCACCATCAGTGCCTGGAGAAGGGAGGGTGTACATCCCCAAGGAGGTTATTAAGGATTTTATTAAGCATGAGGATATTGGTCAGTGGTTTAAAGCATACGAGGTAGCGATGAGGTCCCACAGAATCCCTGCGATGGACTGGGGAGCGGGGTTGTGGAGCCGAATTGTCAGTGAAGGGAGGGACACGTTGCTAGCATTACCCACTGAGGATCAAATGTCCTCTGCCCCCATGAAGGAGGCCTTGGTAAGGAGGTATGGTTTGACCCCAGAGCTTTATAGGCAGAGGTTGAGAGCTTGTAAGAAGCTGGAGTCAAGCACTTGGGTGGAGTATGTCTCTTATTTTTGCAGAGCACTGGATGGATGGGTTAAGGGTAGCCAGGTAAATAATTTTCAGGGGCTCAATGATTTGGTTGCATGGGAGCACTTGTCAGATAATTGTTTTCCAGAGCTATGCCAGCACCTGATTGACAGTAGACTGACTGACCCCAGGAAGCTTGCTGTGGAGGTGGACCGCTGGGTCAGCACCAGGGTCCAAAAAGGTTGTGTGGAAGACTGCACCAAAGGTGGGCAGGGTCCCCAACAGAAGAGTGGAGGGGACAAGGGTAAACAGAAGGAGTTTCAAAAAGGGCCCCAAAGGAATTCCCAAGGGAACCAAGGTAAGGGTTCCTAGCCTCGCACTGAAAAGAAGCCATGGGTCCGACAGGTAAGCCTGTTCATAGGGGTACCAAGGCATGTTATGGTTGTGGTTAGGTAGGCCACTTCCAAGGGGATCCTAGGTATCCCAAGAAGGTTACCACCACACCCACTGGTGCATGGCCCCGGGAAATGGCTAGTGTAGCGTTGGGGGAGGAGTCAGGTGCCCAAGAGGGGTGGGGTCCCGCAGAAATGAACCTGGTCTCTTTAGGAGACAGTGAAATGGTCCCAAGAGCTCATCTGCCTGATAACATTAAGAATTACAGGCAGTGGGTGACCATCAATGGCCATAGTGTGGAGGCTCTGAGAGACACTGGAGCCAATGTGACAGCTGTCAGTTGTCGGCTGGTGTCTGAGGAGCAGGTGGTCCCCAACACATTCTACCCAGTAGTTGCAGCTGACAACTCAGTGTGCCTCTGCAAAGTGACACAGGTTCCCTTTCAGGGGGGGGGTCTCAGATACCTTGAAAGTAGCTGTGAGGCCAGCCATGCCTCTTGACTGTCTGCTAGGCAATGAATGGGAGAGCTCCCCTTGGGCAAAGGTGGAGTGGATGTCTCATTTAGAGATGTTGGGTCTGCCTCAGTGGGCGTGTGTGACCACTCGGTCTATGGCAGCCGGTAAGGGCATTCAAGAGAACCTAGAGCCTGAAAGAGTGGCCCAGGTGCCTGCCAGAAAGAGAAGAGGCAGAGGGCACTGGAAACCAGCCCACGAAGTTCCCACGGTCCAGGAGGAGGCAAACCTTGAGGGGGATGCCCTGGAGCCTACGGGGGAACAAGTGGCTGAACTGGGGGACCTGCCTGAGCTAACCCATTGGCAGCAGGAAGGGGGCACCACCAGGGAGGAATTCTGCCAGGAGCAGCAGAAGTGCCCTACTCTTGTTGGTTTGCGGCAACATGCTGCAAACCAGGCAGCAGGTGATCAGTCTGGATCACACTGGATTTACTGGGAGAATGGTCTCCTGTATAGCTGCCAAAGGTTGCTGAGCCTGGGTCAGCCCGTGTGCTGTTGGTACTCCAGCGCTTCAGAGCCTTCCCACTGGGTCTGGCTCATGATGTGCCTTTGGCAGGACATTTGGGGCAAGAGAAGACCTTTGAAAGGTTTGTCACCCACTTTTACTGGCCCCAAATGTGTCAGAGTTCGGATACTCATTGTAGGTCTTGCCAGACTTGCCAGGCAAGTTGTAAGAGTGGGACGAAGTGTAAGGCTCCTCTCCAACCTTTCCCTGTGGTCAGCACCCCCTTTCAGAGGTTGGGTATTGACAATGTTGGGTCTCTGGATCCCAAGGCAGCCATGGGCAACAGGTTCATCCTGGTCTTGGTGGACCATGCCACCCAGTACCCAGAAGCCATACCTCTCCAGACTGTGATGGCCCCGTGGTGGATCGTGCGTTTATGGGGATTTTCTCACGTGTGGGGTTCCCCAGAGAGGTGGTGTCCAACCGTGGTACCAACTTCATATCTAAGTATATGAAGTCCCTGTGGTAGGAGTGCGGTGTTACCTACAAGTCCACCACTCCTTACCACCCCCAAGGTAATGGGCTGGTTGAGAGATTAAACCGGACCCTGAAGGGCATGATTATGGGTCTTGGTGAACCCATGAGGCATAAGTGGGACGTCCTCTTACCGTGCCTTTTGTTTGCTTACTGGGAGGTACCACAGAAGTCCTTAGGGTTCAGTCCCTTTGAGCTACTGTATGGGCATCCTGTAAGAGGACCTCTAAGTCTGGTCAAAGAAGGCTGTGAGAAAGCTCCCAGTAAACCTCCCCAGGATGCATATAGCTAGATGCTGACCTTCAGGAACCAGACTAAGCGCTTCAGACAACTCGCTCAGGTGAATCTGGAAGCCAGCCAGGAGATGAAACGTTGGTATGATCAGAATGCCACTCTGATCGAGTTTCAGCCTGGACAGAAAGTGTGGGTCATGGCCCCAGTGGAGCCTTGTGCGCTCCAGGATAAGCGGACCAGACCATTTGAGGTGGTGGAGCGCAAGAGTAAAGTCACCTACTTAGTGGACTTGCAGTCTCCAAGGAACCCTTTGCGGGTCCTGCATGTGAACCATCTTAAGCCCCACTTGGAGAGATCTGAAGTGGGCATGTTCCTAGCAACAGATGCTGGAATGGAGGAGGAAACTGGGCCTCTTCCTGACCTCCTGTTTGCGAAGGAATACGATGGGTCAGTGGACGGTGTAACCCTCTCTCCCGCCCTGACTCCTGAACAGCAGAGTGACTGCCGCCAACTTTTGGGGCAGTTTGCTGCTCTGTTCTCCCTGGCCCCTGGTGTCACTCAGTGGTGTGTCCATGATGTGGACACTGGGGTCAGTCCTCCTGTGAAGCATGACATTTACAGAGTGACTGACAGGGTCAAGGCTTGCATCAAGGAGGAGGTCTCCAAGATGTTAGCACTAGGGGTGATTGAGCCCTCAAACAACCCTTGGACCAGCCCAGTGGTCTTGGTCCCAAAGGCTGCCGCACCCGGTGCCACGCCAGAACTCCGGTTCTGTGTGGACTACCGAGGGCTCAATTCGGTCACCAGGTCACCAGGACTGATGCGCACCCCATCCCCAGACCTGATGAGCTCATAGATCGGTTGGTAGCTGCCCGGTACCTCAGTACGTTTAACTTAAAGTCTGGGTACTGGCAGATTGCCTTAACTGATGGGGCCAAGGAGAGGTCAGCATTCTCAAAGCCAGAGGGGCACGACCAATTCCAGGTGATGCCCTTTGGGTTGAAGAATGCCCCTGCCACCTTTCAGAGGTTGGTCAACCATGTGTTGGCTGCACTGGAGGATTTTAGTGCCGCCTACCTGGATGACATCATAGTTTTCATTGCCACTTGGGAGGAACATCTGCACCACCTCTGGGAAGTGTTGAAGGCTCTGCAGAGGGCAGGCCTCAAGATCAAGGCAAGCAAGTGCCAGATCGGGCAGGGCTCTGTGGTGTACTTGAGACACCAGGTGGGGCGCGGCCAGGTGGCGCCCCTACAGCCCAAGATTGATACCAGTCTGGCTTTGGAAACCCCCAAGACCCGGACAGAGGTGAGAGCCTTCTTAGGACTCACCGAGTATTACAGGAGATTTGTCAAGGGGTATGGCACCATTGTTGCCCCCTTGACAGAGCTGACTTCCAGGAAGCAGCCCAGGAAGGTAAACTGGACTGACGCCTGCCAGAAGGCTTTTGATGCCCTGAAATCTGCCATGTGCACAGCGCCCATGCTTCAGGCACCCAACTTCTCAAGGGAATTCATTGTGCAGACAGATGCTTCAGAGCATGGTGTGGGGGTTGTGCTCTCACGGTTAAATGAGGAGGGCCTAGACCAACCTGTAGCCTTCATTAGAAGGAGGTTACTTTCCCAGGAACAGAGGTGGAGTGCGATTGAGCGTGAGGCATTTGCTGTGGTCTGGGCACTGAAGAAGCTGCGGCCCTACTTGTTTGGGGCTCACTTCCGGGTTCAGACCGACCACAGGCCTCTCAGATGGCTGATGCAAATGAGGGGTGAGAATCCAAAGCTGTTGAGGTGGTCCATTTCCCTGCAGGGGATGGACTTTACGGTGGAACACCACCCTGGTACAGAACACGCCAATGCTGATGGTCTGTCCAGATTTTTCCGCATTAGTGAAGAGAACTCCCAAGAGGGTGAGTAGTTCTTCCCACATTTCAGCTGGAGGGGACACTTGTTAGACCTGGCATCATTGGCGTGGGTTTCCCCTGTATTTTTGCCTTGACCTCCTGTGTTTTTGCTGTGTGTTGGACTCCATTTTACTGGTCTAGATGCTTTGGGCACTTTGCCACTGCTATTCAGTGCCAAAGTGCAAGTGCTCCCTGTGTAAATTATTGTTATGGATTGGTGATTCCATGATTGGCATATTTGATTTTCTACTTTTCAGACCCTAGTACAGTGCACTGTGTGTGCCCAGGGCCTGTAAATCAAATGCTGCTAGTGGGATGCAGCACTGATTGTGCCACCCACATAAACAGCCTGTAAATGTAACAGTCAGGTACTGCCATGTCGACTTGGCCAGACCCTACCCTTCCCTTTTCTTACATGTTAGTCACCCCTAAGGTAGACCCAAGGTACCCCTGTGGGCAGGGTGCTATGTATGTAAAAGGTAGGACATGCCCTAATGTGTGTGGCATGTCCTGATAGTGAAATACTGCCAATTTCATTTTTCACTATTGCAAGGCTACCTGTTCCCATAGGATAGAATGGGGAGTTTGCTTATAACATCTTATAAACATAACTACCCCTCGGAACAAGGTAGGAAAATAAAGTTTAGTATGCCTGAACTCAGAATGTTAAAATGCATCTTTTATTGACGGTGATTTTTACATTCTGTGTTTGAAAATACCACTTTTAGAAAGTAGGTATTTTCTTGCTTAGCCATCCAGTGGGCCTCTGCTATGTTTGTGTATTGCATGTCTGGCTTTGGATGACGAGCTGGGGAGGAGCAGTGGCTCTAGAGAGTCTGATGAGTCAAGGCTGGGTTGAATAGACCTGGGCTGCATTTAGAGTAGGGGGAGGAGATTTCCTTTCACCTGAATGGGCCTGGTCTGCCTTCCACAATGCTGTCTCCACCTCCTTACAGGAAGTTGCACCAGAGAGGACAGAACTGGTCTTCACCAAGCTCAGGGCATCTCTGCCACCAGGGAACAGGGGATTTTGTAGTATAAGTTTTGGGGCCCAGACCCCAGAACTTTAGATCACTTCTGGGAATCAAGAGGAACCTTTGCCAAGGGGAAGAGCCAGAGAAGCTGAGGAGGAATACTGCCACTGTGCTGTTTCCTGTCTGGGGTTGGCCTGCAGTGGCTACCTGCTGCCAAGGAAAGGAGAAAGGGCTTTACTGTTTGCTGTGTCCCCTGCTTGAGGAAGATCTCCAAGGGCTTGAAACTGAGCTTGCCTCCTGTTCTGAAGTCTCAGGGACACAAAGACTTCACCACCAGCTTCCCTGAACTTCCTTGCTGGGAGTTCTGACCTGCAAAGAGGCGCCTGCTGTTGTTCTGGACCTCTAGAAACTGTTTTCCGCTGGGAGCTGGAAAATCAATGCACCACCGAGAAGCGTGACGCATCCGTACCTGTTTCCGACGCATCGCTGAATAAACCAGCCCAGCACCTGCTGCGGCTTGAGAAATCGCTGCACGCCGCATCGAGTGCAATGATCTCCGAAGTCCGAGATCACCGCACCGATTCCGATGCAAGCCCTGCTGTGCGGCTGCAAGAATCCACGCATCGTCCTGGATCATCGCATCGCATCAAGGCGCCAAGTCTGCCGCATCGTTGTGGGATGCAGTAAGAAACCGACGCATCACCTCCCCACACAGTAAGAAACAACGCATCACCTTCCCTGCGCCCATTTTTGTTTGTTTGCGTGACTCATCCAAGGTACTTTGTATGAAAAGTG
This sequence comes from Calotriton arnoldi, assembly GCA_963921515.1. Lineage (NCBI taxonomy): Eukaryota > Metazoa > Chordata > Amphibia > Caudata > Salamandridae > Calotriton > Calotriton arnoldi. Next base: position 244,208 of record CAWUFW010001822.1, read on the forward strand.
TTGCATCTGCAATTTGCTTTGAACTGAACTATTTCTACCATCTAAAAGTCATATTTTTATTACTATATTGTGGATTTTTGTCATTTGGTCTTGTTTTGGTTTAGTGTCACGATCCGGCTGCCGGTTATCACTGACTGCATGACACGGGTGTGTTGGGCATCGTGAACGCACTCTTATCGAAACTACAACTCCCGTTAGGCAACGCGAGTCACGTTTCACGTGACACCGACGCGACGCCAGTTACGGTAGAAAAGGCGGTGAAAGGAATCACTCGCCGCCGATAATTCTGGATGATCGTAGCAGACTTCAATCGGACAGCGGACTTTTGGGCGGTAAGAGTGCGCAAGCACAAGCTATCATACCGTCAGCTGGTGAAAGGAGGCAGAGGAGTTTCTACACCTCCCTCGAACCTCCACTGTCGTGTCTCCTCTGTTGGCTGGGACCAGTTCATTGGTTTCGTGCAGAGGAGTCTCTAGGCTTTTTCAGAGCCCGCTTCATTTGGTAAGGCAAAAACCCCCTGTTGGAGAGACAACTTATTCACAGGTCTCATGCGGGGAGGTTAAGAACGCCTTGTCCTTATGTGGGCAATATTGGTCGCAGAAAGTTTATACCTCAACTCAGACTGTATACGTGGTTGAGATATTGTCGAGCCGGTTATATGTTGTAACCAGGATCGTTCTTCTACATGCTGGTGTTATTGTGCAACGAACAAACACGAGCATATCACCAACTGGATAAGGGCAAGACTGTTGTGGTTACTTATTCCAGTTGCACCCCTTCACCTTTTTCCTGTTTTTTGTTCTCCTTATATTTTATATAGGAGAGAGTTACCAGAGAGGGTGTGCCTTCATTACAGGCACGACAAAACAGGCCTCACTTCATGTGTCATTTTGTTTCATGTTGTGTTCCTGTCACCACCTTCAACTCTCTTCTATAATCCTACTACACCTTCTTTATTTACAGGTGGGTGTGGTAGACGTTGTGAATCAAGTCAGTTATTGTCGCTTATTTGTGAGCCATAATAAGTGTTGCGCTGTGCTCATTTTGCACTCTTGTATCCTTTTCAGATCTCCTTCCCTGCAGTCCCTACCCTTTCCTTCCCCCGCTCGATTGCCTCAATAGTCTGTGTGTTATTCTATGCCAGACTTGGGGCTGTCCAGAGGTGGGCCCCCTTTGAGCATCAACACGATTCCGAGGATCCAGAACGGAGCCTGACATTTAGATAAAGACTACTTATTTTTCTAAACTGGTCTGGTGTCCATTTGTAGTGTTTTCACTGTATTATTGTATGTGTACACACTGCCTCTGGGATAAGCCTGTCTGCTCGTGTCAAGCTACCAAGGGGGTGAGCATGGGTTATTTTAGGAGTGTATCCCCCTTACCCTGACTAGAAGCAAGGGTCCCTATTTGGACAAAGGTACCTACCTCTGCCAAATAGAGACCCCCATTTCTAACATTTGGGATTTCCACACAAGGTCCAAGCTACCATCTCCCTTGTTCTGTCCAAACTCGATTACGCCAATAGCCTCTACCACGGATCACCTTTAACAACCATGAAAAGACTACAACGGATTCAGAACTCGGCTGTCAGACTACTCTTGCATATCAAACCGCGAGACCACATCTCACCTGCCTTGAAAGCCCTGCATTGGTTACCAGTTGCCAGAAGATCCACGTTCAAGCTGCTTTGTATCACCCACAAAGCAATACATAGAATCGGACCGCTCTTCATCAGATATAAAATCACAAAACACATTCAACAAAGGAACCTCCACTCTAAAGGGGCATCTCGCCTCAAAATCCCAAGATACAAGAAAAAAAACATGGGTGGCACATTCTTCTCTGTTCAAGCAGCCAAACTATGGAACTCTTTACCCCTCAACATAAGATCCACCGACAGCCACCTTATCTTCAGAAAACTACTCAAGAATTGACTCTTCCCCACATAAGCACCATACGCAAACAGAAATTTACAGCATATCCCTCTGTATATAAGCATTTATTTTCACTATAGATATGTACCTATCTTTGTGTATTGCTTTGTATAAACATGTAGAATAATTATGTTGTAAAAAAAAAATGTACAATAACACTTGAAAACCGTAGTTTATCTGGTGCATCTTTGGTCTACATGTACTTGCTTCCATTGTGCATCTATGTACCTCCCATGTACTTGGATCTGTGTGTTTGTTACTTTTCTCCTGAAAAAGCATATCCAAGGCACTACCCTATTTCTCATCCTGTACCTCTATCAATACCTTTAGTCTACATATACTTACCTCCTTTATGCATCTATATACTTTCAATGTACTTATGGATCTATATATTTATCACTTTCTTCTTATTTAGCATTTCCAATGCACTACCTTATTTCTCAGCCTATACTTCTCTCAATATATCTTCTAGCCCAACTTTCTGACTCATCTCAAACTTCTTTCTACTACTCTTTCCAATGCACTACCCTATTTCTCACCCTATACATCTATCAATATGTCCTCTACATCCACTTTCTCATTTATCCCAAACCCCATACCACTACTATGATCCCCGAAATAACCCTTTCTAGACTCTCCCCTACTCTACCCCTCCTTGCATCATCTGACACCTCTTTTACTATACCGCTCCCCCAAAACAAACCTTTCTAAACTCTTCCGTCTGACTCTTTCCCTTTTTACTCATCCAAAAGCCTCCTCCTACTGCTAGACCTCCAAAAAAAAAAAAAATCCAAATCCTTCACTCTTCTAACCCTCCACTATCCTTTTCAATCAAAATAACAGACTAACATGTTCACTTCTCAAATTCCATATTCCACTATACTAATTCACCACTAATCCTTTATGGGTTCCAGAGTAGCGTGCTACTCGCCAATAAAGTGTTTCAACACCCCATCAAGGTTACAAGCTCTATATAAATGCAAACCTTTTTCCCTTTTCTATCCCGCCGCCTACCCTTCTCTATCCAAATAACTGAATAACATATCCACCACTCAAATTACTTCATATTTCACTATACTAATTTTCAACACTAATCCTTTATGGGTTCCGGAACTTCCGGAGTAGCTTGCTACTCACCAGAAAAGAGCTTCAACACCCATCAGGGGTAACAGGTGCTATATGATTGCAAACCTTTCTTCCCCTTCTAACCCTCCGCTATCCTTCTCACTCCAAATAACTGACTAATATCCACCACTCAAATTACTTTCATATTTCACCATACTAATTCACCACTAATCCTTCATGGGTTTCTGGAGTAGCGTGCTACTCGCCAAAAAAAGCGCTTTAACACCCCATCAGGGGTAACAAGCGCTATATAAATACAAGCCTTTTTCACTCTTCTATCCTTCTGCTATCCTTCCAAATCCAAATAACTGACTAACCTATCCACCACTTAAAATTACTTTCATATTTCACTATACTAATTCAACACTAATCCTCTATGGGTCCCGGAGTAGCGTGCTACTTGCCGAAAAAGCACTTTGGCGCCTCGTCAGGGGTAGGAAGCGCTATGTAAATGCAATTACAATACAATACAATATCACTAGCTGATACAGCTGAAACTTTTTCTACTCCAATTACTGCACTGGGCACATAAATAAACTTGTTCTAAATTTTTTCAACGCAGATTCTAAACTGTACCCACAGAAGCATTGGTCCTCAGATGGACCTTTCTTCGTCGCAGTGAGGGGTGAGAATTCAGGATGTCAAAACCGTTGGCCCCTCAATGAGGACCATTATTTGGTAGTCAACTCACAAGTTAGAGATAAGGTTCAAATACACTACCCTCAGAACCACGCTGTAAAAATAAAGTATTGCCATTGTATGACCCAACCTCCTAAAGAAGCTTAATCCAAACAGGATTATACAAACCAAAAGCTCTGCAGTCGTTACAGAGAATAAAAGAAGCAGAACCTGATGTTCTGAAAATAATCTATGACTCTCCCTGTTACGTGTTTAGAAATCAATCTCCCATAAGCACAGTTTCTATGGAAAGAACATTAAGACACAATAACAAGACTAAGACAATTTAGGTAATTTGGTTATTGTATTAGAGATCTAAAATCAATGCATATAAACAACATTTTAAGTAGCTCTGTTAAGAATCTTACAGCACGTAGTATAAAACCACACATTTAGTCAAAGTATTCTAATCATAAAGAGGATGATTTAAGGTTATAGAGTCCTAATAGCAATGAAGGCAGGAGGATGGTTCAAAAGAGTTCACTCAAAAAGGGACAAAGGGATCAAGTTAAAGTCCATTAGGGGAAAGTCATTGGGCATGGGCAAAAAGGGGAATGGAGCAAAATCCAAATCAGGAAAGTTCATATATATATTAGTTTTCCACTTCGCCGAAACTGACGATCTCATTCGTAACGGGTGCATCTACTCGTGGAGGTGATTCCGCGAACCATTAAAAAACCTCCAAAAGGAAACGTAGCGCACTTGGGAGCTCTCCTTTGAATGCTTTATTAGAAAACCACCAAAAACTGACAAACGCGTTTTGTCAATTCAAAAGCTCCCGAGTGTGCTATGTTTCCTTTTGGAGCATATATATATATATAAAATGCATTTTTTGTTTTGCTAATAGCTTTGGAGGCCATTTGAGAAATCTCCACGAAACGTTACAAACATTTACTATTTTTTGCTTAGTTTATGAATGGGAACTTTTGGGGTGATCTGTCAAGTGGAGCAGAGAAAAAAGGGGGTCCCTAAACACAAAATCCCCAGGCATTTTCCATAGAATCTTTTAGGCAGCTCTACCACAAAAACTGCTGAACGGAATTACACCAAATTTGGCAGTAAGCTAGATCTTGGTCCACAGAGCGTGCTTTTTGTGATTTGGTGTAAATCCATTTGGTAGTTTTGGAAATATTAGGATACAAAAATATTTCTATATTTGGACAGTTGGGTTCAAGGGACTCTCAAACCCAATTTTAAAATATAGAGCCTTCTGATTGATCCAAGGGGCTTTTTTACCCTTGACCATCTTGCTACCAAGGGAGTAACGCTCCCACAGGAGCAAGACTCTGATCAGCTAACAGCAACATAAAAAAAATGTTGCTGGCAGCCATTAAAGGACTTGGGGACATAGTTCCCTGTTTTGCAAAGTTATTTAAAAAAATATAAGGGCGCAGGGTAGGTGTACACTGTCCTCATAGACTTTGTGGGGGGGCAAAAAATAAAATAAATTAGGTGTTTTTGCCACAATCCAGCAGGAGTCATGAGGGGTCATGTAAAAAAAAAAAGAAAATGTCGGCCTGCCAATTTTTGGGAAGGGGGTGTGAGTGGGGCCCCCCTCTCTGAGCCAATTTGGGTCCTGTGTACCACATCCCCTGGGGCCCACTTACAAAAAAAAGGGGAGGGGATGTTTGGCCCTCCATCCCAAGCCTGTTGCAGCCCCATCCCTGAGGCCAAACTCTTTATTTTTAGGGGAAGGAGAGTATGAGGCACGGGGACCCTATCCATCAGGACCAAACATTTAATTTGCCCCCTCCCTGCGCCGAAATCGGCCCCAGTCACCCCATTCCCCAGGGTCAAAAATGAGTACAGGGGAGGGGGTGTGCAGCCCCTCCCCCCTCACTTAACCTTACAAGGCCTCAGAGACCTCATCCCATGGTGCTGGATCTTTAACTGTATTCTGGGGAGCCCACCCACGGGACACTGTGGTTTTCCCTGACCGCAGGAAGGGAACAAAGTGTGCTCCCAAGCTTTGAAAATGCTCCTGCTGGGTGGGACACACTTCTGTTTCCCTGCCTGCACTCTTGTGGGCAGAGAAACTGCGATCGCTCCCATCCTTTGGAAGCAAGCAGTAGTAGCTGCTTCTTGTGGGCAGGTGCAATGTCGGCTCCAGTATGGGAGCTGGCTTGGGCCGCAGGGGCCTTGGGGGTTCCTCCGCAGCACCCAAATTTATGTTTGGCCCCAGGGAATGGGGTCCCTGGGGCCCATTTGGTCTTGGGGAGGGGGATCACATGCCCACCTCCACTTATAGAAAAGTAATTGGCCCCCAGGGGGTGGGGTCTTTGGTTCCTTCATAGGCTCAAGAAATGGGGGCCATGTGCCCTCTCCCCTTTAGTTAAAATATGGCCCGAGTGATGAAATACCTGGGACCCATTTGGCATTGGGGAGGGGGGCCATGTCCCCCTCCCCTTTAATTAAAACATTGCCCTGGGTTGGGGTCCCTGGGGTCCATTTGGGCTCAGGGAGGAGGCCACGTGCCCCCTCCCCTAATGTAGAAGTATTTGGCCCCAGGGGGGTTGAGTCCCCGGGGCTTCCTAAGGTGCAGAAGTGGGGGCACATACCCCCCTCCCTATACCTAAAGCAGTGATACTGAAAGTGTGGACCGGGGCTGCTTGCGGCCCTCCTTACCTTCACATGGGGCCCTCTGCCGACCTACCGCACTGGGTTGTTGTTTAGTTAAGAACACACTAACTTTCAGAAAGATGTTAAATAAAGGGGCAAGCTTTTGTTTACATGATAACTGAAGGAAAAGAAGCAAATAAGGTATCCAGCACCACCAAACTTTAGGAGCACATTCATTTTTAAGACCTCTCGCAATAAACATGTATAAAAATGACAACGTCTCTTCAAAATTCAAAAACGTTTATTCCATTGACATGCATAAGCATTTCACTTCAGTACATCAATTTATATTAGTGCAGTAAAAACTATTTTGTAAAAGTGATAGTTTTCAAGAAAAAGAACGAAGAAGCATTCATGCCTCCGCCCACCCTGACAACAATGCCAATAGTGAGCTAAGAGGCAAGCCATTTGTCGCGTTGATCCCTCTGGGTGGCCTGGGTTGCTATTGTACATGGGCAACATTATAGTTTATCATCTCAAACACAAGAGAAGGTTTTCTACAGTATATATCCTGTACACCCATATTTCAAGGTGCTCTTACATGTGATAATGAAGAAAACAATTGCCTAGGATCACACAATTTGGTCAAGTGGGGTAGCAGGGACTGATCGTATGTTTTGTGGTTCCTTCTTTTTTTGATACTCGACTCTGCCAAAGTAGTGATAGTAAGTAGAGAAGGCTGATCCTAAGGTTGGTAGAGGGATAGCGATTCAGATACTGCATAACACTGTATTTTCAAATCTATGTATCTTCCAGAGACTAGGGGTTCATTTGAAAGACAGTATGGAATGAGACCTTCAAAATAACTCCATGACACACTGACCACACCATGTACGTGCTTTGCTTTCCCAACTCCCACCTTACCGCCACCCTGGCCCTGCAAAGCACTACTCCCACTCCGCTGGTATTAATGAGGCTTTCGGGTACACCACAGTCCATACTTTGCGGCCCCTTGGAGAATGTTTTGGGAGTACCCATGACTTAAAGTATGCCCCAGGGATGGGAGTCTTGGGGCCCATTTGAGCTGGTTGAGCGCGGCCACATCTCCCCTCCCCTAATGTTAATATATTTAGCCCTGGGGGGTGCAGTCCCCGGGGCCACGTAAAGCTTGGGGAGAGGAACCACACACTATTCTACCCTAATAATATATATTTTGGCCCCAGGGGATTGGGTCCTCAGGGCCAATGGTGACTTGGCGAGGGGGTTGCGGGACCCCCTCCCCAGGCTGGGGGTGGCTGCTTGCAGCCCCGCCATGCACAGCTAATTATCCAACATAATACATCACTTATGACATTTTCTATAACATCATTAATAACATAACTGCAACATTTAAAGTTACATTATTGATGACAAGACTGAGCATGGCAGGGGTTGCGAGCTACAGTTACCTTAGGGCGCGAGTTATCATTAATAGTGATAACTATAACTGGTGAAATTTAGATTTTTTGGGGGTTTAAAGTGCTACGTTGGCACTGAAATTTTCACCTAACTATAACAGCACGTTAACCTTAGATTTTTTCAGTATATATATATATATATATATATATATATATATATATATATATATATATATATATATATATATATATTATCTACTGGCGGTCGCCAGTAGATAGTTATAGTTAGGACCTATTTTCCATAGGAAATCCGCGACATTCTATTTGAAATAACTCTTGCGCCGGTTGACGAATCTTCGCCAAAGCTTCCAACTTGTTGGGGCGCTCCGCTCCGCTCCTACCCTGAAAGTCTCGGGTTGATTCGTCAAGCGGGGGCTGAGAAAAAAGGGGGGTCCCAAAACACGTTTTCCCCATTCATTTTTCCATAGGATCCTTTCATCGCAGCTACAGCCCGAACTGCTGAATGGAATTACACCAAATTTGGCAAAGAGGTAGCCCTTGGTTCAGTGTCGTGCCTTTTGCTTAAATGGTGTAAATCCGTTCAGTAGTTCCTGAGAAAATCAAAAGTAAAGTCACATATATATCTATGGACGAGTAGGGTCCGCGTACCCTCCCGATCACGAGCTGCATGCTAATTGGCTGTCAAGTGGCTGTCAACACTCCAATTCAGGAAGTGTTGGCAGCCATTTTGTCCCTCGGTAGAACCGAGGGACAGAAACAAGTGCGCAAAGCGCAAAAAGGGGGCAGGGTAGAAACACCCTGACCCCCACGTCTGCTCAGGGGGTCCCACAAGGACCCCCTGGGCAGAAAAGCATTTTTTTTTAAATCGGCGTGATGCGCTTAGGGTGCGCGGATCCCGTCGTAAAAAAAAAAAACGAAGCGCGGTCTCCGGCGCTTCGATGCTAATTTGCCCCCGGGTGGGCCAAGTCCCGGGGGCATGCGGGGGGTGGGTTTATAGTTAATGGGGGGGCCTCTAAGGCCCCCCAAGCCCCGGGGACCGCCACCCCCCGGGGCTTTCTAATAAAAATGGTGCGGGAGGGCTCTGAGCCCTCCCGCAGCCCCGGGGACCGCCACCCCCGGGGCTTCTTTTTTAAAATTTAAAATACCTGTGTGGGGGGGCTCCAGCCCCCCCCACACGCCCCAGGGACCGCCACCTCCCCGGGGCACTAAAAATTTTAAAATGGGGGTCCGTTTCGGACCCCCGAAGCCCCGGGGACCACCACCTCCCCGGGGCTTTGCAGAAGTGGGGAGGGGGGCCGCGCGGCCCCCCTCCTGGAGCCAGTGATGGCCCTGGGGACCGCCACCCCCCAGGGCCAGCTCCTGCAGTGTCCCGGGGTGTCTACCCCCGGGACACTGTAGTTTGCTATGGCAGGACGGGAGCCTCGTGGCTCCCGCCCTGTCATTGCAAACTGCTTTGGATATTGGAAGCGAGAGCAGGAAACCTGCTTCCAATATCCAAAGCAAATTGCTTTTCCACATGGGGAGCTGCATGTTAGCAGCTCCCCATGTGGAAAGCAATGCCGGCTCCCGCAGGACGCGGGGAGCCGGCATGGTCCGTGGGGAGTTGGGGTCCCCCACGGACCCCAAAGGATAGGGCCAGCTCCGGAGGATGGGGTCCCCGGGGCAAGTAGTGGCCCGGGACGGGGGCCACGCGGCCCCCCTCCCCAAAAATAATTAAAAATAAAAAAATAAAAATAAAGGCCGGCCCCGGGGGATGGGGTCCCCGGGGCCTAAGGAGGCCTTAGGAGGGGGGCCACGCAGCACCCCTCCATGAAAATTTAAAAAAAAAAATAAGATGGCAATGGCCCGGGGGACGGGGTCCCCGGGTCGAAATTGGCCACGGGAGGGGGGCCCACACGGTACCTTTCCCGGTCCTTTTTTAAAAAATAAATAAAAGGGGGTCAGGCCCTGGGGGATGGGGTCCCCAGGGCTCAAAAAAATTACAAAAAAGGGGGGCCACACTTGTCAGCACTCTGCAAACGCGCCCCCTGGCGCGTCTGCAGATGGGGAACGAATTCCCCTTGAATACTGGGGGTCCCTGGGGGCCAACTAGCCCACCAGGAACCTCCAGTATGCGCCAGGGGGCTGCGTTGCAGAGAGGTGTACAGAGGCCACGCCCCTTTTTACACCTCTCTGCAACGCAGCTCTGTGGCGCTTTTTGGAGGTACATGTTGGGCTAGTTGGACTCCAGGGACCCTCAGGATTCAAGGGGACTTAATCCCCCAACTTAAAACGCGCCATGGGGCGCGTTTGCACAGTGGTGAAGGGAGGGGGCGGGGCTTCAGGTGACATGTGTGCAAACAGGCCCCATGGCGCATTTTAAGATGGGGAATTAAATCCTCTACAATCCTGAGGGACGTCCAGAAAGCGCCACAGAGCTGCGTTGCAGAGAGGTGCAAAAAGGGGCGTGGCCTCTGAACACCTCTCTGCAACGCAGCTCCCTGGCGCATACTGGAGGTACAGGGTGGGCTAGTTGGACCCCAGGGACCCTCATGATTCAAGGGGACTTAATCCCCCAACTTAAAACGCGCCACCGGGCGCGTTTGCACAGATGTCACCTCAGGCCCCGCCCCCTCCCTTCACCATTGTGCAAATATTCCTCTAAAATCCCAGTACTGATCCTGAAAAGTAATTTTAACCGTACTTACCAGTAACTTGAATTTCCTTCCATAGGCTAACATTGACTGGTTTCACTTGGAAATTCTTCTAAGTGTGGAGTTTTGGAACTTTATAATATTCCTCTAAAATCAGCCGAACTACGAATTCCGATTTACTCACCTGTTATCAGGAGAGAACCCAGTGCTGCATCTTTTAGCCCAGCACTGACCTTGAAAAGTAATTCTAACCGTACTTACCAGTAAATTGAATTTCCTTCCATAGGATATCATTGCCTGCTTTTTGCTGAAAAAGTTTCTAAGTGTCGATTTTTGAAACATACAAATATTCCTCTAAAATCAGCAGAACTACGAATTCCGATTTACTCACCTGTTATCAGGAGAGAACCCAGTGCTGCATCTTTTAGCCCAGCACTGACCCTGAAAAGTAATTCTAACCGTATTTACCAGTAACTTGTATTTCCTTCCATAGGAATCCATTGTCTGGTTTTCAGCAGAAAAGTTTCAAAGTGTCGATTTTCACAAACTACAAATATTCCTTAAAAATCGCCTGTATGACTTAAACGCATTCTTTCAACTGTCTACAGGAGATGCACCAGTGCTGGATCCAAGATCCACCACTGAGTAAGAAAAAGTAACGATAACACTACTTACCTGCTAAGTGAATTTCCTCCCATAGGATAGCATTGGTGATTCTATGTGAAAAAGTTTCTAAGTGTCAACTTTTAAAATACAATAATATTCCTTAAAAATCACTACTGTAACCAAAACGCTTTTACTCAACTGTTTACAGGAGATGTCCCAGGACTGAATCTAGGATCCAGTCCTGTGGTTAGAAAAGTAATCCATAAAGTAACTAATTGCATTTAACTAGAAATTCACATTGAGCTCAATGTTGCATTGTGTTTGAAATTGTGTTGCCCATTGCAACAACTGTAACTACTGTACTTAAAAGTCTATTGCCTATTTGCAAAGTATTTAAACTAAAGTAATTCATTCTGAGAAAGTATATTTTGTAATGTAATGTATAATGTAATTACAATGTATTTTAAAAAATAAAATATCTAAAAATAAATAGTTTAAAAAAATGTAGTAAATCAGTATCAAAAAAATAAATATAACAATTAATACATTTAAAAATTGTCATTTACAAAACCTTTGAAATTCACTGAAAAAAACCATAGGTTTCAGACATGTTATAGTTAGGAATTAGCATTTAAAAAACCTTTGAAATTCACTGAAAAAACCATAGGTTTCAGGCACGTTATAGTTAGAAATTAGCATTTAAAAACCTTACAAATTCACTGAAAAAACCATAGGTTTTAGGGACAGTTATAGTTAGTTGGACATTGCACTCGTACAAAACCCGTGAAATTCCCCGTTATAGTTCGTTCAGGTAACTATAACTCGCGCCCCTCAATGCACTGCTGATGACGTCACATATTACATCACTCATGACATGGTCAGTGACATCACTGATGACATCACTGATGACATCTCAAATGACATCACTGATGACATCACTGATGACATCATCCATGTGATAATTTGATGCATCTTCTCACACCCTAATATAACTTTTGATACACCCACTGTAAATTACAGACTGCCATTGTCAAAACCATAGACACTCCAACACCAATTACTATATACACACTCACTGATTCTTAGGTCTACACACACACATCTACTCACTCACCCGTACTGTCACTCGTACTTATAGTCACTCAGTACAGGACTATTATATGCACTCATACACCTATATAAATACTCACACACCGCCACTCATCCATAGAGGTACTCACACACCTAGTCAGTCATGCAAAAAATTAAGCACACACCCATGTACTCACCTATACAGTTATACACACACCAGCTCACTTACTCATACAAATACTAGCACATTCTTACGCTCTTATACAATCTCTGATACAAGCACACACTCATCCATACAGTCACTCTCACAATCACACACTCTCGCTTATAGCTATTTATATACTCCAACACACATATATACTGCCTTTCACATATGTAGTTACTCACACATGTACCACTGGGACATACATTCACTCACTAACACCCTCTTACACACACTTACCCACCCATACAGTCTATCACAGATGCACTCTTGAAACCATCCACCCAGTGAATCACCCACTCACACATCTATGCACAGAGTCACACACACCCCACCCACACAAACACTCAGGCACCCATACAGATACTCAGACAACCAATCAATAACTCATATAGACACTCATGTAGCTATTCACAAACCCATGCAGCCACTTACACAGCAACAGACAGACGGATACAGACATTCACCCAGTTTAGTCACTAACCCATGCATTCAGTAAGATACGTTTAATCACTCACTTATAGAGTTAGTCACGCACCTACTAAATCATCCATTCAGACACTTATACACCCACTCATTCTTCAATACGCCTTTCCCTATATATATTAAACATATTTAAACTTTACAGAAACACACAGTCACTGGATGATGTCATCAGTGATGTCATTTGAGATGTCATCAGTGATGTCATCAGTGATATCACTGACCATGTCATGAGTGATGTAATATGTGACGTCATCAGCAGTGCATTATGGGGCGCGAGTTATAGTTACCTGAACTAACTATAACGGGGAATTTCACAGGTTTTGTACGAGTGCAATGTCCAACTAACTATAACTGTCCCTAAAACCTATGGTTTTTTCAGTGAATTTGTAAGGTTTTTTAAATGCTAATTTCTAACTATAACGTGCCTGAAACCTATGGTTTTTTCAGTGAATATATATATATATATGATTCACCAAATGGCCCTTCAGCGGGGGGCGCTCAATTTAGCTGGTGCCCACGGCGAGACAAGGACCGTTCTCGCAATATATTATTCACCAAGAAAATAAACGTGGCACTCTCCTTGGATGGTTAACTGGTTTTATTCACACCACCACTCTTCTCCTCCTAAGCGTTTCGACCCCACAATAGGTCTTGATCACGGTAGTAAACACAGTCCTTTCTTAGTTTCCTATTTTTATACTGAATCCCCAGTCCACCCATAATGAGGCATTGTGGGATCAGTAGTTTCGAAATCACAAGTTCAATTGTATATCATTGAATAAACATTATTGATGGATAAATGCGGTGTTTCATCATACCCCATTCTTTCTTCATTATACGTGTGTTATTACTATCATATACGTGATGCTTACCAATAAACAAAATCATTTGTTGGTACAATAACCATTAAATAATTTATACATTAAATATGTAAAATCTCATATAAGATAAAGGGCCTTACAAAGGAGAAGAGGATACAACGACTTGCGCTGGATGGCGCTCTAAGCTAAGGAATAGTTAGATTTACTATTCCAACACCTTCCCTACTGTAACGTAGGCTGGAGTTGGAACAGTAAATCATACTATTCCTAAGTCCAGCGCTCTCCAACGCAAGTCGTTGTAACGACTTGCGTTGTAATGCCTGCGCTAGTAGTATCGCGGTGTAAACACCGCGATGTAACGTCATACATTCTGTATTTTCTGTAATGGAGGAGTTTTGTTTGGATATATATATATATATATATATATATATATATATATATATATACAAAGAGTTGCCTCTAGGGTGGGATGCACTCCCAGGTGGAGATTACGCCAAAGCAAGGGCACACGCCATGAACAAAGTCCTTTTCTGGTTTCCTGCCAGACGCGTTTGGGCCAACGCCTCTTCAGTGGCAGACCATGTGACGTGACGGCGTGCGGCAACCACCAGTAAATCCCCGCAATAATTATGCTCAGGTGAACCACCTGAAGCAATGCTTCCTGGGACTGGTGGTTCAGTAAAACCCAAGTGGGTCGCTGTCCGACACTCACATTCAAAAATGTCTTTAAAGGATTGCCGATGCTCGCACCGGCACCCCTGCATATAACAGGCACCTCCTGTTCCACAGTTAGCTGCCCCAATAAAGCAGCCGCGGACCCGCAAGTGTTTCGCGGTGGTGCAATCCCGAGACCAGGCAGGCCGCTATACAAAATGCAAAGAGTTGCCTCTGAGTGGGATGCACTCCCAGGTGGAGATTACGCCAAGCAAGGGCACACGGCATGAACAAGTCCTTTCTGGTTTCCTGCCAGACGCGGCTGGGCCAACACCCTCTTCAGTGGCAGACCATGTGACGTGACGGCATGTGGCAACCACCAGTAAATCCCCATACTACTATGCTCAGGTGAACCACCTGAGCAATGCTTCCTGGGACTGGTAGTTCAGTAAAACCCAGTGGGTCGCCGCCGGCACTCACATTAAGAATTTCTTTAAAGGATTGCCGATGTTCGCGCCGGCACCCCTGCATATAACAGGCACCTCCTGTTCCACAGTTAGCTGCCCCAATAAAGCAGCCGCGGACCCCCAAGTGTTTCGCGATGGTGCCGGCGCGAAGATCGGCAATCCTTTTAAAGACATTTTTGAATGTGAGTGTCGGCGGCGACCCACTTGGGTTTTACTGAACCACCAGTCCCAGGAAGCATTGCTTCAGGTGGTTCACCTGAGCATAATTATTACGGGGATTTACTGGTGGTTGCCGCACGCCGTCACGTCACATGGTCTGCCACTGAAGAGGGCGTTGGCCCGAAACGCGTCTGGCAGGAAACCAGAAAAGGACTTTGTTCATGGCGTGTGCCCTTGCTTTGGCGTAATCTCCACCTGGGAGTGCATCCCACCTAGAGGCAACTCTTTTTGCATTTTGTATAGCGGCCTGCCTGGTCGCGGGATTGCACCACCGCGAAACACTTGCGGGTCTGCGGCTGCTTAATTGGGGCAGCTAACTGTGGAACAGGAGGTGCCTGTTATATGCAGGGGTGCCGGCACGAACATCGGCAATCCTTTTAAAGACATTTTTGAATGTGAATGTTGGCGGCGACCCACTTGGGTTTTACTGAACCACCAGTCCCAGGAAGCATTGCTTCAGGTGGTTCACCTGAGCATAATTATTACGGGGATTTACTGGTGGTTGCCGCACGCCGTCACGTCACATGGTCTACCACTGAAGAGGGCGTTGGCCCAAAACGCGTCTGGCAGGAAACCAGAAAAGGACTTTGTTCATGATGTGTGCCCTTGCTTTGGCGTAATCTCCACCTGGGAGTGCATCCCACCTAGAGGCAACTCTTTTTGCATTATATATATATATATATATATATATATATATATATATATATATATATATATATCCAAACAAAACTCCTCCATTACAGAAAATACAGAAGATATGACGTTACATCGCGGTGTTTACACCGCGATACCTTTACAACGCAGGCATTACAACGTAAGTCGTTACAACGACTTGCGTTGGAGGGCGCTGGATTTAGGAATAGTATGATTTACTGTTCCAACTCCAGCCTACGTTACAGTAGGGAAGGTGTTGGAATAGTAAATCTAACTATTCCTTATCTTAGAGCGCCATCCAGCGCAAGTCGTTGTATCCTCTTCTCCTTTGTAAGGCCCTTTATCTTATATGAGATCACTTTCTTACTGTTGATCCAGGCCTTGCATTTCCCACATGGGAAAGAACCATGGAGATCTAGTAGACTGGAGTGTTGCTTTACCACCGGTAGGTGCCTCTCCACTACATACATTTATGTATATATATGTTTCCTTATGCCACAATCGCATCATGACCCTAATGACTGTGTTTCTTACTTCAATTAGTAAGGTACGCAGCATTAGTGCACCGTAGGGGCAGTCAGTGCAGTCACCATATATTACATTTTCACTGATAAGTTGGTGCTTAGGACTTCAGTATTATTGTTTTTAAAAACTGTGTCGCCCTTCCATAAACCACCCATCACCAACTAAACAGGCATGGTATAAGAGATCTGCCACATGCCTCTGGCCAATGGAGGATTTTAGCATAGTCCACAACTGTGGTTCCAACTAGCTACATACTATGACCGCTTTCAACATCTCACAATGGTAATCAGATATGGGACAACAGTAAGAATGTCCATCCAATCTGCAAGCAGATCCATGTTTCCCTCCAACCTGCTCAGGACCATGAACTTTAAACAAGATATTACAGAATGGACAACCCATAGCAGTAACTAGCTCAGTGGACTATGAAAATAGGAACTACCATAATGGACCTGCAGAGCTGCTCAAAGCTGCCAGATTACTGAAAACCATAAACCTTGCACCTATCTCTAACACTTCTTCATCCACCAGATGGCTAACCAGTGAGTTCCTTAACACGATAACCACACCTCAGAGGTCATCACTCACGACATGGAAATAATTCCCACATTGGATCAAAACAAAGACCACATCCTTTGACCCACACACCTGTTGCAGCGTTAACGTGTTGGGCCCTATTGCGTTGACTATCATTTGTCTAATTTTCTCCTATCCCAAATTAACCTTAGCTACCCTAACAAATTTCTACGATCCTATGATGGATCTTGTTCTGTGCTGGAAGGGTCTGGAATACTTAAAGGATGAGTAATTATGAAATGAGGACAGGGAATAAGATAATTGCTAACATACAATATTATGCATATCACTCAAAAGTCCCACAAACAAATAATGAGTCCGAATCAGCAGAGTTGATTAAATCTTCATTTTTGTATTCTATTCAAATTTCAAATGAATGGCATACAACCCTAAATTCAAATTAGATCAGGTTTAATAAAGCATTAGGAAAACTCTGCAAGATGCAAATATAAAGAGTTTGATCTTCCTCAGCTGAGGGAGATTGTTATCTTAAAAAAAGGTTGATCAACAAGGAAATCAATTGCGTCTCATACCAACCCTTTAGAAGTGGTCAATAAATTCCAAATGATCAGTTAATTTAAGACAGAATATCTGCCTCTGTCCAAAACTGCAGCGTCAATGCCACAGCTACTCTGACGCGAACCCATTCAGCCGAAAAGGTTCCACTACCCTAGCATGCCAGCCGGGAACAGATCGCAGTATTTCGTCACAGTTCATGTTGTTTCTGGAAGTCCAAATTTTCAGTATCAATGTTGCACAATGGGTAAGGGTGCCACCCAATCAGGTCTAAAATCTTAGTTATTCTACTCCACCGATTCCAGGGTTATACCCCTTGACATCACCAAATTTGTCGGACCACTCTGTCCCATTGGTCACCCTTGATAGATTGAGATGATGTAGTAGGTAAAAAGTATACAGATCCGGAAGAATTATGTAATCCTTTACCCGTGATTTTTCTTAGAGCCATTGTAGTTTAGTCATACAATCATTGTGGCATTCAGGAAGTAGACGACTTTATGCTTCTATCCTTTGTCTGTCAGTTCTCAAGCATTCACTCTAGTATGTAGCACTTTTGTTGCAAGTCTAATCAAGTGTTCTACAAATGGAAAAGAAGGCAATTGAAAGTTAGAAAACAAATGGTAACTTTACAAAAGGTTCCCATAGCCTTCAGACTATTCAGTTCATAAGTTCATAGTAGGGGAAGAAGCAAAGTTGAGGCCTTCATAAAATACAGCTCATACACGATGAAATTGTGCTAAAATATGAATCTCGCATTACATAGAATAATGTATTAATCTTCCAATTAAACATATTAATATCACTACAATAGGATTGAAATTAATTCATGAAGTATAGGGTACTCATATTTTTTTAATATATCACTGTCACTCACATATAATTTAGTAAATTTCTTTTGCACATTATATGCTATTAAAGCATACATTTTTAAAGGCATATAAAAGATAAGTTTTACAAAATGCAATTTGAACATAAACTCATGTAGCACATACTTTTCCTTTGTCATTTTCAGTGACCACGTTGCACATTCTAATATATTATTCATCCTTAACACGTGTAGCGTTTAATTCTCACATAGGAATTTCTGTGTTATTGTTATTATCATGTTATCTAATTACAAGATCACATCCTTAAGGTGTTAACATTTTCACATCTACTTATTGAATGTTAAATGTAACACAAATGACTTCTAACATTCTGCATGCTTTTACGATGCAGTATCTAAATCAGAACTACATTTTGAAATTTCTTGAAATGTGGAGCCGGACACACGTTTTGTCATTTCCATGTAAAATAGTGTCACAAATCATTTCTGAATAAATTTGTTGTAAATTAATGAGAGGAAATACCTCTGCTCTATCAATTCCCCTTTGATGGTGAATCAAGCCATCACACTCTTATCTTTATGTTTATCTGATGTTACATTTATAGTGCTGACGTCTTCATGAGTTTTAGCCTTGACTGTTCTAGAGCTTTCAATTCATCGTAATAACCACATTGTCTCTCTTCTAATTCAATTTCTGATTTATTTCTCTTTAACCCCCTAGTCTGATAAACATTATTATTATTAGTATGCAAATAGCAATAGTTAGTATGGGTGTTAATATTTTTCCCACTAGACTACCTCCCAAAGTTGCAAACCATTTTCCCACAGAAGTAAATCCTTTACCAATGGATTCCCAAGACCCATCAGCTTTCAATTCAGTCAAATCTTTTCCCAAATTAGTAGTGTTGCTGATATATCCCCACAAGTCTTTACGTTTGTCAGGGATATAAGTACAGCACTGTTGAACCTTTAGCATCCGACGCACTCCGCCCTGTTTTGCAAGTAGGACGTCTAACACAAGTCTGTTTTGTAACACCATAGATCTGATAGCAGCCATTTCAGTATCTATGACAAGGAATCCTCCTGCTGTATCGGTTGATAAACGATCAACCACAATAGAAAGTTTTCGAATTTTGTGAGATGTTAGAATCACTCCAACTGATGGTATTATTGCACCAAAATATCCCCAAGTAATTCAGCAGCACTTATTCCCCTTCTCAAATGGGTATGCTTAAATTCGTTGGCTCCACCTGCTTGTCCCACATGATACATTTTTGGAAATGCTATCTCCAAATAGCACCATCCGTACCAATGTTTTGGTAGCCCATAATAGGCATTTTTCCCCCAAATATATTATCCTCCTGGAAATATAGTATCCAGCCCTCCAAGATACAAACCCCAGCCTCCCACAATTTGGAAGATGTGATCACATTCACTGGAACCAACAAATTTATTGTTAAATTCAGTTCTGCGTCTTAATATGCATAGCTTTCCTTTATGTTGCCAATCCAGAGGCATTGCAGAGTGTGCATCACCCTTTTTAATGTCACCCTCCTGGTGTGCCCAAGGTAGAATTTTTGATTGTGTTTCATCCTTTTTCTTTTTTCCCCATGTCTATATTCAACTGAATTGATAAAGTATTTTTCTACGTTATGTAAAAAGCAAGTTAAATTATGTCCATGTGCATACACTTTATCTATACTTTGTGTTGGCTGAAAATATTCACCTATTATTTCAGCAGTTCATCGATCTGGTAAAATTTTCATATTTTTCTCAATTGGAATCTCTGAAAATACCAAATCAAGCTAGTTATTACACTAGAAGAAATGCCATAAGTAAGAGGTAGGTGATGGTAGATAGTCCACACAGAACCGGAGTTCTGGTGTGGTACCCGGTGCGGCAGCCTTTGGGACCAAGACCACTGGGCTGGCCCAAGGACTGTTAGAGGACTCAATCACCCCTAACGCAAGCATTTTGGAGACCTCCTCCTTGATGCAAGCTCTCACCCTGTCAGTCACCCTGTAAGTTTTGTGCTTCACAGGTGTACTGTCCCCAGTGTCCACATCATGGATGCACCAATCTGTGACACCGGGAACCAGGGAGAACAGATCAGAAAACTGTCCCAGCAACTGGCGGCAGTCATTCTGTTGCTCAGGGGTCAGGGTGGAAGAGAGGTTGACACCATCCACTGACCCATCTTGCTCTGTTGCTGACAGGAGGTCAGGAAGAGGCTCGGTCTCCTCCTCCATCCCAGCATCTGTCGCTAAGAGCATGCCCACTTGGGACCTCTCCAAGTGGGGCTTCAGGCGGTTGACATGCAGGACCCTCAAGGGGTTCCTGGGAGACCGCAAGTCCACCAAGTAGGTAACCGGACTTTTGCGCTCTACAACCTCAAAGGGTCCGGTCCACTTATCCTGGAGCGCGCAGGGCTCCACTGGGGCCATGACCCACACTTTCTGACCAGGCTGAAGCTCTACCAGAGTGGCATTCTGGTCGTCCCACCGCTTCTTCTCCGCCTGGCTGGCTTCCAGATTCGCCTCAGCGAGTTGCCTGAAACGCCTAGTTTGGTTCCTAAAGGCCAGCATGTAACTGTATACATCCTGGGGAGGTTTCCTGGGAGATTGCTCCCAGCCTTCTTTGACCAAACTTAGAGGTCCTCTTACGGGGTGTCCATAGAGAAGCTCAAAGGGACTGAACCCTAGAGATTTCTGTGGCACCTCACGGTAAGCAAAGAGCAGGCATGGTAAGAGGACGTCCCACTTACGCCTCATAGGTTCCTCAAGACCCATAATCATGCCTTTGAGGGTTTGGTTGAACCTTTCAACCAATCCATTTCCTTGGGGGTGGTAAGGAGTGGTAAACTTTTAGGTTATCCCACACTCCTGCCACAGGGACTTCATATACTTGGAAATGAAGTTGGTCCCCCGGTCAGACACTACCTCTCTAGGGAATCCCACTCGGGAGAAAATTCCCATCAGTGCTCGTCCCACCACGGGGGCCGTCACTGTCCTCAGAGGTATGGCTTCCGGGTACCGGGTGGCATGGTCCACCAAGACCAGGATGAACCTGTTGCCCATGGCTGTCTTGGGGTCCAGTGGCCCCACAATGTCAATACCCACCCGTTCAAAGGGGGTGCTGACTACAGGGAATGGCTGGAGAGGAGCCTTGCGCTTCCTCCCACTCTTTCCACTTGCCTGGCAAGTCTGACATGTCCTGCAGTGAGTGTCTGAACTCCTGCGCATTTGGGGCCAATAAAAGTGGGTGACAAGCCTCTCAAAGGTCTTGTCCCGCCCCAAATGTCCTGCCAATGGAACATCATGAGCCAGCCCCAGTAGGAAGGCTCTGAAGCACTGGGGTACCACCAGCACACGGGCTGACCCAGGCTCAGCAACCTTAGGCTCACTATACAGGAGACAATTCTCCCAATAGACCCAATGTGACCCAGACTGATCACCTGTTGCCTGGTCTGCAGCCTGTTGCCGCAGACCCACCAGAGAAGGGCATTCTTTCTGCTCCTTGCAGAATTCTTCCCTGGAGGGTCCTCCTTCTTGCTGCCAATGGGTCAGCTCAGGCAGGTCCCCCAGTTCAGCTACCTGTTCCCCTGTAGGCTCCAGGGCAGCCCACTCAAGGTCTGCCTCCTCCTGGACCGTGGGAACTTCAGGGGCTGGTTTCCCGCGCCCCCTGTCTCTTCTCGTGACGGCATGTACCTGGGCCTCCCTCTCAGGCTCCAGGTCCTCTTGAGCACCTTTACTTGCTGCCATGGACCGGGTGGTCACACACGCCCAGTCAGGCAAACCCAACATCTCTAAATGAGCACTTCGCTCCACCTTCGCCCAAGGTGAGCTCTCCAAGTCGTTCCCTAACAAACAGTCAACAGGCATGGCGGGCCTCACAGCTACCTGAAGAGTACCAGAGACCCCCCCCACTCAAAGGGAACCTGAGCCACCTTGCAGTGACTCTCTGTGTTGTCAGCGGCAACAACGGGATAGAATGCATGGGGGACAACCTGCTCTTGAGACACCAGGTGACACTTGACAGCTGTCACACTGGCTCCTGTATCTCTAAGAGCCTCCACCCTATGGCCATTGATGGTCACCCACTGCCTGTATTTCTTAGTGTTGTCAGGCAGCTGGGTCCTGGGGACCACCTCACAGTCTCCTAATGAGACAAGGGACATCTCTGCAGGACCCCACCCATCTTGGGCATCCAACTCCTCACCCAGGGCTACACTAGCCATCTGCCGGGGGGCTGCACCACGGGGTGCGGTCTTTCCAAACTGGCGGCACCTGGGATCATTCGCCATATGACCCAGGTCCCCACATCTGTAGCATCTCAGGGGTCCCCTTTGAACAGGTGGACCTGTCGGGCCCCTGAGGGTTTCTGGGGGGGAGGCTGGGAACCTTTCCCTTGGTTCCCTTGGGGACTACTTTGGGGCCTTCTTTGGAACTCCCTCTGTTTACCCTTGTCCCCCCCACTCTTCTGCTGGGGACCCTGCCCACCCTTGGCTGAGTCTCCCACGTGACCCTTGTGGACCCTGGTACTGACCCAGCGGTCCGCCTCCTCAGCAAGCTTCCGAGGGATAGTCAACCTGCTATCTATCAGGTGCTGGCGTAGCTCTGGAAAACAGTTACTTGACAAGTGCTCCCATGCAATCAAATCAAGGAGCCCCTGAAAATCATCAACTTTGCTACCCTTCACCCAACCATCCAACGCTCTGCAGAAAAAAGTGACATATTCAACCCAGGTACTGTTCTCTATCTTCCTGCAACCCCTGAACCTCTGCCTATATAATTCAGGAGTTAAACCATACCTAGACATTAAAGCATCTTTCATGTGGCTATAAGAATTATGGACATCAGAAGGCAAATCTAGCAGTGTGTCCCACCCCTCACTAAGGAACCGTCCCCACAACCCCGCTCCCCAATCCTTCTCAGGGACCCGGTGGGAAGACATGGCTACCTCATATGCCTTGAACCACTGCCCAATGTCATCATTTTTTAAAAACTCTCTGACCACATCCTTAGGAATATACACTCTAGCTTCCACATGCATTGACGGTGTGCTGCCACCAGAGGGAGTAATCTCTAAGCTCCTAGCTTTTAAATCCAACTCCCTCAAACTTTTATCATGCTCAAGCTGCATCCTCTTTTCCTCCAGGGCCATTTTCCTAATCTCCAATTCCCCACTCATTTTGGCCAGCTCCAACTCATGCATCCTATTTCTCTCCCTGTCCTCCAGCTCTTCTGGGGACAGGCCTTTGGCAGAAACACTGCTACCTGCTAGGGAAGGTGCTTTCCTTTCCCCTGGACCCAATGGTCCTTCCAGCTGCACCTCTGCATTATTACCCCCTTCCTCATTCTCAGGGGTTTTCCTTGCTTCTACCCAGGCCCTCAGCGCCTTATAGAACTCATCCCTCTTGGTGAGCCCGGTAATTGCAACATTAAATCTTTGCAGAAGTGCTTCAGCTGCTTCGCATTGTAGCATTCTAGTTTCTCCCCTTCCCAATCAAAATCAACAGATGCTATGGATGCTGGTTTCATGATGGCTGAACTTGGCAAAAATGGAAAGTCCTAGAAAAAAATCTACCAAAAGTATGTGGTCGCGTTTTGGTCTGCACTCACTAGTAGTGTTCACCAATCACTGTACATGAGTCACAAATGCAAGTCCAGAATCCTCACCGCTGACCACCAATGTTAGATTTGGGGGTCTCTAGTTGGCACAGGTAGGTACTTGTGACAAATAGGGACCCTTGCCTCTAGTCAGGGTAAGGGGGTACACTCCTAAAATAACCCCTGCTCACCCCCTTGGTAGCTTGGCACGAGCAGACAGGCTTATCTCAGAGGCAGTGTGTAAAGCATTTGTGAACACATACAGTAATCTAGTGACAACACTACAGATGGACACCACACAAGGTTTATATCAAAAATAAGTATTCTTTATATAGATTTAACACAAGACCATAAACGACAAAAATCCACAATACTGTACTTAAAATGGTAGGTTTAGCTTAGTTCTCTTCAGATCTTAAAATGCGACACTTTGAGTCAATGTACCTTACGATGCGTCACGTTTCTACAACAAAAGTGTTGCAGAGATGGAGATGCGACAAAGTTCTGGTGCAAAGAAATAAAGACGTCAAGTTCTTCCTGATGCGGCACGCTTCTCCGATGTTGCGAGAAGTCTCGACTCGATGCGTCAGCTGCAGCGGCGACACCCTTGTTCCGTGATGCGACGACAGCGGCTTTGGCGGCGACCCTCTTCTCCGACGTTGCGAGACGCTTCCGCTCGATGCGACAACTGCAGCGGTGACACCCTTGTTTCTTGATGCGACGGCAGCAGCTCCGACGGCGGCACGCTTCTCCGTGGATGCGAGGCGCTTCTCTCGATGCGGTGCAATGCGACAGCTACAGCGGCGACATCTACGATGCGACGGCAGAGGCTGCGACGGCGACACGCTTCTTCCTCGGTGCGAGACTCTTCTCCTGATGCGGTGCAATGCGACAGCTACAGCGGCGACATCTACGATGCGACGGCAGCAGCTGCGACGGCGACACGCTTCTTCGGGGTTGCGGGACGTTTCTCGAGATGCGGTGCAATGCGACAGCTACAGCAGCGTCATCTCCGTGATGCGACGGCAGCGGCTGCGACGGCGACACGCTTCTCCCTCTTGAGTCGCGCTTCCAGCTCCTTGCGACACGCAGTCCCTTCAGAAGGCCCAAAACAGCAGCAGGCACTTCCAAAGGATTCTTGGGGAGCTGGTGGTTGAAGTCTGTTGTCCCTGAGACTTCAGCAGGAGGCAAGCTCTTTTCTCAAGCCCTTGGAGATCCTTCACAAGTTGAATAAAAGTGCACACAAAGTCCTTTCTCCTTCCTTTGGCAGTCAGACAACCACTGCAGGCAGATCCTCTAGCTTAGGGATAGTCTTCTCCTCAGTTTCTTCTTGGTTCAGCTCCTCAGCAAAGGTTTCTTCTTGTTTTCCCAAAGTGATCTAATTTCCTAGGGGTCTGGGTCCCCTTTTATACCCAGTTTCTCTTTGTTCTCTGGAGGCAGAGAGGCCTCTGCCTAGTCCAAAACCAGTTCTGGTCAGTCCTGGAGCACTTTGTTTTTCTGACTCCTTCTTTCCTTTCAGAATGTGGGGCAGAGTGCTCAGCCGCCCGGCAGGAGGTGGAGCCAGCATTGTGGAAGGCAGGCACAGCCCTATTCAGACCCAGGTGCAACTCCTCCCTCCACTCTGGATGCAGATATTTCTATTCAGCCCTGTGCTGACTCACCCTGTCTCCTGTAGCCACCCCTAGCCCCTGTCACTCAATCTCCAGACAAGGAATACACAACCTAGCAGAGGCAGGCTTGGAAGTTTAGGCAAGAAAATACCCACTTTCTAAAAGTGGTATTTTCAAACACAGAATGTTAAAACCAACTTCACTAAAAGATGTATTTTATCATTCTGAGTTCAGGCATACTAAATTCGTTTTTCTACCATGTTCCCTGGGTCAGTTCTGACTATAAGGTGTAATAGTCAGTCTGCCCATTCTGGCCTATGGGGAGCAGGTAGCCTTGCAATAGTGAAAAACGAAAATGGCTGTAATTCACTATTAGGACATGCCACACACACCAGGGCATGTCCTACCTTATACTTACAATGCACCCTGCCCTAGGGCCTACTTTAGGGGTGACCAACATGCAGTAAAGGGAAGGTTTAGGGACTGGTAAGTGGGTGTACTCACCAAGTCGACATGGGAGCCCTAGGCTGCACACAGGCAATGGCAGGCCTGAGGCACATTTTACAAGCCGCTTCTGTGGGTGGCACAACCAGTGCTGCAAGCCCACCAGCGGCATTGGATTTACAAGCCCTGGGCACACTCAGTGCACTGTACTAGGGACTGACAAGTAAACCAATCATCCAATCATGGAGTCACTAATCCATCACACAATTCTTTTTTTTTTTTTTTTTTTATTTAATAATTTCCATCATATGCATCATACATTACATCTTCTGAGAATCATTGTACAGCTTTGCAGCCTTCCTGCACTGTAAGAACTGAAGGAGAAGAGCACAAATACCTAACTTTGAACGCAGCGTTGAAAAGAGAAGAGCACGCATACCCAACTTTGAATGCAGCAAATGAACAAATCCTTAACACAGCACCACATTAGCAAGATTAGATGTTGTGACTATGGTATATTCTATTAGCAAACTATACGCCAGATGGCCAGCATCAACATTCAATCAACAGCATATTATACGTTTGTCTTTGGGTTCTCAGGTCTTAGGGGGTGGAACGTCAGTGATAACAGGAGGGTTCGTAGCTCACAACATGTGTGGATTGGGAAGCGGTGCTCATGTCCTATGTGGTGGAGTAAAGATCTCAGATGACAAGAGTAGTGAGTGATCATGTGTCTATCGAGTATCTTGCCCCACAAGGGAGGCATCTGACCCATCTGCACCCTGCATTAAAAGATAACTTTGGAGAGGGCCCCATATGTCCTTAGGTCTAGAGGCAAGTGGGAGTGTTTCTGCATAGATTGTTAATTGCCCCTGACAATAAAGTAAATCATCTAGCCACTCCTTGAATTTCGGGCTCTTCCCCTTCCCCATCTACATGCCACCCTATGCTTGGCCAGTAGAAACGATATGGCGATGAACTTACGATACGTCCTAGGTACCTGCTCGGTATAGCCCAGCAGCGCTAGCACAGGGTCAACATCCAGCGTGATGCTTGTCATCTGCCCAACAGCTTCACATATCTGCACCCAGTACTCCTGTATCTGCGGGCATTCCCATGCCAGATGTAGGAACCCAGCTCCAGGTCTTTGACATCTTTCACATTTGTCATTATCGGTCAGCTTGAACCGAAGTTTTTTAGCGGGCGTATAGTAGAGGCGGTGTAAAAATTTATAGTGAATCACACGTAATCTACAACTAGCAGAGATCTGTGAAGTTTGGAGGCAGCAGTATGTCCATTGTTCATCGGTTACCTCTCTTCCCAGTTCAGTATTCCACTGTATATGGGCTTTGCTAGGGGCTTCCGTTTGCTGTGCGCGTATGGTATGATAGAGCCGGGACACTAGGTGTTTTCCATCTGTGGATCCCAGCATTTGATGGAGAGGGGCCAGATTTGCGGGTTCCTGTGGGAACTCTGGGATAATAGCTTGCATTCCCTGTCGGAGTCGGATATAAAGAAATGTATCGAAGGGTGTGGGTTGAGTCCCACGAAAGAATTGTTCTGAAGAGCAAAATACCCCATCTAGAAAGAGTTCTCCCCATTTAGTAACTTTGATGCGTGCACACAGTTGTTGAAAACCGCACTCCTGTAGGAGAGGCATACTGGGATGATAGGTCAAAGGAAGCCTTGAGGAATACAA
Organism: Calotriton arnoldi; assembly: GCA_963921515.1. Taxonomy (NCBI): domain Eukaryota; kingdom Metazoa; phylum Chordata; class Amphibia; order Caudata; family Salamandridae; genus Calotriton; species Calotriton arnoldi. The sequence goes on from CAWUFW010001822.1 coordinate 271,543, forward strand.
CATGGGGGAGTCAAGAAGATCAGAAATCCGACGCCATGCGTCCACAGTGCCCGTAATAGTGGTAGGCGGAGTAGTACGAGTACGACTAGGCGCCTGTAGTAATCCATCCAGAGGGATGGGGTTAGCAAGCCAGTGTTCCGCTGCCACCTGTGGCATGTATCTGGGTGGATTGATCCAATAATAGGCGTAATGAGCCTGCGCACATAAAAAATAAACTTCAAAGTCTGGGATATCAAATCCACCCTGCGCATAAGGCCTTGTGAGCATAGACCACTTTAACCTTGGTTGTTTACCTCCCCAGAGCAAACGGAGCAACTCCGAGCGAAGAGTTTTAAAAAAATACTGACCAGGGTGATATGGCACGTTCATGAACAAATATAAAAACTGTGGGAGTACCACCATTTTTATCAGGGAGGCACGGCCGGCAAGCGAGAGAGGCAGAGAGATCCAGCGCGTGACATTACTGGCAAGTCGGTTAATGGCTGTACCATAGTTGAGTCGCAACAGCTCCTCTCTGTCCCTAGTAATTTGTATCCCTAGGTAGCGGAGGTCCGTATCGCACCACTCCAGTGGATAGTCCAAAGCAAAGGCCGTGACTGCAGGTGTTAGGGGAAACACCTGCGACTTCCCCCAGTTAATACTCACCCCCGAGAGCTGTCCAAACACAATGAATTCCCGCAGCAAAGGATTAATGTTCTGTTGGGGGTCTCGTATGTACAGGGTGATATCATCTGCATAAAGAGATAACAGGATTTGACGTAAGTGACAACGGAATGCCTTGTCTTGATGGTGTTGACGCAGCTTGGATGCCAGTGGTTCAACCGCAATGGCAAATAAGAGGGGGGACAGTGGACATCCCTGTCGAGTACCTCTCGAGACAGAGAACGCGGAGGAGAGACGGCCATTGATCAGCACTTTAGCCATAGGCTGTTGATATAAAAGCTGTATCCAGGAAATGAACAGAGGGGGAAAGCCCATCCGTCACATCACGCCAAAGAGATAGTCCCATTCCACAGAATCGAACGCTTTAGTAGCGTCGAGAAATACCGCTGCTAAAGGAAGTTCAGGGCCACATTCTGAAGAAGAGTAAAGAGGGTGCGGAAGTTGTGGGTGGTAGCACGCCCGGGGACAAACCCCGATTGGTCCGGTAGGATAAGTTTGTCCATCAGCAGTGCCAATCGGTTAGCAATGATCTTGGCCAGTATTTTCGTGTCGCAGTTTAGCAGCGACAGCGGTCTATATGAGTCACAGGAGTTCGGGGGCTTATCGGGCTTCAGAAGGGACGTGATAAGTGCTTCCCTCATCGAGGGGGGGAGTGTGCCAGCCTCAAAGGCTTCTTCATATATTTCTTTAAGCACAGGGGCCATAATGTCTATGTAATTTTTGTAAAATTCAGCAGGAATGCCGTCTAGGCCCGGAGTTTTGCCCGACTTCATCTGCATTATCGCCTCCCGAACTTCGTCAAGTTCGAAAGGAGCACATAAGAACTCCCTTTGTGTGTCACCTAACCAACCAAGTGCAACATCGCCCAGGAAGCTATCTAGGTCGAGCACACCTCTGCGTTGCGTGGTATATAGCGTAGTATAGTGTGCAGTGAATGTGCCTAATATGTCCATGGTGTCCCGTTGCACTACCTCCCAGGTCCCTTAATTTCCAGTATATAATTAGAAAAGCGCGATCGCCTGGTCACTTCAGCTAATGCCTTTCCGGGCCGTTCACCCTCACCGTACCTACGAGCCTCCCAGTATCTCCCTCTAAATTTCGTCTCTCGTGCTGCAGTTTCCGTATACTCCGACACTTTCACTCGGAAATCTGTCTGCACTTGTCCCTTTTCCCCCGCTGCCATTCGAAATTCTAGCGCTTGCAGGCCTTTTTCCAGGGTCCTTAATGTTCCCCGTATGTCCCTGAGTACCCCAAAACTCTTGGAAATACAATATCCTCGAATTGTCAATCAATCAATCAATCAATCAATCAATCAAGCATTTGTATAGCGCGCTACTCACCCGGAGGGTCTCAAGGCGCTAGGGGGAGGGGGGTCCGCTACTGTTCGAACAGCCAGGTCTTGAGTTGCTTCCTGAAGGAGAGGTGGTCTTGGGTCAGGCGGAGGTGGATGGGTAGGGAGTTCCACGTCTTGGCAGCCAGGTAGGAGAAGGATCTTCCTCCCGTTGTGGCTCTTCGGATGCGGGGGACGGCGGCGAGGGCGTGGTTGGTCGATCGTAGCTGGCGGGTGGGAGTGTAGAAGGTCAGACGGTCGTTGAGGTATCTGGGGCCTTGGTTGTGGGAGAGCTTTGTGTGCGTGGGTGAGGAGTCGGAACGTTATTCTCTTGCTGACGGGGAGCCAGTGCAGGTCTCTCAGGTGTCCGGCGATGTGGCTGTGTCGGGGATGTCCAGGATGAGTCGAGCTGAGGCGTTCTGGATGCGTTGGAGTCTTTTCTGAAGTTTGGCTGTGGTTCCGGCGTAGAGGGAGTTGCCGTAGTCCAGTCGGCTGGTGACGAGGGCCTGGGTGACCGTCTTCCTGGTTTCGGTGGGGATCCACCGGAAGATCTTCCGCATCATGCGTAGGATGTTGAAGCAAGACGAGGAGACGGCGTTGACTTGTCTGGTCATTGAGAGGGAGGAGTCCAGGATGATGCCCAGGTTGCGTGCGTGGTCCGTTGGTTTGGGTGCGTTGCCCAGGGCAGGGGGCCACCAGGAGTCGTCCCAGGCGGAGGGTGATGATCCTAGGATGAGGACTTCCGTCTTATCTGAGTTCAGTTTCAGGCGGCTGTTCCTCATCCACTCGGCTACGTCCTTCATCCCTTCATGTAGGTTGGTTTTGGCGGTTGTGGGGTCGTTGGTGAGGGAGAGGATCAGCTGGGTGTCGTCGGCGTAGGAGATGATGTTGAGGTTGTGTTGGCGTGCGATGGCTGCGAGGGGGCTCATGTAGACGTTGAAGAGGGTGGGGCTGAGTGATGATCCTTGTGGTACGCCGCAGATGACTTCGGTGGCCTCGGAACTGAACGGGGGAGGCGGACTCTCTGGGTTCTTCCGGCGAGGAAGGAGATGATCCACTCCAGTGCCTTCTCTTGGATTCCGACGTTGTTCAGGCGTTGCACTAGGGTGCGGTGGCAGACTGTGTCGAACGCTGCGGAGAGGTCCAGGAGGATGAGGGCCGCTGTTTCCCCGTTGTCGAGCAGGGCTCGGATGTCGTCGGTGGCTGCGATGAGGGCGGTCTCGGTGCTGTGGTTGGCCCGGAAGCCGGACTGTGAGTGGTCGAGGGATCCATTCGTCTCGATGAAGGCGGCCAGTTGTCTGTTGACGGTCTTCTCGATGACTTTGGCAGGAAAAGGAAGGAGCGAGATGGGGCGGTAGTTTTTGAGGTCGGTGGGGTCCGCTGACGGTTTCTTCAGTAGGGCGCAGAGTTCGGCGTGCTTCCAGCTCTCTGGGAAGGTGGCGGTGTCGAAGGAGGTGTTGATGATGTCCCGGAGGTGGGGTGCGATGACGGCGTCGGCCTTGTTGAAGATGTGGTGAGGGCAGGGGTCGGTTGGTGATCCGGAGTGGATGGAGTTCATCGTGCGGATAGTGTCTTCGGTGTTGATCGGGGTCCAGGCTCGGAGGGTGGAGGTGGGGGACGTTGGAACGGTTGTAGGGTACGTCGGCTGTGTGCTGAAACTGTTGTGTATGTCTGCGATCTTGCTGTGGAAGAACGAGGCGAGCGAGTTGCAGAGGTCTTGCGAGGGGTGATGTCGTTGTTTCCGGCGCTGGGGTTCGAGAGCTCTTTGACGATGATGAAGAGTTCCTTGCTGTTGTGGGCGTTGTTGTCCAGTCGTTCCTTGAATGCGGTTTTCTTGGTGGTGTGGATCAGCTGGTGGTGTTTTCGGGTGGCGTGTTTGAGGGTGGTCATGTTGTCTGCAGTCGGTCTCTGCGCCATGCTTTCTCGAGGGCCCGGCAGTTCTTCTTGGATTTCTTGAGTTCGTCGGTGAACCAGGGTGCTTTCTTGTTGCCGGGTCTGATTGGGGGGTCTTCAATGGGGCGAGGATGTCAGCGCAGTTGGTGATCCATCTTGTGAGGTTGCTGGCGGCTTGGTTGGGGTTCGTTGAGCTGGCGGGAGGGTTCTGGCTCAGGGATGTGGTGAGTTGGTCGGTGGTGATCTTGTTCCAGCTTCTGCGAGGGAGCTGTTGCGGGTTGTGGTGCGTGGTGGTCCTGCTGAAGCTGAAGTGGACGCAGCTGTGGTCTGTCCAGTGGAGTCCGGTGGTGTGGCTGAAGGAGATGTCCTTGCTGGAGGAGAAGACGGGGTCAAGCGTGTGGCCGGCGTGGTGTGTGGGGGTGGTCACCAGTTGCTTGAGTCCGAGGTTGGCGAGGTTGTCCAGCAGGGTGGTGGTGTTGCGATCGTTGTTGTTCTCTAGGTGGAAGTTGAGGTCCCCAAGGAGGATGTAGTCGGCCGAGAGGAGGGCGTGCGGGCTGATGAGGTCGGGCGATGTTCTTCGCTGAATTGTGTGCGTGGTCCTGGGGGTCTGTAGATGAGGGTGCCTCTGAGGGTGGTCTTGGGGTCGGTGTGTATCTGGAAGTGCAGGTGTTCGCCGGCTGTGAAGGTGTCGTCGGAGTTGGTCGTAATGCGGATGGTGTTCTTGTGGACGATGGCGATGCCTCCTCCGGTCTGGTTGGCGCGGTCCTTTCGGGTGATCTTGTATCCGTCCGGGATGGCGATGGCGATGTCGGGCGCTGAGGAGGCGTTCATCCATGTTTCCGTGAGGAAAGCGACGTCTGGTGATGTGGAGTCGAGCAGGTTCCAAAGTTCCACGGCGTGTCTGTGGACGGAGCAGGTGTTGAGCAGGATGCACTTCAGGTGGTTGCTGCTGGTGCTCGGCGTGGCGGGTGCGGTGCAGGTCCGGAGGCAGGAGAACTTGCAAGATTGGCAGGCGAAGGGTCCGTGGGTGCGTCCTGGGGTGGCACGGTGGCAGCCGGGGACTCGGCCGGTGTTGAGTGCGTTGAGGGTGGCGGTGTCGTAGGTCCGGTGGGTGGGTTGGCTGCTGCGGGGCCAGGGGTTCTGGCGCTGGGCGCGGTCCAGTCGCGGACGGGCGCAGACGGGCTTGCCTTAGGCGCGCCCGGCGCGCCAGCGGCGCGAGCGCGCAGCGGCCGCCATTTATGGGGAGGTGGGAGGGAGGAGCAGCTGGGAGGCGGGAGGCAGGGGCAGCGAATGGGCAGTCAGGGGGGCGGGGCCGCAGGGGACGCAGCGGCAAGAATGGCGAGAGGCAACGGGGGTACAGAAGGAAAAAAAAAATTTAAGGCCTCCCATATCGTTTCCACATTATCCACAGTTCCCCTATTTCTCTGAAAAAAGTCACAAATTTCCTCCCCCAGCTCAGTGTTAAAGACAGTGTCTAGTAACGCCATGGGCTGCAGCCTCCAGCTAGGCCTAGGTTTATCATATCCCGGTAGGGTGATCGTGAGTTTCACAGGGCAATGATCGGAAAAAGTTCTGGCAGGGTGCGTGACGTCTCTAACTGCCGGTCCTAAGCCCCTAGTGATGAGATAGTAGTCCAGTCGAGCCCATGTTGCCGCATATGTTGTGAAATGCGTGCCCCCTCTGGCCTGTGGGTGTGTATGGCGCCATGTGTCGATCAATCCTCCCTCAGCGATTATCCCCTGGAGGATTACCTGCGATTTATTATAATGATGCGGTGCAGGATTGGAACGATCAAGAATCGGATCAAGGGCTACATTAAAGTCCCCCCACCCCATATTATATGAGTAGAGCCTATATTTACAATTTTACCCCAGAGGGTGGTAAAGAAATCAGAAGTGTCTACGTTGGGACCATAACTGCATACCAATGTAACTGAGTCTGTACCTAGATGTCCCCAAACCACCGCATAGCGCCCCTGTGGGTCCGCCATTGTGCCAGCCAGTAGAAAAGGCGTCTGTCGTTTGATCAGTATCGCCGTGCCGCGAGAATAGGAAGAGTATGAAGAGAGCAATCTAGCACACCGCCCATTTGCTCGCAAATGTAGTAGGAAGGTTTGGGTTGATGTGAGTCTCTTGAAGCATAGCAATGTCAACCTGTTGACGATCTAAATAGGCCAATATCTGTCTGCGTTTCCGGGGGTGCCCCAATCCTCTGACGTTCCAGGACATAAGTCTCAGCTGCCCTACACCCCTCGTGTCACCCATAGCTCCCTTTGGTGCAATATCTGCAACATTGCGGTGCTGTACGCAATAGTGTTCGGATACAATAATATCCACAATTATCAGTGAAGAGCTGTAAAGTGTGCATGCCATAACATTCATTAACCCATATCCCTACCACCCCCTCCCACTGAAACATCCCAAACATGCCAGTAGTGTCTGTCCCTCCCCCCTCCCTATTACCCACAGAAAAAACAAACCTTACGTTCAACTTATCTGGTCAGTGACCAGAAGAGATCTGCTATGGGGATCGCCCTCAGGGGGAATCCTGCTGGGTGGCGCACGGGTACCTCGTGCCGCTCAGGGGCTGTGAGAGAACAACAAAACCCCTGATTGCCACAAAGGTGTCCGGCTGCATTCGGTTCTTGCATCCCATCCTTTGGCATATCTCGCCAGCTTATTCACTTAGCCCATTAGTTTGAGTTCCATTGATCTATGTGTCCATTGCAGCGAGTCCATGTATTTCCTATGTTCATTGAGGAGAGCAGCCCGCCATGGCCCAAATCCCCATCAGCCTATGTGCGGCGAGTGCGGCATCGAAGCAGCGTCCGGCTCAATCCCATCCGTCTTTTGGTTTTTAAGGCGCTTAAGAAATTCTTCCACTTGTTGGGGCTTCGTATAGAACGTTTGCTTCCCTTGGTGCGTGACCCTGAGGCGTGCAGGGTAAAGTAGAGCATAATCGATTTGGGCCAATCGTAGTTTTTGTTTCACCGGGAGGAATTTGCGCCTTTCCTCTTGTACTGTTGCAGTAAAATCAGGATACATGGTGAAGGGTACCCTCAAAGCACAACTGCTTCTTCTCCCTTGCCACTCTGAGGGCAGTGTCTCTGTCTCTATAATTCAGGAGGCGCGCTATGATGGGTCTGGGCATACTACCAGGGGGAGGCCTCTGGCCCAGAGAACGATGTGCGCGCTCAACTATAAAGTGTGGGGAAAGAGCATCACCCCCCACCACATCCAGTAGCAGTTTCTCAATATAGTCCTCCATTTTGCCTGTATTTGTGCTTTCTGGTATGCCCATCACGCGGATGTTATACCTCCGACTCCTCGCTTCAATATCCTCATTCTTTGCAGCAATGAGTTTTAGCAGTTTATCCATCTGTGAGACGGAGTCTTGGATGTGGGATGTTGCATCTTCAGCATCCGATATACGCTGTTCCGTCTCTTTTATGCGCATTTCATGGCCCTCTATTTTGCGGACGACTGTGTCCATTCGCGTAGTTAGGTTATCCATTTTGCCAGCGATGGTTGCAAAGCCCTGTCGGACTTCCAGTAGCAGCGCTTTCATATCATCACCTTGGGGGGATTGTGAATCTTGTCGTGGCACATCCGTGCCGCTGTCTCCCTCCGCCGTCTGCAGACGGGCACTCTTCTTTGCTTCAAATGTAAGGCGCGGCTGGCGCGCATCCGGTTTCCCCATTGTGAGCGCCCACGAGTCTTATATGGGATATGGAGCACACTGGGAGATTCCCCAGGACTGATCCAAGTTTGACGTGGTACCTGCGGCGTCTGTTTTTTGGAGTTGTCCCCAACACACAATATAGTGGTAGGATAGACCAGTGCACTTCTTTGCCAATGCTGTTTGAGGGATGGGTTCCTGGACAAAGGTAGTGCAGTTGCGTTAGTGTCCACCTGAGAAGGTACGCGAACATCAGTTAGCTAAAGGGCCCGCTTGATTTACAGGTATCTTTCCCTACTTCTCCGTATGCCCTTAGTGCCTCAGGACCTCTCCCCGCTCCGCAAATGGTGGCTGAGGTTCCATGCTGCTAATGCGAAGTTTGTAACTATCCACTGATTTACTGAATGCGAGTCCCATTAACTTCTGCGGGATTTACTACCACGAAGTGCCTTTTTGCCTCTCGCAACAATCGATGCTTTCAGTCTCACATGTCAGCATGCCTGCTACGCAGCCGCAAATGGCCGATTCGCCACCCGCACGACGACCCTATTGCGACAGCATACCACTCAGCGACGACGGGATCCCTGGTGTTCTAGAACATATCTGCACATACATTCAGCTATGGCCAGTTCACCGATGCAAGGAGCACAGCGTGATATTGGGGCACTCACCACTTTTAAACTTCCAGCACCGCAAGTGGTGGCTGAGAGTCCGCGTTGCTAACGTGGAATTGAACTATCCACTTATTTACTGAATGCGAGGCCCGTTAACTTCTGCAGAATTTGCCACCAGAAAATGCCTTTTTGCCTTTCGCTGCAATCTATGCATACAGTCTCGTAAATCAGCGTGCATGCTACGCAGCCGCAAATGGCCGATCTGCCACCCGCACGGCGTCCCCACTGCGACCACACACCACACAACAACGGGATCCCTGTTGATCTAGTACAGATCAGCACACACGCTCCGCTATGGCCATTCCTCAGGTGCAGGAAGCACAACGGAGCGTTGGGGCACTCAGCGCTATTTAGACTCCAGCATCAACGCACTCGGGCCTACGCGCCACCTGGGAGGCCTGATCTCCGTATCGGCCTCCGCGCCCAGTAGTTGTTCCGCACCACGCGGCTTCCTCACAACGGCCTCCCGCCGTACATTAATATCTGGACCTCCGCTGTTCTAGGGCGCCTCAGTGCTTTCATTACGCTCTGGCCTGCCTGCCGATAGTGAGCACGATGGGGTATTGAGTCACTCACTGCCTCCTATGCTCCGGCACAACGGCGCCCGGGCCCATGCGCCACGTGGAAGCCCCGGTCCCTGCGTAGGCGTCCGCGTCCAGCGGCAGTTCCGCACCACTCGGGGCCGCACTGCGGGGTTTGTACTCTCCTCTGCTGCTTCGGCAGTCAGCGACGTACAGGCATCAAAGTCGCCTCGCTAGTTCCATAGGTTGCGGGCTTGTGGTTCCGCTTATTATTTGGCGATTTTTGCCATCTGGGCAGGATAAATAACAGGATAACGGCGCCAGACTGCGGGAGCCTCACGTCTGGACGGCCATTCCGCTCGTGCGCAACCTAGCGCCCCTCCATCACACAATTTATCATAGGGAGCACTTGCACTGTGGCACTGAATAGCAGTGGCACAGTGCCCAAAGCATCTAACACCAGCAAAAACAGATCAATAACATAGGAGGCATCATAACAAAATGGAAGGGAGACCCACGCCAAGGATGCCAGGTCTAACAGTAGGTTACCCTCTCTGATACTGAGGTAGGTAGTTTCATGCACACATAACAATCTCTAACATCCATAGTGTCCACATATTCATACAAGAGTTTACTAAAGACATTTAGAGAAAAATCATTAATAGATTGATCATGATGTAAAGTTTTGTCAGTTAGGTCGTTAGTTACAATTCCATCATTCTTCTCTTCCAACGGATTAGTAACAGAAGTGAGGTTAATATCATGCTTTACATAAATCTGATGAAGAAGATTTAAAATAATAATTAATAAGACAATAATTATAGAAAAAGCGGCTAAAAAGCAGGCACATATGCGTTTATGTTTTAAAGATACCAGGTTTAGATTTCTCATGTCCCTAGAAAGGGAACTCATGTTTTCTATTAAATTTATAGAGAATGCTCAATATAACTTAGGTTTTGCAGCAAATATTTTTTTGTTGCGCTCTTAGGTGAGTTTTCCTTCGTTTTTTCTCATTGTTACAGTTTACAGGTTTTAGTTTTAGGCATATTTCGGAGTATATTCATCTCTTCAATCACTTATAGACCTTTCTTTTGTTTTTTCTGCTTTGAATGCATCCCTTTATTGCAACAGTTTCTCATGGTGGTTTTTGTCAGCTTGAATCCTTGAAGCAAAAAGCTTGATATGCTTTCTTCCAGTCATTGGCTGCTGCTACATAAGTCCATTCAGGTGCAGCGTATCTTCGATTTGGTACTTTAGCTCTTTTTACATTATTACTGTTGGTCTGTCATCATCAGTATCACTTTTTTCAGATTGACTTGAGACTTCGATAACAGTTGGGGTACTTTGCCTTCTGTCAAAATTTGACTCAATCTGTCAGCTCTCTTAGGCCAACTGTCTCCACTTATCACTCGCTTTTCGCTTGCACTGTTCACAACAGCTGGATCAACACTTTGCCTTGTCATGTCCCTCTCCCTATGACCCTCGATACCTACAGGGACTGACTCTCTTGGTCCCTCAGTTGAACCAGTGCCTTAAAACCCAGTAGCTGGTGCCCCCTCTACTATGTGACTGACCTGAGTTGGATGTCTCGCTGTAACCACCGACACATCCACTACAGATACTGCATTTTCAAAGGGACATGGGACTCGGCAAGTGTAGGCAGCATGTACTCAATTAGGCAGACCACCACATTTGACAGCAGTTGTGGTATCAAGAATAACTTGATCTGGCCCACGCCAACGAGGCTCCAAACATGATTTGTGCACATGTTTCTTCACCAAGACCCAGTCACCATGACAACGGTCATGGCACTGCACCTGTTGCTGTGAAATGGCAGCTTCCCCAACCTGCTGAGACACAGAATGGACCGCATCAGCCAATCCTTTACAATGATCGAGTAACCAATCATCAGTAATATTCACTAACTGGTTGGCTGGGACTGTAGGCTGTCTCATAGCCCTCCCCATAATGATTTCGTATGGGGACAGCCCAGTTCTTTTATCTGGGGTACTTCTCAAACTCATCAACACCAAGGGCAAAGCATCAGGCCATTTCAGAGATGTGGACGCACACACCTTCGCCAATCTGGATTTTAGCGTTCCATTAACCTGTTAGACCACTCCAGATTCCTCTGGTCAGTATGCGCAATGTAACTTCTGCTCAATGTTTAATGCTGCACAAAGCATTCGCATCACCTCATTATGAAAATGAGTCTCTCTATCTGATTCTTAAGAGTTCGGAAATAAAAACCATGGTATAAGCTCTCTAAGGAGTAGTTTAGCTACAGTTAAGTTGTCATTGTGACTGGTTGGATAGGTTTCCACCCAACGATAAAACAGACACACAATCACTAAAACATATTTCAGTCCATTGCAAAGGGGCATCTCGATGAAATCGAGTTGCACTCTATTAAAGGGTCCTCCAGATCTTCCTACATGACTCATTGTAACCAGTGTTTTCTTTCCCACATTTTGTTGCTGACATATTACACACCTTTGACACAGCACCTCTGCAACAGCTCAGAACAGAGAATTGAACCAGGTCTGTCGAAAGCGATGCATCATAGCGTCTCTCCCAACATGTGCGGGACCATTGTAGTTTCTTGCCATTGGTGACAACAAATTATTAGGTAGAACTGGTCTTACTTCTGTGTATACCCACACCTCATCTGCCTGCCATTGTGTGCAACCCTCTTTGATCCATTCCTATCTTTCTGTTTCTGGCACCTCATCCTGCAAAGCTTTTATTTCCTCCTATGTTTCCACAACTGAAAACATCAGCCTACATTCTGTGACATCAGTTTGTTCTTTTAGTGTGTCCCCGTTGAAGATGTAAGAATTCAGGGCACAATGGCACACGTTCTCATCCGCATAGCAGTCGCCGACCATCACATAATCATTTCCTTGTCGATAGGCTGGGCACTTTACCACCCCAATTTGGGCTGCCAATTGTAATGACAGAAGTAGATTTTTCATGCTCTCTCTATTTCGGATGGATGAACCCGAAGAGGTCATGAACCCACCAGGAGACCACAACTGCCCAAAGTCATGGACAACCCCAAAACCATATTGGCTGTCAGTTAAAATTGTAACTCTCAATTGTTCAGCACTGCTGCAAGCCCTGGTTAGTGCAATCAACTCAGCGACCTGAGCCAAACACACTCCCTGCAACCATGAAGCTTCTACCACTCCCACAACCGTATAGATGGAATATGCAGCTTTCAAATTTCCTCCTGCATCTCTCAAGCATGATCCATCCACAAACAACACATGATCTGACTCATCTAACGGAACATCCAGAATGTTCAATAGGGGCTTTGTGCACAATTCAGTCACATCCAAACAATCATGATCTGCTTCATCAATAACAACTTAATTTCCTGGTAAGGTTATCAGTGTAGCCGGATTCAAACTCGGACATCGCACCAATGACATGTTTTCAGCACCCAAAATCACTTGTTCATACTTTGTTAACCGGCTACTTGTGAGATGTTGCCTTCGAGTACGAGTAAGTAAAATCTCACAGAATGTGGCACATGCACTTTCAGCTGATGACCCATCACAATGCTCTCACACTGTTCCAAATTCACACATGTGACAGGAACAGCCTTTAGACATCCAGGCAATGCCTCAGCAACAGGATCGAATGTAGCTAAGAAATATGCAACAGGTCTGCATGCAGTTCTGTGCATCTGCGATAAAACTGACAATGCGCATCCTTCGTGCTCACTGCAAAACAGAGTGAAACTTTTGTTAAAGTCAAGCATTCCCAATGCTGGAGCTTGATACAAACTGTCTCACAGTGCGTTAAAAGAGTGCATGTATTCATCATTCCATGGGACTCGATCTGACACATCTTTGTGTGTAAGCCTCTGAAGTGGCTTGGCTGTCAAGTAGAAATTTGGAATCCATTGGCAGCAATAGCCAACCATTCCCAGAAACATGCAAACTTCCTTTTGAGTGCTTGGTGGATTCATCTGCAGAATTGCAGTAATTCAATCTTGTGACACCTTTCTGGCTCCTTTCTCAATGTGATGTCATACGTAAAGGACTTCTCTTCTGCAAAATTGTAACTTTGTTGGTGATACCTTATGCACACTCACTGCCAAATGATTCAGCAATGCAGTGGTGTCACATATACAAGACTCCTGAGTACCTGATGCTACCAACAGAACATCGATATATTGAACTAGCATGGAGTGATTTGGCATTAACAATGATTCCAGGTTATTCTTCAGTATCTGTTTGAAGAGGGAAGGACACTCTGTATACCCTTGTGGAACTCGGCGCTATGCCAATACATGGTTTCCGAACTGGAAAGCAAATAAAAATTGGCTATCCGGATGTAAGGGTATGGAGAAGAAGGCTTGACACAAATCAATGACAGAAAAACATTCATCTTCACATGGGATCTGATATAGTATCACTGCTGGATTTGGCACGATTGGACAGCATGGAATCACAATCTGATTAACCTTGCGCAAATCCTGCATGATTCGATATTTCACGTTTGGTTTCTGAATTCCCATAATAGGTGAATTGTATGGACTCCCCATAATCTCCCTCAAAATCCCTTGCTCAATGACTCAATCAAAGGTGTTATACCTGCAATGGTCTTGGGGCTCAAATTATATGGCGGAATTCGAGGAAATTCTGCATTTGGCTTCAAAGTAATCTGTATTGGAGCCATTCCTTTGATCAAACCAATATCTTTTCCTGTGAAATCCCAAACTTCAGGTAACACAGTGTCTCTCAATTCTCAGGGTAAATCATCACTTGCTAATAAAGGAAATAACCCTTCAGCTTCAGTCTTTTGTTTTGCCATTTTGAATATAATATCTTCATCATTAGTATAATACTCTATTCCCTTGGGAGTACAATAGATGGAACAGTTCAATTTGCACAACAGGTCTCGACCCAAAAGGTTCACTGGACTGGAATCACATATCACAAATTTGTACAAATCCTGAAATGACCCGATTTGTACTTTAACAGGCATAGTTTCAGGGGTTGACATTAATCGGTTAGAAACTCCTACAACTTGGATTCTTTCTCCCGAGATGGGTAGGTTGGGAACTTCTGCTGTTCTCACAGTGGAACGGGTAGCACCAGTGTCGACAAGAAATGAAATAGGTGTTCCATTTACCTTACCATCCACATAAGGACCACTCCGGTCTACCTCAAAGGATGTGTCAAACACGCATTCCTCCTCCCCTGTTAGGCACCGTCATTGGGACAAATCGGAATCACTATCATTAATCTGTATCAGGTGTTGCTGAGTAACATTTGGGTTTGTGTCAGATTGGTCATTAGTATGGCATCCCATGTTCACATTATATTTTTGAACCTGGCCATTCACGTGGGGCATAGGAGCTTGTGGCATAGTTAAATTCAAATTTTTCTGTCTTTGAGTCTGCTGATTCTGCATCATATCACCTGCTTGGTACTGCGTGGTTTTACTCTGAGATATCTGTCCATTCATTTGATTCAGTGAATTAAATCTATACTTGTGCTTCCTATGCCCTAACTTGCCACAAATATGGCATAGACAGGTCTTTTCAATATTTCTATTGAAACCCTTTTCCTCTGCCTTCAGTTGTCACATTCTGTTGTTGTCCTCTTGCCACTCCTCGCATACCAGTATTTGTTTGACCATTTCCATGCACAACAACAGTATAATCAGCACCAACTCCCATATAACCTTTCTTTGCTGCCCTCATCTGAGCCAACATCAGCTTTTCTTTTAATCTCTTATGCTTGGAATCCACTTTGTCTCTGTAATACTTGCATACCGAAGAATCTCATCTATGGGTTTACTCTGCCAATAAATCAAATGCTGTTATATCATACCACTTATTTCTGGTCTCAATCCATACACAAATTGTTATACGAAATGTCCCATATGCGCACGCAGTTCTCGCAAGAAGTACGTCGACGTAGGGGTTTGTGGGAGAGAGACCATGGTGAGGAGGAGGAGGGCAGCCCGGAGACGCCACAGTACAGGTAAGTGCCTTTTTTCTTTTTAAATTAGTATTTTAATATTTTTTATGAGGGGGGTGGAGGCGGGGAGCCTTTTTTTGTCGGGGGCTGGCTAACTCCGCTCCACTGCGGAGTCGGAGTTTTGCCTAAACTCCATGTTCTCAGCTGAGCACGGAGTAGGCAAAACTCCGCAAACTCCACTGGCGGAGCGGAGTTCTCTGCCCGCCCTTAATGCAAATCCTTTAATAGAACCTTCAAAACTTTCACAAACCTCTCAACTTCTCTTTACCATTCAACTCGTTTTTCTCTTAGTTTTGGGAAATCATTTGTAAAGGACAGTATATCAGGTCTATTCCATGGAACATGAACATAACCTCCTCCTAGCATTTCCCTCACTGGAAATATTTTTATTTCTGCATTTTCTGTCTCCCTCTCAAACATTGGCTACATCGGCATAGTTGCTTTCTTTGTTTCCTTCTTTTTAGCCCGTCTGCCTTCCCATCTTTCTAACTTACCCCATTTCCTAAGAGTTGACATTAGCTCTGCAATCTGTAATCTTTTGTCTGAAGGTTTCAGGCTCTCGAGATCCTTATCACTGAAGTCCAATCGATAAGTCTTTTGTAATGTTTTTGATTTCTGTATATCCACCCCGTATTTTTGTGCAACTTCAGCCAATTTTTCATGAGTATTTCTAGCTCTCCTGGTAATGTCTTTACATACAAATAATAATTCATCATCCCAATAGCTAATGATCCTACCAGGACTAATGGTTCCCAAGATCATTTCTTCAAACTCTACTTTAAGTTTCGCTACATTAAGTGGGTTTTCATTTAAGTTTTTCATCCCTGATGTTCCCTGATCTTCTGTAACCTTGTCAAAAGTAGAAGGAACTATATACTTAATCCAGTCATCAAGTTCCTGTGGGGAAGACCCTCTTGGTTGATTTAATACACATGATTGGGACCCTCCGCTAGCTCCCTCCACTCGTGGGGTGACATGGGATTCGGAACCTCGAGTTCGCATCTGTAAAGTTTTTCCTGCCATAGCCTGTGATCCTCTATTGAGAGTCTCCGTAGTTCCCTCTACAGTACTAGATAATGGGGTCGGTCTCACTTGATTATGTGATATGGTAGTTCAAATTCTCCCTGCACTAACTCCTGAATCATTCCCTTGATGTGAGGTATCAACGTTCAGAAGTGTAAAATTGGAATTCATTTGATCTCTATTCAGTCCCTGTGGAATAAAATTTGCTTTCCCCAATCCAGTGGGAACAGTTAAGGCATGTATTTGCTGTCCTCCTATACCTGATTTATACAAAGGAACGACAGGTCCTATGGTTAATGGAACTGAATGAGCATCTGGAGCATTCGGTATTATGGGATTACTAAGCCCTGCTACCCTTAGGGTTTGCTCTTCAACCAAAAAAGGATTTGTAGGATTTAAACTATTTGGCAGTGAAGGTGCATCTGATTGAGTTCCCACAAATGGATTTGACCCTGTCTGTGACTTTTCTTCATCATTTGGTGGAGGTCGATTCATCAAAAACTCATTGTTGATCTCATCACTACTTTCATTAGTTAGCGTAAGGGCTTGAGAGTTCTCAATATGTTTTTTCTTTTCTTTACATTTTTCCCCCTCACTCTTTTCTGCAACTAATACGGGATTCATTCGTGCTCCATCTGTAATATCCCTTCTCCACATTTTCTTTTGAGCATCCCACTTAGCCTCTGCATACCTATTTAAGGTGTTCTTATATCTTTCCTGATATTTCTGTTTCTCCTTCTGATGGGCCGCATTTTACCATTCTCCAATAGCTTTGAATTGCATAGGTCTTGGTAGTGGTTAAATATCATTCATCTGTCTCCTTAAATTTTCAAGAATTCGTACATTGAAGGTACCATATTGAGGGAAACTTAAAGGTCCATCTCTCTCAGTATACTTCATCCAATTCTCTAACCATCTACATATATGATAACCTTTCTCTCAAGTCATATACAAGGCAGGCATGCCTTCGGGTGGTATCAGTACCCCGTCTCTAGCAAGTACAGGCACATCTCCGTGGATCAATGTTTTATACTTGTTAAAATTTTCATGATTCCGAATAAAATTTCTATTATCCTTTACAAATTATTTCACTTGTTTTTCCAGAAGATACTTCCTTGTTATAATCCAAACTCCCAATTGCCGTGCAGGTCTCTATGACACTTCCAACCAATCCCAGCATGGTTTCACACCAACCGTCCTATCGCAGCGTGACACTCTATGACGTCAAAGCATCTCCTTGCAGCAGCTAACCCCTCCTTTACAATCCAACCTGTTCAAACCCTGATCTTACACAACTCGCTAATCACAAACAAACTCTTGTCTGCTCCACTAAAAGAAACTATAGATCTCCATAGCACCAGAATTTATTCACACAACCGAAGCAAAATCTCGACCAGCGCGATTTCACCTAGAATCCTTACGATTAATCTCCGTGCACTTGAGAAGAATGCCAACAAATTTACTTTCACACTCTCACAAAGTTGCCTTCTCTGGTGGTACTGCCGATGACGTTTCACGCACAGCACCTTTGAAACAGCTGACAAACTTACTCAGTGTATGCCACACTGAGACCACCCTTAGGTGTATATCCCGGGATCTTAGGCCACTTCGGACCCGATAACAACTTCAATTCAACAACAACTTTTCCAATTCTCATTAGTAACATATTTAAGCAGCAGTATTACACAGCCCTTTTAATACTCACACTGCTTGTCTTGTCGCCTCATCGTCTTGTCTTCGAACTGGCACTGGGTCAAATGTCACTGAACTTGAGTTTTGGGTAAATCTATAGTGACCTCAATATGCACCCCCCTTATATCCCAGTTTTGTCAGACAGCTAACCATCCAACACGCTACCAGAAAAACTGTTGCAGCATCAACGTGTTGGGCCCTTTTTGATTGACTATCATTTGTCTGCTTTTTTTCCTATCGCAGATTAACCTTAGCTACCACACCAAATTTCTACGGTCCTCGGATGGATTTTGTTCTGTGCTGGAAATGACTGGAATACTTAGAGGATGAGCAATTATCAAATGAGGACGGGGAATAAGATAATTGATAACATACAATATTATGCATAGCACTCAAAAGTCCCACATCTGTTTTCTGATGAAAACCATCAAATCAAAATGAATTTTAGCCACAAACAA
Organism: Calotriton arnoldi; assembly: GCA_963921515.1. NCBI lineage: Eukaryota > Metazoa > Chordata > Amphibia > Caudata > Salamandridae > Calotriton > Calotriton arnoldi. The sequence goes on from CAWUFW010001822.1 coordinate 289,474, forward strand.
ATAATGAGTCAGAATCAGCAGAGTTAATTAAATCTTAATTTTTGAATTCTATTCAAATTGCAAATGAATGGCATGCAACCCTAAATTCAAATTAGATCAGGTTTAATAAAGCATTAGGAAAGCTCTGTGAGATCCAAATTTAAAGAGTTCAATCTTCCTCAGCCAAGGGAGATTGTTATCTTAACAAAAGGTTAAACAACAAGGAAATCAATTGTGTCTCATACCAGCCCTTTGGAAGTGTTCAGTAAATTTCAAATGACCAGTTCCAGTTCATTTAAGGCAGAATGTCTGCCTCTGTCCAAAACTTCAGCGTCAATGCCACAGCTACTCTGATGCAAACCCTTTCAGCCGAAAAGGTTCCACTATGATAGCATGCTAGCCGGCAGCAGATTGCAGTATTTCATCAAAGTTCGCATTGTTTCTGGAAGTCCAAATTGTCAGTCTCATAGCCGCAAAATGGTTAAGGGTGCCACCCCATCAGTTCCAAAATCTGAGCAATTATACTCCACCGATTCCAGGTTTACACCCATTGACATTACCAAATTTGTCAGACCACTCTGTCCCATTGGTCGCCCTCGATAGGATGAGATGATGTAGTAGGTAAAGAATATAGATCCGGAAGAATCAAATTCTACTTTACTCACGATTTTCATTAGAACCATTGTAGTTTAGTCATAATATCATTGTAGCATTCAGGAAGTAGACAATGTTATGTTTTCATCCTTTGTCTATCAGTTCTCAAGCATTTCCTCTAGTATGGAGATCCCAGGTCGGCCAATATGCCAAAATGACAAAGGTTTTAGATACTGGTTAGACTGGATGGGGGGGGGTTTGTTTAAGAAACTTGACAAATATACGTGCCCATTAATAAAGTTTGTCTGTTCGTAGCACTGGAAATACAGCAGTTAAATCCTGTGGCCCATAAGCTGCAGCATTTATCCAACACAGTGAAGCCCAAAGGAGCATTGTCTCGTTACAGTTCCTAAGCCAGTGAATGACCCCACCGAATTCTTGAGCCAGACATTATCAGAAGTGCTGTTATCACGTGCTAAGTTATTGCCAGTGTAAGCACGGGTGCAGCCAACGCATATCTGGCATTTTCTGGATGCTGCTAATAACACCCCATACCTGCCCTCGTGTGCAGTAACTAAACTTTTGATTGCTAAGTAGAGGGCAGTGTGGGAACGGTGGCAGGTGGATAAACAGGAAGCTGAAGCAGACTGACATATCAGTTGCAGGGGCAGGCAAACCTCAGCTATAAACAGTTCGTGCAGTACGGACGCGAAAAGAGTCTCGCCACACTGGGCATTCAGATGCAGAGAGAATATGGAAGCAGTTTAACTTCCAGGGTCGGATTGGGTTAAAAAAAAAAGGCCCAGACTCCCCAAAACGCAGACCACATTCACGGACCATAACCTTTCGCAGAAAAGTATTTAGTTTGGGGTTGTGAAATTCATCTTGACATCTACAAATTTAAAATGAGTGCATTAGAAACGGAGGAATGAGCCGTCTCTAGCCTAGCTGCTTTTTGGCAACTTTGCTTTTCTTTCTTCTGCTACCCTCTGTCCCTCTTACATTTCTTTTCCTTTCTTCTTCTGTCAATTTTTTTAGCTTCACATTTTTGCATCCCCAGAATTCTGTTTCTTCTTTCTTTAATTCCTTTCTCCATTGCTCTCACATCTTGCCTCTTCTTCTATCATTCCAACTCGTCCATTATCTCCCTTTCTACCTTGCCCACCCCATTTTCCTTCACCTCTTGCACCTCTCTTTCCACCTTAGTCATCTCTTTTTCCATGCACCTTCTGCTTTCCTTCCATTCCTTCTCCTATTCTCTCTCCCTTCTTTCTCCATTCCATCACCCCATACTCCCACACTCTCTCTTATTTGATCACATCTTCTTTCTTTCAATTCTGGCTACTGTGTATTTGGCAACTGCCTGTCTTCCATCAGTCACCTCTCGTATTCATATCATTGATACAGTAGAGTAGTGCTTGACATTGGCCTCGAGGCATGTACGAAATTATGTTATTAGTTGAGGGGAGTAAGTAACAACTTCAAGTTAAAATCACAGTCTTTCTCAGGGTAAACCACAAAAGTCACTATACAAACCTGAGCTCAAATCCCTCGGTAGCTATGGCGCAGAGCAGACAGGCTTAACTTAGAGGCAATGTGTAGAGTATTTATGCTATACTAAAACAGAAATAAGGTTGAAATTCACTATAATAAAAATCCCAAATAGAATCAGAAAAATAGAGCTATGTTCAATAAACAAAATGACATCAAAATGACTGAGCAACAGTGTTAGAAATGGGATTTTTGGTAGGCTAGGGCATGTGCCAAAGCCAGGCAGAAACCACCACTCTAGTCAGGATAAGGGAGTTACACTCCTAAAATAACCCCTGCTCACCCCCTTGGTAGCTTGGCACGAGCAGTCAGGCTTACCTTAGAGGCAGTATGTAAAGCTTTTGCACATAACCAACAGTAATACAGTGTAAGCACTACAAAAGGACACCACACCAGTTTAGAAAATATCCAATATTTTTATATACTTAAGACAAGACCAAAACGATAAAAATCCACAATACAGTACTTAAAAATCTTCAGTTATCAAAATATGCTTGAAAAACAGTTCCTTGATGTCGATAGCTCCGTCCGGGGCTATCACAGTGTCGTGAACAAACAAATCCAAACAGTTCTGGCTGACAGCGGCGTCGCGGGCCAGCTACGATGTCGGGAAGACCCGCAAACAGTACTTTTTAGAAATGCAGGGTGTCGGCGACCTCTCGTTGAGCTTCCGAAAGCACGGCGTCTGCAGGCGTCGGTTCCGGAGGTCAGTGCAGGAGTCGTCGGGCCCTTGAAGTCACACGCGTTGCAGCTCAAACTCCTCTCTGTTGAAGTCAGGAGCGCTGGCGTCGGTAGGCGTCAGGTGCTGCGGTGCGAAGTGCAGCAGTGCGGCGTGCGGTGCCCTCAGGTCGCGGTGCGAGCAGCGGCTCGGTGGCGGCGTCAGATGGCGTCGTCGGTGAGACCAGGGTCGCGGTGCCAAGTAAATGCGGTGCTCGTTGCGGTGCTGGCAGGTCACGGTGAAAGCAGCGGCGGCGTCGTTGCTGAAGCGCTGTCGTCGGCTGACGAACGGGAGTCGATGGCGCCGGCGTCGGTAGTTCAAGGCTGCGGTGAGGGATGAGGGCGGTGCATCGTGTAACTTTACGAGCGGTGCCCTCGAACCATGGTGCAAGCAGCGGCGTAGATTTCAGCGTGGAGCGGCATCGTCGGGGATACCAAGGTGTCGTCGTGAAGCGAGGCGGTGCGGAGTGCGGTGCCCACAGGTCGCGGTGCGAGCAGCGGCTTGGTGGCGGCGTCAGCAGGCGTCGTCGGTGAGACCAGGGTCGCGGTGCGGCGTTGAGGCGGTGCCCTCTGCGGTGCCTTCAGGACACAGAGTCGGCAGCGGTGGCGTCGACGTCGCCGGGTTGCTTCTTCTTCTGTTGCAGCACAAAACACACAGTCCCCAGTGCTGAGGGCAGAAGAGCTTGAAGTCTTTGCTCTTCCTGAGACTTCTTGAAGAGGGGGCAAGCTCTACCTCAAGCCCTTGGAGAAACTCACAAAAATAGATTGCAGAAAGTTCAGTCAAGTCCTTTCACTGCCCAAGACAGAAGCAGCCACTGCAGGCAAACACAGCAAAGCACACAGCAATGTGGTAGTTCTTCCTCACAGCTTCTCCAGCTCTTCTTCTTGGCAGTCTTCTTGGTCAAAAAGAGTTCTAAAAGTCAGGGTTCTGGGCCCCAACATTTATATCCCAAAATCCTTTGATCTCTTAGGCAGAGAGTGTCTGTGCCCAGCCAGAACCAGTTCTGCCTTCTCTGGTGTGACTTCCTGGCAGGAGGTGGAGACGGCATGGTCAGAGGCAGACCAGGCCCTTTGAGGTGCAAGGAAATCTCCTCCCCCTTCCCCAATTGCAGCCCAGGCCTATTCAGCCCTTTCCTGACCCACCTAGACTATCTGGAGCCACTCCTGCTCCCCAGCCTTCTGTCATCCAAAACCCAGACAGGCAATCCACATTCCAGCAGAGGCACACGGGATGACTGAGCAAGCAAATACCAACTTTCTAAAAGTGGTATTTTCAAACACACAATGTAAAAATCACCTTCACTAAAAGATGCATCTTTAGATTCTGAGTTCAGGCATACTAAACTTTATTTTCCTACCTAATTCCCCGGCCAGTTATGTTTATAAGATGTTATAAACAAACTCCCCATTCTGTCCTATGGGGAACAGGTAGCCTTGCCATAGCAAAAAACGAAATTGGCTGTAATTCGCTATCAGGACATGCCACACACACCAGGGCATGTCCTACCTTTCACATACACTGCACCCGGCCCACAGGGGTACCTTGGGCCTACATTAGGGGTGGCTGACATGTAAGAAAAGGGAAGGTGAGGGACTGGCAAGTGTGTGCACTGGCCAAGTCGACATGGCAGTTACAAACTGCGCGCAGACTCTGCAATGGCGGGTCTGAGTTACCTTTTCAGGGCTACTCACGTGGGTGGCACAATCAGTGCTGCAGGCCCACTAGTAGCATTTGATTCACAGGCCCTGGCACACTCAGTGCACCTTACTAGGGACTTACAAGTAAATCAAATATCCAATCATGGAAACACCAATCCATAACACAATTTACCACAGGAGCACTTGCACTTTACCACTGATCAGCAGTGAGAAAAGTGCGCAGAAACACTACGCCAGCAAAAACAGAGTCAAAACCGGGAGGTCAGAAAGCAAAAACTCAGGGGAAACACGCCAAAAGATGCCAAGTCTAACAAACAGTCTGTACAGTTTCCGTACAATAAGCTTTTATTAACTAAAAACAAAAGACCCCAAATTTTTTTAAGAATTAACTGATTGGCACTCAAAGTTAGTGTGCTGCTTTACGTGTAATATGATATTAAATCTGACGTAAGCCCTATAGGAGCAGCCTTCACTGACTCTGGTAAAAAGGAGCAGATGTGTTTCAACTCGGACTTGGCCAGTCTGTGTGGTGTTTTGAGCAGTGACATGTCGTGGTCAAAGTATGATGTGCCGTATTGATGACATTGAAGAAAGAAGGAACTTTCTGATGTGCTGAACTGTATTCTGGTCAAAGAAGGAGGACACACCTGAACCCTCACAATATAGATTTGCTGTTAGATAATGTCAGTCTTAACTGTCCAGCCATTTCTCCAACTTTACTAAACAATGTTAGTACTGTTGGATTCATAATGTGTAAGCTACTGCCTAACATGAGAAACCTAAAACCTCTGAATCCACTCATGTGGTACGACCAGTCCTAACATTTTTTATAGCTCATATGGAAAGGAAAGAACTAGCTAAACATGGCATACAAAATTTCAGATTGGACAACCCAGTTGTTGGAAAACGAGGCAGTATCTGTGAGGCCTGCACAAATAACATGACTACATTTGTCTTTCACTGGGAACCAAACACCCCATTGTAGCGCTTGACTCTCAGAGGGTAGCATTGCAGAGCAGTCTAAGGATTACTCAAGGGAGGTGGTGTGGGCTAGTAATCGCCATTTACCAGTACGCAGAAATAACACTCAATAATTGATTGTCCAGTCTGTACTTTGCTTTATAAAAGGAAGAGTACATTTATTAAACACACACACTACTCAATACTATGCACCAATTTACAAATATACATAAGCTGTTGGAATTACCTTGTGACATTGCATAACATTACCACCCCTCCCGAAGGGGGGGGGGGTTGGGGTCTAGTACCACCACTCCCATGTATGCACATCTTCTTGCACCCTAATGCAGTGGGTTGAACATAACCTGGAGCAAGGGCCTTGCTCACTGGCACTATCCAGTGGCGACCCACCCCATTATCTCAACAAGCATTTAAAATGGGCACACCTGCCCTGGTGACACATAACCCTGACTGAGCATCTCATACTGACCATACAGTATACACCTCTACATCTTAGTGGCTAACAGTCTGGGTTGTTCTTCACCTAACGCAGTAGCAGGAATACATGTTTGGGCATCACTTAGAATGACAGTACTCATCATAGTTGATAACAGTTATAATGCATTGCAATTAAAGCCCCTAAAAGGCATAACAGTTATAATCACAAGGTTAAGTATATACAGCCAGACACCCTAGTAGGAATGTCCAGCAACATAACCCCACTTTGCTTATGACTTCACATTACTCATGTGACTTACAGTCCCAACAAGACACAATATCACGTAGATGCACCATTGTGCAAATTCACCTTTCCACCTCTAGGAGGAGTCACCTCAATGACCATCCAGGTTTAACCTTTCACTCTGTAGTGAAGTCTCAAGCGTCAACTTTCAGCTGCTGAACTAAAGTTCCAGCGTTAATGAAGCTTTAAAAACCATGGCTAACCCTTGAGGGGTTCCTTCTTGTAAGTCCCCCAGAAACTGAGGGTGGGACTTTTCATCTTCCTGCTGGGGGAGTCTGCGCCGCTCCTGCAGCTCCCCCAGCACCTCTTTCAACAAAGGGGGGTGACCCCCCTCCTCCGGGGGCCACCTGGTACCCATTCACAACGCAATCCCCATGCCTTGCAAGGCATTATGGGGTGCTTCATGGGACCAGCGCGCATATTAGAACAGAGGCTCTCCTGCTGTGTCGGGGAGAGCCGCGCAGCCTTTTCCTGCGGCCTGGCACCGCATCTGCCCTACGTTGGGGGTCCGGTCCCACCCGGACCCCTGCTGCCGACCGGTGAGTTGTTCTGCGGCTCGGGGAGCTCACGCCCGGCCGTTGTTCACTTCTTTTCAGGGGCCCGGTCCCACCCGGGCACCACGCCTGGCGTCCTCGTTGGAGAGCCGCTCGGGGAAACCACCCCCGGCGGCTCCCCGATGTGCCAGCACCCTTGCGTGGTGCCGCGGGAGCCGGCACCACTATTCTGGCCTGCCCGCTCCTGCGGGCAAAGCGATACCAAAGGGGATGATGGACGGAGCGTTTGAGCTAATCAAACACTCACCCCCAGACAACTGATCTGGGTTTAATCCATCATCATTCTTTAGCTCACTCCACCACCCCAGTTCAGACATGGCCATATGCAAATCAGTCTGACCCTGTGCCTCATGGGAACAGTCCAGCCCGAACTGCCAAGCCATGTCTTCCTGGACCGGAAACAAGCATCCTGGGACCGGTTTCTGGCCATTCAGCCGTCATCAGCCAGGCTAGCTTGAATCCAGTGGCAAAGTGAGCAAGGGACCCACGTCTGGGCATACCCTGCCAACTTAGGGCGAACAAAGCGATACCAAAGGGGATGATGGACGGAGCGCTTGAGCTAATCAAACACTCACCCCCAGTCAACTGATCTGGGTTTAATCCATCATCATTCTTTAGCTCACTCCACCACCCCAGTTCAGACATGGCCATATGCAAATCAGTCTGACCCTGTGCCTCATGGGAACAGTCCAGCCCGAACTGCCAAGCCATGTCTTCCCTGGATCGGAAACAAGCATCCTGGGACCGGTTTCTGGCCATTCAGCCATCATCAGCCAGGCTAGCTTGAATCCAGTGACAAAGTGAGCAAGGGACCCACGTCTGGGCATACCCTGCCAACTTAGGGCGAACAAAGCGATACCAAAGGGGATGATGGACGGAGCGTTTGAGCTAATCAAACACTCACCCCCAGTCAACTGATCTGGGTTTAATCCATCATCATTCTTTAGCTCACTCCACCACCCCAGTTCAGACATGGCCATATGCAAATCAGTCTGACCCTGTGCCTCATGGGAACAGTCCAGCCCGAACTGCCAAGCCATGTCTTCCCTGGACCGGAAACAAGCATCCTGGGACCGGTTTCTGGCCATTCAGCTGTCATCAGCCAGGCTAGCTTGAATCCAGTGGCAAAGTGAGCAAGGGACCCACGTCCGGGCAGACACGGAGACTCCTGCCGATCCGACTGGACCTCGGGGGAGTGCGACGGCACTCCTCCCGCCTTCTCCTTCACTTTGGGGCCCGGAGATGGGGTCCCAGGCCCCTGGGCAATCTTCACGGGGAGCGCGACGGCGCTCCCCGACTTATGCCTTTGCGTCGGGCCTGGAGTTGGGGCCCCAGGCCCCTGGAGAATCTTCACGGGGAGCGTGACGGCGCTTCCCGGCTTATCTTCAACTGCGAGGGTTGGATGCGCGACGGCACGCCCCCCCTCCTCTTCACCACCATCACCGGGGCCCGGAGTTGGGGGTCCCGGGCCCCCGAGCTTTCTTCGAGGGGGTGCGGTGGCGCTCCCCCTCCCCCGATGTCCTTGGGGGCCAGGGTGGGCTCCTGGCACCCCTCATGGGCAATTTCACGGGGAGCGCGAAGGCGCTCCCTGACTTATCTTCTTCTGGGGGCAGCCCCCGGGACCTGCCCCACCCCGGGGGCTTATTTGAGACCGGCAGCGGAGCCCCACGCGCTTCGTCGTCGGTCGAATTAGAGGTCAAAAATCGCCTACCTTTTGGGGGGCGTATCTCGGCCCCCAGGTGGCCGATTTTTGCCATGTTGGCCTCTTCTTGCTCCTGGTGGCGTGCCCCAGCCACTGGGAGCACTTTCCTTCGCTCTCCTGGTCTCAAGGCGGGTGAATTCAGCAGGGAGCGGTCTTCACTGGCTCCCTGCACCAGCTTTTCGCCTGGCTCTCTTCCTGGGCCTCTCTTCTCCTTGCGCAGAGGCCCAGGCTTCGGCTCCCTGGTCCTGGACTCCCCTCCTGGCGCAATCCAGGATCCTGGGACAGTCAGGGGGTTCTTCCTTCCAACTGCCCATGGTGCCAGGCTCCAGCACCAGTCTTCCTCAGCAGACCACACCCAAGAGAAAGCTCCTATTCCTGTGCAAGACCTTTTAAAAGAATTTGGAGGGGGCTGGCAGGAAGGCTATGCTTGCCCGATCAGGCAGCGACACATCACCTCTCTGCCCCTGCTCCCTCCTTCCTGCCCAGGCCTCTGAGATAGTTCAAAATGGCGTCGTCCAGGGGTCCCATGCCACATGGTCTCTGAAAAGCCCCTTCCCCCCCTTTCTGCCTCCTCTCCAGAGCAGCTTGGTGCCTGGCACCAGGTGACAGCTGCTGATGGATAACTGGCAGCTCCACCCATCTTCTCTCCCTCTTGGAGAAGAGACCTTCGCCCTTGGAATGCTTGCCGTGAAGGGCTAGGCCTCTGATGCTTCAGTTTGGGGAGGAAGGCCATTAATCCAGTCTGGCAGGGTCACACCCAGCCAGGCTCTGGTTATGAGCTGAGTCAGAGGAATATGACATTTCTGGATGACCCATAAGCAGTACATATATGGTTTTGGAATTAACAGAATACTTATTTTCACACAAGTTACAGTGGACTTTAGTGCGTGTCTGGAATTTGTAGGCCCTAGGGAAATGAAACTACCCCATGTGGTCCCCATTTTCATAGGAGAGTAATGGAGTGTTCCTACAGTGAAAACAGTAAAGCACACTGACTTTCCCTTACATGTGTCTCCCCACATTATAAAGCCTATTCCAGGTCACCACCCAGCTCTGCATAATTCCTGCCACACCATTCTATCTGTACCTGCTCCTGGGCTGCGCACGCCAGGAATCTCCCCTGCGCACCCCCAACACGTGTGCACACGCATGTACACACGTGTCTGCATGTAACCAGCCTGGTGCCCCTTACTCAGACTGCAGCGCAGCGGCCTACTCTCACCAGGGGGACACCGGTAAAATCCACATGCAGTCTCTTTCATCATGAGTTCACTGTGGGTGAGTCCCAACTTATGAGGCTCTCCCACAGTAAAAGCTCAACAATTAGGTATTCAAAAAGCGAAAAATCCGGGCAGCTCAGATGGTCAGAGCCACCTTCTAACACCAGTGCATTAACCAGATAAGTACACTGTATCATATGAAGTACCATAAAGAGACCAGCATGCTGAAAACCATAAAACTGCATGTCTGTCTCTTACACTTCATCATCCAACACATTGCTACGCGCTACATCCCTTAACATGATAACTGTAATTCAGTGGTCATTACTCACGACATGGAACACTTCCCACATAGGATGAAAACCAAAAAAAAACATTCCAACCGCACACTCTACAGGGTGTAGCATGCTACTCATGTAGGTAGCGCTTCAGCGCCCCACATAGGGGTATTAAGAGCTATATAAATGCTGTGATACAATACAATACCTTTCAACGATATGACAACTTAAGAACCTGTTCTTTATGAATAGAGAAGAACTGAAGGCCTTTTCTGGGGGTTTTTTCTCCAAACTACCACCAGAATTCCAAAGTCTAAGATTTACAAAGGCTAAAGACCAGACAGGTGCTGTTGTTAATTGGCTGACTTCAATCTAACTCACCTTCTCAGCAGCGGTAAGAAGACATAGTTAATACGTAAGAGTCTCTCATAGGTCAGAGCGCAGGCAGTGTCAGAACAGCTGCTCAGGGTGCCCCATGTTAGGAGCGTAGTGTGTTTTCATGCACAGACATGCTTCCTTCATCATTTTTGGCTGCAAGAAGCAGCCAAGGCGGGGGCGCTGTACTATAGTGCCACACCTCCACATTACCCCTACCTGGATAGCTCGGCCCTGGATTTAGGGGCAGTGCAGTGTTTCTAGGGCAGGCACACCCAAACTGGCCATAGATTCCATTTCCTTCAGGAAACTAACAGCCCACAGCTGTCCCTCGCCCACCGGCACATCGCCCAATGACCGTATGCCCACCTTGCCAATCCAACTCAGGTAGCTTCCCAAGTTCATCTCATTGCCTCTGCCAAATAGGCTGGATCCTGAAACGTTAGCCTCCCCCACCCCCTATGATCTTAAAGTGCAAGCAGGGAGGGAGGAGAGGAGGAATGAGAAGAAGTGACTATTGACAAGTCATGTCACGTTGTTGGTGACCTCAAGTTGCATGAAAGTGCTGAGGTGAAACACAAGACAGAACAAGTGAGCCCAGGAGAGAGTAGGGCAGCGCACAGAACTTCAGGTCAAACCACCACATCTGGTATTTTAGGAGTGTACAAATTTCGGAATTAGAGGATAACTAGGATAAATTGATTGAAACCTCAAATGTTGGAGGGGCGGCCTATTCTGCCCTTGTCCCATAGCATGGGGCAGGCTCTCAGCAGTCTTTATGCTGTGACAGCTTTTGCAATATGTCTTATTAGGCTGAACCTGTAGCATTCTGAACATGTGGAGACATGCGGATCGGTAACCCAGAAGAAATTCTATCTCCCGCCCCCTTGTGCCCCATTGCAATGGAGTTTTAAGGCATTGAATCATTTTAGGATTGCAGCTGGAGCGGCCCTGCTGCAATTGAAGCTACTACATATTTGTGAATGTAAATGAGACCCCTTTGGACTTACCCTAGTTGAGAAGGCTCCCCCATGACCCAACCGCTGCGCATGTGCCATGCATCATGTGTAGTGTGTCATCCCGTGCTGGCTCCTTAGATCCTTAGATGTATAAGGAAAAGCAGTAAAACACTCGTGGTTAGGGTGACCAGATGGCACTGTGTCACCGGGAAACCACTTTTACATTTCTGTTACATATGACTGTTATCATGAGTGTTGGTCCAATTGGCTCAAATGAAATGAACCGAGATTACAACTCCCAAAATGCACTGATATGCTAAATTAAAAGCTGAACTGGAAAAGTTGTGTTCCGGTTACATAGACTTATCTAGTCACCCTACTTGAGTTGTGTAGTGCAATACTTGGCACCTAAACCTGTCAGAATGAAGGCAGCCGAGTGTATGATGGGCAGTATACTAGTAGTGAGTGTACAGTATGTCCTGGAAATGGAGGGTTTTCTGTATATTGCAGTGCATAAATTTTTTTTCACATATTTAAGTGAATAGAGGGCAAAGAGCAACGGCAGTCGACTATCAGATATACATTACTCTTGATAAACCCATACATCCCAGATCTTACAGTTTCATGCTCCTACCAGCCGGACCAATAGCTCGTCCTGGGGCTGTCTACGACACACCTTGGTTTCTCCCTTTGACTAAAGCGCCATTTACATTAAGAAACAACAGTGGCTTTAGTGGGCAGAATTTAGGGTTGGGAACATGTGGCTATGGAATGTAGGATACCGATTTATTTAGAATGTAAATAAAATTGGGGTTATCTGCCCCATTACAGATGCAAATAGACTTAGATAATTTTAGGAAGTCATTCCACCATTAGAGGCCATACCAGGTTTTAGTCTGTTCCATAACTTTGAGCGCCCATTACTATACAATGATTCCTTCTGCTGGGCATACTTTTTGATACAACAGACATTGCAATCTGGGACATGTAGTATATTATTTTATATTGTAATCATGTGCAGCAGAAAAGCTCCAGAAAGCAAATTGTTGGCTAGCAAGCTAAGTGACCAGATTGCACTATGCCAGTGAGTCACCAATTTTCCATTCCTGGACTTTACTTTTACATATAATTGTTATCAGATGTGTCAGCCCAATTGGCTCAATTAAAATGAACCAAGACTGCAACTCCCAGAATGCACTGATATGTAAAACTATAGTCTATGAATAGAACAGTGGTATTCCCTGTGACATGGAGCTATCTGGTCACCCTATAAATGCCAGTGATGACTTAAGATGTCTCAAATGACACAGGTCCACATTACAGATATGCTCTTTGTTACCTCGCAGCACTCTTTGCAAAAATTCCTGAAGGTTCTCCCAGGGCTGCCTAGGCCAGATGGCTATTGATGTTTGTTTTTTAGGGAGATTGAAACAGTTAAGTGTGCATTCCACCCCATGAAAATAAAGAATTTCATGATTTCAGAATACAGACCCATCTCCCTGTTCCCCTTCCCTGCCAAGGTCATTGAGAAGGCCATCAACACCCAACTCACAGAATTCATTGAACAAGCCACACACTGGCCCCCTCCCAATCTGGCTTCAGAAGCAACCACAGCACCGAGACTACACTCCTTGCCGCAACTGACTACATCCTCACTCTCCTCGACCAAGGCAAAACCTCAGACCTCATCCTCCTGGACTTGTCTACTGCCTTCGACACCGTCTCCCACCACACCCTCTGCACAAGACACGATGATGCCAGCATCTGCGGCAAAGCGCTAGAGTGGATCTGCTCTTTCCTCACCGGCCGAACCCAGAGAGTCAGGCTCCCACCGTTCTCCTCAGAACCCACAGAGATCAGCTGTGGAGTTCCCCAGGGCTCCTCTCTGAGGCCCAACCTCTTCAACATCTACATGGCCCTGCTTGCAGCCATCATCAGAAACCACAGACTCAAAATTGTCTCCTACGCCAACCACACACTGCTGATTCTCTCCCTCACCGATGAACCTACAGCAGCTAAGAGCAACTTCCATGAGGGGATTAAGGCAGTAGCGGCCTGGATGAAGGAGAGCTGCCTCAAACTCAACTCCGACAAAACCAAAGACCTCATCCTGGGTTCCACTCCCTCTGCTTGAATCTACTCCTGGTGGCCAGCAGTACTCGGAACCCCTCCACACCCACCAACCAAGCACGGAACCTTGGCATCATTCTTGACTCCTCGCCCTCTATGAACCACCAAATTAATGCTGTATCGTCATCCTGGTTACACACACTCCGCCTGCTCCGAAAGATCTTCAAATGGATCCCTACTGTGTCCAGAAGAATGGTCACCCAGGTGCTCGTCAGCAGCAAGCTCGACTATTGCAAAGCACTCTATGCCAGCACAACCCAAAAACTCCAAAATAAATTGCAATGCATGCAGAACGCCTCCACCAGACTTATCCTGGACATCCCCCACCAAAGCCACATCTCCCGTCACCTGAGAGACCTCCACAGGCTTCTGGTCAACAAAAGAATCACCTTCAAGTGCCTCATGCATGCCTACAAAGCCTCCCACCACACCGGACCTGAATACCTCAACCACTGCCTCTCCTTCTACACACCGACCAAGCATCTCCGCTCTGCTCATCTGGCCCTGGCCACTATCCCACAGATCCACAAGACCTCGGCTGGAGGAAGATCCTTCTCTTACCTCACTGTGAAGACCTGGAACTCCCTGCCTCTACATCTCAGGCAATCACTGTCACTGCCTCAATTTAGGAAGGATCTCAAGACCTGGCACTTCAACTGAATTGCAGAATCACCCCCGTGACTTGAGACCCTTACTGGTGCTTAGTTGCGCTGTACATGAACCTTGATTGATTGATTGATTGATTGATTGATGATTTCCTGATAACTCTAATTGCCAAGTGGCCCCATGAAACTCCTTGAGCCATGTCTGGCTTTTTAGTCAAAGTGACTCAGTGTCATGTGTCGCACTTCAGCCAGATTTTGCTGTGTAGCCAATATCATATTGGATTCTGGACGTTCGTGCCACATTTACCATGATTAGTATTGGTTTATAACTACCAGCATGCAAGCTGCACAGCTGCCAATTGCACTTATAACAGTAAAAACATAACTCAACAATCCCACAATGCAGAATTTTTGTCTTTAGAATGCAATAGAGTCTGAATGTGTCACACCTGACTGAACAACTCAAAAATGTTAGCTGGTCATCCTTTCGGGGAAGATTTTCTGGGTTATTTATCATGGGGAGAGCGAAGATTTATGTATGGCTCATCCAGTCCTGTTTGTTATTTGCCTTATAGGACAGTTAGTTTTGATTTTTTGTAATTCTAAAGCCACACTTACAAAGAATCAGTCATTGCTAGGTACACAATGAGATACAGGTCTTGTCACAGTGTTCAAATCAGTACAGTCACATTGAACTATGTCATCATAGGCCCTTTCACGGTGTGCAGGTCACTGCATAGGCCCTTTCACGGTGTGCAGGTCACTGCTGTGCATGGCGGCCCTCCCACAAGGTGGAGAACATGAGACTATTATAATGTAGTGATACGGGTCTTGCTTTCATGTGCAGTGCAGGCCATATTTATAGTCAACAGATACTGTCAAACATGCACGTCACTGCATCTGTGAGATGACCTCGAGCTCTGCAGTTCACAAAAAAGATTCTGCTTTTGGAGCTATGTGCTGGGCACTTTAAGCACAAATCTCTTGTAATATCTTGATGGCTATTGTAATCTTACACATTCAACACTTGCCAATCTTGTCTGTAAGTCAACATGGGCGAGTTCAACTACCCAAACATGGTGCACAAGCGGGGGCAGTGGGCGTTGATAGAGTGCAGTGTGCGTGGAATACAGATCAGTGTCTCAAGGACGCTACTTCAGTGTGCCATTCATTCTGCTTAGTATATCGGGGGTACTGCTCAGTGTGGGTTCTATGATGGAACAACTACCACTTGAACAACTACAGTCTAAACAACTACTCCTTAACCACTACTTAGTCTAAACCACTACAGTTTTAACAACAACTATTTTTTACTACTACTATGCCTTTACCACGATTGCCTTTACCCCATTAATGTATCTATTTTACAGGTAAGTATAAACCTATATATATATATATACATGTATGTATGTGTTATGGGTTTGTATGTACCTGTAAAACACTTACATTTCGTGGTAAAGGCATGCATGCTAAAGACATGTGTTGTAAAGTTAATGTTGGTAAGTATTAACACTATATACACACACACACCCCTATACTCACTATTAATGTTATAAAATCCCTTTCCACCCCAAAACCTACACCCACCCCAATCCCTATGAATTCCCTTTCCACCCCAAACCCCCACACCCACCCTAAAAATACCCTTGCTACCCAAAAACCCACACCCACCCTAAAATTACCCTTGCCACCCAAAAACCCATACCCACCCTAAAATTACCCTTGCCACCCAAAATCCCATACCCACCCTAAATCTTAAAATGACCCTTGCCACCCAAAACCATACCCACCTTAAACCCTAAAAATACCCTTGCCACCCAAAAACCCATCCCCACCCTAAACCCTAAAAATACCCTTGCCACCCAAAAACCCATACCCACTCTAAACCCTAAAAATACCCTTGAAAATCCATACTCACCCTAAACCCTTAAAAATACACTTGCAAATATATATATATATATATATATCACGTAATACTTACCAAAATACTTACATTTTAAAGTATTTTTTTTTACTGCGAGTATGCCTTTACCTTTAATGCATTTACAACAAAATTCAAACACGTTTTCACATAATAAACACTATTTCCCTAAACTTATTTTGTTAAAAAAAAAAACAACACATCCACTCTACAAAACCATATAAAATGTGCCCATCCACCATTTTATCAATAGTAATACATCTGTCATATACAATCCAAGAGTGCCATCTACTGGCCAGAGGTAGTTGTAAATGCATTAGTGGTTAAAAGACTCGTGATTCAGGTTGAGGTCGTTGTTAAGGAGTTGTGGTTCAGGTCCTTCGTTGTCAATGAGTCGATGTAAAGGCTGTTTCCCCTCAGTGTGCCTTGTGGGTCACTAATTTAGCCAGTATGGATCTCAGTATGCCACGGAGTCTCTCAGGGGGTACTAATTGTGCCAGTATGGATCTCAGTATGCCACGGGGTCTCTTAGGGGCCACTAATTATGCCAGTGTGGATGCCAGTATGGATCTCAGTATGCCACAAGGTCTCTTGGGAGACACTAATTATACCAGTATGGATCTCAGCATGCCACAGGGCTCCTCAGGGTACCTTAGGGCGACCAATTATGCCAGCATGGCTCTCAGTATGCCACAGGACTGCTCAGTGTGCCAAACTTCTGCTCAGTGTGCCATCGATGCTGCACGATATGCCAGAGATGCAGCTCAGCACGCCGGGGATGCGTTAGTTTAAAGAGGTGTTCTCACTGTGACAGTCACGTGGCTTGGGATTACAGTAAGTTAGAGGTCTTCAAACTGTGGGGCATGCCCCCCTGGGGGGGCGTGGATGGGTTCCCAGGGGGGCGCAAAGGCCTCTGCAAGTACATGTAAATGAAGATGGCCTGGAAGTGCGGTGATGTTTATTTGCTGCATTTCCAGGCTGTCTTCATTTACGTGGGGCCGGAGGTCAGTGAGTGAGCTGCTGGGGGCTCCGCTGGGCAGTGTCTGGGGTCTTATCTCCGGCACGCCCGAGTTTTTCACAGGTCTTTAAAGACCATTTGCATACCTTTGTAAACTGGTCTCCGAGGCTTAGGTTTTTTTCTGGGTCCAGTACCCCCTGGGCCCCCACTCTGCCTATTCCTTACATTTGTATTTTACATATACTGATGTAGTGTCAAAATGCATTTCATGAAAAGGAATATAAAGTAGGCTTGCCAATAGAAAAAATGCCAGCCATGTATGTTTAAAGAGCCTGCAAAGACCTTGTCTTGACACTAAAGAGGGTTATAAATAAAAAAGTATGTATTTATTTGTAATGTGACTTTTCTGTCTGTTCCCTTTAATTATCAGTCATGAATCATTCAAGCCACCCTAGAACACAATTAAAAGTGTTTTCTATTTATATTTGCTGTTCGAAGTACGCACAGATAAGTGCTGAAAATAGGGCTTTAGGTGGCTGTTTATTTTTGTACTATCTGCGACATCAAAATAATGAGCTGGCAACCCTAATCATAAGACTGGAAGTTTGTTGCAGGATCAGCACATTATTTATTTCCTTCACCCTTGATCCCTGATTAATGCCATAATAGCAATAGTTTAAGTTATATCTGAAACCCTATGCCACCGTCAATAACATGCTGATTTACTACAAGTGTCTGGGAATGCATTCAGACAACTCACTCCTCATTCTCACCCTTCATTTTCACGCTCACCCTGCACTCACAGCGCATAGTTATGGATTTCCTGCATTTGCCACATAATCCATCATCTGCTGCATAATTTGCAGATTTAAAAAAAAAACTTGTTTCTGGCTCAAACGGTTCAAAAGTTACTAAAAATGCTGCAACACGTTACCTCGCAGTGGACGGCCCTTTCTAAAGGTTGACTGGTCACCTTTCTGTTGCTTATTGCTATATGTGGGTGTTAATGTGGTACTTATGAGGGACAATAAAGGCCAGGGCAGTGTTACCAAGTGTAAAAAATAATGCAGTAATGCTATCTCAAAATATGCAGCATAATTTGCCTTTGCTTGCTGCAGAATTTAGTCAACCATGCTGTATAATTTGGCCTTCTCCTGCCGCATAATTCCAATGGCCCTGTTTATAGTGCTATGAGGTCCCAGCCTGTGGCAGAAAGCACTGTGAATATGTAAGTCATTATTTTAAAACAGTATTTACATACTCTAAGCTAGGCTGCTGCAAAATGATGGAGTGATCGAGATAAAACAAGTTCTTACAAAATATACTTTTTAGTAATAAGTAATCAAACTATCTAATGCAGACATTTTTGTAAGTGTCTACACTATTTCAGATCTCAGCTGATCTCAGCTGATAACACCCTTACATTACATCTCAAAAAGAATAGATCTTTGCCACCATGAAGCTTTAAGCAGAGCCACTGGAATTATTCAGCAGAAGAGGACAACAATATGTGGCAGGTTTGACTAAATTATGCAGCAAGAAAAGGTAAATTATGCAGCACAATGCGCCACATTTTGTGGTTAGCATTACTTCATTATTTTGTCATTTTAATTCAAGGTAACGCTGTCAGGGGAAATATTTAATCTCATTAGTACCAGTTTAACACCCAAATACAGCAGTAAGCAACTACAAGATTACCAGTCAATCTTTGCAAAGGGCCTTCCACTGCTCTGGGACACTTTGTCACGCTTTAAGTAACTTTTGCTCCATTTGAGCTAGAATCAAGTTTTTTTTGTTGAAATCTGCAGATTATGTAGCAAATGCAGTAAACTGATAATTATGTGGAAAACGCTGCTGCTGCAGAAACTCATAATTCCAGTGGCCCTGGCTTTAAGTGACTCAATCAATTAATGGCTGGTAAGAAGGCTGGTTTCTTTTTACCTTTCTGCACTACCACCACACCCTTCGATTTCAGGCAGAGGCATCTCAAAGTCAGTATTAACCATTCAGGGGCATTGTGAAAGCTGAGTCCATGGAGTGGCAGGTAGAAGGCCAGCAGGGTTGCATTCAGATGCAGAGCCCTAATCCTCTCGATCCCTGGGGCCTCACAGTAATGGTCTAGGTGACAGAGGAAAGGAGCGAGATTCATAGATATTGTCAAAGAGAAGGCCCAGAATAGGGAGCACTGTATGGGGACTCATTTTTGTGTTTACAATTGGCCAGAGACAGCTTTTTCAGAGAGATACCCCAAAAAAGGGGACATTATAAGTGGGTTTTTTTAAGGGACATTCATTAGTGTGAAGCTGGTACTGCTGCCAAGTGTGTAAGTGGCCACTGCTGGTTATCATTAAGGAAGCAGATGCAGCAGGACTGGGGCCCAGGGTTTTGAGGGGCCAACTGCATCACAGTTATGACTGTCTTCCTTTGAAAAAGATGCATCAGACCTTATTTTCCTTTCAAGCATTAGGACCGAGGTGATGATCCGTCATGGTGGGGAATAGGTAAAAGATGCAGAGAAGATAGCCTGCTACTCAGGACTACAGTTATCATTAGTGCAGCAGGTATAGTTGCATTGGGGTCAAAGAGTGTGAGGGGCTCACAACACCCCAATTATGGGGAGCAGTTTGTTTGGGATAATATCTGTTTTTGTTTGATGCATTTGCTGTTTTATAAGTCTCATATTTAGTGCGCTTCATAAGATATAGAAAAAGTATTCCTGAAATCATCTCATAAGCCCCGCTCCATGCACGCAGCTATGTCCCTCCCGCTCCCCCAATCCTTGCCATAAAGTTTTGGAGGGGGGCCCGACCTCAAAACATTTTGCTTAGGGGGGCTCAGAGTAAAAAAGTTTGAAGACCTCTGCAGTAAGTCTAAATCAGAGGCGCAACTAGAGCCACATTTCGGGGGGGGGTGAGAAAGTGCCCTCTTTCTTGCATGGTATGCCCCCACTTTTTGCTGAATTGCTGATGTGCTTTGACTGAGCGTGCCCTGGGCTCCTGCCAATCAGGTACCCAGGGCCTGTGTTCCTTCCGTAAACCTGCATGGAAGCCTAAACCCAATTGGCATCTCTGGCCACAGGTAGGCCCCTGGTAAATGGTACCACAGGTACCCAGGGCACTGTGACCAGAGAAGGCCTCTAAGGGCTGCAGCACTTATTGTGCCACCCTTAGAGGCCCTGTACCCTGACACTCACACTCTGCCTTTGCAGACTGCGTGTCTTGGTGCAGAACAAAGTGAAGAGTCGACATGGCACACATCCCTGTGTGCCATGCCCACTAAACCACTGCCCTGGCATACATCAGTCACCCTTCTAGCTGGGTGCCCTATGCCAGTGGTGAGGGTACAGGTGCATGAGCCCTGTACCCCTACAGTACCCAGGTCCATTCCTGGGCACTGTAAGTGCAGTGCTGCCATTAAGAGTATATGGTGCTGGGAGTTTGTCATTACGAACTCCACAGCACCATAATGGCTACACTGAAGACTGGGAAGTTTGGTATCAAACTTCTCAGCACATTAAACCCACACTGATGCCAGTGTGGGATTTAATGTAAAATGCACCACAGAGGGCATCTTAGAGATGCCCCCTGAAACTCGACCAACCTCCAGTAACCTGACTGAGTGGCTGCCTAGGCTGCCACCACCAGACATGTTTCTGGACCCCTGGGTCGAGAGCTTGCTGCTCTCGGGGGCCTGAAACAATGCACATCCTGGGACGAGGTGCCAAGCCTCCTCCCCCAGGATGGGCAGGGTTCACAAAGGAGAAGCTTCAAAGGCATGCCGCCTTTGTGAGCCTCTCCAGACCATTTGCTGCTTCCAGCAACTGGTCCCCACTGGTTCTACCCCCCTCTTTGGGCGGGAGAACCGGCAGGAAAAACAAGTGAGGAAGAGAGGTGTGCCCACCTCTGCCAACTCCACCCCTAAGGTGGGGGAGACGAGGTGAAGCACAACCTCGAGTCCCCGCCATCTTGAGGATGGGGGGACCCAGCCAACCAGGGACAGGCTCCTGCCCCCCTCCCACTGGAGAGTGGCAGAATAGGGGGTGTACCCACCCCAGGGAAGGGACCCATTGGTCCCTGCCCTTTACCTACCTGTAACGCCCCTAAATGTAGTATTTAGGGGCACCCTGAACCTTCCTTCCTCAGATTCAGCAACAACAAGAAAAGGAAGAAGAAGAAGAAGGACGAGAAGCCGTGCAGAGCTAACAAGAGGACGACGCCCACTGACTTGGCCCCAGCCCTACAGGCCTGTCTCCCCTCGAACCTGCTCCTGCAAAACCCCGGCGTGTCCAGCGTCCAGCAACCTCAAAAACCCCGGAGGACCTGCCTGCCTTCACTTTCCAAGCTGTTTCTCCCGTGAACACCGGACGTGTTTGACCTGCAGCTTCTGGTGCCAGCCAGGAACCGCGAATCCCGCACACTCTGCACCCGCCGAATCCGGCCCGAGCTCGAGTGGGCAAATACCCAGAGGAGGTCACCCCGGTGATCCTGACCCGAGATCCGGTGACCCCTGACCTGCCTCAAGCCTCCTGACGACGCCTGCAGCCTCAATCCAGAGGACTCCCCCTACCGCGACCAGAGCGGGTAAGAAAATCCGACGTCCCAAGGCACCCCTGCACCCGACGCCCCACGGCCTTGTGTGCCCCAACCAACAGTGCCTAACCAACCCTCTACATCCCAACTTACCCCTCGAAGTGGTGGTTGCGCCTGGAAAGTCCTCGTCCCCGAGCCTGCAGTGTTTCTTTGTCCCGGAGAATCTCCATTGAAATCAACAGGGCACCCGACCTCAAAACAGCACCCTGCACCCGGCCGCCCTAGTGCCGCTGAGGGTGCCCCTTTGGTGCTAACTTGGTCCCCAACGTGCCCTGAGCTTAACCCTAGGAGCTTTGCTCCCACAACCCCGTGGCCTGCTTGCCAGCAGCCACCAACCAGAGTCCCCCTATCCTCCATAGGATAACATTGGGCCTCAACACTCTGCACCTGGCCGCCCTAGTGCCGCTGAGGGTGCAACAACAGTGCATCACTGACCCTGGGAGACCCCTGAGTCTAACCCCAGAACCCTAACTCAAAAGACCGATTACTTACCTCAAAACCGATAACTCATTTTTCCTCATAGGATAACATTGACACTTTTTCTTCCAAAAAGTTTCTGTGTCGACTTTTGAAAACTAAGAATATTCCTTAAAAATCGCACAAATAACCTAACCGAATTTTCTCAACTGTTTGCAGGAAAGGTCCCAGTGCTGAACCGAGGTGTCCAGCACTGAGTAAGAAAAGTAACTAAAAAGTAACTTACCTGTGAATTGAATTTCCTTCCATAGGATAACATTGGTGGTTCTTTGTGAAAAAGTTTCTGTGTCAACTTTTGAAATACAAGAATATTCTTTAGAAATCGTACAAACTACGAAAACGTAATTACTTACCTGTTTTAAGTGAAGGTCCCAGTGCTGAATCTAGGAGTCCAGCACTGGATTACAAAAGTAACGTTAAAGTAACTTACCTGAGAATTGAATTTCCTTCCATAGGATAACATTGGTGGTTCTAGGTGAAAAAGTTTTTGTATCAACTTTTGAAATGCAATAATATTCTTTAAAAATCGTACCTTTAACCAAAACGCATTTACTCACCTGTTTCAGGAAATGTCCCAGGGCTGAATCTAGGATCCAGTCCTGTGTTAGCAAAAGTAATCTGAAAAGTAATTAACTGCATTTTACTTAAAAAGCCCATTCAATTGAATGTACTATACCTGCAATGTGTTGCAAACTGCTTACTTAAAACTGTAACCAAAACCAGTACAAGTTACACTGCAATTTTGAACTGTGTTCATACAAGTAATTTACTACTGAAAAGTATTTTTATGCTTACCTGTGCCAGGCTTGCTTGGTTCTAAAAATAAAACAACAGTATATTTTTTTATACAAAACAATTGGCCTAGAGTTCAGTTCTTGAGTGTGTGGTTTAATTTGCTGACTGAGTGTGTACATCAAATGCTTTACACTGTCCTCTGATACTGCCTTACTGCTCGACCAAGCTACCACTTTAGAGAGTAAGGTTCTATCTAACTTTAACCTCTGCCAAACCTCTGGAGACCCTTGGACTCTATACACACTGTACCTCACTTTGGTGCAGTATATATAGAGCCAGTTTCTTACATTGGTGGATCAGCGGTGGGATACAAACTTGCATTTGTTGGACCACTTGGTTACCATCTGATCACACGACAGAACTCTTAAATTGCCTTTAGAATTCTGATTTTTTTAAATTGGCATTTTTTTTCCAAACTACTAAAAGTCTTGTTAGGGCCTTGCTTAAGTCCCTTTAGAATTTTAGAAAATAAAAAGTCACTATAGTCAAGGGTAGAGGGGTTAGAACTTTTTAGTTAGAATGTCTCAAGAAAAGAACCCAGCTACTAGTGAAGATAATAATGACATACAGGACATGGTTGAGGAGCTCGACCTCACCCCTTACCTTCACTTGTCTTTCAAGGAAGTAAGGTCCTTATGTAAACTTAAAAATATACCCATGGGCCAGCATCCAACCAAACAAGGGCTCCAGGAGCTCCTGGCTGAATATGCAAAGGCCCACCCCTCTGAGCATGGTGATGACCAAGCAGAGGAGGAAAGGAGTGAGGAGGATGGAGATAGGAACCCACCTCCACCACTGCCTAGGGAAGACAGGGTCCCTGCACCCTTATTTCCAAGAGTTAACCTCTGGGGACCTAGAGGCCACACAGGTGGTTCAGGTCCCAGAGAGGACATTGAGGACAGCCTCAGTGAGGAGGACAACCTTTTAGCAAGGTTGGCCAAAAGGATAGATCTAGAGTCCAGACTCCTGGCTCTAGAGAAGGAAAGAAAGGAGATGGGTTTAGCACCCATCAGTGGTGGCAGCAATACCAATAATAAGGATAAAGAGCAATCTTATGATCCTAAAATCCCCAAAGGGATTGTCCCTAAATTTGAGGAGGGTGATGACATCACCAAATGGTTCACAGCCTTTGAGAGGGCCTGTGACCTGAGACAGGTGAAGAAACCTCTCTGGGGGTCACTCCTGTGGGAACTGTTCTCTGGTAACTGCAGAGACAGGCTTCTGACCCTCTCTGGGCCAGATGCAGGGTCCTATGACATCATGAAGAGAACTCTGATTGAGGGATTTGGACTCACCACTGAGGAGTACAGAATTAGATTATGGGGGGCTCACAAAACCCAGAACCAGTCCTGGATTGATTTTGTAGATACTCAGTAAAGACACTGGATGGTTGGTTAACTGGACACAATGTGCATGACTTTACTGGACTTTACAATTTGTTTATGAAGGAACATATATTAAGTAATTGCACAAATGAAAAGTTACATCAGCATTTGGTAGACCCAGGTCTAATTTCTCCCCAAGAATTGGGAAAGAAGGCAGACCACTGGGTCAAGACTAGGGTGACCAGGACAACCACTGGGGGTGACCAGAAGAAAGTGGTTACAAAACCTCCCCAGGGGAAAGGTGGTGAGAATCCCCAAGATAAAAAGTCTGAGTCTTCCAAAGGGCCCCAGAAACCTGTACAGGGGGGTGGGTCCCAAACTACTCCCTATGTGCCACAGCCCTATAGGGGGAAGAACTTTGATCCCACAAGGCCTGGTGTAACAACTGTAAGAAGTTGGGACACTTAACTGTAGACAAGTCTTGCCCTCACAACAAGGCCCCTAAGCCCACAAGTACAGCTACTCCTGGGGTGGCAAGTCTACAGATGGGATCAACAGTGTGCCCAGAGCAAATCAGGATGCACACTGAAGCAGTTCTAGTTTCAGAGGGGGGAAGTTGAGTTTGCCACTGTAGCTGTGTGGCCACCCAACTTAAAGAAATACTTACAGTACCCTTGGATCAATGGAACTAGGATAGAAGCTCTGAGGGATACAGGTGCCAGTGTCACTATGGTGAGAGACACACTGGTTTCCCCTGGGCAATATTTGATTGGGTGTACTTACCCAGTCACCAATGCTGACAGTGTTACCACTAATCATGCAATGGCTATGGTGACATTAGACTGGGGGGGGTTACTGGCCTGAAACAGGTAGTGGTGTAGTGTAGCTCCTATTTCCCTAATAGGCTCTGCGCATTGGAATAATATATCCTATAGGTTTGACATAGGACTAAGGTCAGTATGTCCCTATCGAGTATATTAAACTTAATTACTGGTGCCAGCTAGCTCAGAGGCCACTAGAAACTCCTTGACAAACAAGAAGGGAGTAGTTTCTGGCAGCCGCAAAACATGACCACTTTGTTTCCCTTTAGAATCAGAACGTGTCCCAGAGTCGTGGAAACAATAGATAACTATTTCACTCAGCTCAATCGTGCATGCTTAGTTTTCTCCAAGTTACACAGAAAGAACAGACGGGCGTTTCAATAAAAGATTTATTGAACAGTCTTGTTTCTGGTGTAGGTAAAATGTGCTGTTACGATCACAAGACAGTATGCGAGATAAATAATGTACAGTGTGAGCAGTAGAAATAAATAATACTGCGATAGCATTATCTTTTAGTACATATGCCTTTACATAAATAACACAGACTAGAAATGCGAGTACTCATACGATGCGTTTCTAAGCTAGTTCTACCCCAATGTACCTAACCTAACCTAGGTGTAGAGAGAGGTATGAAGTAGGTGAAGTATTCCTTACTATGGTATACTAAGAGTATGTTAAGCCTAGTATGCCTAGTATGCCAAGAGTCCCTCTAGGTTCTTGTCAGCTCCATACCTGAAGAATGAGAGAGGTAGGAATCTCTTTGCCAGACTCGAACTCCAACACCCTGCAAGGGAAGTCAGATCACTGGAAGCTGGACTCTCTGCGTGCAGGGATAACAGCGTCTTCTCAGTGCGTCAGGCCGGGAAACGGGCTCCTCTGAAGTCGAGGTCTCCTCTAGTTTACAAGGGCTAGGGAAGGTATATTTATACCTGAGAGTACCTAAGAATGTTAGTATTGACGTGAGTCGGACAGCGAAAGACGTCATGAATGAACCCCTAAGGAATAATGGTTCATGCATAATATATGAGTCCTTGAAGAAATCAATAGTCCTGGGCTAGGGAAACTCCTGCAGCCTAAGGGTCTGTTCTTCACGAACTCGTTGTGACGTTAGGGTGGACGGATGTCGGAGACCATGCCTGTATTTGGAGTGCACGGTTTAATGCCTAAATAAGGGCTGGGATTTTATGCCTATATAAGAGCAGCGCGAATTGTGCCTATATAAGGACATGATAATGGAAAGCCCGTTATGGACACCCTAAGAGGAATACAACACCCACTCCACTTTCGTGTGTACGATAATACTAATATGCTAAACATTTAAAATGCTAAACATTAAATGGAGTACCGCACATTTAAAAATATTTCTTAAAATCATTAAAAAACATAATAAAAAATGCAAAAGGTACTGTACATTTGAAGCAATTGCTTATCATTTCAGGCATAAAAGTTCGAAAATAAATGCAATTGGAATGAAATAAGCAGTAGTATTTACATGTGACAGAAATTGATCGATAAGTTGTTCAAAAATCAAAGTCATTTCATGCCATGAAAATTAGTGAACTGTTTTAGACACACAAGATGACTAAGTGTCCGTGGAAGTACCGCCAAGTCTGTACTATAAGGCGAGTTCTACTTTAAGCAGATTGAAGTGCCATTTTCGTTCGAAAAATGGGGAAAAGTTCAATTTTGGTAGAGTTCCAAGTTTTTGTAGAATGAAGGCCAAATTGTCACTGCATCTCTGGAACACTGTATGCTGAATCAGAGTCAGTTTACGGGTCTGGTGTAAACATGAGATCATCTATTTCTATAGACAAAACATCATCCACTGTAGTTGGTGTCAGTTGGAACACCTCGTGAAGCAAATTAATTGCACAGAGATGCGAAGCATCGCTGTCAGCATTGGTCGCAGCAGCAATGTTCGCGTCCGTTGTTACCTGTGTGCCTGTAGATCTTTCTCGTACCTCAGCAGCTGCCGGAAGCGTCTGTGAGATCTCAATGAATGCAGACATCAGGATTGGCAGCCTCTGGGGACAACACAGAGCATGGGCCGTTATCTGGTCCAGCAGAGTATCGATATCCGTTGGCGTATCCGATGGATATGTTAGACAGGTGTCCAACACGCATTCTACACCGCATAGCAGGCATCGTAGAACAGGTAAGATGCAATCTTGCCAGATTGGTCTGAATGACAGGAACCACGTGGTATTAAGGTCCCGTAGACGAGTCATGCCCAATAGCTGTACTATTCGCTCATGGCACTTTCGTTCAAGGAGAGCTTTCTCCATTTCGCTCTGAGTGATATCTGCGAATAGGCTGGCCATAGCGCAATAGCAGGAAGAGAAATAGAATTCTGGCAACAAGTGCTAGAATTAATGGTATGCCACCAAACACCGAATGTGCAAAGTTTGGGATGATTCCGAGTATTGCCTGGAAAGGTGCTAACAGACCGGAGCAGATGCTCTTAAATACATGTACAATTCCGGTTGTATCAGACGTATTGAAGATACGTCCTATCATTTCTACGAAATGTATAGGGCAGTTTGCACGTATTAAAGTCTGTATCTCAGCCGAAATCCTTGCTACTTGTAGATCATAGGTTTCTTTGGCCGAGGTCAAATGCACTGTTTGCTGTAAAAGCATGGCTTTCATTCTGCTCAAAGTATCAAATCTTATAAAAGAGACGTTCAGCGAAGGCTATAGAGGCGACTCCCTGACTGTGTCTATTGGGGCAAACAATACTTGCATACAGCAAGTGACCCTGGAGTTGACCGTTACTAGATATGGGATGCCTGGCAGCATGCCGCAGCAACTCTGATCATTCAACACGAGGTAACTCCCATTAGAAAGTTGTCCAAACGTTGGATTAATCACAGCAGCTGGTGTACCCTGCTGATGGCAAGACAAATTTGCCACAGAACCATTACAAGCCCCGTGTAAGGAAATGTCCTGACATATAAGCGAACCACTTAGTGCACGTTTACAGTTTGTACCGCTCAAAAACACTTCACGATCCCCACTCCAGCATCTATATGTATACGGTAAATCCCAAGATGTCTTAATGTATTCCTTACCCAACCTTTCATATTTGCCTGCTTGCATTTGTCTGAGGCAATACTGAAACTGAAAAGTAGTCACAGGTAGTGTGATTTTGCCATGAATAAGCCATTCTGTAGCTGGTTTTTCTGCCACTGTGAATGGTAATTTTTCCAATTTTTCAATGCTCAGCACTGTATACCTTGCTCCTCTTTGTGCCAATTCGATCTGTTTATCAGTGAGATTGTATTCTGCAAACAGAGCCGTTGTGTTGATAAAACGCCAAGGCACATAGCCCGTTCGCAAAGATTGCAGCGTCCAGCTTAGTAACACAATAGAACGTAATTGAGACTGGCCTTGTTGTAACATCGCCAAATCTTGTTCTAGTATGTCGATAGCAGAGGATACAATGCCATCCAATGAATATATTCTGGAGGACAAAGTTGTTAACCCATTGTCGACCACAGAGAGTGTTTTCTCTAAATTAATACGATCAAGTTCACGTATTCGTTCTGCAGCCTCCGTCTGTGATACTTTCCATGCTTCATTATAGGCAGCATAAATGCCGGCATATATGAAACGTTTTTGACGTGGTTTTCTTGGTCCAAGCAAGAATTCCCTAAGGTCTGCGTCCTTTTTAAGTAAGGTTAAGTGTTGTTTCACATCCTGTAGTGTAGACTTATGCAGCCAATCGAGGCACAATTTTCCTACACTGTATGTTGTTACTACCCCCGGATGTTGTCTTTGGACATATCTTGGGTCTGGCCTATTAATAGTAAAGCCCTGAGTTTTATTCAGGAATCTTTCCTGACAGTTATTCGTGTCTGTGGGCCAGATCAACCATTTTTTCCAATCAGGATTAGATCTGTTGAGTTGTAGTATATTATCAACTGTCACCACTGCCTGTGTATCGTTATCACTTGCAGGTGCTGGTACAGAAGGTGTGTTCATCTCTTTGATCTTGGCTAATCCAAGACAAGATGTTTGTTGGATGGTTTCATTCAAAAACATTATTTGTTCAGGGATGATACAGGCTCTAAATAAAGCTTCTATCCCCTGCACTTGCCAATCTTTAGTACCCCACACAGTTTTTGTGTCTATTGTGTCTTTCCAAAAGTCGAAACCCTGTCTAGACAGTTGGGCATTAAATAATGCAGAATAAATCTGTTTTGTATTTGTTAACATAATTTTCAGTCCTGTCTTCTTTACATTTTTATAGTAAAACATTTCTTGATCAGATGTATTATAACCGGAAAAATTTGGAAATTTACTAGCAAATGTTTTTGAACTACCTTTAGGTGGTGTAGGACAATGTTCCCATTGGTTAAACATAAACACATTTCTTGGATATGCAGCTTTATGCAAATAATGATGACCATAGTGGTTATAACAATACAGTTGTTCATAGTCTGATGAACCCTCTAAATAATCATTTTTAGAAAATGCAGCAGATGTTTCTAGGTCATACATTATGTCATTAACAGTCTCAAAGTCCCAATCATCAGAATAGGTACTGGACGAGATTAGATCACATAGTGAAATTTTAAACAAATGTGGAATGTTCAATAGTTCCGTCGGACCGAAGATATCAAAATCTGTTTTGTCCCACACTATACCATCCTGTATAGGAACAGCTGTGATGTTGTCTGTAAGAAGGTCCAAATTCCTTCTTGTCCGCAATCTTTTCTCTGACTAGATCCCCAACTTTTGGAATCCAGACAGGACTTGCTGGGACCGCCGATTTTTCCCCAGTGGTGGTTGGCTGTAGGAATACGTTGCTTTGTTTCGTTCTTAACTCATTGAGTTCCTGTAAAACAGCCAAACGATCTTTGATATCAAAGGGTTTATTTTCCACCACTGTGCCTACGTGTTCAAGGTCTGGTACCCACATTCTTGTCCCAAATAGGACCTCATATGAAGTGACCCCCCCTAGAGAACTTCTTGGCAGATTATTCAATGAGCGTTGGACCCCACTAAGGTGTTTGACCCACCCATCACCCGAACCTAATACCCTAGCTGTTATAGACTGCTTTATGTCCCGGTTTTTCCTTTCCACAACCGAATTTCCTCAGGATGGAATGGAGAGGAGTACCGCAATGCAACGCCCAGACTGGCCATGGCTTCTTTGTAAGCCCGAGAGCTAAACGCAGGACCCTGGTCAGAATGTAGTGTGCCTATTGCGTATGTGCCGATAAAGACTCGCAAATCTTTTATAACAGTTCGAGCGTCAGCTGAGCGCTGAGGCCATAACCATAGGAACCTAAATTCAGTATTTGTGGGAATGCCTTTGTCCAGTAGGACGCAGGTGCGTAGATAGTCTAATGCTGTTTAACAATGGTGTCTGTACTGGGTTACCGCATTCGCAGCATGGTGTCTGGTGGCTCTCTCGCTGTAATTTACAGTCTAAGCAGTTGTTGATGAATATGTGAATTTCTGTATTCATTCCAGGCCACCAGTACATCTCTTTTAACGTCAAAATTGTTTTAGAGATCCCTTGATGTGACAGACCTTCCCCCAAATGTGTTTCATAAATCAAGGCTGCTCTACGTTCCATGTTTGGAATTACCCTATCCCCCACTCCAGGGATTCGAGCAAAAGGAACGTTGTTCGCATCAATTACATAAGAGTACTTGAGTGGAAACTTTTTTGGTAACGCTGCACTGCTGCCTTTGCTTGAAGCATTGACAGCCAACATTATCTCACCGTCTATTTTTGTTTTTGAACGAGTGATCGCAGCTACGGAAGCCGTCTGCACAGCCCCCTTGCGGCTTCATCAGCCAATGAATTCCCTGCAACGTGAACGCCATCACGTTGATGACTCAGTGTGTGGATCACGTGAGCCTTTGGTAGTTCGTTTTTCAACTGAACTACTTGTTCCCAAAGCATTTTGTGCTTTATTGTGCCACCTTTCGCATCTTTGAAACCATTTTCAAGCCTGTTTTGTATATAGTCATTATACGACTGAACACAGTAAAAGGAATCGCACACTATTAGTGTGGGGAATTCTCGATCTGTACTTTCAAGTGCCAGTTTGAATGCTTGTAGTTCAGCTCGCTGAGCTGTACAATCTCCTAGAGACTGAGTTTTTGTGACCATAGGTCTGAAGATGCCATTTCGCATGCGACCTTTAACGATTGCACACGCTGCACTGTAAGCTTGCTTACTCCCTATTGCGGGTTGTGCGGATCCATCAGTGTAAATTATGAATTTGTACTGATCGAGAGGCAGAATTTCAGTAGGCAGAGGACATTCATGTTCATATTGCAGGAATGCTTGTGTTTTTAAATCTGGATCAAAAACATATTCAACATCCGTTGCAGCAAGAGAATTAACCCATTGTATCCATCTTGGATGTAATGCTTTAGCATTTGGAATGCTTGCTTTTGTGACCGCTTCTAAAGCTGGTACCGGGGTTACGACAATAATGCGTTTCCCTTGGGCTAAGGCTCTTTCTTTTGCTACAGCGGTTTAAACTGCTGTTAGAATTTTTTCAGTTGAACTGAAGCGCATTTCCGCTTGTGTGTACAAATGAGATTTGTATGCTATTGGTATTTTTTCACCCTCATTGAAGGTTAAGTAGGTGAATCCGCATTGACCCGAAATTATTCGGATCACCAAATTGCGTTGACTTACGCGTGTTTGTAAGTGATTTGTTGCTAACATGTTAGCCTGTAGTGAACGCAAGATTTCTGTGTGTTCTTGTGTCCAGTTTCTGATCGAAAAATCAGGTTTGATTAATGCGTAGAGAGGTTTAACCCTTTCTGCGTAATTTAGAATGTATGTTCTTCCAAAATTTAGGAAACCCAGGATGGATTGTAAATTTTTTTGCGTTTTTGGAGGTTGGAGCAGCGCACACTTTTCTAAAAAGTTAGCTGCCAAGCTCTTGCCTTCACTTGAAAGCTCATATCCTAGAAATAGGACTTTGAGATAGGCAATTCTGGACTTTTTAAAGTTGAATTTGTAGCCCTCAGAGGCGAAACCCAATATAATGGTGCTCACCCTGTTCAAGTGTTTGTCCAGGTCATCGTCTGTCAGATAAATGTCATCGACATAGGACAATGCCTCATGGTCATAAATTTGTAGTAACTCCGTTACCCTCGCTGAGAATAAACCTGGGCTGTTCTTGAACCCTTGTGGGAGTCGACAAAAGTGACGCTGGGTCCCCATTATGGAGAATGCTGTTAAGTACCTGCTTTCAGGTGCTATGTTTTGACAAAAGAAACCATTTGAGATGTCTAATGTTGTCTTATATTTTTTACGCACAATGTTATTCATTAATGCTGTGCTATGTGCATTTTGCACTGCAAAAGTTTTAGAACAAGTGTTTAGATGTCTGTAGTCCAAAACTAGACGATATGTATTGTCTGATTTGGAGACAGGAAACAAAGGATTGTTCATTGAGGAGGTGCATGTTTCAATCACCCCTTGGTATGCAAGTTAATCTAAGATCTCCCTGACCTGTTTTTTAGCTTCTTGCTTTATTGGGTACTGACGTTGTGCAGTTGGTTCATGTTTCAGATGTATTTTATGGTGAGGTGAGTCCTCATCCCATCCTACATGATTTTTATATAATGCTGGGGCCTGGGCTACTGCTCATTTCCTGGCATATGTATATTTTAGGTGAATTGGAATATGGTTGGAGAAGGCAGGCATAATAATGTCCTCGCCATGTGGGCACTCCCTGACAAATTGTGGTGGCCAGTCCTTTTCTGCTAGAAGTATGTCATAGCCCTTTGATAGTCTTTCCCAAAAAAGTGCTTTCACCTGTCTAGGTTTGTCTCCCTCCATCCGGAGTGTTATTTCATATAACTTTTGTGGAGTACTAACCCTGGTGTCTACAGTCTCTACTTTAATGTATTCATTCAAGTCCACTATCTCCAGAAGTTCCTTCAGGTTCTGGCGAACTATTGTGACTTCTGCTGCACCGTCCAGCATTGTCTGAGCCCATTCTCCGTTCTTGAGTTGTATTCTCAGTATTCTCGGCATGTCTGATCTTTAGACCTGCTACTTTCTTTTTGGAGAATTGAGGTTTTGCTTTAGTTTTTGGAGCGTGTTTGTCGTCTTTCGATTTCACGCGTTCTTCTCTATGTTCCGATCGTCCTCTTCTTTCCGAAGTCTGTGATGAGATCTGAAAGGAACGAGAGGAACGTGTATCAGTATCTTGATATCTGTCAGGTTTTCTCAAATTATCCCTATTCCTGAGGTTATACCTCCTTTCAGAGGGCTCCTTTTGAGGAGACCTACCTCGGGATTGAGAACGTTTCTCGTTTGAATTTTGTTTATTAGTTTCCCACTTCTTTTTAGAAGATGTAGGAGGTTGTTTCATTGAGTCCTTCTCAGGACTTTCAGATAGCTTCGGCTTCACTGGTTTTCCACCCAAACTATCTCTGCCTAATTCTGCATAAGATTGTTCAATTATTCTGGGTAGCTCAGTTTGATGTTCTGTAACATCAAATTCCTTTAATTTTTGGCGGATCGCAACTGCTGCTGCCTCTCCTTTAATATTAGATAATATTATTGTTGAGACCTGGTCGAAATTTTTCAGTAACTTCATACCTAAATTTAGAGCAGGCTCTGCCCCGTATTCATTTTGAATTTGTTTCAGGACATCAGGTTTTACCGCAATTGACGGAATGCCATGTGTTTTAGTATAGATGGCAGCAAAGACTGAGCCCCAAGTGGTGCAGTCTTCAAGTTGTGGTGTGATCCCCATTGGTAAACTGATTGTTAGGATTCTGTGTTTCTCATACGGGCTAGTATTTGGAAATACTGCTTCGATTTGAGTAATTTTTTGAGCTATCCAGAACGGAATTTGCTCACGTTTTGTGGGCATTTTACCCATGACTGCGTATAGAGTCTGTGGTGTAATTTTTAATGTATTCCCCTGTTGGGGAGTTTGATTTGGAATTGTTAATGGTTGCTGGACTGTAAAAGTCTGCATGACATATTGGACCAATTGTCTGTAAATTTTTATTAACTCTGTGAGTTGAGTAAGTAATTCCTCGTCTGACATCTCTTCAATGTCAGGATGAGGTGTGTAGCCGGCTAGAATCGGCCATGTTGCTCCTGGTCTACCTAGTGGACCGAGCCTAGTAATGTTTTTGTGATGTTTTAGGGCGCCTTTAAACCAGAGCTGATGCTCCTGGTATGTTAATGGAATTTCAATATCCTCGAAAGGAATGTATTCCTCTGGTGGATCATCTTATTTGTAGAAGTGAAACATGTGTGTTACTGAATTGGATTCAGGAAATATTACCCATGAATAGAATACCTCTGTCTGAAAGGATTCATGTGCCTCTATCACGAAAACTGCTCTACCTCCTCTTGGTGGTAGGCCATGTTTTATAAGTTTTAGAGTGATGGCTTTTCTTAAGTTTTGAGGGATGTCTATAACACCCTCCTCGGTTTCATTTAAACCTGTAATGTTAAAAACTGCTGCTTGGGCTGGATCAGCCGCAGCTCCACCGTTTCCGGCTTCAATGTCGGAGTCAGGCATTTGTTTTTTGAAAAATGTAGAACAAGTTTCAAGGAAACAAAGATAAGGTGCACAATATTTTGGAACACTGTATCCTTCAACGTTGAGCAAACCAAACAGCTAATATATAGGGTGTTTCCCTATATAGCCGTGGTGGATACTTAACCCTGCCCACTCGAGACGTCTTTTGGAGTATATGGGTAGGGGTCTCTGAGAGAAAAAAGCACGGCTGAGTTACTCGGTATCTAACGTTGAATTACCGCCTTACCAAATCGTTGGGCGCCATGTAGTGTAGCTCCTATTTCCCTAATAGGCTCTGCGCATTGGAATAATATATCCTATAGGTTTGACATAGGACTAAGGTCAGTATGTCCCGATCGAGTATATTAAACTTAATTACTGGTGCCAGCTAGCTCAGAGGCCACTAGAAACTCCTTGACAAACAAGAAGGGAGTAGTTTCTGGCAGCCGCAAAACATGACCACTTTGTTTCCCTTTAGAATCAGAACGTGTCCCAGAGTCGTGGAAACAATTGATAACTATTTCACTCAGCTCAATCGTGCATGCTTAGTTTTCTCCAAGTTACACAGAAAGAACAGACGGGCGTTTCAATAAAAGATTTATTGAACAGTCTTGTTTCTGGTGTAAGTAAAATGTGCTGTTACGATCACAAGACAGTATGCGAGATAAATAATGTACAGTGTGAGCAGTAGAAATAAATAATACTGCAATAGCATTATCTTTTAGTACATATGCCTTTACATAAATAACACAGACTAAAAATGCGAGTACTCATACGATGCGTTTCTAAGCTAGTTCTACCCCAATGTACCTAACCTAACCTAGGTGTAGGGAGAGGTATGAAGTAGGTGAAGTATTCCTTACTATGGTATACTAAGAGTATGTTAAGCCTAGTATGCCTAGTATGCCAAGAGTCCCTCTAGGTTCTTGTCAGCTCCATACCTGAAGAATGAGAGAGGTAGGAATCTCTTTGCCAGACTCGAAATCCAACACCCCGCAAGGGAAGTCAGATCACTGGAAGCTGGACTCTCTGCGTGCAGGGATGACAGCGTCTTCTCAGTGCGTCAGGCCGGGAAACAGGCTCCTCTGAAGTCGAGGTCACCTCTAGTTCACAAGGGCTAGGGAAGGTATATTTATACCTTAGAGTACCTAAGAATGTTAGTATTGACGTGAGTCGGACAGCGAAAGACGTCATGAATGAACCCCTAAGGAATAATGGTTCATGCATAATATATGAGTCCTTGAAGAAATCAATAGTCCTGGGCTAGGGAAACTCCTGCAGCCTAAGGGTCTGTTCTTCACGAACTCGTTGTGACGTTAGGGTGGACGGATGTCGGAGACCATGCCTGTATTTGGAGTGCATGGTTTAATGCCTAAATAAGGGTTGGGATTTTATGCCTATATAAGGGCAGGGCGAATTGTGCCTATATAAGGACATGATACTGGAAAGCCCGTTATGGACACCCTAAGAGGAATACAACACCCACTCCACTTTCGTGTGTACGATAATACTAATATGCTAAACATTTAAAATGCTAAACATTAAATGGAGTACCGCACATTTAAAAATATTTCTTAAAATCATTAAAAAACATAATAAAAAATGCAAAAGGTACTGTACATTTGAAGCAATTGCTTATCATTTCAGGCATAAAAGTTCGAAAATAAATGCAATTGGAATGAAATAAGCAGTAGTATTTACATGTGACAGAAATTGATCGATAAGTTGTTCAAAAATCAAAGTCATTTCATGTCATGAAAATTAATGAACTGTTTTAGACACACAAGATGACTAAGTGTCCGTGGAAGTCTGTACTATAAGGCGAGTTCTACTTTAAGCAGATTGAAGTGCCATTTTCGTTCGAAAAATGGGAAAAAGTTCAATTTTGGTAGAGTTCCAAGTTTTTGTAGAATGAAGGCCAAATTGTCACTGCATCTCTGGAACACTGTATGCTGAATCAGAGTCAGTTTACGGGTCTGGTGTAAACATGAGATCATCTATTTCTATAGACAAAACATCATCCACTGTAGTTGGTGTCAGTTGGAACACCTCGTGAAGCAGATTAATTGCACAGAGATGTGAAGCATCGCTGTCAGCATTGGTCGCAGCAGCAATGTTCGCGTCCGTTGTTACCTGTGTGCCTGTAGATCTTTCTCGTACCTCAGCAGCAGCCGGAAGCGTCTGTGAGATCTCAATGAATGCAGACATCAGGATTGGCAGCCTCTGGGGACAACACAGAGCATGGGCCGTTATCTGGTCCAGCAGAGTATCGATATCCGTTGGCGTATCCGATGGATATGTTAGACAGGTGTCCAACACGCATTCTACACCGCATAGCAGACATCGTAGAACAGGTAAGATGCAATCTTGCCAGATTGGTCTGAATGACAGGAACCACGTGGTATTAAGGTCCCGTAGACGAGTCATGCCCAATAGCTGTACTATTCGCTCACGGCACTTTCGTTCAAGGAGAGCTTTCTCCATTTCACTCGGAGTGATATCTGCGAATAGGCTGGCCATAGCGCAATAGCAGGAAGAGAAATAGAATTCCGGCAACAAGTGCTAGAATGAATGGTATGCCACCAAACACTGAATGTGCAAAGTTTGGGATGATTCCGAGTATTGCCTGGAAAGGTGCTAACAGACCGGAGCAGATGCTCTTAAATACATCTACAATTCCGGTTGTATCAGACATATTGAAGATACGTCCTATCATTTCTACGAAATGTATAGGGCAGTTTGTACGTATTAAAGTCTGTATCTCAGCCGAAGTCCTTGCTACTTGTAGATCATAGGTTTCTTTGGCCGAGGTCAAAGGCACTGTTTGCTGTAAAAGCATGGCTTTCATTCTGCTCAAAGTATCAAATCTTATAAAAGAGACGTTCAGCGAAGGCCATAGAGGCGACTCCCTGACTGTGTCTATTGGGGCAAACAATACTTGCATACAGCAAGTGACCCTGGAGTTGACCGTTACTAGATATGGGATGCCTGGCAGCATGCCGCAGCAACTCTGATCATTCAACACGAGGTAACTCCCATTAGAAAGTTGTCCAAATGTTGGATTAATCACAGCAGCTGGTGTACCCTGCTGATGGCAAGACAAATTTGCCACAGAACCATTACAAGCCCCTTGTAAGGAAATGTCCTGACATATAAGCGAACCGCTTAGTGCACGTTTACAGTTTGTACCGCTCAAAAACACTTCACGATCCCCACTCCAACATCTATATGTATACGGTAAATCCCAAGATGTCTTAATGTATTCCTTACCCAACCTTTCATATTTGCCTGCTTGCATTTGTCTGAGGCAATACTGAAACTGAAAAGTAGTCACAGGTAGTGTGATTTTGCCATGAATAAGCCATTCTGTAGCTGGTTTTTCTGCCACTGTGAATGGTAATTTTTCCAGTTTTTCAATGCTCAGCACTGTATACCTTGCTCCTCTTTGTGCCAATTTGATCTGTTTATCAGTGAGATTGTATTCTGCAAACAGAGCCGTTGTGTTGATAAAACGCCAAGGCACATAGGCCGCTCGCAAAGATTGCAGCGTCAAGCTTAGTAACACAATAGAACGTAATTGAGACTGGCCTTGTTGTAACATCGCCAAATCTTATTCTAGTATGTCGATAGCAGAGGCTACAATGCCATCCAATTAATATATTCTGGAGGACAAAGTTGTTAACCCATTGTCGACCACAGAGAGTGTTTTCTCTAAATTAATACGATCAAGTTCACGTATTCGTTCTGCAGCCTCCATCTGTGATACTTTCCATGCTTCATTATAGGCAGCATAAATGCCGGCATATATGAAACGTTTTTGACGTGGTTTTCTTGGTCCAAGCAAGAATTCCCTAAAGTCTGCGTCCTTTTCAAGTAAGGTTAAGTGTTGTTTCACATCCTGTAGTGTAGACTTATGCAGCCAATCGAGGCACAATTTTCCTACACTGTATGTTGTTACTACCCCCGGATGTTGTCTTTGGACATATCTTGGGTCTGGCCTATTAATAGTAAAGCCCTGAGTTTTATTCAGGAATCTTTCCTGACAGTTATTCGTGTCTGTGGGCCAGATCAACCATTTTTTCCAATCAGGATTAGATCTGTTGAGTTGTAGTATATTATCAACTGTCACCACTGCCTGTGTATCGTTATCACTTGCAGGTGCTGGTACAGAAGGTGTGTTCATCTCTTTGATCTTGGCTAATACAAGACAAGATGTTTGTTGGATGGTTTCATTCAAAAACATTATTTGTTCAGGGATGATACAGGCTCTAAATAAAGCTTCTATCCCCTGCACTTGCCAATCTTTAGTACCCCACACAGTTTTTGTATCTATTGTGTCTTTCCAAAAGTCGAAACCCTGTCTAGACAGTTGGGCATTAAATAATGCAGAATAAATCTGTTTTGTATTTGTTAACATAATTTTCAATCCTGTCTTGTTTACATTTTTATAGTAAAACATTTCTGGATCAGATGTATTATAACCTGAAAAATATGGAAATTTACTAGCAAATGTTTTTGAACTACCTTTAGGTGGTGTAGGACAATGTTCCCATTGGTTAAACATAAACACATTTCTTGGATATGCAGCTTTATGCAAATAATGATGACCATAGTGGTTATAACAATACAGTTGTTCATAGTCTGATGAACCCTCTAAATAATCATTTTTAGAAAATGCAGCAGATGTTTCTAGGTCATACATTATGTCATTAACAGTCTCAAAGTCCCAATCATCAGAATAGGTACTGGACGAGATTAGATCACATAGTGAAATTTTAAACAAATGTGGAATGTTCAATTGTTCCGTCGGACCGAAGATATCAAAATCTGTTTTGTCCCACACTATACCATCCTGTATAGGAACAGCTGTGATGTTCACTGATGACAAGTCTCTTGCTTCATGATGGGAAGATTTATGAGGTTTCAAAAGTACGTTCACGCCTTTTCCTTCAGTGTTCACATGGATGTATCTGCCACTTATAAGCACACTCACAGTTGTAACCAAAGCTAGCCAGATCAGGAAAACAAAAAGTCCAGATATAATCCAGAGTTCAATCCATGGAGAAACCAAATAAGTCTGTTTCAGAAAGTGAATAAAGTCTTGTACTTGCTGCTTGAATTTGAATGATGCTGGCGTCGTTTCAGGTTCACTCGGATCTTCTGAGAACGTATCAAAGTTAATGAAATAGCCAGAAGCAGTTCTATCAATTGTTAGAATTGCATCAGGATTTGTAGAAATCACTGGAACCAGTCGATCACTTGCTACATTGGTGTAGACAGGTGTATTTGGACGAACTGTTACTTGGTGTTCAAGAGGGATGAGTTCCATAGCGTTGTTGCTTAGTCCTCCATCTGTTACAGCTGAATTTTCGATTGTTATCAGTCTTCCAGTCTGAACCTCTTGGATAGTAGCGAGAGGAGTGCGTCTGCTACTAGGTCGGAGTCCACGAGGCCTACTATTTAGTATTGGCCACATACTGTGGTTTGATGAGGTCGATGGACACAAATCTTTTCTCCTTTCTTCCAGCAAGGGGCGGCAGAAGTACTGTTCTTGTTCCTTGAACTGCTAGGACAGGTACTGGTTGTCTGTAAGAAGGTCCAAATTCCTTCTTGTCCGCAATCTTTTCTCTGACTAGATCCCCAACTTTTGGAATCCAGACAGGCCTTGCTGGGACCGCCGATTTTTCCCCAGTGGTGGTTGGCTGTAGGAATACGTTGCTTTGTTTCGTTCTTAACTCATTGAGTTCCTGTAAAACAGCCAAACGATCTTTGATATCAAAGGGTTTATTTTCCACCACTGTGCCTACGTGTTCAAGGTCTGGTACCCACATTCTTGTCCCAAATAGGACCTCATATGGAGTGACCCCCTAGAGAACTTCTTGGCAGATTATTCAATGAGCGTTGGACCCCACTAAGGTGTTTGACCCACCCATCACCTGAACCTAATACCCTAGCTGTTATAGACTGCTTTATGTCCCGGTTTTTCCTTTCCACAACCGAATTTCCCTCAGGATGGAATGGAGAGGAGTACCGCAATGCAACGCCCAGACTGGCCATGGCTTCTTTGTAAGCCCGAGAGCTAAACGCAGGACCCTGGTCAGAATGTAGCGTGCCTATTGCGTATGTGCCGATAAAGACTCGCAAATCTTTTATAACAGTTTGAGCGTCAGCTGAGCGCTGAGGCCATAACCATAGGAATCTAAATTCAGTATTTGTGGGAATGCCTTTGTCCAGTAGGACGCAGGTGCATAGATAGTCTAATGCTGTCTAACAATGGTGTCTGTACTGGGTTACCGCATTCGCAGCATGGTGTCTGGTGGCTCTCTCGCTGTAATTTACAGTCTAAGCAGTTGTTGATGAATATGTGAATTTATGTATTCATTCCAGGCCACCAGTACATCTCTTTTAACGCCATGTATGTTTAAAGAGCCTGCAAAGACCTTGTCTTGACACTAAAGAGGGTTATAAATAAAAAAGTATGTATTTATTTGTAATGTGACTTTTCTGTCTGTTCCCTTTAATTATCAGTCATGAATCATTCAAGCCACCCTAGAACACAATTAAAAGTGTTTTCTATTTATATTTGCTGTTCGAAGTACGCACAGATAAGTGCTGAAAATAGGGCTTTAGGTGGTTGTTTATTTTTGTACTGTCTGTGACATCAAAATAATGAGCTGGCAACCCTAATCATAAGATTGGAAGTTTGTTGCAGGATCAGCACATTAATTATTTCCTTCACCCTTGATCCCTGATTAATGCCATAATAGCAATAGTTTAAGTTATATCTGAAACCTTATGCCACCGTCAATAACATGCTGATTTACTACAAGTGTCTGGGAATGCACCTTGCATTCAGACAACTCACTCCTCATTCTCACCCTTCATTTTCACGCTCACCCTGCACTCTCAGCGCATAGTTATGGATTTCCTGCATTTGCCACATAATCCATCATCTGCTGCATAATTTGCAGATTTTTAAAAAAAACTTGTTTCTGGCTCAAACGGTTCAAAAGTTACTAAAAATGCTGCAACACGTTACCTCGCAGTGGACGGCCCTTTCTAAAGGTTGACTGGTCACCTTTCTGTTGCTTATTGCTATATGTGGGTGTTAATGTGGTACTTATGAGGGACAATAAAGGCCAGGGCAGTGTTAACAAGTGTAAAAAATAATGCAGTAATGCTATCTCAAAATATGCAGCATAATTCGCCTTTGCTTGCTGCAGAATTTAGTCAACCATGCTGCATAATTTGGCCTTCTCCTGCCGCATAATTCCAATGGCCCTGTTTATAGTGCTATGAGGTCCCAGCCTGTGGCAGAAAGCACTGTGAATATGTAAGTCATTATTTTAAAACAGTATTTACATACTCTAAGCTAGGCTGCTGCAAAATGATGGAGTGATCGAGATAAAACAAGTTCTTACAAAATATACTTTTTAGTAATAAGTAATCAAACTATCTAATGCAGACATTTTTGTAAGTGTCTACACTATTTCAGATCTCAGCTGATCTCAGCTGATAACACCCTTACATTACATCTCAAAAAGAATAGATCTTTGCCACCATGAAGCTTTAAGCAGAGCCACTGGAATTATTCAGCAGAAGAGGACAACAATATGTGGCAGGTTTGACTAAATTATGCAGCAAGAAAAGGTAAATTATGCAGCACAATGCGCCACATTTTGTGGTTAGCATTACTTCATTATTTTGTCATTTTAATTCAAGGTAACGCTGTCAGGGGAAATATTTAATCTCATTAGTACCAGTTTAACACCCAAATACAGCAGTAAGCAACTACAAGATTACCAGTCAATCTTTGCAAAGGGCCTTCCACTGCTCTGGGACACTTTGTCACGCTTTAAGTAACTTTTGCTCCGTTTGAGCTAGAATCAAGTTTTTTTGTTGAAATCTGCAGATTATGTAGCAAATGCAGTAAACTGATAATTATGTGGAAAACGCTGCTGCTGCAGAAACTCATAATTCCAGTGGCCCTGGCTTTAAGTGACTCAATCAATTAATGGCTGGTAAGAAGGCTGGTTTCTTTTTTACCTTTCTGCACTACCACCACACCCTTCGATTTCAGGCAGAGGCATCTCAAAGTCAGTATTAACCATTCAGGGGCATTGTGAAAGCTGAGTCCATGGAGTGGCAGGTAGAAGGCCAGCAGGGTTGCATTCAGATGCAGAGCCCTAATCCTCTCGATCCCTGGGGCCTCACAGTAATGGTCTAGGTGACAGAGGAAAGGAGCGAGATTCATAGATATTGTCAAAGAGAAGGCCCAGAATAGGGAGCACTGTATGTGGACTCATTTTTGTGTTTACAATTGGCCAGAGACAGCTTTTTCAGAGAGATACCCCAAAGAAGGGGACATTATAAGTGGTTTTTTTTTAAGGGACATTCATTAGTGTGAAGCTGGTACTGCTGCCGAGTGTGTAAGTGGCCACTGCTGGTTATCATTAAGGAAGCAGATGCAGATGCAGCAGGACTGGGGCCCAGGGTTTTGAGGGGCCAACTGCATCACAGTTATGACTATCTACCTTTGAAAAAGATGCATCAGACCTTATTTTCCTTTCAAGCATTAGGACCGAGGTGATGATCCGTCATGGTGGGGAATAGGTAAAAGATGCAGAGAAGATAGCCTGCTACTCAGGACTACAGTTATCATTAGTGCAGCAGGTATAGTTGCATTGGGGTCAAAGAGTGAGAGGGGCTCACAACACCCCAATTATGGGGAGCAGTTTGTTTGGGATAATATCTGTTTTTGTTTGATGCATTTGCTGTTTTATAAGTCTCATATTTAGTGCGCTTCATAAGATATAGAAAAAGTATTCCTGAAATCATCTCATAAGCCCCGCTCCCTGCACGCAGCCATGTCCCTCCCGCTCCCCCAATCCTTGCCATAAAGTTTTGGAGGGGGCCCGACCTCAAAACATTTTGCTTAGGGGGCTCAGAGTAAAAAGTTTGAAGACCTCTGCAGTAAGTCTAAATCAGAGGTGCAACTAGAGCCACATTTCGGGGGGGGGGGTGGTGTGAGAAAGTGCCCTCTTTCTTGCATGGTATGCCCCCACTTTTTGCTGAATTGCTGATGTGCTTTGACTGAGTGTGCCCTGGGCTCCTGCCAATCAGGTACCCAGGGCCTGTGTTCCTTCCCTAAACCTGCATTGAAGCCTAAACCCAATTGGCATCTCTGGCCACAGGTAGGCCCCTGGTAAATGGTACCACAGGTACCCAGGGCACTGTGACCGAGAAGGCCTCTAAGGGCTGCAGCACTTATTGTGCCACCCTTAGAGGCCCTGTACTCTGACACTCACACTCTGCCTTTGCAGACTGCGTGTCTTGGTGCAGAACAAAGTGAAGAGTCGACATGGCACACATCCCTGTGTGCCATGCCCACAAACCACTGCCCTGGCATACATCAGTCACCCCTCTAGATGGGTGCCCTATGCCAGTGGTGAGGGTACAGGTGCATGAGCCCTGTACCCCTACAGTACCCAGGTCCATTCCTGGGCACTGTAAGTGCAGTGCTGCCATTAAGAGTATATGGTGCTGGAAGTTTGTCATTACGAACT
Organism: Calotriton arnoldi; assembly: GCA_963921515.1. Classification (NCBI taxonomy): domain Eukaryota; kingdom Metazoa; phylum Chordata; class Amphibia; order Caudata; family Salamandridae; genus Calotriton; species Calotriton arnoldi. Next base: position 333,480 of record CAWUFW010001822.1, read on the forward strand.
CCACAGCACCATAATGGCTACACTGAAGACTGGGAAGTTTGGTATCAAACTTCTCAGCACATTAAACCCACACTGATGCCAGTGTGGGATTTAATGTAAAATGCACCACAGAGGGCATCTTAGAGATGCCCCCTGAAACTCGACCAACCTCCAGTGACCTGACTGAGTGGCTGCCTAGGCTGCCACCACCAGACATGTTTCTGGACCCCTGGGTCGAGAGCTTGCTGCTCTCGGGGGCCTGAAACAATGCACATCCTGGGACGAGGTGCCAAGCCTCCTCCCCCAGGATGGGCAGGGTTCACAAAGGAGAAGCTTCAAAGGCATGCCGCCTTTGTGAGCCTCTCCAGACCATTTGCTGCTTCCAGCAACTGGTCCCCACTGGTTCTACCCCCCACTTTGGGCGGGAGAACCGGCGGGAAAAACAAGTGAGGAAGAGAGGTGTGCCCACCTCTGCCAACTCCACCCCTAAGGTGGGGGAGGCGAGGTGAAGCACAACCTCGAGTCCCCGCCATCTTGAGGATGGGGGGACCCAGCCAACCAGGGACAGGCTCCTGCCCCCCTCCTACTGGAGAGTGGCAGAATAGGGGGTGTACCCACCCCAGGGAAGGGACCCATTGGTCCCTGCCCTTTTCCTACCTGTAACGCCCCTAAATGTAGTATTTAGGGGCACCCTGAACCTTCCTTCCTCAGATCCAGCAACAACAAGAAAAGGAAGAAGAAGAAGAAGGACGAGAAGCCGTGCAGAGCTAACAAGAGGACGACGCCCACTGACTTGGCCCCAGCCCTACAGGCCTGTCTCCCTCGAACCTGCTCCTGCAAAACCCTGGCGTGTCCAGCGGCCAGCAACCTCAAAACCCCGGAGGACCTGCCTGCCTTCACTTTCCAAGCTGTTTCTCCCGTGAACACCGGACGTGTTTGACCTGCAGCTTCTGGTGCCAGCCAGGAACCGCGAATCCCGCACACTCTGCACCCGCCGAATCCGGCCCGAGCTCGAGTGGGCAAATACCCAGAGGAGGTCATCCCGGCGATCCTGACCCGAGATCCGGCGACCCCTGACCTGCCTCAAGCCTCCTGATGACGCCTGCAGCCTCAATCCAGAGGACCCCCCCTACCGCGACCAGAGCGGGTAAGAAAATCAGACGTCCCAAGGCACCCCTGCACCCGACGCCCCACGGCCTTGTGTGCCCCAACCAACAGTGCCTAACCAACCCTCTACATCCCAACTTACCCCTCGAAGTGGTGGTTGCGCCTGGAAGATCCTCGTCCCCGAGCCTGCAGTGTTTCTTTGTCCCGGAGAATCTCCATTGAAATCAACAGGGCACCCGACCTCAAAACAGCACCCTGCACCCGGCCGCCCTAGTGCCGCTGAGGGTGCCCCTTTGGTGCTAACTTGGTCCCCAACGTGCCCTGAGCTTAACCCTAGGAGCTTTGCTCCCACAACCCCGTGGCCTGCTTGCCAGCAGCCACCAACCGGAGTCCCCCTATCCTCCATAGGATAACATTGGGCCTCAACACTCTGCACCCGGCCGCCCTAGTGCCGCTGAGGGTGCAACAACAGTGCATCACTGACCCTGGGAGACCCCTGAGTCTAACCCCAGAACCCTAACTCAAAAGACCGATTACTTACCTCAAAACCGATAACTCATTTTTCCTCATAGGATAACATTGACACTTTTTCTTCCAAAAAGTTTCAAAGTGTCGACTTTTGAAAACTAAGAATATTCCTTAAAAATCGCACAAATAACCTAACCGAATTTTCTCAACTGTTTGCAGGAAAGGTCCCAGTGCTGAACCTAGGTGGTTCTTTGTGAAAAAGTTTCTGTCAACTTTTGAAATACAAGAATATTCTTTAGAAATCGTACAAACTACGAAAACGTAATTACTTACCTGTTTTAAGTAAAGGTCCCAGTGCTGAATCTAGGAGTCCAGCACTGGATTACAAAAGTAACGTTAAAGTAACTTACCTGCGAATTGAATTTCCTTCCATAGGATAACATTGGTGGTTCTAGGTGAAAAAGTTTTTGTGTCAACTTTTGAAATGCAATAATATTCTTTAAAAATCGTACCTTTAACCAAAACGCATTTACTCACCTGTTTTCAGGAAATGTCCCAGGGCTGAATCTAGGATCCAGTCCTGTGTTAGCAAAAGTAATCTGAAAAGTAATTAACTGCATTTTACTTAAAAAGCCCATTCAATTGAATGTACTATACCTGCAATGTGTTGCAAACTGCTTACTTAAAACTGTAACCAAAACCAGTACAAGTTACACTACAATTTTGAACTGTGTTCATACAAGTAATTTACTACTGAAAAGTATTTTTATGCTTACCTGTGCCAGGCTTGCTTGGTTCTAAAAATAAAACAACAGTATATTTTTTTATACAAAACAATTGGCCTAGAGTTCAGTTCTTGAGTGTGTGGTTTCATTTGCTGACTGAGTGTGTACATCAAATGCTTTACCCTGTCCTCTGATACTGCCTTACTGCTCGACCAAGCTACCACTTTAGAGAGTAAGGTTCTATCTAACTTTAACCTCTGCCAAACCTCTGGAGACCCTTGGACTCTATACACACTGTACCTCACTTTGGTGCAGTATATATAGAGCCAGTTTCTTACAGGTGGGGCTAATAAAAATTTCGGGGGGGGGAGGGGTCTAATTCTTACAGCAATAGCCAGAGTGGAGATGCAGGGACTCTAAGAAGGGGTGAAAACACAACAAAACCTCGTTAACAAGTAAATGGTCTTTTAAAGACATGTGAAGTACTCAGTGCGGCAGCAATAAGACGGTCGCCAGCCCGGGAAGCTGTCTCAGCCCAGGCTGACGCATACGACGGGGGGAGGGGCTGAAGCCCTTTGAGCCAAATGGGCGTGGTGCACCTGGTCTAAATATACTAGGAGTGTTGCTCAGTGGGCCTGAAGGGCTGCTCAGTGTCCACGGTTCTCCCTGTGACATCATGGGGCTGGGTTTTTTTCCTTGGTGTTGCACCTCAGGTTCCAGATGTGAAGGTTGGAGGCTGCCACCGCTGCTGCCTTCTGGTCGCAGCATGGTTGGTCCCATATGTGCATGGAGAGAGAGCAGCCTTGCTCTTTTTCCCAGTTCTGCTCTGCTCCAAGTATAATAATTATCATTTCTTCTTATGGTATGGTGGAGCCTGGGAGCGGGGGGCACACCGACTTCCCGCCTTTTGCATCAGCATGTCAGTAGGAAGTCTAGAATGCAGAGGTAGATTAATGGGAGACTGGAGCATCTGGATGTGGCACCACTGCCATGACCATCAGTTACATGACCGCAGCATGCCTGTTCTTCAATGCCTTTATGGCTCTTTGTTAGAAATGGGATCTCTAGTTGGCAAGGGCTTGCACCTTTGTCCAAGTAGGGACCCTTCTTCCTAGTCAGGGTAAGGGTGTTACACTCGTGAAGTAACCCCTGCTCACCTTCGTGGTAGCTTGGCACGAGCAGTCAGGCTTAATTCAGAGGCAGTGTGTAAAGCATTTGCACATAACCAACAGTAATACAGTGTAAGCACTACAACGGACACCACACCAGTTTAGAAAAATAACCAATATTTTATATACTCAAGACAAGACCAATTACGACAAAAATCCACAATACTATACTTTACGAATGAATACTTGATACGGTAACTTCTTCTTTGCAGGAATAGCACAAAAGCAAAGTTCGTACGAGTCGGTAGCTCCGTCCGAGCCTACCGCGATGCTGAAAACCACAGAGTCTAACAGTTCCAGCCGACCGCGTCGATACGGGCCAGCAGAGTCATGAACAGACTCGGTTACAGTACCTTTCTCGTTGTGGCTGGTACGGAGTGTACGAGCCGGTCGGCGTTCGTCGCGGTTGCGGTGCAAGACGGAGCGATGCAAGGTGCGGTGTCCCTCGATGCGGTGCAGGCAGCGGCTCGATGAGCGTCGTGCAGACGGAGTCGGTGAGTCCAAGGCGTGCGATGCAGGGTGAGACGATGCTCGATGCGGTGCTGACAGGTTGCGATGCAGGCGACCTAGCCGGAGTGCGGGAGCTGGCGTCGGACAGCGGTGCGAGTCGGAGCGGTGCGTCGCAGACGTGCGAGTGGTGCCCCAAATGCGGTGCGGTCACGACTCTTGAGCCAGTTGCAGCGACCGCGTCGGTCGGGTCCGGTTGGTTCAGTGAAGCGATGCGATGCGAACTGCGGTGCCCACAGGTCACGGTGCAAGCAGCGGCTCGATGTTGGCGGCGTCGGACGTCGCCCACGGTGAGACCAGGGTTGCGATGCGAAGCGGGGCGATGCGGTCTGCGGTGCAAACAGGTCACCGGCCAGGGATGGATTCGGTTGACGGAGTCGGTTGCAGTTCCCTTCCTCTGTGGCCACTGAAACAGCGTTCCAGAAGCGGTACCCAGAGGCTTGTGAAGTCTTTGTAGTCCCTGAGACTTCTTAACAGGAGGCCAGCTCGGTTCCTGGCCCTTGGAGATACTCAGCACAAGTTTGTAGAAAGTTCAGTCCAGTCCTTTCACTGCCCAAGGCAGAAGCAGCAGCTGCAGGCCATCCCAACAAAGCAACAACACAGCAAAGGGGCAGTACTCCTCCTGGCAGCTCTTCCAGCTCTTCGTCTTGGCAGGTTCCTTGATTCTAGCGAGATCTAAATTCATGGGGTCAGGGCCCCAATATTTATATCCCAAATTCCTTTGTTCTCTGAAGGCAGAGAGGCCTTTGCCTAGTCCAAACCAGTTCTGGAGCACTTTGTTGACAAGTCTCCGTCCCTTCTTTCAGTGAGTAGGCCAGGGACATCAGACGCACCACAGGAGGTGGAGCCAGCATTGTGGAGGGAAGGCACTGTCCTATTCAGGGCCCAGGTGCGACCCCTCCCACCCATCTACATGTCGATCTTGCTATTCAGCCCTGTGCTGACTCACCCTGTCTCCTGGCATCCCCCAGCCCCTGTCACTCACACTCCAGACAAGGAATACACAACCTCGCAGAGGCAGGCTTGGATGGTTAGACAAGAAAATACCCACTTTCTAAAAGTGGTATTTTCAAACACAGAATGTTAAAACCAACTTCATTAAAAGATGCATTTTATCATTCTGAGTCCAGGCATACTAAACTCGAATTTCTACCACGTTCCCGGGGTCAGTTAGGATTATAAACTGTAATAATCAAAACCGCCCGTTCTGGCCTAGGGGGAACAGGTAGCCTTGCAATAGTGAAAAACGAACTAGGCTGTAATTCACTATCAGGACATGCCGCACACACCCGGGCATGTCCTACCTTTCGCATACACCGCACCCTGCCCACAGGGGTACCTTGGGCCTACCTTAGGGGTGACTAACATGTAGCAAAGGGAAGGTTTAGGGACTTGCAAGTGTGTGCACTTGCCAAGTCGACATGGCAGCCCCAGGCTGCGCACAGGCTCTGCGGTGGCAGGCCCGAGTTACATTTTACGGGCTGTTTGCGTGGGTGGCACAATCCAGTGCTGCAGCCCACCAACAGCATTTGGTCTATAGGCCCTGGCACTCGCAGTGCACTTTACAAGGGACTGACAGATAAACCAAATAGGCCAATCATGGAAACACCAATCCATAACGCATTTTATACAGGAGCACTTGCACTTTCCCACTGGACCGCAGTGAGGAAAGTGCGCAGAATCATTACACCAGCAAAAACAGAGTCAAAACCGGGAGGTCAGAAAGCAAAAAGTCAGGGGAAACACGCCAAAAGATGCCAAGTCTAACACATGTCCCCTCCAGCTGAAAGTAGGAGAACTACCCAACCCCATTGGAGTTCTCTTCACTAAGGCGGAAGAACCTGGACAGACCATCTGCGTTGGCGTGTTCTGTACCAGGACGGTGCTCCACCGTAAAGTCCATTCCCTGTAGGGAGATGGACCACCTCAGCAGTTTTGGATTCTCACCCCTCATTTGCATCAACCATCTGAGGGGCCTGTGGTCTGTCTGAACCCGGAAGTGAGTCCCAAACAGGTATGGTCTCAACTTCTTCAGCGCCCAGACCACAGCAAAAGCTTCCCTTTCTATGGCACTCCACCTCTGTTCCCTGGGAAGTAGTCTCCTGCTAAGGAAGACTACAGGCTGATCCAGGCCCTCTTCGTTCAGTTGTGAGAGCACCGCTCCCACACCATGCTCTGAAGCGTCAGTCTGCACGACAAATTCTTTGGAGAAGTCAGGTGCCTTGAGCACGGGCGCCGTGCACATGGCTGCCTTCAGGGCATCAAAAGCTTTCTGGCAGGACTCAGTCCAGATCACTTTCCTGGGCTGCCTCTTAGAGGTCAGCTCTGTTAAGGGGGCAACGATGGTGCCATAGCCCTTAACAAATCTCCTATAGTAGCCGGTGAGACCTAAGAAGGCTCTCACCTCTGTCTGGGTCTTGGGGGTTCCCAAGCCAGAATGGTGTCAATCTTGGGTTGTAGGGGCGCCACCTGGCCGCTTCCTACCTGGTGTCCCAAGTACACCACAGAATCCTGCCCGATCTGGCACTTACTGGCCTTGATCGTGAGGCCTGCACCTTGCAGAGCCCTCAACACTTTCTCAAGGTGCTGTAAATGTTCTTCCCAGCTGGAACTGAACACAGCAATGTCATCCAGGTAGGCGGCACTGAAATCCTACAGCCCGGCCAACACCTGATTGACCAACCTCTGAAAGGTGGCAGGGGCATTCTTCAACCCAAAGGGCATCACCCGGAATTGGTAATGACCTTCTGGGGTTGAGAATGCTGATCTCTCCTTGGCCCCATCGGTTAAGGCAATCTGCCAGTACCCAGACGTCAAATCAAACGTGCTGAGGAACCGGGCAGCTCCCAACCGATCAATGAGCTCATCAGCCCTGGGGATGGGGTGCGCGTCAGTCCTGGTGACGGCATTGAGCCCACAGTAGTCCACACAAAACCGGAGTTCTGGAGTGGCACCGGGCGCCGCAGCCTTTGGGACCAAGACCACTGGGCTGGCCCAAGGACTGTGGGAGGGCTCAATCACCCCTAATGCCAACATCTTAGAGACCTCCTCCTTGATGCTGGCTCTGACCCGGTCAGTCAACCTGTAAATCTTGTGCTTCACAGGAGGGCTGTCACCAGTGTCCACGTCATGGGTACACCAGTGAGTAACACCGGGGGTCAGAGAGAACAGTGGGGCGAACTGTCCCAACAACTGGCGACAGTCCCCCTGCTGCTCCTGAGTCAGAGTAGGGGAGAGGATCACACCCTCTACTGACCCATCATGCTCCTTGGTAGACAGGAGGTCCGGGAGAGGCTCACTCTCCTCTTCCACCCCATCATCTGTCGCCAAGAGCATACTCACTTCGGACCTCTCGAAGTGGGGCTTGAGGCGGTTCACGTGAAGGACCCTCAAAGGGTTCCTTGGAGCCTGTAAATCCACCAGGTAGGTGACGTCACTTTTGCGCTCCTTTACCTCATATGGCCCAGTCCACTTGTCCTGAAAGGCACAAGGTGCCACTGGGGCCATGACCCACACTTTTTGCCCAGGTTGAAATTCGACCAGAGTGGCATTCTGGTCATACCATCTCTTCATTTCTTCCTGGCTTGCTTCTAGGTTCGCCTGAGCGAGTTTCCTGAAGCGGGCAGTTTGGTTTCTAAAGGCCAGCATGTAGCTAAATACATCCTGGGGAGTTTTCCTGGGAGCTGCCTCCCAGCCTTCCTTTACCAAACTCAGAGGTCCTCTGACAGGGTGGCCATACAGGAGCTCAAAGGGGCTGTACCCAAGAGACTTCTGAGGCACCTCCCTGTACGCAAAGAGTAGGCATGGCAAGAGGACGTCCCACTTACGCCTCATGGGTTCTGTTAGACCCTTGATCATGCCTTTCAAGGTCTGGTTGAATCTCTCCACCAGACCGTTTCCTTGTGGGTGGTAAGGAGTGGTGAACTTGTAGGTTACACCACACTCCTTCCACAGGGATGTCATATACTTGGATATGAAATTGGTCCCCCTATCAGAAACCACCTCTCTGGGGAATCCCACACGGGAAAAGATCCCCATTAACGCCCGGCCCACCACTGGCGCCGTCGTTGTCCTGAGAGGGATTGCCTCCGGGTACCGGGTGGCATGGTCCACCAAGAACAGGATGTACCTGTTGCCCATGGCTGTCTTGGGATCCAGTGGCCCCACAATATCCATCCCTACCCTTTCAAAGGGTGTTCCAACAACAGGAAAAGGTTGGAGAGGAGCTTTGACCTTCCTCCCACTCTTACCACTTGCCTGGCAAGTTTGGCAAGACCTACAGTGTGCATCTGACTGCCTTCGCATTTGGGGCCAAAAGAAGTGGGTGACAAGCCTGTCAAAGGTCTTATCCTGCCCCAAATGTCCTGCCAAAGGCACGTCATGAGCCAGACCCAGTAGGAAGGTCCTGAAGCGCTGGGGTACCACCAGCACACGGGCTGACCCAGGCTCAGCAACCTTAGGCTCACTGTATAGGAGACCACTCTCCCAGTAGATCAGATGTGACCCGGACTGATTACCAGCTGCCTGCGATACAAAAGGGGATGATGGACGGAACGTTTGAGCCAATCAAACACTCACCCCCAGTCAACTGATCTGGGTTTAATCCATCATCATTCTTTAGCTCACTCCACCACCCCAGTTCAGACATGGCCATATGCAAATCAGTCTGACCCTGTGCCTCATGGGAACAGTCCAGCCCGAACTGCCAAGCCATGTCTTCCCTGGACCGGAAACAAGCATCCTAGGACCGGTTTCTGGCATTCCAGCCGTCATCAGCCAGGCTTGCTTGAATCCAGTGGCAAACTGAGCAAGGGACCCACGTCTGGGCATACCCCCGCCAACTTAGGGCGAACAAAGCGATACAAAAGGGGATGATGGACGGAACGTTTGAGCCAATCAAACACTCACCCCCAGTCAACTGATCTGGGTTTAATCCATCATCATTCTTTAGCTCACTCCACCACCCCAGTTCAGACATGGCCATATGCAAATCAGTCTGACCCTGTGCCTCATGGGAACAGTCCAGCCCGAACTGCCAAGCCATGTCTTCCCTGGACCGGAAACAAGCATCCTAGGACCGGTTTCTGGCATTCCAGCCGTCATCAGCCAGGCTTGCTTGAATCCAGTGGCAAAGTGAGCAAGGGACCCACGTCTGGGCATACCCCCGCCGCAGACCCTCCAGAGTAGGGCACTCGTTCTGCTCCCTGCAGAACTCCTCCCTGGTGGGACCCCCTTCTTGCTGCCAGTGGGTCAGCTCAGAGATGTCTCCCAGTTCGGCTACCTGCTCCCCTGTAGGCACCGGGGCGTCCCCCTCGAGGTCCGCCTCCTCCCGGTCCGTGGGAACTTCGGGGGCCGGTTTCCCGCGCCCCCTGCCTTTTCTCTTGGCAGGGACTTGGGCCACTGTTTCAGGCTCCAAGTCCTCTTGATCACCCTTTCTGGCCGCCATTGACCGAGTAGACACGCATGCCCACTCTGGCAACCCAAGCATCTCCAAGTGAGACCTGAGCTCAACCTCCTTCCATGAGGACTGCTCCAGGTCGTTTCCTAGCAGACAATCTACAGGCATGGTAGGGCTCACAACCACCCTCAAGGGACCTGAGACCCCCCCATTCAAAGGGAACCTGCGCCACCATACACTGGCGCTCAGAGTTGTCGACAGCAACTACTTGGTGGAATGCTCCTGGGACTACTTGCTTCTCAGACACCAGGTGACACCGGACTGAGGTCACACTGGCTCCAGTATCTCTGAGAGCCTCTACCCTGTTCCCGTTAATGGTCACCCAGGTGCTATATTTCTTTGTGTTAGGGGGCACCTGGTTTCCTGGGACCATCTCACTGTCCCCTAGTGAGACAAGGGTCATTTCTGCGGGATCCTCACCCTCCTGTGGGCACCCCTCCTCCCCAAGCGCTACACTAGCCAACACTTTGGACTGTCCACCGGTGGGTGGCTGTGTCCCCTTCGGGCACTTGGGGTCCCCCTTAAAGTGACCTACCTGGTCACATGCATAACACTAGCGGGGGCCGGTCTCAACAGGCTTCCCTGTAGAGACCCCTTTCTTCTTATCGCCGGGGGGCTGGGAACTTTTACCCTGGGTACTAGTTTGGGGCCCTTTAGAGAACTCCTGTGCTTTACCCTTGTCCCCCCCACCTTTCTGCTGGGGACCCTGCCCACCTTTGGCTGAGTCTCCCCCAAACGCTTTCTTGTGGACCCTGGTACTCACCCAGCGGTTCGCTTCCATAGCAAGCTTCCTGGGGTCAGTTAGCTTACTATCAACTAGGTGCTGGCGCAGATCTGCAAAACATAGACTAGACAAGTGCTCCCATGCAATCAAGTTGTAGAGCCCCTGAAAATCTGTTACACTACTGCCCTTCACCCAACCATCCAGAGACCTGCAGAACACATCCACACATTCCAACCAAGTGTTGGCATCAGACTTCTTACTGGACCTGAACTGATCCCTGTACTTTTCAGGAGTAAGACCATACTTCGTGAGAAGGGCAGCCTTCATGTCAGCATAGGTGAGGTGATACCCCTTACCCAAAGCTATCAGAGCATCCCTTGCTTCTTCCGGGAAAAGTGGCCACAATCCTGCTCCCCAATTCTCCTCAGGGACCCCATTCATGTGTATGGCTGCCTCATAACCCTGAAACCACCTTTGTATGTCATCCCCCTTCTTGAACTCCTTGCCTACGTTCTTGGGAATGTGCACAATCCTGTCTGCCTTTCTGGACGAATTGCTGCCACCATCTGAGCCTGACTTACTCCTAAGTTCTAGCTCCTTCAGTTCTCTCTCATGCTCTAAGAGCATCTTCCTCTCCTCTATGGCCAATCTCTTCTCCTCCCGCTCACTCTCCAGCCTGAGCTTCTGCAGCTCAAACTGCCTTGCCTCCCGCCTGTCCTCCAGCTCCTCTGGGGACAGACTGCTGCTGCCTGATCTGGCGGGTTCCCCCTACCCAAAAGCACATCCACCCTGGAAATAGGCTCCTCCGCCTCCTCACTGAGATTACCAGGCAGCCCATTGGCATGTCTGGCTGCTACCCAGGCCCTCAGCGCCTTCTGTAGCTCCTCCTTCCTTGTGAGGCCTTTAATTTGGACTTTCAGGTTTTTACAAATCGCTCGTAGCTCCTTTACGGCGTAGGATTCCAACCTATCCTCCTCAAAGATAACTTCCAGAGATGCAACGGATGATGCAATTGATTCAGGCATGACAAACGTAGTGAGTTGAAAACTGGCAAGATCAAAAATAGGCCAAAAGAAAAAGAACCAGTATGTGGTACGTAATGGTCTGCGATATGGTAGTAGTGCACACCAATCACTGTAAGTCAAGTGCAAACACAAGTCCTATCCTCACCGCTGACAACCAATGTTAGAAATGGGATCTCAAGTTGGCAAGGGCTTGCACCTTTGTCCAAGTAGGGACCCTTCTTCCTAGTCAGGGTAAGGGTGTTACACTCGTGAAGTAACCCCTGCTCACCCTCGTGGTAGCTTGGCACGAGCAGTCAGGCTTAATTCAGAGGCAGTGTGTAAAGCATTTGCACATAACCAACAGTAATACAGTGTAAGCACTACAAACGGACACCACACCAGTTTAGAAAAATAACCAATATTTTATATACTCAAGACAAGACCAATTACGACAAAAATCCACAATACTATACTTTACGAATGAATACTTGATACGGTAACTTCTTCTTTGCAGGAATAGCACAAAAGCAAAGTTCGTACGAGTCGGTAGCTCCGTCCGAGCCTACCGCGATGCTGAAAACCACAGAGTCTAACAGTTCCAGCCGACCGCGTCGATACGGGCCAGCAGAGTCATGAACAGACTCGGTTACAGTACCTTTCTCGTTGTGGCTGGTACGGAGTGTACGAGCCGGTCGGCGTTCGTCGCGGTTGCGGTGCAAGACGGAGCGATGCAAGGTGCGGTGTCCCTCGATGCGGTGCAGGCAGCGGCTCGATGAGCGTCGTGCAGACGGAGTCGGTGAGTCCAAGGCGTGCGATGCAGGGTGAGACGATGCTCGATGCGGTGCTGACAGGTTGCGATGCAGGCGACCTAGCTGGAGTGCGGGAGCTGGCGTCGGACAGCGGTGCGAGTCGGAGCGGTGCGTCGCAGACGTGCGAGCGGTGCCCCAAATGCGGTGCAGTCACGACTCTTGAGCCAGTTGCAGCGACCGCGTCGGTCGGGTCCGGTTGGTTCAGTGAAGCGATGCGATGCGAACTGCGGTGCCCACAGGTCACGGTGCAAGCAGCGGCTCGATGTTGGCGGCGTCGGACGTCGCCCACGGTGAGACCAGGGTTGCGATGCGAAGCGGGGCGATGCGGTCTGCGGTGCAAACAGGTCACCGGCCAGGGATGGATTCGGTTGACGGAGTCGGTTGCAGTTCCTTCCTCTGTGGCCACTGAAACAGCATTCCAGAAGCGGTACCCAGAGGCTTGTGAAGTCTTTGTAGTCCCTGAGACTTCTTAACAGGAGGCCAGCTCGGTTCCTGGCCCTTGGAGATACTCAGCACAAGTTTGTAGAAAGTTCAGTCCAGTCCTTTCACTGCCCAAGGCAGAAGCAGCAGCTGCAGGCCAACCCAACAAAGCAACAACACAGCAAAGGGGCAGTACTCCTCCTGGCAGCTCTTCCAGCTCTTCGTCTTGGCAGGTTCCTTGATTCTAGCGAGATCTAAATTCATGGGGTCAGGGCCCCAATATTTATATCCCAAATTCCTTTGTTCTCTGAAGGCAGAGAGGCCTTTGCCTAGTCCAAACCAGTTCTGGAGCACTTTGTTGACAAGTCTCCGTCCCTTCTTTCAGTGAGTAGGCCAGGGACATCAGACGCACCACAGGAGGTGGAGCCAGCATTGTGGAGGGAAGGCACTGTCCTATTCAGGGCCCAGGTGCGACCCCTCCCACCCATCTACATGTCGATCTTGCTATTCAGCCCTGTGCTGACTCACCCTGTCTCCTGGCATCCCCCAGCCCCTGTCACTCACACTCCAGACAAGGAATACACAACCTCGCAGAGGCAGGCTTGGATGGTTAGACAAGAAAATACCCACTTTCTAAAAGTGGTATTTTCAAACACAGAATGTTAAAACCAACTTCACTAAAAGATGCATTTTATCATTCTGAGTCCAGGCATACTAAACTCGAATTTCTACCACGTTCCCGGGGTCAGTTAGGATTATAAACTGTAATAATCAAAACCGCCCGTTCTGGCCTAGGGGGAACAGGTAGCCTTGCAATAGTGAAAAACGAACTAGGCTGTAATTCACTATCAGGACATGCCGCACACACCCGGGCATGTCCTACCTTTCGCATACACCGCACCCTGCCCACAGGGGTACCTTGGGCCTACCTTAGGGGTGACTAACATGTAGCAAAGGGAAGGTTTAGGGACTTGCAAGTGTGTGCACTTGCCAAGTCGACATGGCAGCCCCAGGCTGCGCACAGGCTCTGCGGTGGCAGGCCCGAGTTACATTTTACGGGCTGTTTGCGTGGGTGGCACAATCCAGTGCTGCAGCCCACCAACAGCATTTGGTCTATAGGCCCTGGCACTCGCAGTGCACTTTACAAGGGACTGACAGATAAACCAAATAGGCCAATCATGGAAACACCAATCCATAACACATTTTATACAGGAGCACTTGCACTTTCCCACTGGACCGCAGTGAGGAAAGTGCGCAGAATCATTACACCAGCAAAAACAGAGTCAAAACCGGGAGGTCAGAAAGCAAAAAGTCAGGGGAAACACGCCAAAAGATGCCAAGTCTAACACTCTTCATAGGAAATGGTGCAAAAAATGTCCTTTTTCTGTGAGGATTGAAAGCTAGAGAAGTGCATTTCTGAAAACTGAGCCAGAGGGGTCATAAGGGCAGACATGTTGGTCATCCTAGAAAGAAGAGAAGTTTCCATCCCTAACTCAAACTTGTTTTTGCTAGACTCTGACGTCTGATGCTAATAAGACATGTCTAGCACAGCATTCCATTCTGTAGAACATTCCAGAATGTCAGGCGATCCAAAACCAACTGCAATTTAAGTTTTTGAAAGTCCTAACCACGTATCACAAAATGGAGCTTTTTACGTGAACAGGAAATATACTAGTAACATTCGGCAAATGGTTGTGAGACTTCCTCTCCTGCGCGAGCTTCCTCTTGTGTGGATCACAGTGGACTGAGGCAGCTCTTTTCTTCCTTTCTAGCTAAATTCGGCTGCGCTTTCCTCTCCAGATGTGGGAAAGACCGCCCCGTTTCCTCCTAAAAGAATGCCCCCCTTCCCTCGTCGTGAATGAGGCCAGGCTCTTCCTCTCTTGTGAGAATGAGTCAGTCATCTTCCCTCCTCGTGAATGAGTATGCCCTATTTTCAATGTGGGGGCCTTCTTTCCCCCGTGTGAATGACCATGACCTCGTTCCTTCTGCTTCCGTGAGGGTGCCTTCTTTCTCTTCGTTTGAATGAGTATGCTCTCTTTACCCTCGCGACAATTAGGGTACCATCTATCTACGTGTGGAGGCGAAGCCCTCCTTCCCTGCGCGACAGTTAGGGAACCTTCCTTCTCTCTATGTAAATGAATAACTCTCTTTTCCTCCGTGTGTGTCAATGAGGGAACTTTCTTCCCCTCCATGTGAATGAATGCCCGTTTTCCGTTCGTCTCAAGTGTGCCCTATTTCCCTTCCTACGAATGAGTACGCACTCTTCACCTCATGTGCAATGTCGGCTGCACCCTCCAATCTCTCGCTGTACATGGCTGCACTTTATCTTTCTCTCTATGTGTGCTAAAGCTCCACTGTTTCGTGAATCACGTAGGGCATTTGTATGGGCGCTACACATATAGCCAAGGCTCTTTCAATGCGCTATATGTCCGTGTTGGAATACATCTCTTCTTTTTCATTTTCTATGCTCTCTCCCTCATCATCGAAGACGCGTGTTCTCTTTTTCGTTTAATATGTGGATGCATGCTCTCTCGTTCCTTCACTCTGTGACTGAAGCTGGCCTCTCTCTTGCCTGTGCTCCCTTTCCCTGCTTGTACATCAAGCTGCTTTCTCTTCTTGCGCCTGCTATTCGAGGCTCTCTTTTTTCACACACTTAGCATCATGTCTCCCCTTTCTGTGAAGTAAGCTCGTCTCTCCTCCCAGAGTTTGGAAGCGCGTGCTCTGCGCACCGTGTGTGAATAAGTCACTTCCCTCTTTCCTTCCACCGAAGGCTGTAGCTCGGTCCCCCCATCTCTGTCTGGCTCGTTCCCTCCCTGAGATCTGGCATCCCCTCCCTCTCCCCTCATAGCACGCAGTCAGCCCAAGTCTTTGCCGGAATTCCTTCTGGAGGGAGAGCAGACACCGCTGGATGGGAACTGTGCGTGCGTGTTTTTTTTCCTGTTTCTTTTGCTGCCTGTCACAAGGAACCGTTATTTTCTACGCTGGTCGGGGCTGGATGTGAATCGTGGGATTTTCTCCCGTTTTTGTGCTTCGGCTTAGCCTGGTTTTGTTGCGGTGGCTTTTTTTTTTTCTTGGAGTGATTGGCCGGGAGTCAGAAGAGTACGCCGGATGTTGGCGGGGGCCCGCGAGCTCGGGGTTCTCTGGAAGAAGTTTCGGGCTCAGGTCTGATCTGCCCGGAGATGGGTTTGGAGGCAGACCCGGCGCCCCGTAACCGGCGAAGCTGTACCCTTCGGGCCCCCGAGGGCTCCCGACGGTCGGGTTTCATCTGGGTCCTCCTGGTCCTCACCATATGTTGTGCAAAGGCGCAGGAGCTGAGCCCGCGCGGAAGGAACGTGTGCAAATCAGCAGGGTAGGTCAACATACACGTTGTGCGCGTGGATGGGGTATGTTGTATATTATGACTTGGACTTGCAAACGGCGTTCTGTGTACTGGGCGTCCAGGATGGCTCTATACTAACATGGATAGGGAGAATAGTTCGCATTCTGTGCTTCCCCATTGAATGCGCATTGAAGTCGGCTGGCTAGGTGTCAAATGGGAGCTGTGTATGCTGAGTGTGCACAACTAGTGCCCCTGACCTTCATACACCATATGCAGGGGGTGAGTGTACTGAATATGTGGCAGGGTCGGTATACTGAGTGTGCACGTGGGCGGTATACTGAGTGCACCAGGGGTCTACAAACTAAAAGCGTGTACCAGGGGCTGCGCGCTGACTTGTCTGGGGTCTGCATACTACATATGTGCCATTGTCTGCATACCGAATGTCTAGGGTGGCCGTATACTCAGCGTGCACTGGAAAATGTGCCCTTAGTTTCAGATGGAGACCCTTGTGCAGAGTTGGCGCCTTCTTCTGTGTACGAAGGCTTCTTTGCGTTTGTACACCACATGCATGTATGTGCGCAAATAGTGAGTTTGAATGGCAATTTTCACAATACTTATTTATGTGCAGGATATCTTTACTAAATAGGGAGGCGACCCCTGTAATGAATGCGCACAGTACAAGGTATATGCAGTGTATGCACGTGTGTCCGTATATCGAGTGTGCACAGAGCCTGCGTGTCGAGTGTGCAAGTGCAAGCGGATCTGTGCATTAAATCTAAGGGTGCTGTGTATAGTGTGTGTTTGGCTGTATATCTATGTAGAGTACTCTGTATAATGAAGATATATGGGGGCCCGTACACTGAGTACTCACACGATCCATAAGCTAAATGAACTAGGTGTCTGTATACTGGCTTTTATTGAATGTACATGGGGGTATTGTACTAGGGTCTGCTGGGCGTGGCCAGCGGGAGGGGAAGTCAGTATTTTAAGTGTGCATGCGGCTCTGTATTTGTAAGTGTTTCCAGATGTCTGCTGAGCGTGTTCACGTCTGTATTCTAATATACTGATTGTGATTGTATATTGTGACTCCGTTTGTATATTGATTTGCACGACGTTCGGTATACTTACTGGATGAACACTTTACACTACCCTTAGTGTGTGACGGGGGCGTGTGCAGAGGACGCTGGATACTTTTAGGCATGTGCTCGGTGCCTGGATGGATGTCTATAAAATATAGTGAGTGTTCACAACGATCGGCATACGCATTGGCAAGGTCAGAATATAGAGTGTTTTCAGTAGGCAGAGTCTGTGTATGGAATGTGAATGGGGGGCGTTACATTTCGAGTGCGGCGTGTGCGTATTTACACAAAGATGGCACTTGAATCAGTGTAACGTGTGTGCACGTGTGCGTGTGTTCTCCGTGCGTGCACAGGATTACCGCTCAAGAGCCGGACGAGGGAAACTGTGGCGTTCGTTTGGATCTCAGGCCCACTTTAGTGACTTGTAGAGCAGAATATGTCTGTTCTAAGAGAGCCTCAAAACCCAATAATTTCAATATATTATTGCAAGTTATGGAAAGTGACAGAAATTTCAACTTTGTGTGTTTTGAAAAGAAAAATAACATGAACCACAAATGTTTATTCGGAGCTTCCTCCCAAAATCGAGATACAAACTGCCGCCATGCACACTTCAGTTCAACAACAACCACTTTTTGACTTTGAAGCAAAAGCTCTAAGCAGTTTCATTTGCCAGCATAAGACAGGCATCTCCAAGAAAGTCAGCAACCACGGGCTTGTTGGATCAAGAGACGGCTAGCTTCCCTCCCTTGATCCACGTAAACATGCACCACTACGAAGTCAAAACACGTGGGTGAATATTTTTTTTTAACTGTTTTATCGACATTATTGGGAAATGTTTTCACGAAAAGGAATGTTGTATTATCTCTATTCACAGCCCACTATTTGAAATGTGTTTCATGTGTCATGATCTAGTCCTGTAACTCAAAAATGTCCTTTGTCGGGTCAGTGTCATGCAAATTTACTTTGCAGTCGTCCAGTTCAAGAGTTAAAAAAAAAACAGACAATGGCGTTTTTATGCTGCACAGTCCACTCAGCGTGCCCAGAAAAGGGGCAACAGGAGGCAGTAAAACTAGCTCTCCACAGTGCAGTCATGCAGTACAGCGGCATAAGAGACGGTGTCAGGTCATTATCTTGAAGTAATTGGCCTTGTCACTTATGATGCGCCTTTGGCTTCAAGCCTGCAATAGGTGGCGGACAATTATCTCACGATAAAGCTATCTAGAATGCATATTAATGGTAGAGAAATGCAGTCGTGCGTTTGGTTCTTCATGGTTTTTATTGCATTTGGAAAATGGTGCCTTTGCGATAAAATGTAAAACTACATCTATAAGACAATTCAAGACCCCATTGACAGTGAACACTGAAAATACAACTATATCCGTTTCATGCATGGTAACATGAAGGTAATTTGAGAAGCCCTCTAAGGGCCTTAGAGTGGGATGGAGGGGGTTCAGGGTTGTGCGGAAAACAAGTTTAGACAAAAGGTGATTTGTTCAGGCTGTGGAGCTCAGTCTCTGCGAGGTTTGGGGTCAGTCATAAGTTGCGCTCCTTTGTCGTTTATATCATCCGTCCAAAAATAAATAGGCATAGAAAGAGAGTCCCCAAGGGGGTCTTGGGAAAGGGTGTGCGTTCTGGGAGCTGGAAACGACATAAGCACACAGAGGGACATGACCTATGTATTCACAGTGTGGAAAAGGGAAAACGAACCCCAGAGAGACCCTCTTTACAGCTTGCAAGCCACAGAGGTAACTGGAGGGAAGAAGGGAATACAATCCATTGGTGATCAGACGGGAGAGCAGCAAATGGACATTTTCTCGTGAGAATTCTTCAAATTCAGTTTGGATAAAGTGCTGGGATAGCTGACCATGCACCCAATTCACGTCAGATGTTGCTCTTTGATAGAATCCATTAAGTACACATGGGACTTTTCCTGGTGATCTCCTTACGTTTCTATATCTTAGTAGACCCCATGTCTTCTTTTCGATTCTCAGATTGGTTCTGGGTGAAATATTCTTTTCAGTCTGGCCAAGGTAAAGCAAAATCTTGTGACAAATCTGAATTTTGGGGGGTCCGTTTTGCTTACCCTTTCCTGAAGGTGCTAACGGTGAAGAAATCCGCAATCCAGGGCAAGCTTACCGACATTCACAGAAGCTGCAGGAAGTTGATCTCAGAGCTATTCTTCTTGGCAGCCAGAAACCAAGCAGAATAGTCTTAACCCTGGGGCCTAATTGGATTGGTTGAAAGACTGACAAATCCCCGACAAGGCAATCCTAAGTGCAGCTAAGAGGCCATTTTCTGATAGAGTTAAGTATCAACCAGAACCAAACAGGACAGCCAGCCCACTCTTGGGATTCCTTATGTCTCCAGAATGTGTTAAGCATGGTCTTCGGGTGATGGTGAAGGTAAAAATGTGGCAGAGTTTGGTTGGGTCAAGAAGTGTTAAATATATATGTACACTTGCATGCACTGGCGTAATGCGGCTAACACAGGCAAGCATAGAATAAAACTGAACACTATCTGGATCACATAGTGAGGAAAGAGGATGCAGTATTAAGTGCTGTGATTCCACGTGCACAGCTCAAATCAAATCAAATCAAAGTGAGCTTTATTCGATTGTAGACAGACAATCATAAAAGCACATAAAACATATAATTACTACAACATTTCATATATGATACAAATTCATACAAATTCGTTACATTAAAAGTATTTAGCATTCCATAAAAAATAAGACATTATTAAATTGTCAGGGCTCACCTCAAGTTAAAAAATAATTACTTTACTATACATAGAACAAATTCATATTAAATTCGTTTAGACAATTATAGTTCTTACTATAAATTAAAAACGATTAAATAAGGATTTGTTTCCTTAAACTTAGAACCTTTTTCAAGAATAAAACCACCCTGTAAACACTGTGTACGTTATCTAAATATTGCAGTGCCAAAAGGGCGGGTCGACATTGACGGAGCCCGAACATTTTCAACACAGGGACCAGACACAATTTCCTATCAGAGGAATAAAATTTACAGAAAAGGATAACATGGAGCATAGTTTGTTTGGAGATATTGTCACAAGGGCACAACTGGAGGTTTTGAGACCAGTCATTTACTGTAGGGAAGGTGACTAGTCTATGGAAAACCCCAGTCGAAATCGAATTAGAAGGAACCTATCATATGCCGCAAGGACATAAGTAAGGTAAGGTTGAATATTAAAAGTAATTAAAATCATCTGATTGTGTAGGACAGTGGGCTTTACTATCTCAGATGTCAGTCTGATAGTGTCCAGCATAGATAGGGCCATTTTTTTAAAATCCTTCCTGGTTATGTCACCAATGGAACTAGGATTAGTAAAATACTCTGGGTGCCCAAGATCTTGTAAAAAGTTACGAACATAATTTATCCATGGAATCCTCAGGGCCCCATCCAATCTCAGGACATCCAGAAGAATCTCTCTGTTTAATTTTGCCTCTTCTTTCGTCCAGAGTCTGTGCCATAAAAGCACAGGCTCCAGCTTAATCAAATCAGAAATAAAAGTGAGGCCCAGCTCCGCATGACATATATATGTTGAGGTACCATTCGGGACGGATAAAATATATTTTAAAAAAGAATTTTCTACTTTTTGAATGGGAAGCAGATCAACTGGCCCCCATGCCCCAGTCCCATAAACTGCCGCAGAAACACATTTTGCTTTATAGATCTTAATGAGTTCCTCAGGAGGTCTCTTGCCTAATTTTTTAGCAAAGGAACTGATGGCAGATGTACTACGTAATAATACCAGTTTTTTTGCAGCCACAGCCTGTGTCCAAGTATCGTTATTGGCAAAGAGAATGCCCAAATAAGAGAATGTTTTAGTAGGCCCAACCTTTTGTCCACCCACAAACATATCTTTGGGTTTTATGAAGCCAGTACCGCAACGCATTATAAAAGTTTTAGAGGAGTTAACTCTTAACCCTAAATCATTCATAAAATTGGTAAAATTATTCAGTACCCTCTGGAGGCCTACTTGTGTGTGAGACATGAGCACCGCATCATCTGCATACAAGAGGGCTGGGATCGGGCGTCTCGCCACTTGGGGAAGGTCATAATTATCATTTAAAAGGGCCTCCCCCAATCCGTTTATGTACAGGTTAAAAAGAAACGGGGCAAGAACACAACCTTGCCTAACGCCACTTCTTATATGAATGGGCGCTGACCGTTCGCCCTTTAAACCGCAGCGCACTCGTGCGTTAGCATTACAGTAAAAACGTTTAAGAAAATAAATAATCTGTATATCAACCCCCATTACTTCTAAAATTGACCAAAGTTTATTGTGGATCACGCAATCAAATGCGGCTGTGAGGTCAACAAATGCTAAAAATAGGTTCCCCTTCTTTGCCCTTGTGTATTTACCAACCAGGAGAGACAAATTTAATCCCTGCTCTACGATTCCTACACCAGCTCGAAAGCCATATTGCAGGTCGGACAGGATGGAATTTTCTTCCGCCCAGTCCTGGAGACGTTCCAGTATTATTCTGCCCGCTACTTTCGTTATAGTGTCTTAATAGGGAAATTGGCCTATAGCACGCCGGATCTTGTCTGTCCCCCTTTTTAAAAATGGGCACAATAGTTGATTCTACCCAAGTAGGTGGAAAGACTGCACTGCAGCTAGCATTTAGAACTTGTGTTAAAAGAGGGGCCCATAGGAGAGCGTTTGATTTAAACAAATCTATAGGGACCCCATCAGGACCAGGCGCTTTGCCACCCTTACTTACAGTAAGAGCCCGCTCTACCTCATCTAACCTAAACAATAGAGCGGTGTGTTGGGTGGGGGACTTAAAGTTGTAGTCCTCCAGTGCACTACTATTTGTCTTGTCTAAGTTACCCTCACCCCAATACACTTTTGCAAAGTGAGCTATCCATTGGTCTTCCGCTATTGCTATTTCAAGCGATGGGCCATCTTCTCTAGACAAAAAAGGGGCCCTAATAATTTTCCAGAAAGCCGCACTATCATTAGCTATTGAGGCTGAGTGTAAAGCGTCCCACGCCTCTTTCTTTAATGTGGCTTTTCTGTCCCTAATTGCATGTTTATATGCATCTCTAGCCATCCTTACACTACTTTTATTTCTCTGGTTTTTATGTAGCTCAGATTTTAGATAGGAATAAGCTTTAGTGCATCTAGTGTCGAACCAGCCCTTCTGCAGTCCCTTACCACTATTATGTCTAGTAAGAGACTCTCTGACCGCGTTAGTTATTACCTGAAATGAAGCTAAGATGTTTTCTGGGGTAGCTGTCTCACTCAGACATGTTTCAATAGCTGAGTTACATTTGCCCACCACAGTTTTGATCAAATTAGCTTGATCCGCTAAGGACCAACATAGGGAATAACCATTGGTACTTCCTATGGCTATGTTTTCTAGCTGTTGATTTTTCTTATTGTGTCTTAAAATTGTGGTGGACGGTAGGAAAATCGCTAAGCATAAAGGGAAGTGACCACTATGGGACTCATCGGAAACATAAAAAGAGTGAAGCCTATGTGCATGACTATTGGTTACTAAAACAAAATCAATAATAGATCGAAGACCCCGGCCGTTAAATGTCCAGGGCATAGGAGCAGGAACAGGGCATACTTCGTTTGCATAACCCAGATCGAGGGAAAAAATAATCTCGTTCAGTTGTACTCCCAGGACTGAGTGTTGAAAATGGGACGAGCATGCCCCGTCCTCATTTACGGCTTCACATAATTTGTCCCCGGCGTTCACACATAATGTACAATTAAAGTCTCCAACAAGTATAAGCATGATATCTTCCCCCTTCCTACGGCCAACATTTTTCAACACCTTCAGTAGATTTGGAATCACAACTCTCACTTTATCAGGTGAGATATTATTATAAAAATTGGTAACAACTATAGAATGCATCGAATCAATGTCCATTTTGACAAGCTGGTAGTAATTATCATTAACAAGCATAGATATGTTCTTAAAATTTATTTTAGCTGATATGTATATGCAAAGGCCCTCCTTAGCTCTACCACTCAAACTATCAACTGCAGGGGTATGGTATGTCCTATATCCATTCAAATGGACCACCTCCTTAGACCAGGTTTCCTGAAAGCATAGGACCTCAAAGCGACTAATAAATTCTCCCCACAGAAGATTATTTAACTTTGAAGAAATGCCAGCAATGTTCCAGGAGAGAACGTTGCATAAGGCATATTTACCGCTTACGACACTGTTAACTATAGCTGCTTCGTTTGGAACTTCGATTTCATTACAAAAAGGGGGAGAGACATGTAAGGTATCCTGAGATTCAGCCAAATTTTTTACTTCCATATCTGTCAGACTTTGGCCCTCGATGCTATCATGTCTCCTGATGAGGGTGGGGGCGGGATGAACAACACCCGCCACAGGATATCCATAAATTTCCCCAACGGCAGGCACATTCACTGCAGGATTGGGGGGCACCAGATTCCCCGTAGGAAGTCAATCAATTTCCTCCAATGAGTTCAGAGCTTCAAAGCGATTATTCACTGGAATCGAGAATAAGGGCCCCCCTAATCCCCCGGAATTGCCTCCCCCAAACTTGTACCCTCGGGGCTTTGGAAAACTCGATGGTTTGTAAAAACAGCCCAGAGGTAGAATGTGTATATCATTAGGATTGCAAGGCCCATTGTTACCCCTTTCCAAAATTGTATGCACGAGGGAGGGGAACTAAAGGTCAGCACAACACAGTCGCCGCGAAATGACTTGACTGAGGGGCCAACCCACCCAATTCTACGAACCATTTTAAACTTCGAAAAAGAAAATTATGTAAACCAGTCCTTAAGCTCAGGAAATGAAGTGACTTATTCCTTAACGCCGCCCAGTGCTCAAAAACATTATGAGACAAAGGGGGACATTTGCCAAGACCACTGTGTAAGGTGTAGCTGCTGGGGGCAGGTTCAAGATACACGGAGGATGCTGGGGAGTTTCTGATTGATCATCAGAACTTATACCTTTCACTTTCTCCCTGTTCTGACTTGACGTCCCAACAGTCGATACTCCATGCTCAGTACTAGGGGGTTGCTAATAGGTGCCACTGGAATACCTTCTTTAGAAAAAGGCAACCTATTGTAAGCTAGTGTTTTTGCTGTACTTAAATCCTTGTTACTAGTGGAACTTCCAGCCTGTATTTGTCCATTACAGGTACAACTCGATGGAATGCCAGCCCCCGTTCCTGCCTCCCTGGTGTTTATATCGCAGGGACTTGGCTTAGAGCAACCCAATGGGGCAATTGAACTGCTTATGTAGTCCTCCAACCTGGCTAACTTAGCTTCAACACGGGTTATTTTTACCATAATGGGTTCCAGCAGAGTAGATAACATAGTTTCAAGTCTACCCCAAAAAGTCCCTCCTTGTAAACTGTCAGCAACTATATCTTTAGAATTAATAGCATTCAATTGATCCTCATTGAGTACGCTTGCCTTAATGGAAGTTTTAGCTGATTTTCCTTTTGGTCTCTGCACAGGTTTAGTCAGTTTCCTGGTATTCCTGGTTTTCTTTTTATTCAAGGGAGGTTCTGCAGTATGGTCAGTATTAAAGTTAGCTTTTTGCCCTCTAGTAGTAACTGTGGGCCTGGCGGGGGTGAGCTCTGGTTCAGAAGATGAGGAAGAGACAATATCTATCGGTTTAATTGATGCTTCGTGTGGCATTCCACCAGACCGGGAAGAAGATGCCTCATTATTAATCTCCGCACAAGACTCAGTAAGTACAGGGGTCAAAGAGAGTCTACATTGTGCGGGTAAAGGCTCCAGAGACAACCTCCGCTCAGTAAGTTTGATTTCATTCATGAGCACTGATTCAGCCCTTTGCAAAAAAGCATCTAGAGTACCCACAGCCCCCTACCTTTGTTTGATCTGCACTTACTCATTTCCAATATGCACGCAAGAAAATATATTTAGTGGCCAGTACAAGAAAACAAGTCCCGAGTGACACAAACTGCAAATATCTACCTCGGGATCAAAACCTCAGACGGATGGCCCGGCCCAGTCTCTACCAGTCTCGGACGGGCTCAGACGGGCCCGCCCTTGGTCCGGGCTACGTCCCGCACGCGTCCCGCGCCGCGCGGGGGGGGGAGGCAGCGCTTTATGCGCGATGACCATGCCTCCTCCTCACTCGCGGCAGCTGGACAGAGAAGGTTGCACCCTGGGAACTGAAGTCCTCTCCCAGGGTGGTGACGGCAAGGGTGCAGCAGGTGGTGAATCAGTGTGACCCTGGGACCTTGTCCCACCAGGGCTACTGCAGGAAAACCACGGGAGCGTCGGACGTCAGTAAACCAGCGGCAGCAGCAATTAAAAGCGAGTGGCAAAGTCTTCCACGCCGCGGGGGGAGAGGCAGCGCTTTATGCGCGATGACCACGCCTCCTCCTCACTCGCGGCAGCTGGACAGAGAAGGTTGCACCCTGGGAACTGAAATCCTCTCCCAGGGTGGTGACGGCAAGGGTGCAGCAGGTGGTGAATCAGTGTGACCCTGGGACCTTGTCCCACCAGGGCTACTGCAGGAAAACCACGGGAGTGTCGGACGTCAGTAAACCAGCGGCAGCAGCAATTAAAAGCGAGTGGCAAAGTCTGCAGGAAGTTGATCTCAGAGCTATTCTTCTTGGCAGCCAGAAACCAAGCAGAATAGTCTTAACCCTGGGGCCTAATTGGATTGGTTGAAAGACTGACAAATCCCCGACAAGGCAATCCTAAGTGCAGCTAAGAGGCCATTTTCTGATAGAGTTAAGTATCAACCAGAACCAAACAGGACAGCCAGCCCACTCTTGGGATTCCTTATGTCTCCAGAATGTGTTAAGCATGGTCTTCGGGTGATGGTGAAGGTAAAAATGTGGCAGAGTTTGGTTGGGTCAAGAAGTGTTAAATATATATGTACACTTGCATGCACTGGCGTAATGTGGCTAACACAGGCAAGCATAGAATAAAACTGAACACTATCTGGATCACATAGTGAGGAAAGAGGATGCAGTATTAAGTGCTGTGATTCCACGTGCACAGCTCAATATGCCCTGTGTGTCTGGTAAAGTGTTGAGAGCTGCATGAGTGACACCACTTTTCTACTTCCACAAATCCAGCTGCTCCTACATACTGCACTGCAACTTCAATGCGAAGTGCGTATGTGGCGCCAGTCTGTTGGTTGACTGCAGGCCCACTGTTCCCCACAATTAGACAGTTTCTAAACTTTTTCTGCCTCTCCTCGCATGCATCCAAAGAGGATACCAGACTCATCTTCAACCTCCCACATAGAATTCACATCACACCACAACTCAGGAAGCTCCACTGACTCCTGATACACAAACACGCTCAATTCAAACTCCTCAGACACCCACTCAAGGCACTACACAACTCAGGCCCCCTCCTTCACCAACCACCCAGTCACCTTCACTCTTCAGGACTCCTACTAGCATACATCCCACTTTTGCACAGAACCAGACCAGCAGTTTGAGAATTCTCTTGCATTGCTCCTAAAGCATGGAATGGCTCCCACTCCACATCAGAGCTTCCTCCTCTCTTCTTGGCTTCCACAAGAAGGTGAAGCCTTGGTTTTATAATTAACCAACTTAAAATAGGCAGGGCTAGGCATGCTCACCTGCTCAGCTCCAGGATACCCTCACAGGTGAAAGTGCACTTTACAAGTAGACATAGCATAACACCATGTTGCTGGGTGTGGAGTAGCACAGCCCTGATCATGATGCAACGTTCCGCTCTTTTCACTTATGATGGCCTGGGACAAGAAGATGAAGCTACTGTGACGGGTTGATGCTAGCCCCTTACGCAGCCAACTTTGCACCAGCCTGTTCTTAGTAAGTACAATCTTCATGTGCCAGGTTGTCACTGGCTCAGAAAAAAAGGCATTAACTGACAGTAAACACGTTTTGTACAACTCAGAGTAATGTGATTTAGTAGAATAATTCAGGGCTGAAGAAGGCTTTATCATATGGTAGCTCACTTTAACCCTTCTTAGGTGTTATCTCATGATGATGCCTTCATTGTCAGTGAAAAATATAGTAAGTGCATTCATTTGCTTCATGTTGGACCTTCAGTATATATATATATATATATATATATATATATATATATATATATATATATATATATATATATCTACTGGCGGTCGCCAGTAGATAGTTATAGTTAAAACCTATTATCCATAGGAAATCCGTGACATTCTATTTGAAATAACGTTGGCGCCGGTTGACGAATCTTCGCGAAAGTTTCCAACTTGTTGGGGCGCTCCGGTCCGCTCCTATCCTGAAAGTCTCGGGGTGATACGTCAAGCGGGGGCCGAGAAAAAGGGGGGTCCCAAAACGCGTTTTCCCCATTCATTTTTCCATAGGAACCTTTAGTCGCAGCTACAGCCCGAACTGCTGAACGGAATTACACCAAATTTGGCAAAGAGGTAGCCCTTGGTTCAGTGTCATGCCTTTTGCTTAAATGGTGTAAATCCGTTCAGTAGTTCCTGAGAAAATCAAAAGTAAAGTCACATATATATCTGGGCGGAGCCTAACCACACATGTCATCGTGAGATCTGATTGGCTGTCAGCACTTCATCCTGGAATTGCTGGCAGCCATCTTGGGACCAATATAAATGATAGTACCTCATTGAAATGCATTGTAGTGAATAGAAGATTTTGAGGGTCACCAAAAGGAGAACTATAAAGGGTGATAACAGGCTTTAGTTACATTAGAATTTATTTGTTGATGGTACCATACTAATTTTAGGAATTGTGGTGTATTCTAAGGTGATTTTACCATGTGAAAAACCTTCTGCTGGGATATCATGAATCATGTTTGAGAGAACACTATTTTCTCATGCTTGTCCCATGGAGGTTTGGAAGGTGCTCCAGAAGCTAAAATGAGAGCATATTTTCTGTAAATTCACATTATCTTTCTCACTCATGTGAGAATGAAGTCTGACATTCTCAGTAAAACATGTACATCCAACAAGGGCAGAGACTGTCAGTTGATTCCTTTGTGTTCTACTGCAGCTTCCCAGAGTGTTCTAAAGAACAACTAGAGTGCTAACAGCCTTACTTATGACAAAAGTATGGCACACCTGAAGCCATCTTGATTGGAATAAACTGGTAACACTTAAACAATTTAATTTAAAAAGGAACAAAATGATGGGGTTCATTTTGTCATAGAAATTATGGTTAGTGCTGTAGAAAGAAAAATTAGGACATGTTTCAAGTGTGATCTCAAATATCTTCCTGTTATATTTCAACAGGAGCAGCCTGCCAGTTGATGCCTTTGTGTTCTATTGCAGCTTCCCAGAGTGTTCTAAAGAACAACTAGAGCGCTAACAGCCTTACTTATGACAAAAGTATGGCACACCTGAAGCCATCTTGATTGGAATAAACTGGTAACACTTAAAACATTTAATTTAAAAAGGAACAAAATGATGGGGTTCATTTTGTCATAGAAATTATGGTTAGTGCTGTAGAAAGAAAAATTAGGACATATTTCAAGTGTGATCTCAAATATCTTCCTGTTATATTTCAACAGGAGCAGCCTGCCAGTTGATGCCTTTGTGTTCTACTGCAGCTTCCCAGAGTGTTCTAAAGAACAACTAGAGCGCTAACAGCCTTACTTATGACAAAAGTATGGCACACCTGAAGCCATCTTGATTGGAATAAACCAGTAACACTTAAAACATTTAATTTAAAAAGGAACAAAATGAGGGGTTCTTTTTGAAATAGAAATTATGGTTAGTGCTGCAGAAAGAAAAATTAGGGCATGTTTTAAGTGAGATCTCAAATCCTCTTCTATTTCATTAGAAAATTCTGACATGCAGACTGAAACAATCACTTTCAATACCAGCAGCAGACTGCCAGTTAACTCCCTGGTGAGCAGTAGCTTTACTCCAGTGATCTAATGAGCAACTAGAGTGCTAACATTCTGAATTTATGGCAGATGTGAGACATCTGAATGCCTTCTTGATGGAATCAAAGTAAAAAACTGAAAGCATTTCCTACTGAGGAGACTGCAGTAAATGAAGAAATTAGGAAACTTCATAACAAAGAAGTCTTCCAAGATGGCCACCAGTGAAAAAAGAGCCCAAATGTAGCACAAATATTACCCAGATGTAGCCCACATATAGCCCAATGACAAAAGTGTGCAAAACACTTTTTATTTTTAGTTTTTTTGCAGTTTTATGTAGTGCAGACTGGTCAGGTATTGGAGCATTGCATCTTAAAACATGACCCCCTACACTACAAAAACACCACTGCACTACCTTAAACCCTAAAACACTACCCCCAGCACGACCCCTACACTACACAAGCACCACTGCACTATCCTAAACCCTAAAACACTACCCCCAGCACGACCCCCTACACTACCCAAACACCACTGCACTAACCTAAATCCTAAAACACTACCACCAGCACGACCACCTACACTACCCAAACACCACTGCACTACCCTAAAACATGACCCCCTACACTACACAAACACCACTGCACTACCCTAAACCCTAAAACACTACCCCCAGCACGACCTCCTACACTACACAAGCACCACTGCACTACCCTAAACCCTAAAACACTACCCCCAGCACGACCCCCTACACTACACAAACACCAAGTGCACTGCCCGAAACCCTAAAACACTACCCCCAGCACGACCCCCTACACTACCCAAACACCACTGCACTAACCTAAATCCTAAAACACTACCCCCAGCACGACCCCCTACACTACCCAAACACCACTGCACTACCCTAAAACATGACCCCTACACTACACAAACACCACTGCACTACCCTAAACCCTAAAACACTACCCCCAGCACGACCCCATACACTACACAAGCACCACTGCACTACCCTAAACCCTAAAACACTACCCCCAGCACGACCCCCTACACTGCCCGAACACCACTGCACTGCCCTAAACCCTGAAACACCAGCCCCTGCATGACCCCCTACACTGCCAGAACACCACTGCACTGCCCTAAACCCTGAAACACCACCCCTAGCACGACCCCCTACACTGCCCGAACACCACTGCACTGCCCTAAACCCTGAAACACCACCCCCTTCACGACCCCCTACACTGCCCGAACACCACTGCACTGTCCTAAACCCTGAAACACCACCCCCAGCATGACCCCCTACACTGCCCGAACACCACTGCACTGCCCTAAACCCTGAAACACTACCCCCAGCAAGACCCCCTACACTGCCCGAACACCACTGCACTGCCCTAAACACTGAAACATCACCCCCAGCAAGACCCCCTACACTGCCCGAACACCACTGACCTAAACCCTGAAACACCACCCCCAGCACGACCCCCTACACTGCCCGAACACCACTGCATTGCCCTAAACCCTGAAACACTACCCCCAGCATGACCCCCTACACTGCCCGAACACCACTGCTCTGCCCAAAACCCTGAAACACCAGCCCCAGCAAGACCCCCTACACTGCCCGAACACCATTGCACTGCCCTAAACCTTGAAACACCAGCCCCTGCACGACCCCCTACACTGCCCGAACACCACTGCACTACCCGAAACCCTGAAACATCACCCCCAGCACGACCCCCTACACTGCCCGAGCACCACTGCACTGCCCTAAACCCTGAAACACCAGCCCCAGCATGACCCCCTACACTGCCCGAACACCACTGCACTGCCCTAAACCCTGAAACACCAGCCCCAGCACGACCGCCTACACTGCCCGAATACCACTGCACTGCCCTAAACCCTGAAACACCAGCCCCAGCACGACCCCCTACACTGCCCGAACACCACTGCACTGCCCTAAACCGTGAAACACCAGCCTCAGCACGACCCCCTACACTGCCTGAACACCACTGCACTGCCCTGAACCCTGAAACACCAGCCCCAGCACAACACCCTACACTGCCCGAACACCACTGCACTGCCCTAAACCCTGAAACACCACCCCGTGCATGACCCCCTACACTGCCCGAACACCACTGCACTGCCCAAAACCCTGAAACACCACCTCCAGCGCGACCCCCTACACTGCCCGAACACCACTGCACTAAACCCTGAAACACCACCCCCTGCACAACCCCCTACACTGCTCGAACACTACTGCACTGCCCTAAACCCAGAAACACCATCCCCAGCACGACCCCCTATACTGCACGAACACCACTGCACTGCCCTAAACCCTGAAACACTACCCCCAGCAAGACCCCCTACACTGCCCGAACACCACTGCACTGCCCTAAACCCTGAAACATCACCCCCA
The DNA here is from genome assembly GCA_963921515.1 of Calotriton arnoldi. NCBI lineage: Eukaryota > Metazoa > Chordata > Amphibia > Caudata > Salamandridae > Calotriton > Calotriton arnoldi. The sequence goes on from CAWUFW010001822.1 coordinate 364,490, forward strand.
GCAAGGCCCCCTACACTGCCCGAACACCACTGCCCTAAACCCTGAAACACCACCCCCAGCAAGACCCCCTACACTGCCCGAACACCACTGCCCTAAACCCTGAAACACCAGCCCCAGCACGACCCCCTACACTGCCCGAACACCACTGCACTGCCCTAAACCCTGAAACACCACCCCTGCACGACCCCCTACACTGCCCGAACACCACTGTATGCCCTAAACCCTGAAACCCCACCCCCAGCATGACCCCCTACACTGCCAGAACACCACTGCACTGCCCTAAACCCTGAAACACCACCCCCTGCATGACCCCCTACACTGCCCGAACACTACTGCACTGCCCCAAACCCTGAAACACCACCCCCAGCACGACCCCCTACACTGCCCGAACACCACTGCCCTAAACCCTGAAACACCACCCCCAGCAAGACCCCCTACACTGACCGAACACCACTGCACTGCCCTAAACCCTGAAACACCACCCCCAGCAAGACCCCCTACACTGCCCGAACACCACTGCACTGCCCTAAACCCTGAAACACCAACCCCAGCACGACCCCCTACACTGCCCGAACACCACTGCTCTGCCCAAAACCCTGAAACACCAGCCCCAGCACGACCCCCTACACTGCCCGAACACCACTGCACTGCCCTAAACCCTGAAACACCAGCCCCAGCACGACCCCCTACACTGCCCGAACACCACTGCACTGCCCTAAACCCTGAAACACCACCCTCAGCATGACCCCCTACACTGCCAGAACACCACTGCACTGCCCTAAACCCTGAAACACCAGCCCCAGCACGACCCCGTACACTGCCCGCACACCACTGCACTGCCCTAAACCCTGAAACACCAGCCCCAGCACAACCCCGTACACTGCCCGAACACCACTGCACTGCCCTAAACCCTGAAACACCAGCCCCAGCACGACCGCCTACACTGCCCGAAAACTACTGCACTGCCCTAAACCCTGAAACACCACCCCCAGCAAGACTACCTACACTGGCCGAACACCACTGCACTGCCCTAAACCCTGAAACACCACCCCCTGCACGACCCCCTACACTGCCCAAACACTACTGCACTGCCCTAAACCCTGAAACACCACCCCTCAGCACGACACCCTACACTGCCCAAACACCACTGCACTGCCCTAAACCCTGAAACACCACCCCAGCATGACCCCCTACACTACCCGAACACCACTGCACTAAACCCTGAAACACCACCCCCTGCACGACCCCCTACACTGCCCGAACACCACTGCACTGCCCTAAACCCTGAAAAACCAGCCCCTGCATGACCCCCTACACTGCCCGAACACCACTGCACTGCCCTAAACCCTGAAACACCACCCCCAGCACGACCCCCTATATTGCACGAACACCACTGCACTGCCCTAAACCCTGAAACATCACCCCCAGCACAACCCCCTACACTGTCCGAACACCACTGCACTGCCCTAAACCCTGAAACACCACCCCCAGCAAGACCCCCTACACTGCCCGAACACCACTGCACTGCCCTAAACCCTGAAACACCAACCCCAGCACGACCCCCTACACTGCCCGAACACCACTGCTCTGCCCAAAACCCTGAAACACCAGCCCCAGCACGACCCCCTACACTGCCCGAACACCACTGCACTGCCCTAAACCCTGAAACACCAGCCCCAGCACGACCCCCTACACTGCCCGAACACCACTGCACTGCCCTAAACCCTGAAACACCACCCTCAGCATGACCCCCTACACTGCCAGAACACCACTGCACTGCCCTAAACCCTGAAACACCAGCCCCAGCACGACCCCGTACACTGCCCGCACACCACTGCACTGCCCTAAACCCTGAAACACCAGCCCCAGCACAACCCCGTACACTGCCCGAACACCACTGCACTGCCCTAAACCCTGAAACACCAGCCCCAGCACGACCGCCTACACTGCCCGAAAACTACTGCACTGCCCTAAACCCTGAAACACCACCCCCAGCAAGACTACCTACACTGGCCGAACACCACTGCACTGCCCTAAACCCTGAAACACCACCCCTGCACGACCCCCTACACTGCCCAAACACTACTGCACTGCCCTAAACCCTGAAACACCACCCCTCAGCACGACACCCTACACTGCCCAAACACCACTGCACTGCCCTAAACCCTGAAACACCACCCCAGCATGACCCCCTACACTACCCGAACACCACTGCACTAAACCCTGAAACACCACCCCCTGCACGACCCCCTACACTGCCCGAACACCACTGCACTGCCCTAAATCCTGAAACACCAGCCCCTGCATGACCCCCTACACTGCCCGAACACCACTGCACTGCCCTAAACCCTGAAACACCACCCCCAGCACGACCCCCTATATTGCACGAACACCACTGCACTGCCCTAAACCCTGAAACATCACCCCCAGCACAACCCCCTACACTGTCCGAACACCACTGCACTGCCCTAAACCCTGAAACACCACCCCCAGCACGACCCCCTATACTGCACGAACACCACTGCACTGCCCTAAACGCTGAAACATCACCCCCAGCATAACCCCCTACACTGCCTGAGCACCATTGGTCTGCCCTAAACCCTGAAACACTAGCCCCAGCACGACCCCCTACACTGCCCGAACACCACTGCACTGCCCTAAACCCTGAAACACCACCCCCAGCACGACCCCCTACACTGCCCAAACACCACTGCTCTGCCCAAAACCCTGAAACACCAGCCCCAGCAAGACCCCCTACACTGCCCGAACACCACTGCACTGCCCTAAACCTTGAAACACCAGCCCCTGCACGACCCCCTACACTGCCCGAACACCACTGCACTTCCCGAAACCCTGAAACATCACCCCCAGCACGACCCCCTACACTGCCCGAGCACCACTGCACTGCCCTAAACCCTGAAACACCAGCCCCAGCATGACCCCCTACACTGCCCGAACACCACTGCACTGCCCTAAACCCTGAAACACCAGCCCCAGCACGACCGCCTACACTGCCCGAATACCACTGCACTGCCCTAAACCCTGAAACACCAGCCCCAGCACGACCCCCTACACTGCCCGAACACCACTGCACTGCCCTAAACCGTGAAACACCAGCCTCAGCACGACCCCCTACACTGCCTGAACACCACTGCACTGCCCTGAACCCTGAAACACCAGCCCCAGCACAACACCCTACACTGCCCGAACACCACTGCACTGCCCTAAACCCTGAAACACCACCCCGTGCATGACCCCCTACACTGCCCGAACACCACTGCACTGCCCAAAACCCTGAAACACCACCTCCAGCGCGACCCCCTACACTGCCCGAACACCACTGCACTAAACCCTGAAACACCACCCCCTGCTCAACCCCCTACACTGCTCGAACACTACTGCACTGCCCTAAACCCAGAAACACCATCCCCAGCACGACCCCCTATACTGCACGAACACCACTGCTCTGCCCTAAACCCTGAAACACTACCCCCAGCAAGACCCCCTACACTGCCCGAACACCACTGCACTGCCCTAAACCCTGAAACATCACCCCCAGCAAGGCCCCTACACTGCCCGAACACCACTGCCCTAAACCCTGAAACACCACCCCCAGCAAGACCCCCTACACTGCCCGAACACCACTGCCCTAAACCCTGAAACACCAGCCCCAGCACGACCCCCTACACTGCCCGAACACCACTGCACTGCCCTAAACCCTGAAACACCACCCCCTGCACGACCCCCTACACTGCCCGAACACCACTGTATGCCCTAAACCCTGAAACCCCACCCCCAGCATGACCCCCTACACTGCCAGAACACCACTGCACTGCCCTAAACCCTGAAACACCACCCCCTGCATGACCCCCTACACTGCCCGAACACTACTGCACTGCCCCAAACCCTGAAACACCACCCCCAGCACGACCCCCTACACTGCCCGAACACCACTGCCCTAAACCCTGAAACACCACCCCCAGCAAGACCCCTACACTGACCAAACACCACTGCACTGCCCTAAACCCTGAAACACCACCCCCAGCAAAACCCCCACACTGCCCGAACACCACTGCACTGCCCTAAACCCTGAAACACCAACCCCAGCACGACCCCCTACACTGCCCGAACACCACTGCTCTGCCCAAAACCCTGAAACACCAGCCCCAGCACGACCCCCTACACTGCCCGAACACCACTGCACTGCCCTAAACCCTGAAACACCAGCCCCAGCACGACCCCCTACACTGCCCGAACACCACTGCACTGCCCTAAACCCTGAAACACCACCCTCAGCATGACCCCCTACACTGCCAGAACACCACTGCACTGCCCTAAACCCTGAAACACGAGCCCCAGCACGACCCCGTACACTGCCCGCACACCACTGCACTGCCCTAAACCCTGAAACACCAGCCCCAGCACAACCCCGTACACTGCCCGAACACCACTGCACTGCCCTAAACCCTGAAACACCAGCCCCAGCACGACCGCCTACACTGCCCGAAAACTACTGCACTGCCCTAAACCCTGAAACACCACCCCCAGCAAGACTACCTACACTGGCCGAACACCACTGCACTGCCCTAAACCCTGAAACACCACCCCCTGCACGACCCCCTACACTGCCCAAACACTACTGCACTGCCCTAAACCCTGAAACACCACCCCTCAGCACGACACCCTACACTGCCCAAACACCACTGCACTGCCCTAAACCCTGAAACACCACCCCAGCATGACCCCCTACACTACCCGAACACCACTGCACTAAACCCTGAAACACCACCCCTGCACGACCCCCTACACTGCCCGAACACCACTGCACTGCCCTAAACCCTGAAACACCAGCCCCTGCATGACCCCCTACACTGCCCGAACACCACTGCACTGCCCTAAACCCTGAAACACCACCCCCAGCACGACCCCCTATATTGCACGAACACCACTGCACTGCCCTAAACCCTGAAACATCACCCCCAGCACAACCCCCTACACTGTCCGAACACCACTGCACTGCCCTAAACCCTGAAACACCACCCCCAGCACGACCCCCTATACTGCACGAACACCACTGCACTGCCCTAAACCCTGAAACATCACCCCCAGCATAACCCCCTACACTGCCTGAGCACCATTGCTCTGCCCTAAACCCTGAAACACTAGCCCCAGCACGACCCCCTACACTGCCCGAACACCACTGCACTGCCCTAAACCCTGAAACACCACCCCCAGCACGACCCCCTACACTGCCCGAACACCACTGCACTGCCCTAAACCCTGAAACACCAGCCCCAGCAAGACCACCTACACTGCCCGAACACCACTGCATTGCCCTAGACTCTGAAACACCAGCCCCAGCAAGACCCCCTACACTGCCCGAACACCACTGCACTGCCCTAAACCCTGAAACACCAGCCCCTGCACGACCCCCTCCACTGCCCGAACACCACTGCACTACCCGAAACCCTGAAACATCACCCCCAGCACGACCCCCTACACTGCCCGAGCACCACTGCACTGCCCTAAACCCTGAAACACCAGCCCCAGCATGACCCCCTACACTGCCCGAACACCACTGCACTGCCCTAAACCCTGAAACACCAGCCCCAGCACGACCGCCTACACTGCCCGAATACCACTGCACTGCCCTAAACGCTGAAACACCAGACCCAGCACGACCCCCTACACTGCCCGAACACCACTGCACTGCCCTAAACCGTGAAACACCAGCCTCAGCACGACCCCCTACACTGCCTAAACACCACTGCACTGCCCTGAACCCTGAAACACCAGCCCCAGCACAACACCCTACACTGCCCGAACACCACTGCACTGCCCTAAACCCTGAAACACCACCCCGTGCATGACCCCTACACTGCCCGAACACCACTGCACTGCCCAAAACCCTGAAACACCACCTCCAGCGCGACCCCCTACACTGCCCGAACACCACTGCACTAAACCCTGAAACACCACCCCCTGCACAACCCCCTACACTGCTCGAACACTACTGCACTGCCCTAAACCCAGAAACACCATCCCCAGCACGACCCCCTATACTGCACGAACACCACTGCACTGCCCTAAACCCTGAAACACTACCCCCAGCAAGACCCCCTACACTGCCCGAACACCACTGCACTGCCCTAAACCCTGAAACATCACCCCCAGCAAGGCCCCCTACACTGCCCGAACACCACTGCCCTAAACCCTGAAACACCACCCCCAGCAAGACCCCCTACACTGCCCGAACACCACTGCCCTAAACCCTGAAACACCAGCCCCAGCACGACCCCCTACACTGCCCGAACACCACTGCACTGCCCTAAACCCTGAAACACCACCCCCTGCACGACCCCCTACACTGCCCGAACACCACTGTATGCCCTAAACCCTGAAACCCCACCCCCAGCATGACCCCCTACACTGCCAGAACACCACTGCACTGCCCTAAACCCTGAAACACCACCCCCTGCATGACCCCCTACACTGCCCGAACACTACTGCACTGCCCCAAACCCTGAAACACCACCCCCAGCACGACCCCCTACACTGCCCGAACACCACTGCCCTAAACCCTGAAACACCACCCCCAGCAAGACCCCCTACACTGACCGAACACCACTGCACTGCCCTAAACCCTGAAACACCACCCCCAGCAAGACCCCCTACACTGCCCGAACACCACTGCACTGCCCTAAACCCTGAAACACCACCCCCAGCACGACCCCCTACACTGCCCGAACACCACTGCTCTGCCCAAAACCCTGAAACACCAGCCCCAGCACGACCCCCTACACTGCCCGAACACCACTGCACTGCCCTAAACCCTGAAACACCAGCCCCAGCACGACCCCCTACACTGCCCGAACACCACTGCACTGCCCTAAACCCTGAAACACCACCCTCAGCATGACCCCCTACACTGCCAGAACACCACTGCACTGCCCTAAACCCTGAAACACCAGCCCCAGCACGACCCCGTACACTGCCCGCACACCACTGCCCTGCCCTAAACCCTGAAACACCAGCCCCAGCACGACCGCCTACACTGCCCGAAAACTACTGCACTGCCCTAAACCCTGAAACACCACCCCCAGCAAGACTACCTACACTGGCCGAACACCACTGCACTGCCCTAAACCCTGAAACACCACCCCCTGCACGACCCCCTACACTGCCCAAACACTACTGCACTGCCCTAAACCCTGAAACACCACCCCTCAGCACGACACCCTACACTGCCCAAACACCACTGCACTGCCCTAAACCCTGAAACACCACCCCAGCATGACCCCCTACACTACCCGAACACCACTGCACTAAACCCTGAAACACCACCCCCTGCACGACCCCCTACACTGCCCGAACACCACTGCACTGCCCTAAACCCTGAAACACCAGCCCCTGCATGACCCCCTACACTGCCCGAACACCACTGCACTGCCCTAAACCCTGAAACACCACCCCCAGCACGACCCCCTATATTGCACGAACACCACTGCACTGCCCTAAACCCTGAAACATCACCCCCAGCACAACCCCCTACACTGTCCGAACACCACTGCACTGCCCTAAACCCTGAAACACCACCCCCAGCACGACCCCCTATACTGCACGAACACCACTGCACTGCCCTAAACCCTGAAACATCACCCCCAGCACAACCCCCTACACTGCCTGAGCACCATTGCTCTGCCCTAAACCCTGAAACACTAGCCCCAGCACGACCCCCTACACTGCCCGAACACCACTGCACTGCCCTAAACCCTGAAACACCAGCCCCAGCACGACCCCCTACACTGCCCGAACACCACTGCACTGCCCTAAACCCTGAAACACCAGCCCCAGCAAGACCACCTACACTGCCCGAACACCACTGCATTGCCCTAGACTCTGAAACACCAGCCCCAGCAAGACCCCCTACACTGCCCGAACACCACTGCACTGCCCTAAACCCTGAAACACCAGCCCCAGCATGACCCCCTACACTGCCCGAACACCACTGCACTGCCGTAACCCTGAAACACCAGCCCCAGCACGACCCCCTACACTGCCCGAACACCACTGCACTGCCCTAAACCCTGAAACACCAGCCCCAGCACGACCCCCTACACTGCCCGAACACCACTGCACTGCCCTAAATCCTGAAACACCAGCCCCAGCACCACCCCCTACAATGCCCGAACACCACTGTACTGCCCTAAACCCTGAAACACCACCCCCTGCACTGCCCCCTACACTGCCCGAGCACCACTGCACTGCCCTAAACCCTGAAACACCACCCCTGCACGACCCCCTACACTGCCCGAACACCACTGCACTGCCCTAAACCCTGAAACACCACCCCTGCACCACCCCCTACACTGCCCGAATACCACTGCACTGCCCTAAACCCTGAAACACCACCCCTGCACCGCCCCCTACACTGCCCGAACACCACTGCACTGCCCTAAACCCTGAAACACCACCCCCAGCATGACCCCTTTACTGCTCGAACACCACTGCACTGCCCCAAACCCTGAAACACCACCCCCAGCATGACCCCCTACACTGCCCGAACACCACTGCCCTAAACCCTGAAACACCACCCCTGCACGACCCCCTACACTGCCCGAACACCACTGCACTGCCCTAAACCCTGAAACACCACCCCCTGCACGACCCCCTACACTGCCCGAACACCACTGCACTGCCCTAAAACCTGAAACACCACCCCCAGCAAGACCCCCTACACTGCCCGAACACCACTGCACTGCCCTAAACCCTAGAACACTACCCCCAGCATGACCCCCTACACTACCCGAACACCACTGCACTACCCTAAACCCTAAAATACTCCCCCCAGCACGACCCCCTACACTACCCGAACACGACTGCACTGCCCTAAACCCTAAAACACTCCCCCAGCACGACCCCCTACACTACCCGAACACCACTGCACTGCCCTAAACCCTAAAACACTCCCCCAGCACGACCCCCTACACTACCTAAACACCACTGCACTGCCCTAAACCCTAAAACACTACCCCCCGCATGACCCCCTACCCTACCCAAATACCAATGCACTACCCTAATCCCTAAAACACTACCCCCCGCACAACCCCCTACACTACCCAAAGACCACTGCACTACCCTAAACTCTAAAAAATACCCCCGCACGACTCCCTACACTACCCAAAGACCACTGCACTACCCTAAACCCTAAAAAACGACCTCCTACACTACACAAACACCACTGCACTACCCTAAACCCTAAAAACTACCCCCAGCACGAACCCCTACACTACCCAAACACCACTGCACTACCCTAAACCATAAAACACTACCCCCAGCAGTACCCCCTACGCTACCCAAACACCACTGCACTACCCTAAACCCTAAAACACTACCCCCAGCAGTACCCCTACACTACCCAAACACCATTGCACTACCCTAAACCCTAAAACACTACCCCCAGCAGTATCCCCTACACTACCCAAACACCACTGCACTACCCTAAACCCTAAAACCCTAAAACACTAACCCCAGCACGACCCCCTACACTACCCAAACACCACTGTACTACCCTAAACCCTAAAACACTCCCCCAGCATGACTCCCTACACTACCCAAACACCACTGCACTACCCTAAACCTACCCCCAGCATGACCCCCTACACTACACAAACACCACTGCACTACCCTAAACCCTAAAACACTACCCCCAGCACGACCCTCTTCACTACCTAAACACAACTGCACAATTTGTTACAGGCGTTGCAACGCAGGCCTGTGGTGCTTACTGGAAGTACCTGGTGGGCTGGTTGGGCCCCAGGGACTCTCAGGATTCAAGGTGACCTAATCCCCCAACTTAAAACGCGCCACGGGCGCGTATGCACAGTGGTGAAGGGAGGGGCGGGCCTCAGGTGACATGTGCGCAAACACACCCTGTGGTGCGTTTTAAGTTGGGGAGTTAATTCCTTTGAATCCTGGGGGCCAACTAGCCCACCAGGTACCTTCAGTAAGCACAACAGAGGTGCGTTGCAGAGAGGTGAAAAAGGTGCGTGGCCTCGGAACGCCTCTCTGCAACTCAGCTCTGTGGTCCTAACTGTAGGTACCTGGGGGCTAGTTGGACCCCAGGGACCCTCAGGATTCAAGGGGACTTAATCCCGCAACTTAAAACGCGCCACGGGGCGCGTTTGCACACATGTCACCTCAGGCCCCCTCCCTTCACCACTGTGCAAACGTGCACTGGCTCTGGTTAGTCAGAGTCAGTTACCACCAGTACCCGTCTGAAAAAGTTGTGGGCACAGGATGATTTTGCAACAAGGCCTCTTTCTGCTCCTCTGTTGGTTCTTTCTGCACATCTTTTGCTTCTTTCTGTGCGTTTTTTCTTCTTTCTTCACATGTCCTACCTCTGTTGGCATAGTTAGAAACTAGCATTTAAAAAACCTTTGAAATTCACTTAAAAATCATAGTTTTCAGGCACGTTATAGTTAGAAATTAGCATTTAAAAAACCTTTGAAATTCACTGAAAAAACCATAGGTTTCAGGCACGTTATAGTTAGAAATTAGCATTTAAAAACCTTTGAAATTCACTGAAAAAACCATAGGTTTCAGACACGTTATAGTTAGAAATTAGCATTTAAAAAACCTTTGAAATTCACTGAAAAAACCATAGGTTTTAGGGACAGTTATAGTTAGTTGGACATTGCACTCGTACAAAACCCGTGAAATTCCCCTGTTATAGTTAGTTCAGCTAACTATAACTCGCGCCCCGCAATGCACTGCTGATGACGTCACATATTACATCACTCATGACATGGTCAGTGACATCACTGATGACATCACTGATGACATCTCAAATGACATCACTGATGACATCATCCATGTGATAATTTCATGCATCTTCTCACACCCTAATATAACTTTTGATACACCCACTCTAAATTACAGACTGCCATTCTCAAAACCATAGACACTCGAACACCAAAAACTACATACCCACTCACTGATTCTTAGGTCTACACACACATCCACTCACTCACCTGTACAGTCACTCATACTTACAGTCACTCAGTACAGGACTATCATATGCACTCATACACCTATATAAACACTCACACACCGCCACTCATCCATAGAGGTACTCACACACCTAGTCAGTCATGCAAAAAATTAATCACACACCCATTTACTCACCTATACAGTTATACACACACCAGCTCACTTACTCATACAAATACTAGCACATTCTTACGCTCTTATACAATAACTGATACAAGCACACACGCATCCATACAGCCACTCTCACAATAACACACTCTCACTTATAGCCATTTAAATACTCTAACACACATATATACTGCCTTTTACATATGTAGTTACTCGCACATGTACCACTGAGATATACATTCACTCACTAACACACCCATACACACACTCACCCACCCAAGCAGTCCATCACAGATGCACTCTTGAAATCATGCACCCAGTGAATCACCCACTCACACATCTATATATAGAGTCACACACACCCCACCCACACAAACACTCAGGCAGCCATACAGATACTCAGAGAACCAATCAATAACCCATATAGACACTCATGTAGCTATTCGCAAATCCATGCATCCACTTACACACCAACAAGCAGACGGATACAGACATTCACACAGTTTAGTCACTAACCCATGCATTCAGTAAGATACGTTTAATCACTCACTTGTAGAGTCAGTCACTCACGTACTAAATCATCCATTCAGACACTTATACACCCACTCATTCTTCAATACCCCTTTCCCTATATATATTAAACATATTTAATCTTTACAGAAACACACAGTCACTGGATGATGTCATCAGTGATGTCATCAGTGATGTCATTTGAGATGTCATCAGTGATGTCATCAGTGATGTCACTGACCATGTCATGAGTGATGTAATATGTGACATCATCAGCAGTGCATTGCGGGGGCGCGAGTTATAGTTAGCTGAACTAACTATAACAGGGGAATTTCACGGGTTTTGTACGAGTGCAATGTCCAACTAACTATAACTGTCCCTAAAACCTATGGTTTTTTCAGTGAATATATATATATACACAACCTACTGGTGGTCGCCAGTAGGTAGTTATAGTTAGAACCTTGTTTCTATTCAAAAAGCATTTTTTCTTTTGCCAATATCTTTGGCACTGGTTGACGAATCTTCGCTAAATTTTCAAAACTAATGGGGTGCTCCGGTCAGCTCCCGTCTTGAAAGTTCCGGGGTGATTCGTCAAGCGGGGGCCGAGAAATAAGGGGGGTCCCAAAACGTGTTTTCTCCATGTTAATTTAGATAGGAAACTTTAGACACGGCTACAGCCCGAAGTTGTGAACGGAATTGCACCAAATTTGGCAAAAATGGCAGCTTTTGGTCCAGAAAGCACGCTTTTCTTTAAATGGTGTAAATCCGTTCATAGTTTTTGAGAAATTTAAACAATCACAGATATCGATATTTGGGAATTGTGAGATCTGATTGGCTGAACCCTTCTGACCAAGAGCTTGTTTCTGATTGGCTGCCAACACTTCAAACCAAGAAGTGTTGGCAGCCATCTTGTGACTCGGTACTGAGTCACAGGAAAAAAGGTGAGAAAAACATTAGAAGAAAAGGGGGCAGGGTAAAAACACCCTGACCCCTAGGCTTGGTCAGGGGTTTAAAATTTTCAGCCGGAGTCGCGTCGGGGGCCCAAATCCGGCAGAAAACGAAAAAAAAAAAACGAAGCACGGGCTCCCGCGCTTTGTTTATTTTAAGCCCTCCATGGCCCTGGGGACCACCACCCCCAGGGCTGGCTCCAGCAATGTCACGGGGTGCCCACCGCTGAGATATTGCAGTTTGCTAAGACAGGCTGAGAGCACGGCTCCCGCCCTGTCATAGCACATACTGCTTTGCTTCATGGAAGTGAGAGCAGGAAACCTGCTCTCGCTTCCATGAAGCAAAGCAGAATTGCTTTTGGACAAGGGGAGCTGCATGTCAGCAGCTCCCCTTGTCCAAAAGCAATACCGGCTCCCGCAGGAGGCGGGGAGCAGGCTGGGACCGTGGGGGCATTGGGGCTCCCCCCGCGGTCCCCAACAAAGAGGCCAGGACCTGGGGGATGGGGTCCCCGGGGCCAAAAGAGTTCAAGGGAAGGGGGGCCACGCGTCCCCCCTTCGGTAATAATATTACATTTTTTTTTTAAAAGAGGCAATGTCCCAGGGGATGGGGTCCTCGGGGCCAATAATGGAGTTTAAAATTGTTTTAAAAAAATGTGGCCATGCCCCGAGGGATGGGGGAGGGGGCCCCTTCCTGTTTAAAAAAAAAAACATAAAACGTCTCAGGCCCTGGGGGATGGGGTCCCCAGGGCCCACAAAATATTAAGAGAAGGGGGGCCACACAGCCCCCCTTCTAACAAGAAAAAAGAAAAGCAGGCTTCTCGCAGGAGGCCCCGCCCCCTCCCTGCACCACTCTGCAAATGCGCCTCCTGGCGCGTTCTGGGTTGGGGGATTAAGTCCCCTAGAATCTTAAGGCTCCTAAGGGGCCAACTAGCCCACCAGGTACCTCCAGTAAGCCCCACACATTGGGATTGCTGAGAGGTGGTCCGAGGCCATGCCCCTTTTTACACGACTCTGCAAACGCGCCTCTTGGTGCACTGCTGGTGGGGCGATGAGGTCCTCTTGGGACCTGAGGACCTCAGGACTAAAGTGGACTTCATCCCCCGAGCAGCAGTGCGCCAGGAGGCGCGTTTGCAGAGTGGTGTAAAAAGGGGGCATGGCCTTGGACCACTCTCAGCAATCCAGCTGTGTGGGGCTTACTAGAGATAACAGGAGGGCTAGTTGGCCCCCAGGGACCCTCAGGAGGCAAGGGGACTTCATCCCTCAACCAAGAGCGCACCAGGAGGCACGTTTGCAGAGTGGTGGAGAAAGGGGACATGGCCTGTGTCCACCTCTCAGCAATCGCACTATCTGGGGTTTACTGGTGGTGTCAGGTAGGCTAGTTGGCCCCTAAGGACCCCCAGCATCGAAGGAGACTTTAATCCCCACCCAAGAGCGCACCAGGGAGTGCGTTTGCGGAATTGTGGGCAAAGGGGGTGTGGCCTGCAATGAGAACTTTCCAATGCTGCTGTGTGGGACTTACTGGAGGTAATAGGAGGGGTAGTTGGCCCCCAAGGACGTCCTTGGGGGCCAACTACCCCTCCTGTTACCTCCATAAAGTCCCACACAGTGGTATTGGTCTTCAGAGGCCACGCCCCCTTTCTCCACCACTCTGCAAATGCACCTTCTGGCACACTACGGGTTGGGGGATGAAGTCCACTTTACTCCTGAGGGACTTTGGGGGCCAAGAAGCCCTCCTGGTACCTCCTGTAAGTCCTACGCAGCGGAATTGCTGATCGCTGGTCGGAGGCCCAGCCCCCTTTCTGCACCACTCTGCAAACGCGACTACTACGCTATAGTTGTAAATTAGCATTTAAAAAACCTTAGAAATTCATTAAAAAGAAACATAGGTTTCAGGGATGTTATAGTTAGTAATTAGCATTTAAAAACCTTTGAAATTCACTGAAAAAACCATAGGTTTCAGGGACATTATAGTTAGTAATTAGCATTTAAAAAACCTTAGAAATTCACTGAAAAACCATAGGTTTCAGGGACGTTATAGTTAGAAATTAGCATTTAAAAAACCTTAGAGCATCCTGAAATTCATGACATGATATTCTTTGTGCAGGTCAGCTATTCTCTGGGAATGGGAACAGAAGCTATTTTGGTTCCTATGTTAAAGGATCTTTGAATGGACCTGGAGGAGGGGCACCCTGCCACTCTTATTCTTCTCTTTCTCTCTGCTGCCTTGATAAGGGAGGGTCATTCCAACTTTATCCATTTTCTAGGATGGTTTGCCTTCAGGGTGTTCCCTTGGGCCGTATTTCTCATGTACATCCAGATGAGGCCAGTCTCTAGATTTCCCCCCTTCCATTCCATGTCTTTGCCAGCAAGTGAGAAGTTCCACAGAGTTCTCCCTGTCCTTAATTTTAATTAATGTTTATACACAAGTCCTGACTGGCGTTATGAGATGTTTCACTGTCAAGTCTGTATCAGAAGCTGATGATTCCCAGTTGATCCTACCCTTCCACAGACCTCCGTCAACTTACACAAAGCTCCAGGCCTGGTTCAGTAATAGTCTGCTGAAGCTCAATGCCAGAAAGACAAAGGTTCAGATTCTTGGCCAGGACAGTGAGAGGGGTGCTGTATTTTGACCGGAAGGGATGTGCTTTCCATCCTCTCCATTGGGAAGGGTGAAAAACGTAGGATTTTAGATTAACATATGGGGTAATCAGGTCAACTCAGCGGTACCTTTCTGCTTCCACCAATAAGGTTTTGTACATCAGCAGTTGCAAATCCTGGATGTGAGCCCCCTCCTCCCCCCCGGGATGATCCAGAATCTGACACTCAGATTGTGGAGTCTGGACTACGTGCCTGAAGTTCCCGAGGACGTAATTGGCTGCCTGTTGCTCAGGGGATCATATTTTAAGTTTGTTGCCTTGCTCTAGGGACCTTCTTCGGTCAAGGGTCTGGCTGCATCCCTTCAAGACTTTGTCACTATGCCCCTATTTTTACATTGCATTCTGGAGCATTACCTTTGCCAGCAGTGTTGTACTGGAGGGGTGTCAGGGCAATATATTTTCTCACCTGATTCTGTAATTAATGAACTCTTTACCAATCACCCTTCGGCTCATTGGTAACCACTTAGCTTTCCATTTTACTAGATGATTTTCTTGGCAACTCATCACTATGTAGTTCTAGGGCAAAGATGCCTTTTTCATATGTTTTTAGTGATAAGTTTTTCATTTATGAAGGGGACGAATAAGGCTCAGTGTACGCCCAGCCTATGCTTTTTCTGGGTGTTGTGACTTGTTTAGTCTATGCGGCCTTCAAACTATTGCAGTGTAGACTGCTTGTGATATAAATTACGTACATGATAGCAAATGCTGGACCATTGCAATGCTGTTTCTATTTGCAAAGTTGGGGGTGCATCATTGGACAGTAGCCTTTTTCCATACATCATAATGAGAGTTGGGCTGTCTTTGCTTTAAGGAAATGATGATGGCTTCTCGTGTAGCAGGGCAGGCTTCCCCAATACATAAGGAGAAGAAGTACCTCCTGGGTATTAATACTACTACTTTCGCCTGATTTCACAGAACAGTTATAATGTAGGCAGCAGAAGTGGAAACTTCCCACATACAAACACATATGCACAGCACATGTATCATATGGGCAGTGCAGGACTCAAGGACACACACAGAATAGATAGAGTGGTGAGTACACAGCGGGAGTGCTTGCTCCACAAAATGGAGGAGGGCAGAACTTCTCATCTGTACAAACCTGCACTCACAGTGGCCGGAGATTGTGGAGCAGACCAGAGTTTGGTGCTACAAGAGTATGAGAAACCATTCATGTGGAGGCCGTAGTGATGTGAGTGGGCGAGCACAAGAGAGCCCCTCAAGCGGCGACAAAGGGGTGCCTTGGGATATGTCGATAATCAGTAGTACCACCCTCAGGCAATATACAGATCTCTACAGCAGATATATTAATCTACTGCTGAGTTAATCTACCGCTTTAGTAGCCAATACAAACTCAGTGGTATCTTCTTGACGATTTAGCCATTTTTTCATATGGCCTTATGCTCGTATAATGCGTTTGGTTAAAGTAGTCGCAATTTGCGCACCAACTTTTACCGAATGCATTGGTTTTTTTGTGAACTAACATATGTTCAAACATGTGGGTTCAAAAATTTTGATTCGTAGTGGGTCGCAATTCGACCTACCTCTTTAATATTCATGAGGTAGGTCAGAAATTGCAAACCACTACAAATCGCTGCCATCACAGGGATGGTGGCCTGCTTGGGTTAGTAGAACACCAGGTCTGTGATTGCTTTTAAATAAAGCAATCTTTTTTTTTTAGAAAAAAACTCATCCTGTTTTCCTTATAAGAAAACATGCGTTTAAAAACAGAAAAGGAAAATAGTTTCCAAAACTTATTTTACAAGTAAGCAGTGGTACCAGGGACCACTACCTACTCCTAAAAATATTTTTACAACATTGACAAAGGCGAAGGCATCCCTAAGAGACACCTTCCCATTTGCAAGTGGGTTACCTTCTCCTTTGAGGTGTTGGTAACCTAGCAATTACTGTCGTAAATTATTGGTACATACCATAAGGAATCGCAAATTGAAAGAGTCGCCCTAAACACGCCCTTATCAATGTACATTCCGATATGTAGTCTCAAACCTATTTTGTGATTTGGGAAAGAGTTACTGAATCCCAATTTCGGTTTTGAACTTGCACAAAAGCTATTTTGCGGTGCAAAGGCTCTGATTTAGCAATTCAGAGCCTTTGCGACAAGAAAATAGCTTTGAATATAAGGGGGCATATGTACAACGAGTTAACGCCGCATTAGCGGCACTGCCACTAATGCAGCGATATTTCTATCGCCCTATTAACAAGCTGTCGCTAACAGCCGTTAGCGACAGCTTTCTGGCGATACCTGCCGCTTTCAGCTTCGCCACCCATGTTAGCGATAACTATCGCTAATGACATGCAAGGTAGGCGTTCCCGTGCAAAAACGCATGCTAACCCCACTTTGCGATATTTACAACGATCGCCCGGACCCGCGATATGTTACAAAAACAGCCGCTAAAGCCCGTTAGCGGCTGGGACTTAAGACCAGAAAAAAGCTGGTCTTAAAAATGGAGATAACCCTTGGGGCCTCATTTCAGCAGGTTTTGTTGCTGGACCGCGCTGCAAGCAATGTTGCTGCGCTGCCCTGCGACAAAACTACATGGCAGGACTGCGCACCATCAATAAGATAGTGCGCATTCCTGGGCCTCACTCATGAAAAGTGTTACAGCGCTGCGACAAGACAGCTTTGCAACACTTTTCACTACCCCCTTCTTGCGACACCACGGATGCGCTGTATTTACTGGACAGCGCTCCATGACGCAAGTAATGACAGATACGTCTGGAATCCTGACGTATCTGTCTGCGCTAAAGTCACCCATTGCTGAAGTTGCGTCAAAACCATGACGCAACTCCAGCAATGCATGGGGCCAGCCTATCCCTGTGGCACTGTGTCACCCTTACGCCTGCCATCATGCAGGCGTAAGGTACTGACGCAGTGCCGTTATTGAGGGGTGCCCGGGTGTCGGCGCAGTTGGAGATCCATCGGTGGCGGTTGCGCGCTGTGATGTCATCGTCTGTAAGTGTTGGCGGAGTGGTGGTGCTGAGGGAGTTGACGAGACGTACTTCGATGGCCTTGATCCAGCTGCGAGGGGGGCGATGATGGCGGTTGTGTACGGTGGGCATGGTGAAGCCGTGATGCATACAATGATGGTCGGTCCAGGAGAGTCCGGTGGTGTGGTTGTAGTTGAAGGTCCAGATGGCGGAGGAGATGTGCTCGACCGTGTGTCCTGCTATGTGGCTTGCTGCGGTGACTAGCTGCTTGAGTCTGATGTTGGGGAGCTACCCCAGGAGGGGGAAGTGTTCTGGTCACTCGCGTTGTCCAGGTGGAACTTGAGTTCGCCGAGTAGGATGTCGTCAGTGGATGGGAGAGCCTGTTGTGCAATGAGGTCTACAATGGTATCGGAGAATGGGTGTCCATGGCCCGGGGGGCCTGCAGATGAGGGTGCCGCAGAGGATGGGGTTGGGGTTGGTCCGGATCTGGAAGTTGAGGTGTTCCATGGTCACCGTTGGGTCATTAGAGTGCGTGGTCAGTTGGAGTGTGCTTCTGTAGGTGATGGCAATGCCTCCTCCTGGATGGTCAGGGTGGTCCTTGCTGGTGATTTAGTAGCCGTCAGTGATGGCGATGGTGATGTCCAGTCCGGAGCAGATGTTGGTCCTGGCAGGCGAAGTGGAGTCCAGGGTTGATGGCGAGGTGGGTGCTGGCGCCGTAGGGGTGGAGTGTCCGAGAGGAAGGGTCCTTGGTGCTGAGCGCGGTCCAGGGGCAGACGGACGCAGACGGACTTGCCTATGGCTTGCCTTTGGCATGGGAGATGTCTATTACAACGAAGAACGCAAATCCAACAATGCAGGTGACTTTACATCGCATTCCATTACAACGCATTGTGAGGTCAGTAATGGGGTATTTTTAATTTTTAGGGTGGGTATAGGTTTTGGGTGTCGGAGATGAAATGTGGGGTGTTTTATGGTGTAAACTTTGAAATTTGGTGTGTGCATTTGGGTCAAATATGAAATTTGGGGTGTGTTTTGGGGGCTCAAAGATGAATTTTAGGGTTCAGGGTTTGCTTTGGGGTGCTGCGCATGGGTGCACAGCATCCGTCATTGACAAGTGCTGGGGGGGGCTGGACATCTGGGAGGTGGTAAATGCCACAAAGAACACTGGATGGGGCGTGGACGCGGGGGGTATGTGTGAGCGGGTGTTGTAAATATTTTAATAAGGGAAGTCTTACCTCGAAGCCGGGTCCCGTGTCTTCGTTGCTCCTGCTCTCCTGCGTCTGCTTCCAGGAACAGGAAGTAGGCAGCCAGGCTCCCTCCCCTGAGCCAATCACAACGCTGCGATGCGGTGGTGGGATTGGTAATTGGCAACGGGACAAGGCATGCAGCCAGGGGCTGGAGGGGTGGGTATGTTCTCCATGCAGGCTGTAATGCAGCCTGCATTACGAACAGGGAAGTGCGCATGACTGCTTTGGGTGGCCTGAGTGGGCCAACCAAACAGTCATTGCGCACTTGAGTGGGAATGCCAATCCGCCCATGCCCTGCTCCGTGCTTGGAGCAGTCCTACCCACCCTCCCACCCGCAAAGGAAACATAGCACAATTACATCAGTAAGTTATCATCATGTGATGATTGTTCCTCTTCTGCACTGCTTGAAAGCAGTGGGGTGACGCTCTTCCGCCATAGTGGATGAGCTGCCACTGGGGGTGCATCATCTACGTGTGCTAGGCCTGGGCGACTCGACCCCCAGGCGTCCTCCGCTACGCGTCCCACCTTCTCCTTACCTGGACATTGACACTGTGACGCAATCCGCTGCACTCTCTCCAAATCTGTGACTCAGCCAGCAGGAGCCTCAGCCAGGTGGGATTTCACAAGCCTGGGTACAGCAGTCGCCGCCAAGTCCGCTGGTGAACCTCCCGATGCAGTTGATGCAGCAGGGCCCCCTTAGGCGTGAAGTTGCAGCGCTCCCGCCACACAAGTACGGCGCAGCTCAGGGGCCTCAACCTCCACAGCAACCGGCCAGCACAACATCATTCGGCCTGTGATGCAGAGAGGCGGCACCCACCATTGGTAATCCCCTACGTGCACCCCGGTGTAGTGGTGGATCATAGTATGCGATGCAGACCTCCCTACGTTGGGGCACAGGAGCGCCTCAACTATTAACAGCTCCAAGGTACGCAAGGCGGTCTTCACACACAGGTCAGCAATGTGTCTCCATGCCACCTGCCAGACTTCACCACCAGGTACGGGCGATCGTCGCGCCTCAATGTCTACCGCCACGGCTCATCGACTCCACAGCTCCTCTGCATCCCACTCCAGGCTCCAGACGCAGGTCCAGCGAGGCATCCAGTCTCCAGACGCAGGTCCAGCGAGGCATCCAGGCTCCAGACGCAGGTCCAGCGAGGCATCCAGGCTCCAGACGCAGGACCAGCGAGGCATCCAGGCTCCAGACGCAGGTCCAGCGAGGCATCCAGGCTCCAGACGCAGGTCCAGCGAGGCATCCAGGCTCCAGACGCAGGTCCGGCGAAGCATCCTGGCTTTCATCCTGGTCATCCTGGATGTTGGGTGGCTTGCAGGGGTTGTTGATGTGTGCTGCACTTGGCCCTGGCTGCTCCATTCTGCATTTATTTGGGTTTTATGCCTTTTTTCTATTGGATGTTGACTGATAGGCTATTTTTTGCATTAGAGGCAAAAAAAACTCACGTTGGGCTGACTAACGTGAGTTTTTTTGCCGCTAATGGGCCTATCGGTACTTTTTGCCCGCTAACGCCGGAATTCCTATCGCCATCGCGCTAATGTTAGCGGCAGTTTTCACCGCGATCCCTGATACTATCGCCATGTAGCGACGGCTTGTTAATACGCCGCTAACATGGCGATAGTTTTCGGCGGTAAGCGGCGATAAAAATACTGCCGCTATTTGGCCAGTGCTTGTACATATGCCCCAAGGTTTTTAGTGCTGTCTTAAAAATGAGTTCTAAGATTTTTGAGTCACTATGTCTGCATGCAATATTTTTTCTAATAGAAATTATACTTCCTGGTTTTCAGTGTTAGCAGTGTGCTGAAGTGATGCAATGTAATTATAATAAACTTTTTTTTACATTTTGCAGTGGAATAAGCAGTCTGTGCTGGTTAATCATCAGTACCATCGGCAATAATTGACTATACAGTCCTGTTTTCCACAAATCTAAATTATCTTATGATAATGGCCTCTAGAATGTTCACTAGTGCTATTAGTATACGATATTCAATTTAATAGCGTTTTATTTTTAAGAAATTTTAACTGTTGATTTATACACCAGATCACTTTGTTTTCATGAATTTAGTTTTACAAAGCTAATGCTGACAGGAGCACTGAAGCAGTGTTTTCTCTGGAGTCCGTCTTTTGAATTAATTCGACATCACATGAGGGTTGGGTGTAGCCCGAAATAGCTCTCCAAACCATGCTCTGCCAGCAGAAAGAGTTGACAAACTTTGTGGTTAATGATATAAGTATTCATGTGACTCACCATAGGGCTTGTGAGAACTGTTGTGATGGCTTTAGTGGGTTTGAGGAGTGATCATAAAATCTGAAGTTTGCTTCCCATAACAGAGTGGGTTTCCTGCTCTTTAGTTGCCATTTGAGCTCCTTGTTATTGAGACATTCACCCCCCCCTCACTCCCTGCCTAAGTATTTCCACATCATCTCCTCACATGATTTCTAGTCAGGCGTGCTCTGTGTACTTCCTTTAGGGCAGAGTCAGCCACTGTCTGTCAGTCCAATATCCAAACCTTGTGCGGGTCACAGACAGCCGTATGATGGAGGGATTGGGTGAGTCAGGAAACTCCAGAAAACACTGAAGAAGAGAACTTTTTTGTGGCAGCTTTTTCAACACTGATGTTTTCGCCTCTCCACAGTACTGAGCAGGTGATCGATTAAGTAGCGCACCCCAAATCTGTCACATTTATGAAAAATCTGATTCCCTTACCAATGCACATTGTAATCTGTGATACAAAAGAGTACTCTCTGTTAGCCAGTGACCCCTTTCTTCCTCTGCCTTTGTCAGGGACCACAGGGGCAGCTATGGATGCAGTCCAAGGTTGCATCCCTTCATTCTTATGGTCCTTGAACCCCTGACCTCTCGAGGCTGCCAGGAATGTCCACGGTCCGTGTGCACCCTGAATGTATTGCACATTTTGGCAAGGGACAGTTTTTTGGGCACTCGCTATACTTCCAAGGATCCACACAATTTGCAGTTGCCTGTGTGAGAGAGGACACTTACGTGGAATGCTGACCCATGCAAATAAACTACTTTTTACGAAGTGAATGCGCTGATACAATAAGTGTCACAAGCCCTTCTCTGTGAGAATGAAAGCCAACTGTGGGCATGTGAGAGTTCCTTCTATCATTAGAAGTCCACATATAACAAAACAAAATAACCTAATCAGAACAAGAAGCATTTCCTATGCAGACATCAGCATGACTAAAGTATACAAAATGTATACACTAAAGTGATGGATGGATGGAATACTTGAACTAATCTTAGCCATTGGTAATAATTTAATTCTGCATCCCAGTGCATGGTTGTTTTGCACACCATGCCACCTCAGTTTGGACCCTGCTCCAGTAGAAACAGGCCAGCCCAAACTGCCAAGCCAGGTCCTCCCCGAGCTGGAACGCAAGCAACCCAGAACCAGTGTCGCCCTAGTTAGGGCTCATCAGCCAGCTATAGCTTGGTTCCAGTGACACAGTGTGCACGGGACCTGTGCCTGATGATACCCTTTCCACTTAGGGTGGTACACTAAAGTATACAAAAAAGTGACATCAGGATGACTACTCAGAATATATTTATGTCTAAACTGGACCACTGCTAATACCCTTCTTGAAGTTATCAACACGTTCAACTTGAAGAAACTGCAAACTCTTTAAACCTCCAGCTAAAGACCAACTGCAAATGGCAAACTTAAGACCATTAAAAACGGATTCATAAAGAACTCAACTGGCTACCAAGAGAAAACTGCAAAGGCAAGTGCTGGCCTTGACCCATAAATCTCTGTACAACAAACGACCTAAATGCTAATCAGATCTCATCAACCTCCCAACAAAATTTGAAGACCACTTCCCTCAACTTCTGTAACCTCATTGGCTTTCCTCCTTTAAGGTCTCGCACCTTAAGAATTTTTGCACTTTGAATCTGTATTCTACAAGTAAATTGTATTTTCAGTGTCATCCTACAAAAATATGGTGAATGAATGTTGACTGCCACAGTACTGGGAAGATAAGTATATAAAAGTAAGTATTGAATTGCTGTTCTTAATTCGACTTATGTGTACCTTAATTATATATTAATAATAATAAGCAGATTTGTAGAGTGCATGGCTACTTCTGAAGTGTCTCAGCACCAATGGCGTATCTAGACACTTTGCCGCCCGTGGTGGTCCCTGCCTCTGCTGCCTCGCGGAGGCTGCATGTGAGAGCGGGGGGTAGGCCTCTGCCCCCAAAACTTGTGCCACCCATGGCGACCACCCCCGCACCACCTTGCGACGCCACTGCCCAGCGCTAGGATTCTGCCCAAATGGGAAAGTCTACTTGGATGGAAAGCTAGCATGGTAGGCTAAAAAGCCAGATTTCAAGCTGTTTCCTAAAGTATGTGTCAGATAGTGCCCACCGAACATTTAAATGCGGAGTATTCCAAATCTTGCAATCAGATATATGAAAGAACTACCTCCTACTATATACATATATTCAAGGTACATAAGTATGAAGTTAAGAATAGTAAACCTATACTTACCTATTTATGCTTACCTTCACAATATTGTGGTATGGATAGTCATATTTCCTAAGTACTTTTGGGTTAGATAAGAAATGATTTCAAATGCTGCACCCGCTTTGGACTCTAGACGTTTCACTGGCTTCCAGCTGAGGTCAGATTTCAGTTTAAATCTCGCTCCATTGCGTCTGGTGCTTTTCTTAACAGACGCAGTAGGTTCCAAGCCTTACAATTCAACGCCCCTACCCTTTCCGTGGCGATCTGCCTCCTTTGGCTTCCTCTCCGACCTAGATTTCTGCCATTGCCACCGTGGTGATGCTCCTGTTATGTTAAGGCTGCCTTCCTCTGGAACTCTTTGCAAGAGAAGTTTTGTGAAGGATAAAAATCATTGCAACCAAAAGGAAGTGCGACAAAAAAAGATAGGCCTAAGGTAAGTTTCAGGCGTCCTAGTTATGTGCTTTTCATAACTTATTGTGTGGTGTAAGTCAGTTTCTGTGTGCAGTGAGAATTTGACGATGGATTTAGCAATGTGAACGTTGAGGGTAAGACGTGTGCCCTGCCTGTTTAACACCCAGACGAATGAATGATGCTTCTAGGCTGATGGGGCAGGGTCATTCAAAGGCCACGTGGTGGGGAATGTGGAGGTCCCCACTTAAAAACAAGAAATGTGAAACTACAAAACCCAGCATGCTACGTGTTTGTAGCTGAAAATGCAGGACGGGTTGAACGTCATCATCATGATATAGACCTAGTTGATAATTTCGCATTGCACGTTTTTGGGAGAGCATAAGGCTCTGGGTGCCTGCAGAAGCTTCTTTCCAGATATGGCCCCCCCCCCCCCTTCCCCGCCCAACAGGTGTGATTCTTCTACTCTGACGTTACAAAACCAATAGTGTTGAGCTGTAGTAAGCTGAGGCTCATCGTGATGAGTACGGACATCTGCTTCACATTGGAGCTGTCACCCATGTTGCGAAATGGAGAGGACCCGGGGTCTCCCGCTCCTAAATGTTTATGAATATTAACGCTGACCTGGACAGAGAACATTTCTGTGTTTTTCCCCGTACCGTGCGTATTATGCGCGGGACAGTGCGGTGCTTGTGCGGTGAGGTTCGAAGCAACGCCACGCGACGGTTGTCAAGAGAGATGCTCTGTGGGAAGCTTGGCTGTGCGTGCACGTCTTTCCTATCCGTTCTCAGCCCTCTTCAGCGAGGCTCACAGACTTGAACAGTGCCCCCATTCATCGAGGGAGTCTGCACCGCCACTGCACAGGCAGCCGCAGTGTCAACGTTCAGGCCCTCCATCACGCGGCCCTGCTGTGAGTGTTGGAAGTGTCAAACGGTGGCCTTCGGGGCGGCTGCCTTCATGATGACTGAAAACTCCAGTTCTAAAAAGGAAGATGCCACAGAGGGATTATTATTTTTAAAGTCGGGGGTGGTGTGGAAGTTTTTTTCCCGTTTACTCATATTTAAATTAGTTATAGTACAACTTAACAGCAGTACTAACGAGTTATATATCAAGAGAGTGTTGGGCATGTGCCCCCACTTAGACTGTAAAGACATACATCGAGTCACTATCACAGACAGACATGATTAGGTCTGTGCTATCTATGTCCATCATGGTTTGGGCATGCTACCAGTTCCTTGACAACCAGGCAAGCAACCAGACAATTCTGTGGGTTCAAGAGATTATCGCTAGGGTCTTGTGAAACGTATCACCTGAAGGCAATAATGCAGAAACCCTAATAATGGCCTATGAGAACTTTTCTTGGGGGTGCCAGTGCAGATGAGGGTAGTGGGCCTCAACTGTAACATGTGAGGTAGTTTACCACTGGTGCCCTCCCTGGCACCACAATATTGAGGCACTCCTATTGATTGACCAAGAGCTGCCTTTTGGCACTTGACTCTTTCAAGATAGTTAAGTCCAGCAGTCCAAGTGTTACTCACAGAGGTGGTGTGAGATAGACACTCAGAATACAGTGAAGGTAATAGCAACAGGCCAAAATGCTAGCATCCTTTAGAGTAATTTATTTTTGAAAATAAATGTACTTTAAGACACATCTATGTAAAATACTGCTCATAAAATTAGTATATGTGGCGAAAACCAGAAGTCTCCAGCGCCTTCCTAATCAGAGATCCAACCTCCAGCCAGTGCTGTAGCTCCTAAGTTCCA
The DNA here is from genome assembly GCA_963921515.1 of Calotriton arnoldi. Classification (NCBI taxonomy): domain Eukaryota; kingdom Metazoa; phylum Chordata; class Amphibia; order Caudata; family Salamandridae; genus Calotriton; species Calotriton arnoldi. The sequence continues at coordinate 390,625 of CAWUFW010001822.1, forward strand.
AGAGCTATAAATAAAGTTAACATGGATGCTGTGGTCAATGTTAGTCTATGGAAAATGTTTGTGAAGCCCACTGTGCGACTCCATGATGCAACCAAAGCCAAAACTAACGATCCTTGCAAAGAGATCATCCACTCTAACGCAGTAGCTGAATCAACGTTTTTAAAGGATGCACTCCAAAGGCAGATGTTCTCAATGCTAAACTTCAAAATCAAAGTAATGGTAGTGTGATTGACTTGCAGAGACCTATTTTTGGTAACGGGTAATGGAATTTGAGGTTTCAGTGACTCTTCAGTGAAACTCCAGCTGAACACTCGAGACAACAAACTGTGGACCCACCTCCCAAAGGATAAAGTGCCCACTTCAAGCTTGGCAAATAAAAACAATCTTTTTTGTTTTTTTTTGGCAGTTTCTGGTACAGTGAATGGTGTCTTGGTTCCAAGTGCCACTTGTGGGGACACAGTCCACACGAGTCCCAACAGTCCATAGCCACTGGACTACTAGTTGGGGACACTAACAGTTCAAGGTGGCTTTCCACCCTGAATGCCTCTCCTAGGTGATAATTCTAGAAAGAGGTAGGTAGGTAGGTAATGGTCCTAGAAAAAGTTATCTGGCTATCCCCAATAAATCACCATGCGAAGGTTTGAATTGGGGAAAGCTCAACATCTTGGGGGCAAAGGGAGAGAATGATACACGCTCCCTAAGGGTGTCATGGAGCGGGTCCGAAACGCCGCAGACATCCTCAGTGGTGGTTGTAGGCATTGATCATCCTCTGGACTTAGATGCTTTGTTTTGTAAATCTACTTTTCTGTTGAGTGAAGGGCAGTCTAGTATCTGCAGGGCAGATGCAGTCCACTGGGCTGTCAACACGGGTCCTACACTGTAACTGATCTCTGTCCTTCTCTGAGTGTCAATCACTTCTCTTTGCAGTCGCTCTCCAGTGGCTCATAAAGGCAGCCATACTTTCTCCCCCCACAGCATTACATTAGCAGCACTTCCAGAGCCTGATACAGGCTAAGTCCCAGTCTGGACTTCAGGAGTGAAGCCATCATCAAAAGTTTACTTCGTTATCTTCCCTACTGTATTGATGAACACCTCCTCCTTAGTTATAGAGTTAAACATTGAATGAATTACTGGTCTGAGGTCCCAGTACTTTTCCTTCACAATCACGATCACTGCTGCTTTCAAGTCCTGGAGTACTCACCCAGTTCTAGAAGTGCAAGAATTTGCACAATCTCCCTGTTCTTTGGTCTTGAAATGCTCCAGCCCCACCTGAACCGGTACAGCTAAAACTGGTATTATCTTAACGCATAAGGACTGATTCTTAAGGAATGCAGATGTAGGGCTGGAGGAGGAGGATTCATTTCTCTCTGGCAAGGGGAACATTGGCTACTTCAAAGGAGCTGGTGGCCTACCTCTTCCATCAACAGAGACAAATAGGTTTGGGTAGGGGGTCAGGAGAATGTGCACTTGCAAGCCCACATGTCAACCTTATAGAAAGCTCATGCACACAAATCTGTAGTCTATTTGGCTCCATCATTCATTCTAGCAGACACAAGGGAAACTCCACACACTCACCAATGGCAACACACTCATCTAACAACTCTCCATCAATGTCCGAGACAAGACGGAATTAAAGGACCCCTTTTGTGGGAGATGGAACAGACTTTACACGGAGGGAGCCAGAAGACCATCGTCCTATAGGGTGCTGGTAAAATGGCTATACCGGTGACTATATATTTTGCTGAAACATTTGCAGTCTCTCACAGCATCGTCAGAAGGGATGCTAGTCATGCTGTGGTTTGGGTGCCTCTTAAACATCAGAGCCCCACTCTGCTTTCTCACACTAATAAAAATCGAAGAACCCTGATGTGGACTTGCATGATTGTTAGCCTAACTTAAAGAAACAGAGGCATAAGACTATCCAAAACACCAAACTGGAGGAAAGTATATCTTTAGCAAGTCACACAGTGGTCTTTTGCACTAACACTACCTCCATCCATTTTTCGGCACACTGCGTTTCATTATGTTGTTTCTTTTCCACTCTGCAGTGATCCTGTCCATGAAGGCCATTGGCCATAATGGTGCCCCCAGTTGGCCATCCTGTCATCAATCAGATTTGCTGCACGTGCATAGAATGTGTCACCAATTCGATTAGTTTGGGATCAACCAGTCATTGTGGCAGCACTGCCCTAATGCGATTTGTTACAGACAGGACAGTGTGTCCCTTTTTGTAAGTCTGGAATTGGGATTCTCTATTGGAGGAAATCCAAGGGACTGGTGGAAAGCCATTTAATTATGTTACTTTGTATGAGGGGTAGCTCTTTATACTTACCCCACGTTATGATACCCAGTAAACGTTTAGAAATTGAGCCAAACTGTACATTTTAAACAGATTTTATAAGCATCAAGTTCTGGCTCAGTCCTTAGTAATTTCCATTAAATGTGAAAGTAATTTTCGGCAGTCTTCATTTAGACATAGAATCGGTGATTTATTTTCATTTGCTGAGTCCTGGAGCCTGATGTGATGGAAGGATATGAATTCCTGGAAAAACGGTTATACAGCAGGTAATTGATCTGATATCAGCACAATGCTGTCAAATATTGACAATTTAGGAAAGAGAGCAGAAATATTAACACAAGTGCCCATTGCTTCTAGGGGGGCTGGGGGGCAGTTGATGTGCAGGTTACTTGATGGTTGGGCATTTTGAATGAGATATAGTGGAGTACCTAGATTTTACCCTTACGGCAAAGGTGAAATAAATGGTTCAATTTTTACTTCTGTGGTTGTCTGCATGGTACAGCGTAGTGGTGGGTTAGGGTGTCATTGCAGAAACAGGGGATTTCCTCAGTGTATTAGAACCGAGGTGAAGACAAACCACATGGACCTACTGATTTATCTTGTAATTTACCTTATTTCCCATTGCATGGACACCATGGATTGGGTGGGTCTGACTAGCCAGCCCATTACTATTCAATGATGAATGAGGAATCTATAAAGTGCCTAGTTACCCATCAACATGGAGTCCCGGTGCATTCCCCTTCTTTGTAGCTACTGGCCAGGAATGATATCTGCCTTGATTTGTTGAAATAAGTAGTTCATTATAAAGCTAAAATATACTTTTAAACAGCCAAAGCGTGAGCAATTCTTTGGGGGTATGAGAGCCGCTAACGTGTATCTAAGCAATACATTACCTCTGCAAAGGTTGCTTCTCTACCGCACATCTGCCATACTGCTTCCTCCATATGCTTCAAACACACAAAATGTGAAGGGAGGTGACTTGTAATATGTCTAACCACTGGCAATCACTTCAGGTAGCATTTCAGCCCATCGTTCCTCTGCCCAACGTGCCACCTCAGTTTGGACACAGCAATATGCGAATCAGATTCGACTCTACTCCAGTACGGACACTCCAGCAAGAACCAAGCCAGTTCCTCCCTGAAACAGAAACTAGCAACCCAAGATCGCTTAAGCTTCTCCATTGTGCCCTTCTTAATTTCTTTCGACGTCATTATCTCCTAACCTCCAATTTCAGTCTTCATTTAAATTCTCTGATTATCTTCTTTTGTTTGTTTTTTGGCCTGCTTCCATTCACTATCTCTTATCATGCTCTTTTCATGTATGCTTCTCTCTCTCTCTCTCTCTCTCTCCATTTGCCCTCTGACATATCCACATTGTGGAGAATGAGCCTTATTAGCCTGTCATCTAAATTCTTTCCTAGTGACATCTCTTTTGTCCAATACCTATACATTAAAACAACTCTGATGTTGCAGTCTGTCAGACGTTGCCCATAGTTTTCATCCTTTTTTCAAACTGAAAGTCGTCTCTGTAGAACTATCACCCATTCTACACGTAAACAAGGAACCCAACTCCACTTTTTTCCTTCATAACCGATGTGAAATCCTGTCTTTGCTGTTGCTACCACCGCTGATATCTCTGGTCCTCAAATCTGTTCGTTCCTGTGTCTATTACTAACAAAAGGTCCAAAGATTATAGTCTTCTGCTACTCAAATCATCCTGGCCTGAAATGGAGGAACCAGTTCACCCGTGCATTGCAATCCCTCCAGTGATGATCAATCAAGCTAATCACAAGCCTACGGTCAGCTTCAAAACACAACCTATCTCTCTATAGGGCAATACAGATATTTTGGTGGGAAGCCTCTGCGACTTTAAGTTTCTTCCCAAGGGAACTCTCAGCTCCTGACCACCAAACTTTGTAAAAAAGTTCCAAAAACGCTCTTCTAGCACCATGCTTAATGCCTAATCCCTATTTAACTCTTACCATCAAATTAACCACTGTAAAAATAAAATCGAATTACGGTTTTAAAATATACGTTAAAAATAATATATTTTTATGAATTCATATAATGTGCTCCATTAAACATCTAAGCCTTCCTAGATTTAATTATTACCCACAGGTTTAGGAGTAACCAGAGACTACACCTTTCTCATTAATGTGAACTCTGATTAATTTTAAGACCACTTTATTCCTCTGCCACCAGTATGACCAGATTATTCTGTGTCAAGTTTGACTTCGCAAGTTTCGGAAGCACCTTTCCATGCTCCACTATGGTACCACACGTTGAGTGGCTATCATAGTATCGGATTATTTTACAAATGCTTTATAGACTGCACAATAACATTTCTCACAGGTTGCTTCAGAATACAAGAATAAATGTTGAAAGATTGTGCAAATATAGGTAGTTGTCTTTACCAAAGCACTCCTAAACAGCTCTGATTTCGCTGTCATTCTAAATCCCAGGTGACTGTCTTAAAGTCTTGAGTGGCAAGGAATCTCATTGAACAACTTTTCACCAATGATAGTCACCCAAGACTTGATTTTTGTAATTCTTACCTCAAAATGCTCTCACAGAGAATGCCCTGATTTTTTAAACTGGTGTGACAACACACATCATAGAAGGATGATTTACAAATATGAAGGACTTTGTGTCTGGATGGTTGTAAGAATTGGGTTATAGTTTGAGGGGGTGGAAGCTCCACTCAGGAAACAACCACAATCCTTGTCGGGGCAAACCACAAAAAGTCACTAAATTAACCTTTGCTTAACCCTCTGGTAGCTTGGCACAAAGCAATCAGCCTTAACTTAGAGGTAATGTGTAAAGTATTTATGCAGCACACAAACAGTAATAAAGTGAAATCACAGCACAAGAAAATTCTCAAAACAAATAAAAATAATAGATTAAACTTTAATAAATTAAATTATACAACAACACAAGTCCGATCAGTAGAACTGGAGATATTCAGTTTTAAAGTTTTTAGTAAAAATAGCGCCTAAAAGCACAAACGGACACTTGTGGTCATCTGGTTGCGCTAGACAGGGGTAAAGTTACAAGTTCACGGTAACTGCAATGAATTGTGGGTCGGATACAAGTACCAGGTTAGACCCACTGAGGGGTTACCTTCTCAAGTCTGACGCAAAGAGTTCTGTTTCTGTTGGAGGAGGTGGATGAGCGTCGTGAATGGTCATCATTTTATCATGAAGAGCAGGTCAGGCATCGCGCACAGTCATTGCTGTAGCATAAAGAGCCAGTCGGGCATCCTGGGCAGTCGTTGCTGTCGCTTCGGGTTGGTGGTCATAGTAGGCTGTTGTTGCTGTAACGCAAAGTGCAGGACTTGCGTTGCTGGTCAACACGGATAGTCGTTGACACGAAAAGCAAGTTTCACCGGAGCTTCATGTTGGCGGTTGATGAGGGTGGTAGAGTTTTAGCATGAATTGGCTCATTTACAGTTACAAGGAGCCCTAACTTCAAGATGCTCATCTACTGTTAAGGAGGAGTTCATTCTGATGCCAACCAAGGGTCTAGGACCTGGGGAGGCAACATTTAGAGATCAGATTCACTCCAGCAGAGGTCAGCAGGGGTCAGTCAGGTCTAGTTGCAGGCCCAGCGAGGTCAGCTAGGCAGTTGCAGGGAACCTTCTGTAGCTTGTTGTGTCCCTGTAGGTCACACAGGAGGTCAGCCACTGACCCTTCGAGTCACTCTGATTAGCCTGGGATAAAGGCAAGCAGGTCCAGCATTCCTTCTCAGATAGCAAGACAGTTTTTCAAGCAGCAGGGCAGCCCTTGGCAGCAGGGCAGTCCTTCTTATGTAACTTCCACAGGTCCAGGAGTGTTCAGAAGAGTGGCTCTGGAGGTGCCTGGTGCCAGAATTTGTGTGGGGGGACTCCCTGTCCTACTCCCATATCGGGTTCTGGAAAGATCCTCCCCAACCCCTGTCAAGGCTCCAAACTGTCTGGGAGTGACAGAAGGCAGGGCAGGCCTGGTGTCATGTCCCTTTGTGTGTGCAGAAGGCAAAGGCCTGTGGAGTGTAAGTTGGGCTGGGTACAGCTCCTCCCCGGTCATCCTGCCATAATGGCCCATCCTGTCTACACCTTTGTGTTACTGCCTGGAAGCAGTACCCAAACACCACCAGTAAAGCCTTTCTCAAAATCATGTGATCCAGAGCACTGACAGAAGGCACAAGTGGTTGGTCCAAGAAAATACCAACATTCTAAAAGTAGCATTTTCGGAATTATGACTTAAAATCGAACTGTACAATTAAATAGGATTTTAAATTGCAATTCAAATTAAAATTAATTTGAGTGTAAACAGCATATCTCTATCTGCTCCTAATATGAAGTTAGCACTGATTAAATATAATAATATAACCCAGTGATAGTCAATGGGAGAGACAGAACTTACAACAGGGAAAAACAACTTTAGCTGTTGTTTTCTTTTAGGATATGTAAAACCTAAGCACATTTTTCCTACGTTTTAAATACAATGCACCCTTCCCTATGAGTCTTTAGGGCCTACCTTTGGGGTGTCTTATAAGTATTAAATAGGAAGGTTTATTAGTACCGATACTAGGGACTTACAAGCAAATTAAATGTGTCAATTAGGCGTAAGCCAATTTTACCATGTTTGAGGGAGAGATCACAAGCACGTTAGCACTGGTTAGCAGTGGTAAAATGCACACAGTCCTAAAGCCAAAAAAACAAATTCAGCAAAAAAGCAGAGCTGAAGGCAAAAGGTTTGAGGGAATACCACACCAAGGATTTCTGATCTAACAATGGCTTTGTGGAAAATCGTCAGGACCTTGAACTGGATTCATTTTCTAACCTCAGGCTAGTATGAATAGGCCATTTCAGCAGACATATTTTCTCTAGGGCTTAACTTGAAAACTGTCTATATCACCATGTTCTGAACTCTCTGGGGTATCCTCATAGAGTAGCTTGGCAATGCTGTATATGAGATATTTGCATAGTTTATCATTGAGAGGAGGGGTGCCCTGTGCAATCTAGTCGTTGACTAGTGTGCTGAGTGTGTATTTTTTTGCCAGGGACAGATGATACCAAGACATCCTAAGAGATATACCTTTTAGTTGCAAGGTCTTCAATCAAACCTTTAATCTGGGTTCATATTAGCTTCTGAGGTCAATGGTGTTAGTCCAAAAAAAAGTGGCATTTCAAATGGATGGTCTTTGAGCCACAACATTCACTACCATGATCTCGCTCTTTTTCCTATTCAGTGCCAAAATGGTCAATCTCATCCAAACTTGGATATCAGACATGATCTAGTGGATTAATGTATTCCACCTGTTTATACTCATCATCATCTGAGTAGTGTCAGAATGCATCTAAGCATCAAGAAGTTGCTTCTCAATGGAGTCTAGCCAAACGCTGTATATAAACATTTACAAAATTGGGAACAGTGCTGAGCCATTTGGGATCCCACAGCTGAGTGCTACAACCATAGAGTAACACAACTCTTGCTTCACCATTTGTTTCAACCCACCACAAAGCATTCCATTCATTATTTGGCCTTCCCTTAAAGGCCTGTTATTTATCCATTCTCTTATTCAAGGGAGTTCCGTCAGCTCTTGCAAAGTTGTCTAACAAGCATAATAAGATAAAGATTGTTGCTGCCCAAACACCAGACCAAAGAAGTCAATCTCTAAGTCTTAGAAGAGAAGTGAAGCACCAGTGAAAAAACGTGCTAACTACCAATTTTCTTTAAAAAAAAAAAAGCTTGATATTTTCTAGTCAGGATAATCATTACTGTAAATGTTTCTGTGGGCCTTTCAGTCAAAAGTTACTTTGTGTTGATTTGAGAGTGAAACATTCTTTGCAGGGTTTCTGAAGGGACGTTTTGTTTTTCTGGTAACGTACCATTGAAAGACATCTGCAGTTCTTCACCACTTTTACATTTTGTGTATGCTTTTTACCATTTGCCAGTATTTTGCTTCCATAGTCTTCCTTTTCCTTATCCTGCTTAGTACCTTCGAGTGAGTCCATCCAGACCATTTTCATAGGTGCTTGTAGGTAATAAATATTCTTTTGATTTTAAATGTACACAAGTCTTTGTTTATATATATAATCTTTTTCTTTTCACCCATATTGCAGTTATCACTGCTTTCGTAACTCTTAAGAGAATCCTTGTGCTCTATTCAGCTATTAGATCTTGACGTGTTCTCACTAGGTTTCATGTCCTTTGAGCAGTATCTCAAATCTATAACAAACAACTTGAAAACACCAGAAACATTCTGCTACAAAATGGTGGAGAATTGCTTTTGAAAATCATTATTTTTTGGGGGGAGGATGGACTAATTATTAGAAGCAGTTGATCTTTATGTTTCTTTATTTATAATTTTATGAAACAGGGCCTGTATGTTATCATGTAGCTAATGAGTGCTGCCTGGCTGTGATTTCCTTTTCTTCATGTTCACGTCTGTGATCATTTATTGTTAGTCAGTCTTTTCATTCTGCCTTTCATTTATGTCACTTTAAATATTAATTATATCCGCATCTTCATTCTCTTTAAAGTCACTGCCACTTTGTCTGAGACATGTTTAATTATTACATTACCAAGTGCTTCTGGGCTGATTCTAACTTTCAGATATTAAATTTCGTTGTAATGTGTACTTCTGCAGGTAGAAATGGGACATCATTATTAAATGAACCGATGTCCCCATTCTAAGTGTGGGTTCAGCCATTCGGTCTTACCCACCAAACAAACCTATGCCTCAAAAGCTTACACAGTAACAAGACTGACATTACTTGAAACCAAATCAATTTCCTGTTTTTGATGGAAACACTTGTAAAGTTATACTGAAAACCAACAAAAGGTAGAGTGATGCCATAGTAATAGAAGTCTGTGCGTTCGAAAGGAGCTAATAAACAATAATAAGGGGTAGAAGACGGCATTTGTAAGAAAGCCTTTTTTGAATTATGGAGGGGGTTAGAAATCAAGAGTAGATAGCACACAACTTCCTCTCCCATGCCCCGCCCCAAAATTTGACATGAACCCTTTTTTATTTATTTATTTATTTGAGTTTTATATAGCGCTGGCTTGACCCGGAGGTATCAGAGCGCTTTACATGAGGATCGTTACGTTACAAGTTACAAATTACATCCGTTACAAGAGCATAAAAACATTACGAAAAAGAACAATGTTATAGTAGTTCGTAGGAGGGAGACAGAGTGGGGAGACGAGGAGAACTATGCCTAATGTCCGGCTGGGTAGGTGACGGCCGAGGGGGAAGACCACGGCCAATCTCCTCTATAGCTGTCTAGCAGCTCCACCGGGCATCAGCCATGTTGTTCACGTATCTGCAGTCGGGAATAACAAGAATCAAACATAGGAGGTCAAGACCTCAGTAGAGGGAGGAGGGAAAAAAAGGGAGGGGAGAAAAGACAGGGGAGCAGATCAGTTCAGGTATACCGGCAATGGAAGGAACGTGTCTCAAGGGGGCCCAAAAGTTAGAGCAAGCGGGACCAAAACCCAAGTGGGGCCACATAGAAACTCGGACCATTGCCAATAATAAACACGGTGCAGGGTCATCTCGGATTCAAATTTGAAATAGTTTGAGAGTGGGTCCCAGAGGGGAGATCCTTAAGATGTAGAGGCCAGGCGACAAACTTTAGGGAGAAGGGGATAGAGGACAGCGTCTTATGAGTCTTGCGGTTCAGGCCTCCTGTATGGACTTAATGTCCATCACTGGGTGCACAATTCAAGGTATTTCTTGATAACTAAAGTGCTAAGACTGAAAGACACTTCTGCAACTACCCGGTGCTGGGGGACTACACTGGCTGGAGTGGAGGGATGTGTAGAAATCTTGCAAAACACGAGTGTCCCACTTTTGTCATGGTTTAAGTTTGTGTGTTGGCACTTAGAGAACCCTAACTGAGCAGGGCATCCACCCCAGAGTTCCTCCGATTCTGCCAGCATCATGGCTGCCAAGTTTACCAGATCCATACTTGACTAGTTAGTCCCCTCCCATTTTTTTTCTTAGAATTCTGGAACTTATGGTCCTGGTTTTCAAATAAGTCTACAAGTCCCGGAAAGTCCCAGAATTGTAAGAAACACATGGAACTGGGAAACGTGGCAGCGTTGTGACAGGTAGGCAAATAAACGCTCTCACAACAAGATAAACTGATATTGAAAACAAAATTACAAGGTCAAGAATACTGAAGACAAGTTTTGTAAGAACACACAAACGACAAGCATAATTTTTATTTGGAATTCCTGCGGAAAACACGCACGTTGCTCATCAATATTTATTCTGTTCGTTTTCTCACAGCCGTATGTTATGATTTCCCCTCGAGAAGGATGCTCCGCGTTGGCTAGTGCCGCGTCAACCCTTCGACGCCTTACCCCGCATGGATCTGTGTAAGGCGGCCTGCGAGGCGGAGCAGCCTCGTGGCTTGGCAGGCAGATGGCGGCTCTCTTAAAGGAAGGCCTCACCGGAGGCCCACAGGGAGCACAGGGGAATGCGGGCTCCGAACACGATCAGCTGCATGCAACAAGGCCCCTCGTTTTTCTGTGTACATTTTATTAGTGCAGCTGTGTGGCTGTTTCAAAAACAGCTGCGTCACTCGGGAGCGAGAAGGGAAACTTGAAGCCAAAGATCAAATTTTGAGGCGGGATTTATTGAGGAAGGAAGAGGTTCTGGTTCCTGTGGTAAAGTCCTTCTAGCAGGGGTACACAAGGAAGTCAGTCACAGGGGAAGATTTGAGGTGTATATTACACTGGGCCCCATGGTTCTGAATGCGCACCACAAGTCTATGCGAATTGCAAAAGTGGTAAGCACAAAAAAGATTCCCCTCACTTTCAAAACATAACATAAGGTGTATTTGTAAAGCACACGTAGGTATCTTGGCGCTTAATAACAGATGTTTATTGTTACCCAACTCCATGGTACTCACTTTATCGACCTTATACGGATGAAAGGCTGAGGGGACCCGTAGGGATTTGAACCTGTGACCATGAGGTGGAACACAGACCTCTGCAGTGGACGCATTAGTCCACTGAGACACCAGACCCAGCATCATCGCTGACGTGATAATATTTTATTATGTCTACTTTATCCAGACCTGTGCCCAAGAAAATGAACGCAGAGGAAGTGGAGCACACAGATTACCAAATAGCTGGAAAGATGGAGGGGTGTTTGGGGCGACGGTAATCCTGCATCAAAAGTGGCCTTGTAGACTGTGTGAACACTCTGAGATAGCACACTCTCAGAAGCAGTGTGCAGCCTCTGTATGAGCAAGGTATGTTCGAGCTGAGTAGATATCATTTAGAAGACACAAACTCAAGGCAGGGCTTTCTGCAGAGTGGCTGACACGTAAGACTGGAAGGCCACTGAGTTGCAGATAATTTGGGAACATAACTGAATAGTGCACATCGTGTTATATCCCCACATATCAATTTTCATTCTGGAGACTTTGCTAATCCTCTGAGCCCACCAATCGTAAAAGCCGACAGCCGTGTCTCCTTTTGTGTCAATACCCTGAGATATTACAATTCAAGGACCCTATAAACAGCAATATTTTTCTTTGCTTTTTCACCCCGAGATGTAACAAGCTCTGTATACATAACAAGTGTTAAACCTCTGCACCATACACTTAAGGAGTGGAGGGGCTTGTGAGCTTGCATATTCATGCAGTAGAACCACGATCACACCTCTGTACACATCCAGCACGGTAGTCACTGGGTCTGGCTGCCCATGCCAACTTTGGACACATGCAGTGGAATAGTTCATAAGCCTTGTGTTCCACTAGTAACCCCATAAATGATCCTACCTGAAGAAAATAAAGTTTATATTGTGGCAACCCACTGAACCTAACAGCTCTTGAGGCGGCAGGTGCTCACCTCTGGTGCCATCCGGCCAGAGTTAATTTTGATCTGTATCATTATTTCATTGTGCCTGCCTCTTGAGATGATCCATCCTTAAAAGCAGCAGGGTCTGGATCCTGCCAATCCACTGACCCATCAAGTCTGAAAAATGACATGTTCTATGTCGCTGTGCCTATTCCATGACCGTAAAGATGGTGTGGCGAGCACTGATGTTATAGGCATTGATAGTACACTGATGACACAGCTTGTACTATGATACTGGTAATGATTATGATGGTTGTGACTGCGTTACTAAGGTATTGGTTGGTTAAAATAGCACCAAAGATGAAGTTTAGACTGGAAGGATGCATAACAAATCTGAACTCAGAGTACATGTCTCTTGCGTATGCATGTTTTACAGCAATTAGGTGACAAATCTGACATCACAGGAAAAATGCATGTTTAATTCATAAATATGTACGGGTAACATTCAGGGTAGATGTTTCATATTTGCTCAGTTCACCTAATATGAATTGGAATGTAGGTTGTGCACAGGAGGTACTTTGAGTTATGGCCTGTGGCAGTTCCTCGAGTAAATTTTACCTCGGGCTCCACAAAAAGCTTCTGGCAAGCCTGGGAGTGGTGCAACACCGCAGTACTCACAGCACCATATCACTTCTGTCCCTGATGGCCATCACTATCTTTCTTGCACTTAATTTATTCTTTCCGACCCCGACCTTGCTTTGTTCTTTCTTCTTTTACTTTCCTCAATGATTCTCCCTCTTTTTTTTTCTGTGTCTTCCAATCTAACAGATTGTGTTCATGTATATCTGTCCATCTTTGATACACTGTCTCCTCTTCTTTTCCATCTTCTCTTTCCCACTTTTCTCTTTCTCTCTCTCTCTCTCTCTCTCTCTCTGTCTTTCTCTGTCTCTCTCTCTCACTCACTTTCTCTTTTACCGCTGCTCACTCTCTCTCACTCCTAATCTCACTTTCACTCTTTATATCTCTCTCTCTTTTTCTTTCTCTCTCTTTTACCTCACTTCATCCTGTTGCCATTCTTTCTCTCACCTTCTTTACCTTTTACCTGCTCACTCTCTTCCCACTCACCCTTCAACCCCAGTTCATACAGTTGTTGAACTTTACATCACTGAATTTTGCAGTTTCCTACATTCAGGTCGCATAGACCAGCCACAATATTAAAACTGCAAGCTTTCTGTATTTTAGAATAGAGTCTACCACAATTAGCACTGATTTTCATCTTCTTAAGGCAGACTTTGGCCAAGCGTAAGGCAGGACTGTGCCACTCCATTCTAGAGTCCGTTCACCACATTGCAGGATCTTTCCATATGATACAAATCATGGGATTGGGAGAAGAGGACCTTGCTTCAAGGTTTAGTCCCATCTTCTGTGAGTGAGACTTGAGGTGCCTGTTACAAAAAGGAAACATGCAAAGAAGGAGGCATTGACTTTGCCTGCTGGGATATGTAGACCTACAATTATGAGCTTCACAGCAAAACCATAATCGTAAAAGAGCAAAATGCCATCAATCACAACGAAATTAGACAATGACTAAAGTGGACTGAACCACTGCCCTATGCTCCAGTAGGTGGAAGAAAATGTCAATGATACAACAATAGAACAATTGATGAAGAGGGTTTGGCTGAAGGTCCCCAGAAGTAGGTATAGCATGTATATATACGAGGCTTGAAGTTATTTGACAGAGGTTCCTTTCTTTTTAGGTCTGGCAGTAACCAAGACCTTAAAATGTTACTAAAAGTATATATATATATATATATATATATATATATATATATATATATATATATATATATACTTGGTTAATGCCAGACCTAAAAGAAAGGAACCTCTGTCAAAAAACTTCAAGCCCCAGAACCTCACTACAACTCCAGAGGGTCTACATTTAAGGGGCTATTTCCTAGTTGCAGAGAGTTAAGGGAAAAAAAGATAACAGTTTCCTGCAGGGCTGCACTTTTAGCCAAAATGGAAGGCTCTGCAGCTGCCACGCAACTGATTTCTAACAAAACCCTGTTTACATTAGCACCATTTCTCCAATTGGTCAAATGAAATCAGTTGAAGTTTAGTTTGAGAGTTCACCTGCCTGAAGATGATGTTTCCTTCTCAACATTAGGTAGAAGCCTCATTTTATAATTAAAAAAACCCTGCTACAGTTTTGGTTCTAAAATCAAGCAAGTCAAAAAACTGGGATTTGACAATCAGTGTCTGTGAATTACGGGGATGGACAGAGGCACCCAGGTGTATGACATATACTGGATCGCCTTTGCTTTCAAGAATTTTTGTCCCTTGATACTGTGGCAGAGCCTGTAGAAACAAGCATTGGCAAATTGGCCAATAGGTCTTGCTTTAAAGGAATGTTGCATGGTAATGTGAAGCCTTACAGTTGAAAAGTATGGGGATGAATATGTATTTTTGTGGAAGCAAAGACCTGTAGAATAATATTGGTGTAAGTTAAAAGGTCAGCTGAGAGTTGCACTGTCAAGCCAGACCTAAAAATCCTTGTAGGTTACTGACTGCCTTCCTTTCATTTGTGCTGCTGCTGGAGAAAGACAAACACCATAAAGTATCTAGTTTTTAAAAACTTTTTTACAGCATTACATTGTCTTGTGCGTGGTCCTGAAAGATCAAGCGAAGCCAGCTGGATAAATAAACAAAATGTTCAGAGCTGGTGGTGCTATTTTGTGGAAGCACACAACACAACTTCTGCCCAATCAAAACATGTACTCTTGGCTCCCAACATGTGGGCGGAGCCAAAGCCCTGCTCATATAACTGTCTGGTGACAGCTGCTCTGTCAAGCCAGACCATAAAAATGGAAAATAGCATGTTGTAGTGAAATGGAGTAGAAAAGGTGTGAGACATGCCATGCATTACACAGCTACCCTAGGTGTTCTATTTATTTTGTTGGCAGTGCAATTACGAAACAGAAGACTGTAGTGAAATGGCAAAGGATGGTTGAAAATGAATGTGAAAGAAATAAAGACAGAATTTCAGTGCTTGAAACCTAACTTAAAACAGCCCTGTTTTGAAACAAAAAAGAGGGCTTCTAAGATCTTTCTAAATCTTATATAAAAGAGAGAACAAAATAATGATCAAGCAGAGAGCAGGATTAGGAATGATTAGTGACACCCTCAGTGCTTAATTTGTAAAAGAATAAGAGCTGGTGCCCAAAGCTCTGCTCCAGCGGTGCTATTAATTTTCAGAGCGCTAAATAATAAGGCTGCGGAGTGTTGAATTCACTTCATGCTTCTTTAATCCACTACCAGACCCTGCTGCCCCTTTATCTTAGTCTTTCCGGTCCATGCTTTGTGCCTGTTTATCCGTCTTACTCATTTCCTTTCGTTTCCGTTTGTGTGTTTTTCTCTCTTTTGCTCGTGGTCAATATCTGATGAGGAAAAATAAGTGCTGGTCCAGAAAAATGAGTGCCTACATATATATATATGTAGATTAAGTCCTCCTGTAGGCCGAAAAGCGTCATGGCGGTGGTGCAGGGCGTTCAATAAAAACTTTGCACCAACTTCTGGGTCCGCATTCGTCTGTTCCTGCTATATGGATGGTGTACGACGAAGTGTGCTGCATATATATATATATATATATATATATATATATATATTTTTTTTAGGCAATAGGCTATTTATTACAGTTTGTTGAAGGACCAAGACTCATGCATGATAAATGGTTTGTACCATGCTTTTCTGTGACATGCATAGTTGTAGACACAGGTATTTGTGCTTGCCCCCGTCCGACTGCAGCATGCTTGCATACACAAATAGGTTTCGATTTATATTAAAACTATTCAGGTACAGTTCATGTCCTGGTGCATGTGGTTCTCCTTTCAAACATGCCTTACTCCTCTAACACAGATGCGTCCAAAAGTCTGGGATTTGTGCCTTGCCAGAAGAACATCTGTGCGGAATTCATCAAAAGGTCAGACACACTGTCCGTGCACCGCCTTCCTGTTCCTGTCTTCCAAAACCAAGCTCTTTGAATACAAGGTTTCATTACAAAGGCACATAGCTTCCTTGATATTATCGTACACTTGTTTTGTCTGAACAACTCAGTTTAGAAGCACAGGTGGGTCTCCACGACTGATTTCCTGTACATAAGAAATCACTGTAAGTAACCAAACTGCATTTCTGCAAGGAGGAAATGGGTCTGGAGTGACTGGCCAAATGGGAACACGGTCAAAACGCTACAGCCATTTGGGTGGAACTATTTGCGGAAAATCTAGAATGAGGTGGTGCTCATCTGTAACGGCCGGCGCTCACTATGAGTTCACAATAAATGTTTAATCATTTTGTAGCAGCAAACATAGCATGAGACCTTCATATTGAGAGGGCAGTGCGAAATGAGTTATTTATCAGACTCCAGAAAAACCAGAACCAAAGTCCAAGGAATAGGTGCTATCACGTATTTTCTCCATCATTCTGCACCAAGATCTGCATATCATGGTATTTAAAGAGTTTTCCTCCCTGATAAATTTCGCATGACTTGACCTGCCAAAATTCACATGGGCAAATTGTTTGCCATTTAGTTGTGCAGAGATCAGAAAAAACTGGCCTCTCATAATGAAAACTTAATTCTTGTTTATTTGGTATTCAAGTCAGTGGGTCATGCAACCAGAGAATGCATCAAGAACCTTCTGCAACATAACTCTCACAATTAACCGAGGCATGGATGTCATTTCGGGGTTGTAACTGTGACCTCTGGTTTGCCTCTTGTGATCATTGGAACTGCCTATGGCACTTCTGTTCTCAGAGGTGGCCAAATGAGTGGCAAGAACACAGGTGCTGCTCAGTGAGAATGAAAGAGTATGAATGAGTGTAACAGAGTATTAGAGTGTAAGTGAGAATGAATGAGCGAGTGTGAGTTACAGTCAGTGCTTAATTTGTAAAATATTAAGTGCCAGGGCTCTGACCACGAGTCCACTGCAGCTTGCACCACCCATCACCCTTGTCATCACTGCCAAAACAACTAGTAACCATCTCTCTCGCCTGTAAGCGTGACAGTTCAGATTATTCAAAGTCCCCAAAGCTAAAGGAATGGCTGGGGAGCCAGGTGTGAGCAATTTTAATGTATATTGTATTCCTAAACAACCGTTGTACAGCTCATCTCTAAATTAGATGAGCAGCTCCAGCTTGTGGTAGACTGTTCTAAATATGCTGTTGACAATTAGGTGCCGGTGCCAGCATCGGAAACCAATTAAGTGCCGGTGCTGAGCACCGGAAAGCACCGACTCAAATTAAGCACTGGTTACAGTGACTGAGTGTAACTCTGAGTGAGAATGAGTGTGCTCAAGTGTGCACAAATACGTGAGAATTAGTGAGTAAATGTGAGTGCAAGTGACTGAGAATGAATGAGTGAGTGTAAGTGCAAATGAGTTTGAGTGAGTGAATGTAAGTGAGCATGTGTGATAAGGGTGTTATGCTTGTGACTCTGCACTTGGCCCTGGCGTACTGAAGGCAATTCTTAGTGTTCCAGGAACCTGTGACAAAATACTGGGGTTGGTATACTGGAGGTAATTTTTGGCATAATGGAAACCCATGGTAAAATGCTGGTAATGGCATAGCAGAGGTAATTCTTGGCCTGTGGGGCACCTGTGGAACAATGTTGGCATACTTTAGAAAATTCTTCGCATAGGGGGCACTCATGGCAAAATGCTGCTGCTATCACACAGGCGGCAATTATTGCCAAAAGGGAGGACAGCTGTGGCATATGGGACGGAGGCAAACATGACATGACAAAATGCTTGTCCTGACATACTGAGGTAAATTTTAACATAAGGCTACCCCATGGTATAGGGACAGCATTAATGACAAATATTTGCATTGGCATATTGCAAGTAATTTTTGGCATAAGGTGGCATCATTGGCAAATGGGGGCACCCATAACAAAATGCTGGTCTTGTTATCCTGGAGGCAAATTTTTATATATGCCCCCCCTCCACCCCAGGTGCATTTATAGAAAAAATGGAATAAACACCTAGTGAACGTCCGATTTCTTTGACTTGGCACACCAGGAAGGGGTGCAAATATTTAGTAAGTGCCCTTTCAGAGCCTATGACTTTTTAGCAAATTTAGGTGAAAATAGTGCATTAAAATGCACTATTCAACCCCATTTATTTCAACATTTTCTTGGGGGAGAACCCTCCTCAACTCCTCAAATTTTTTTTAGCTCTCTTACTTCATTTATTCACAATAATTCAGGCAAAGTATTATGCTGTTACACTTTTAAAGATCAAATCAACACCCTTATATAGGTAGTATATAAAATGGAGATATGTCTTTGTTGTGTTGTTATATTAATCATGCAGTTTTTACGGAACTTCAGTGATGTCAATTATGGTGAATCGAAGCTCATATAACAGAAATTTGCAAAACATAATGCATAAAAAGTGGGTGGCCATAGGTACAAATTCACACTTGTAGGGCCAGAATGCAGCAGTGTCCTTCGTGGTTCGCATGTGGTCCACTGTGAATGAACAAGTGTCAAAACTATGCATAGAATATCACACTGTCGACGACAATAGCCTATTGCCGGTGCTCCCATGAGATGAGGCTTCCATTTCTTTCAGGGATTCAGAAGAAGAGGTCACCTGCATGGAGCAGGCACTGCATTGTCAGTTACACATCAGTCTAGTCCTCCATAAGAAGCGAGAGGGCAGACGTGATGGCTTTCAGCCTCTGTTTGCCACCTACTTCTCAGTTAAGTTTAACTTAAGTTGAACTTAAAATCTTATGAATTAATAAAAATTGACTACGCTAATAGCTTTGACTTTTTCAAAGTGAAACATTTTCCTGACTTCAAAGATAGGCATATGAACTGAGGAGGGAGTAGGGGTCAGTGAAGGATAGCACGTGCAGGGAAACAAGGATTGCATTTTGGAACACCAGTTCTTATTTTTAACGGATAGCATTAACAAGCTATGGGGCATATTCTCAAGGAGCCATCGCCGATTTATCGGCACTTTAGCGCCGCATAAGTGGCGATAGACTTATCGCCCCATTCACAAGCTGGTGCAAACTGCCAACATCGCCAGTTTTTCCGCGATAGCTGCCGCAAAACACATCACCACGGATGAGAGCAACAACTAACGCTAATGATATGCAGAGTAGGCGTTCCCGTGCAAAAACACACGAAAACACCACTTCGCGACATTCCCAACGAGCAGCCAGATCAGCGATGCGATCCGAAAACAGGCGATAAGGCGCGTTAGTAGCAGCTATTCAACACCTGCCTCTCACTGGTGTTGAGCAGGACGACAACCTGCAGCATGAAAGGGAGCCTAGCCTAGAGCCACATCTGAAGACCAACAGATGCCATGGAGACAATGATCATGCAGCCTGGAGACCCAAGAGGGCCACAACACCCACCACAACCACCCCCCGGACCCTCCCCCCCAGGTCATGAAGTCCAGCAGTCAACGGTAGTGGAAAGACAGAACTTTATTACAAATACATAAACAACAAGACGAAAAGCTCAGCCAACACGTTCCATTCCCAACGGGGAACTTCACCAGGGCAACGTGTGGATCCAAAAACTGTAAATACTGCGGGAACTCCCAATACCATTCCATATCCCGAAATAAGTAGGCAGAAACCTGTTGGAGAAATGGTGACAATGGTCAAGCGTCCTCATAGTCACAAACGTAATCTGGCACAGTGTATTGCACTTGGACAAACCGGAATGCATACAGGTACGATGAATCCAGTCCAAACATACTGTAACAGAAGTCCGTGTGCTCGTAACCTCCGCAGGAAAGAAAAGGAAGGTTACGACCACACAAACTTCTGTTACGGTCTCATCATGCAGGATTCATCATACCTGTAAACATCACGGTTTGTATCATCTTGATACCCCTGCACCTTCACTTCCCCCACGCTGTGCATGAACAGCTGGAGACCATGCAAGGGAATTACGCCATAGCTGCCTTACCGCACGTGTCGGGGGCAATTGACTGTACACATGTACCACTTGTGCCCCCTGCCGACCCTGCACACAATAACCGCCACAGAAAGCACATGCATTCCATCAATGTGCAGGCGATAGTGGACCACCGGGGACAGCTCCCCAATGTCGTCGCCAACTTCACAGGCAGTGTGCATGATACATACATCTTCCGACAGTCCATCATCAACCAGCGCTTCCAGGATGGCACCCATGGCAATGCACTGCTCATTGATAAGTTCTAACTGAACACACCACACACCTCAACTCCACAATCACACAACTCACAACTGTGGGAGAGCACACGTAACAAAATCACATACAACATGCCAACCAACAGGCCCAACTACCGGACACGACAACACAAGTAACCGTGGTAACAGGGGACAGATATGTAGACAAACCATCCACAAAGGCTGAGCCCCTCTGCCACACAATTGCAGAATGTGGGGAGAGGTGGGAACCAAGAATGTGCGAAGGAGGCAAGTGACCCAGCAATAAGAAAGGACACAATGCCAAGTGTGGCGGAGATGTGCTGGACAGACTGCAGTATGCAGAGCACAGACAGGTCCATGTGAACATCTACTGCTGGTGTTTGCAGTGTAGTGGACAGTGGACGCAAACAGGTTACCCCAGGCAGTGTGGAAGACCTTGGACATGTAGCCATGTGGTCCCCCCCTGTAAGCCTGAGCGGAGCGGCCTGGGCCGGCGTATGTCGTGAATGAATAGCCCGGGGCCCTGGGTGTGGTCCACTTCCGGGATGGCCACCACAGTAACTACTGCGTGTGCCTCTGTGTCCGCCATATCATGACCATAGGCCTACACACACGTGCCTGACCACATTCAATGGCCGTATTCACACTGGAGACGAGGTGACTACATCCCAAGTCAACCCGCGTACATCTCATCAGCGCATGCAGGCTCGTGTCTGCCAGGGCGGTCCCCCCACCCAGCCACGTGGCCGCCGCCGTGACCGGTGGTGCCTGCGTGATCCTGTGCGCCTGCTGCACCCCAGCCCTGGCCCCCAGACCGATCCACCGCCCAGCTATGACTGCCCGCCCCTGCGCACCCAGGCCTCAATGCTCACCTGCAGCCACCGGCGTGTCTCCAAGAGGGCCCTCCACGTGCCGGTGCAACCCCCTCAGCCGATTGCTGGATTCTGCGCCACAGGCCCCCAGCGCACCCTGCGGCACCGCACCGCGGAGTCATGTGTGTGCTGACTGCTGCCTGCGCATACACTGCGGTACAGCAGGGCTCAAAGTGCAATTCGAGTCTTGAATTGCTGGACGCCGTATCGAGGCCAACGCATCATCGCAGGCTGCACACCCGCTCAGCTCTTCAGGTGGGCCTAACTCAGTGCAACGCAAGTCATCGCCACGTGGCGGTAGGCCCGTGCCGGACGCAGGCCATCGGGTGCCACTAACTCTGTGCAACGCAAGTCATCGCCACGGCCCGTGCCGGACGCAGGTCATCGGGTGCCACTAACTCAGTGCAACGCAAGTCACAGCCCCCTCATGATTGAGTCTCGTGGTGCGGACGCCATCATGTCACCTCCGGCAGTGGGGGATGTGCTGTGGTGGGCCCCTTTTATTGGCAGGGTCACATGTCCCGTGACGCCTGTGCTGGATGGGTGTGGTGTGGGTGTAAACCAGCCCTCGGGGAGTGGCTGTGGCATGCTGACAACTAGACCAGTGACCAGCAGATCACTACGGGGAAGACCTGGGACATGTAGCTGTGTTGTCACCCCCTGTGAGCGTAAGCGGAGTGGGCTGGGCTGGCGTATGCCAGTCCAGCATAGGGGTGTGAACAATGAGCCCGGGGCTCTGGGCGTGATTCAGTTCTGGCCTGGACAAGGAAGTAACCATTGCGTGTGTCTCCATTGTAGTGTCTGCGCCACCCGGACCGCAATCGGCAATGTTGCACCATGTGACCCAAGCCCAACAACATGTGCAAAATGGACGTGAGGGGGAATCAGTGACCCAACATTCATCCATACTGTCATACTTGAAGGTTCATAGACATGACACATCTGTGTGAATTTGAATGTTTTATTCACTTTCATTGGAGTGTAGCAGCTGGAGCAGTACAGAGTCATGCACACCCCACTTGACATTGTTGCCCCGTGGAGGGCCAGCCAGAGTCCATTAGGGACGGACAAGTTCATCGGAAGAGGAAGAGTTCAGTCCGCAGTTTGATTGCTGTGTCATTGGTAACCAAACAGTATATGGCAGTCCATGTCGAGGTCCAAGGTGAGTGCCGCAGAGTGTATCGGGGGACAGTGGAAGGTGATGATGCAAAGGGCCGAACCAAGCAGAAACAGGCCATATGGCGGAGATGAATGCTACCGCTTCCTCATTACCACAACGGCAGTCTCATCCACATCATCGTCCCCTGATGTGTGATGTGCCTCACCTGGCGGTGGTGGTGTTTCGGCTGCAGCACTGTGTGGCACTGACACATCAGGGTCCGGAGGTGGATTGTCAGCCGCACTGTGTGGCAGTGACACATCAGGTGCCGGAGGTGGAATGTCTGCCGCACTGTGGGGCACTGACACATCAGGGGGCGGAGATGTGGATGGTGTAGGAGCAGCAGCATTCATCTGCGCCAGGCCTTGTGGCAGCAATGCCATGATGAGGATCTGCAGGGCATGGTAGATCCCAGCTACATCTCGCTGATGTGCAGCCGTGGCAGCCATCCTTTCCGCCTCCATCCGCACCATGTCCTCCACGAGCCTCCGCATGTGTCCCATCTCCCGGCTGAGATCGCTGGAGCCACTCTGACCAGACAGGTGTTCTTGTCTCCAAGTCAGGACTCCAGCGATGTCAGCCAGGGCTCGTTGGAGACCATGGAGCGGACTGTGGGTGTCCGTTAGGGACTGTAAGTGGTCCCTGATGGGACGTAGACACCCATGGATGGCATCTAGTTTGGCTGCCATGAGGTCGAACCCCACCCGCACCTGATCAGCCATCTCCTTCTGGCCCTCTAACACACGGCGTAGGAAGGCCATGTGTTGTTCGTGGGGGGCTTGGGAGACAGCCGGGGCGGTGGGTGCCTCCTGCTGTGTGGTCTGTGCAGGGGGTGGGGTCTCCTCGATGCAGCTGGGCTGCCCTGTTCCTGGGGGTGGGGTGCCGAGGCTGTCCATGAACTCTTGGAGGGCGTCGGTGTCGAAGGTGGGGAGGTCCTCCTCGTCATCAGTGAGGAGGTGTTCGGTCTGCTCAGCAGGAGTAGATGATTCTCCCTCTGCAATGTAAAGGGGAGATGCAGTTTAACAGTGTGTTCCATGTATGTTCATGCATTGGCCAAGATTCCAAACAGACTGCATGACAATGTACTTTGTGACTGTTTAGGATGTGCTGCCTATTTGAAGCGGGACAGTGGACATATGTGCACCATCAGGGATGTGGGGTTGTACTTGTCCATTATCATGTCACAGTTTCCTGCTGTGCCAAATGTGATTGGCCAGTTTCTACACACAAGGGGCAGCAGTTGTGTCCTGTGTTCTGTTGTGAAAGTGTTGCAGTTTGTACCACATTGTTGTCAATGTTGATGTGCTCTGATTCTTGTGTGTGTGCTGCATTGTGGGAGAGTCGCCCCTGCAGCTCCGACTTTGCTTGGCCTACTCCCTTTCAGGGACTTCTGTGCTTATGCAGTGCTGAGATGTTGCATACTTGGGTAAATTGGGCTCTTGGTGGGAGTTGGGACTCTTGGGCATGGTTTGTCCGCAGATGTCTTGTTGCCGTCAGGGAATGTTTGTGCACGTGGATGTGTCAGTGGGTGACCTGCTCCTATCCGGATGTGGACCACACTCAGCCACCTCGGTGTCGTGGCGTGCAACATGTCATGATGAGTGGCCTGCAGACATGCTCATCGTCATGCAGTGTCACTTGCATTGTCAGTGGGGATCACGGATCCGCAGCTTTGCTGGGTTCAGCACATATGCATGGATTTGTTGTGAAATTGGTGATGTGTGGGGGGGGCCCCTCTGGGCACATTGTGGACGGGGGACTACTTGCTGTTACTATGTGTGCTGCAGTATGGCAAGGAGATCAGGGACATGATCCAGAGTCATTGTGGTTGTGCAGTGTGCTATACTCCATTGTGCATGTGTGCCATTGTGCCCATCTCCCCCCGTCCCCCCAGTCCCTGGTGGTTACTCACCCTGTTGCTGTTGTGTCAGGTCATGTTGAGCATTGTCCGGTCCCCCGACTCCTGCCACCGTCTCCACACTGATGACTGTGGACACCAATTCCTCCATCTCATCCAGCTCCTCCTGTGGCGCAGGACTCCCACCCCGAGTCTGCATTGCTGCTTTGCGGTTGTCTGCGAGTTTCTGCTTGGTTTTGCGCTTCACATCATTCCAGCGCCTCTTGACCTCGTCCATTGTCCTCCTCAGCACTCCGACTGCATTCACCTTGTCCACGATGGACTGCCATATTCCATTTTTTGTTGCCAATGACACAGTGGAGGTGACGAACAGATGTTGATGGTGTTCTATCACCTCCGTAATCAGGATCCTGTTTTCCTGCGGACTGAACCGCGTCTTCCTCTTCTTCTTTTCCTTGCCCTTCCCTGATCCCGAGGTCCCAGGCTGGTCCTCCGTGGGGCTTTGGGGTCCGGGTTGTCCTCTGTACTTGCTCCTGCTACCTCCATTGTGCTTTGCAGTTGTTATGTGTTTTTTTGTTGTTGTTTTTTTTGCTGCTTTTATGGTGACTTTTCCCGCCTGACGTGGGAATTGCAAGCCTGGTGCTGCTTGTCGCCGATTTTTCTATCGCGGTTGGGCCCATCGCAACTTTTTTCACTTTCGGGTTTCCTTTTTTATCGCCGTCGCGGTGGTTGTATCGCGGACATTTGAGGCGTTATCGGGATACTATCGCATGTTACCGCCGTGTTGGGAATACGATGTTGACACAGAGTTATTTTCCCGCAATAGACGGCGATATGAGAAATTGCGTTAGCCTATTTTGGCGATGTTTATAGCACGTTCTTGTGAATATCCCCCCATGAGCATTAATTACCAGAGAACCGAGAAGCACTGTTCACAACTCTAACACTGGTGCCTGAATATATGACGATTAAATGCCAGTCACAGAAATAAAAATCACTGGGAAAGTCTAAAGTTGGTGTTACGCAGAAGTAAAATGCTTGTACATGAGTTGCAGCCCTGAAAATGCCTGTCCATATTTTACTGCCCAGGACAGACTGCCCGTGGGTTACTAGTCACAAAAAGCTTTTTCAATGTGCAGTCTGATGCCCCCTTTATCTTTCCCCACCCTATACCCTTACCTTTAACACGAGGCATCTATAAATCAACCTCCACTGAAGATTTAGATGCCTGAACAAGGGATTCTCCTTCAGCGAATCTCCTGGCTTCTCTGAAAATACTAGGTAGTAGGAATGGGCATTAGTGGAATGTAATAATTGTGCTCTAGGAACACCATGTCGGATGTAACAAGCGTTGTTCTGTCTTTCTGTGGCTCCAAAATGAAAAGGCAGTGCTCCAGAATGTCGATGGAAACAGCCGAATCTCTTGAGTAGCACAGCTACTTGCTCCATCCATGATAAAAAAAAAAGTACAAGTGAACTATATTCAGAAAATTAAAAGCCTCCATAGAGTCTTGGATCCCACAGCAGGAAATTCTTTGAAAAATGTTCTGGAGCATCTATCAGGAACTTATTGTAGCTTCCTGGTCGAATCCTCAAGTGCTACCTCCACAACAGCTCTGCATTGACCTTTTGCCCTTATGTGATGACAGGCCCACTGTGCTTGGGACCAAAACAGCCCTCCTCCTCTCGTCAGCAAGTCCTCATTGCCCCAACATTCCGCAGCACATCCTTGAATACCTTCGTTCTAATATCGAGAAGGTTGCATGTCAGAATATACAGGAGAAAAATATAGTCCTCTCAAATATCGATTACAACAACATTGTGAATGAGAATTTAGAAATGTAAGTATTGCATTACTATTCTTTAAAAATATCTACATACCTTGAAGACAGATTTATCGTGAAGGTATATATATATGTCATTGGCGGTGCGTCCATTGGGGCGCTGGGGCGTTGCCCCACTAATGCCACATGGCCCCAACATCGTTTACAACTTCGTTCCACTTCTAAGTTACAATAACTCACGCTAATTGAATTCCTGGCCGGCCAGTCACCGGGCCACGCCCGAGGCAATCAGGACGCTGAAGGGGGTGGGGCTGCGGCAGCACTCAGGGTTTGACTGACAGTGAGTCAGTGACGACAGCAAGCAAGGGTGGTGACGTGACGGTCTAGCGCACTAAGCGCAGCAGCAATAGTGGTAGTGCGCATGTTCGGGGGGAGTATCCCTGCTCAAGCCAATCCTGGCGCTACTGGAACAGCGTCTGGATTGGCTGAGAGAGCACGCGTTCACCGCGCAGTCTGAGGCATAATAGGCATTGGGTGCCGCGCGTGGGTGGCACTTGGTGAAAACATATGACCAATCACTGTGGCTTATGTGAAGCCATGCAGACAGTGATTGGCCATTTCGTTCATGATGACGACCGTGACGTCATCGCAGCAGACTGCGCCACACACATGACACACCTCCTACTACTGCTCGTGGCTCGTGCTCGGTTGGATTCATTGATTTCATTTCTTTCGTCACCAAAAGAATCCTGATCATCGTTGAGATTGATAGACGTAAGTCAGTGATTCTAGTGTCTTATTTACATATTGTTTTACATGTGCGCGAGGCCGGACTGGAAACCAAAATGAGAGTCATAGGATCCAGGAGGAGGTTGGATGACAGCGGAGGAGCCAGAACTGCTCGTGCTGCCTAGCCGCAGTCTCTCACATACTCTGTTGATTTGTGCCTTGGCATCAAAGGGTGACAGAAGGGTTCAATAACAGTCCAGGATGACGAGGACTCAGTCCACTGCCTGGACGCCATCTTGTATAGTATAGCACTGAGGAGGGCGAGGATATGGCCTTTGCTGTGGGTAAGAAGGAGCTCCAGGCCAGCACTGACACGCGGAACCAGCTCCGCAAATACTCCGGCCTGACCCATATTGTTCCCCCCGCAGGGACCTACAGAATGTCATTCCTGAACAGTAGTACCTCTTGACTCTCCCAGGCAGGCACGTGCAAACAGGGCAGCACTGCCATTGCTCTTTCGTTCTGATCTGTAATACACCACACCCTCCCAGCAAGGCACAAAGCAACACACCAGACATCGCAGCTCTGCCACAGTTGAGCTCACAGCACTCTGACTCACAGACTGCTGCGCCACTATTTTTGGTTCCCAGTGCGGCTGGTTACGCAGTGTTTAGTGTGGAAACCCAGGCTCTATTTGCACTATAGTGCAGTGGGTTCATTGTGCGGTAGATTAGGGTCTACCTATGCTGTAGTACCAGGGCCCAGTGACTAACAGAGGTGCAAGGGTAATGAGTTTGTTTCCACTGCAGGTACACAGTTGGTAGTTGTGCTGTAGTCCAGAGGCTCCTGTCAAGTTGTACTGTAGAGTGGGGCCTTTGGATATAGCTGTCCTGTAGTGCAGCCTTTCGGGGTTAGTTCTTTAGGGAATGGAGTCTAGATATTGTGTAGTGCGAGTGCTGTAGAAGACCACCTGGAACCTAGCTGTCTAGTATGGGGGTCGAGTGTTAGTTGTTCTGTGGTGTGGCCTGCAGGGGTCTGGTTGAGCTGCATGAGTGTGTCTGTGCATGTCCTGTGCTCTTTTGTGCTTTAGCATGCCGTTCTGCTGTGTTCTGTGCTGTCCCGTGTATGCATGCTATGCGCAGTGCTGCACGGTGCTGTGCTCTATTAAGCGCTGCTGTTTTGCATTGCATTGCACTGTGTACAGTGCTGTACTTTAATGTGCTGTGTATTGTTGTGTTATGTTATATTCTGCTTTGATGTTCACTGCTCTAATCGAGTGTCAAGGGGTTTCCCGTATTGAATCGGATGTCCGGATTTGTGCTTTTGTGTGCTATGTTGCACTGTATTGCACTGTTGTATGCTATAGTTTTCTGTACTGTATTGTACGGTAACGTTGTGCACTGTGCTTTTTATACCAGTCTTATGTTTGCTGCACAGTTCTGAGTCTTGCTGGACTGTGCTGTGCTTTGCTACACTATACTTTGTGGTGTTTTACTTGCTTTGCTGCGCTGCACTATACTGCGCACTATTGATGTATACAGCAATGGCCAGCAGTCTGTGCTTTGCTGTACAGTGTTACACCAATCAGCGGCAGCTCTGCCACGGTTGAGCTCACAGCACTCTGACTCACAGACTGCTGCGCCAGTGCTTGCAAACCCTATCCAAGCATACTTTGCTGTCACTGTAATTAATTAGTCTCACATGAAGCACTGACTATGCAGTGCTAAACCTTACAGACAGGTCTGTCTGCCTGTGTTCCATTGCTCTGATCAGCCAACTCCACTTTCTAATCTCTTCCCAGCAACACTGCGACACAGATGCCTGTGCCTTTGTTCGTCGGTTCCGACCTACATCACGCTGTGGTCTCATAGCATGGGGACTCATGGAACACTCCGCCAGTGTTTCTCAGTTCGGGTCAACACCAAACTCTCCAAGACAGTAGTCCACAGGCAGCCCTGATATGCAAGGGCTGATTGAGCTGGCATTGACATACATTTATTTTGTTCCTGCTTGCACCAGCTATTGGGCACAGTTCCGCACATGGCAGCTGCAAGAGCCTGGCTTAAACTTACTTGCCCTGTTTTAATTTTTTACCACTTTTGGCTACATGGTCTTTTGTGTATAGAACTATGGAACATTTGCACGGTTATCTTGCTTTCTGAAATATCCTTGAAAATGCACCATTTGGCCACTCTTTTTTCAAAATTTCCTCGGGGGGACAACCCCCCCCGAACTCCCTTGATATGCTCGGGCTCGCTCGATACGCTCGCTTGCCACAGTGCACCACACGCAACTTTTACGCCTCACCACTTTCAAATGTCACCAGCCGCCACTGATATATGTAGAGTTAAGAATAGTACTTCAGTACTTTCCTCTATACACTTAACTTCATGATATTGCTGTTGTTTGATATTTTAACCATAATATGTTGGTAGGCTGCTGGGCCAGACTGGGAAAAAGCAGCCCTGGCAGAAATGCTCAAACCAGCTCCTCTCCCTCCCTCTCCTCGCTATATCTCTCTATTTCCATCCATGAATTATATCTCTCTCCTTTTCTCCTCTTCCTCTCTGATTGCTTTCTCTCTGCCTACCTCACCCCCCCCCCCTTAGAAGAACACCTGTGCCTGCTGCAGTTAAACCTCTGGGAGCTAGCAAATGACAGAGGCACCAGGAGCAGCCCTAGGCTTTCAAAACTGGCTTCCTATGGTTCCAGCCAACCGGGGTAATGCCGGATGGAATAAAAGGGCAGTCATGTCCTGGCAGAATCAAATGAACAGCTTGATTACAAGGCATAATAGCATCTGGGAATACTATTAATATTATCATCAATAAACCCAAAGCTGCTACAACTCCATCATCCCTTGTTAAGGTAAAATATAATAAATATTTTCAGTTGATCAGGTGCTGATCATCGCAAGATTCATCAATAGCTTCCTTTTGGAAGAGAAGTACTCCGTAAACCTAAACTTGCTATTAGCACTCAAAATCTCTAAAAATCTACTGCTGACCCAGATGTCTTTACAAATTGCAGACCTAGCTCCAGACTTTTGGCCTTGATAGGGTGCATTAAGCATGCATAGTCTTTGACCATCAGTGATTGAGGAGAATTCATGGCTGCAAGGATGTAATCAGAAAACTTAGGCCTAAAGACGAGGTGAGCAGTATATCTTTTGTTTCACTATAATGTGAGAATGGTTTCCTGGGAGTGGGCTACATGTGGGCATCTGTGGCCTGTCCTTTGGGGCTGAGGGGCCACACGCCCTCACCTTTTGTCCCTCACAAACAGTATCTGTCAGGCTGAGCAAAGGTCGGCCTGACAGACACTGTTCATTTTCAGGTCAGGCAGCCAGGAGCTAGACATGCACTAAATGCGCAGGCTCAAGGCTGCCTGAGCTGAACTTTGCTGGGCTGAGAATGTCACAGCTCCTGTGGACGTGACCTCCTCAACTCAGCAAAGGTCCTTGAGGTTCTCCCGCTCAGTGATGAGGGGTAGCGTCACTCATTGCCTCACACCTGGGCACTTCAGTTTTAAGCCCTGAAGCTCCCAGGGTTGTGGTCAATCAGTGATACTTCGTCACAGAGTGGGGTGTAGTCAGCAGTCTCACTGACCCCATCCCACTCTGGGACTGCTGCAAACACAAGAAGATGATGGACAGAGCTCTGAAACTTTTCAGACACTCACCCCCAGCCACAGATCTGGGTTGAATCCATCGTCGTTCTTTAGCTCACTTCGCCACCCCAGTTCAGACCCAGCTATATGAAAATCAGTCTTGACCCTGTGCCTCATGGGAACAGTCCAGCCCGAATTGCCAAGCCAAGTCTTCCCTGGACTGGGAACAAGTATCCTGGGACCGGTTTCGGTGTAACACCCCTCATCAGCCAGGCTAGCTTGATTCCAGTGGCAGAGTGAGCAAGGGACCCTCGTCTGGGCATACCCTGCCAACTTAGGGCCAACAAAGCAAACACAAGAAGATGATGGACGGAGCGCTGAAACTTTTCAGACACTCACCCCCAGTCACAGATCTGGGTTGAATCCATCCTCTTTCTTTAGCTCACTTCGCCACCACAGCTCAGACCCAGCTATATGCAAATCAGTCTTGACCCTGTGCCTCATGGGAACAGTCTAGCCCGAACTGCCAAGACAAGTCTTCGCTGGACCGGAAACAAGCATCCTGGGACCGGTTTCGGGGTAACACCCCTCATCAGCCAGGCTTGCTTGATTCGAGTGGCAAAGTGAGCAAGGGACCTACGTCTGGGCATACCCTGCCAATTTAGGGCAAATAAAGCAAACACAAGAAGATGATGGACGTAGGGACTGCTGCCTAAGGTCAGCCAATGAGGGAAGGCAGCAGTCCCAAGCCTCCTGGGTCCTCCGAGGCAGAGCTGCAGCTAAGTGTGATTTTTTTTTTTTAAATTAATGTTTGGTGCATGCGTGCGTGTATGTTTGAATATTTATTAATTAGTGTTGTGAATGGATGTGTGTGTGTGGGTAGAAGATTTAGGCACTCTGATTTACCTTCGTGCCCTTGCGACTTAAAGTCACCACAAAATGATTTGCATTTGGTACTTTTCTGTAGCATGTATGCTAAGAAAGGAAGTTATTTATTGTACCAATTTTAAAGAATCATAAATTTCGTCATTGCCGGGTTGCATTATATTTTTTAAAATCACTTCCGAACCCGTTTGTCTGCTTTGCAGTTGCATCTTTTTTATGGACATGTATGCGTAAAAGGAAGTATGCGATGCATTAATGAATTATGAGGATCCTTTATTTGTTCACTGTTTTTATTACTCTTTTAAAATGAAAAATATATATTTGTACAAAACCATATACAAAGTAATTTTTAACTTAACGTCTTTCCTTAAATGTGTTTTATATGGACATTCATTGTAAATCTGCTTCAAGGGGGGCTCGTTTAAGGAAAGAATTGTGATTGGTTGTATTTTTAAAGTTTTGTTGTATCCATTTGTATGCACTTTTATGATCTGAACAAAAAAAAGATCGAATAAAGTTGAATTGGAAGCTGATGTGTGTGTGTGCACGCATGTGTATGAATACATGGTTGTGAGTGTGTATGTGTGCGTGTGTGTACCTTCCGCCCCCCTCCCTCCTACGTCCGCCAATGCATATGGGTATTTTAAAGTTTAGTGATCTGTGGCATACATTAAAACATTTAAAACTTGAATTCATTAAATTACAAGATTGTAAATATTGGGGGATTTAATTCTTTTCAAAACGTCGGAAATTTAATATGTAGGCCAATGCTGATAGTTGGAGCAGATGGAGGACTTATTTGGAATTCATCGGGAATTTATAAAGTACCTTTGAGAAGGTGTAGTCTGTGTTTCCTCATGGCAGTTTCTGTATTTATAGTGTGATGCCCAAATAATTCATGTACAAAAACATTGTCTCGTATTAAATGTAACAAGCCTCCATTTAGGCATGTAAAAATGTGCGGCCACTTTGCCAATTTTTTTATTTGTTTTCTCCGTGTTGGGAATATATTTTGTTTTTGTAGAAGCGCCAGATCTTTTGGGGTGTAACATTGCCATCCTGAATACAAATTTACTCCTGCTCTTCCAAGGATGGAAACGTGCCTGGCTGTTGGCTTGTAAATAGAACACACTCTAAGGTTTGTGGGTTTTCAGCTACGTGGGACACCCACCACCTGCCCCGTGATGCACATTCAATCACATGTAATATTACTCGATATTGCCTTACAATTCCATCAAAGAAATCCCTTGAGAAGTGTGAAATCACCTTTTTTAATCGAAAAGTCATTTTACATTTGTAATTGGAACCATTTGCACGCCTGAGATGAACTGAAATGTGTAAATACCTTGGTAATAGAGCGCAATGCTGAAAGCTGTTGCAGAAGCTAATTGTAGTAGTTAATGTAATTTTTGGATTATGGCAAAATATCTTCATCTGGAAAATTAAGAAAATAGGATTCCAAGCGCCTGTGGATTTCTATGAGGATCCTTCAGGTGCCATAATATACAATGTATAATTCCCCATAGGCCCATTGTAGCGGGGTTGCTCTTGATGAATCAATAAACTGTGTTAGAGTATCAAATACGATTTTTGAAAGCAATAACTTGAAACATTTTGTCCTAAATTTCACATAACAATGACCTAGCACGAAAAATGCAACAGAGTTTCAAAGTTTCTGGTGTGCACATACAGCACTTGGCTTTGCTGTTTCCTGCTTCTTTTGTCCTGAAACACTCCCCATGGGTAGATGAGATAAACACATCTTAGTGATAGCTGCCATTACATGGAAAGGTTGTAAATTTGAAATATTAATCTCTGCATAGAACAATCCCGATGACAAAAAATATATAATATTAGAACAATAATGATATAATAATATATGCCACTCCCTTGATATACTCCTGAAACTGTGGTTCAATACTATTCACCCAATTACTCTGAAGGCGCTCTGCTACACTTCAACAGGGGGTTCAGTACTCTCTATAAATGTTGTGGCTGAGTTTTTTTCTTCTTCTGCGAGCCACTTAAAACCCTTGTAGTTGTTAATAGGTTTGCTGTCAGATTGTGAAATGTTGAGTCTTCATTGTGCCGCTATATATGGCACATCCTAGTCTCCATGGAGTGATAGCAATACAGTATTTACACTATGGGTTAGCTGCTACTCTGTGGACATTCTGTGGATAGATTTCAAAGTGTAAGATGCCTGGATGATGAAGATGTTTTCTGTGTGCATTGCTGTTTGCAATATATTGGTACACAATAAGACTATCTTCCCGCTGTGATCCATTTCATCATTGGTTTTATCATTTATTTGTTCTGTTGTTTTCTGAGTCGAAGTTCAGAGTTTTAAACATGGGAGTCTAATGTTTTGTCTTGTGTATGCGTTTATAAACAAACCTCTCTTTTCTTAGAGTTAGATTGTTGGTGACTGCCTGCATAGAATCAGAATATTTGGCTGTGGTATCTTCTCTGTGTGGCTTGTGGTGTGTTACCTTTCACGTTTGTTTTTTCTCCTGGTTTTATGATATTTCTACTATTTATGGAGGTTACTTCAGCACTGATTGGTGCTTTAAATGGAAAATGATGAGGCTGTGATCTGTCTAGATGAGTTGAGATGTGGTTTGTGATTCATGCCAATGCTAATTTGTTAGTCCCAGTTTGAACTGGTGTCTAACAATGTGCTACTTATGAATCATTTGGGTTAGTCAGGGGAATCTTGCTGAGCCAAGCAATACATTGTCATTGCAAGTTTTCCATTTTTTGGAGATTTTAATGTTTAAGGGTTTGCATTTAGCTATCATTTTATAGATCTCGGGGACTGTAATTATGCCAACAAGTGTCCTGAATGTTAAAATGCTTATTATTGGAATGCAATCAAATCTGCGTTCACTTTTAGAAGACATAGTAGTATTGCAAATGCATTGTGCAATGAGAAGAAGAGTTGTTGGTGGACACATTGCATATTATTATGAGTGGCCTCTTAATTCCAGTGAGGTCAGTAACAGAATTTACCGGCTCCATCGGAATTATGAGATCCACAGTGTTTCCGCAGATTTCCTATTTGTGTGTGCAAACATCCGGGGGGAAATAAGGAAATACTGGTGGATCGGACAACAGAATTACTGATTGTTTCACTAATGCATCATTTCTCATGGTCCAACTTTTACTGAATTTTGATTTTTTTCCACTCCCAGAGTTACTGATAACCCCCAGTGTTGGTAACTCTGGGTGAGGAAAATCCAGACCTTTTTCAGGGCACTCATAATGAGGGCATAGCCTGAGTTGAATTAGGAGATAATGTATATTGGCCATGCTGATCGATAGTCAAAGAAAATTGGCTCAAATTTCAATGTATTCAACCAGTGGTATCTTCCTTTCCATGCACCTGTTTTAAGCTCTGTTAAGGCATGCGTCAACATCTATAATCCTAAAATGTTGGTATATATTCTCTTTCTATAAGTTACAACTATAAAGTTGTGCAACACATTACTTTGTGATCTGCAAGAGAAACGGTCACTCGAGCGCTCATCACCTCTCGTATTGACTATGCCAATGCGCTGCATGCTGGTTTTCCCGGCTATCTATTAGACAAACTGCAGGTTGTTCAAAACACAGCGGCCAGAACTCTTCTCAACCTCCCTAAGTGGATCAGCATTAGGCAGCACCTTTGTAACCTGCCGGGCTACCTGTGAAAGTACGGGTTGAATTCAAGTGCCTGGTAATGGCACATGCTGCTCTCTACGGGCTGGGTCCAGTGTATTTAAGGAAACGCTTTCAGTTCTATGCCCCCACCAGGCAACTGCGCTCTTCTACAATGCTGAGGGCATGCACCCCAGATTCCGCCTTAAAAGGACAGATGGCAGCTCCCTGGCCTATACGGCGGTGGCGGCCTGGAACACACTCCCGTTTGACTTACGTAGTCTTCAGGATCCCCAAAAATTTAGAAAGAGACTTAAAACTTTTCTTTTCAATTGCGCCTTCTCTCCTTTCTCTGCTGGTTTTCTTCTCCCTTTCGCTATTTCCACTTTGGGCTCGCGCCGGGACACTCTTTGAGTAGCTATGGGTGTTATAAACTTCTATAACATACCATAACATTCCATCGTAAGGCTGTGATGATTATCATTATGAGAATGATGACAAAGGTGAAGCGGCAGATGCAGCTTCTGTGTGCTATGCATCCTCAGTAAAGCGATGTGGGATATAAAAGTTCAGGATATCAGACATCACTATGAGACTTTGTGATATGAAACTGTTATGTGGCTGTCTCATATAGATCTGTGGTAGGAATTAGTGCTGTAGAAACGTGTTAAAGAGAATCCCAAGGGATAGAATAACACTGTAAGAATGTTTAAAACATGGCTTTGTAATATGAATTGTTTTGTTATTATAAGGCTCGTTAATATAAGACGCTGATCTTCACATTAATGTCTATATGGCTTTCTGATATAAATTAATATTAAAAAATAATAGTATTTTCCTGAAAAAGGGAAAGAAAGAGCATCAGATGTTGCTGAGATGATACCTTTAGGTTGCTAGTTCTGAGGACATACTTTCTTCCTAAAACAGTTATGATGCAATTGAAACAGATCCTTGCGTGTGCCTTCATTTTAAAGTGGCTAGTAATCATTAGGGAATTACTGCACCCGTGAATGACCGATATCACAGGGACAAGTAATTCCTAGGTCCTGGGTTCCGATTACAAGATTTGGTGATGGCAAGGAGGCATAACAAAGGAAATTTCTGCATTGATCTCTCCAGTTGCCCCCATTACTGGGCACTTCTCACCATCACTATTTTGCCAGATTTTTCTGGTGAAATAACAATGAGGAAATATGTTACAAGTGGGTATTTCCTCAAAACTCAGACTCCTTGTTTGCAGGTAACTCCAAAATTTTGGCCACATTCTTATTACATTTATAAGTCTAAAAGGTAAATGCAGACCTGGAAAAAAATGGGAAAGTTGGAGCAAATCGTTTCTTCTTGACATATTCACTCTCATTGCATTTTCCAGTATTTCTTGTGCCATAAGGCGGTGTTGTATATGTAAGGCTCTGATATATAAATTATTATTGTATATCTCCGGATTTGAGAATATGATATGTACCCTTATTACAAGGATGTGTTTTACAGGGTTCTGAGGTATGCATAGTGTTATAAGGGGGCGTGATACATGGCTCTGTTATATGAATCAGCACTTTAAATCTGTGAGACATGGCTCTCAGCTGTGACTTAGTGCTGTATGGTTGTGTGGCAAAAAGACTCTGTGCCAATTGCACATTAAAAGAAACTCAATCACTCGATTCCCTGTGGAAAAATGCAAGCAAGTAGTGCATTTATGGTCTTGTCTTATTTAGAGAGGAATGACGCTATCCTCACATGTCTGTTCAAAACTGCTCCTGTCTTGTCAAAGCGATCTTGCAAGCCTCTGGCAAACTGTTAGTGGGTAACTGAAAAAGAGGTGATATTACACACTTAGGACTCAGCCTTCACTGATTTCATAAGGAAGCAAGAAGTGCTCCTAAAACATGCTACCG
This sequence comes from Calotriton arnoldi, assembly GCA_963921515.1. Lineage (NCBI taxonomy): Eukaryota > Metazoa > Chordata > Amphibia > Caudata > Salamandridae > Calotriton > Calotriton arnoldi. Next base: position 427,367 of record CAWUFW010001822.1, read on the forward strand.
GAATATATTCACAACTAAGCCAATGCCAGAATCAAGTTCCTAGCTATTCTTGAAATCCCCAAAGTGAAACAAGCATTGGCAAAGACAAGAAGTCTGGCGTTGGCTGCCTGCCTTTTTACGTTGTCATTGATTGTTTTGTTTTGTAATGATTTTTGCAAAACTTTATTGTCAGGGAAGCTGCTCAGCCCTCGTCAATCCAATAAAATAGAAAACTTTAGCAAAAGGCAAAAATATTTTTTGGTCTCAAAATCCACACATTGCCATAGTCGGCCCTGGCACTGAAGGCCACAACCTTTTGTGTTTATGTGCTGCTTGTGGAATGGCTAGGGGTGGGCGGAACTTGCGGAGTTTTTCTCCGTGGAGTTACCCAAAATCTCTGCATGACTCCGTGGAGTTCTGTGAGCGGTGGAGTTGTGGCACGTCGCGATGCTCGCGCTGATTTTTAGTGACAGGAGGTTGTCCCGTGCTATAAAATCAGCCCGAATGGCACCATGCGGCATGCCAGAGGGTGCTGCTTCTTTCTGTCACTCAAGTAGATTTCTACTCAAGCAGCAGCTTTCTCACCGCAAGCGGCAGCTTTCTCAACACGAGTGGTAGCGACTTGTTGCGACCCTCGCATTGATCAATCTCACCAGGAGGTGATCTAGCACTTGATTTTCTCACTCGTGCTCGCCAACTTACTGTTAGCAAGCCGCGTATGAAAAAAAACTCCGCCTCGCAGCGGTTGGCGGAGGTTTCCCAAAACTCCATGCTCGAAGCAGATTGCAGAGTGGACAAAACTCCACAAACTCCGCCGGACGAGTGGAGTTTACTGCCTCCCTATAGAAATGGCTAAATGGTGTCATTCATAGTTAAATTAGCCAGTGGCTAAAGTGGGCTGCCCCATGCTATTGAGGATAGAAGAAAAATGTGAATTAAATAACAGACGAAGAATGTCCCTAAGCTTTGGGAATGGCTACGAGAGAGTCTAAGGCAGTTTCCTTCTCTGCCCTCCTTCAGAAGAGACCTAAGACTCATACCCTTTAAGGTCTTCCTTACCCACTAACTGTTTAATCTCATGGAGAGAGCCTCCCACAAGCCCCTCCCCACTGCCTCCCCGATGTCCATTCTTCATCCTCCTAGTAAGTTTTTGGACTGCATTTGTTCCTTCTAACTGTATGTAATCTGCTCCACTGTATTTACTATTACAATGTGAAGTCCTCAAATGCCTCCAGCGAATGTCTGTGCTAAACAATCCCATAAATAGATGCATGCATACATAAAAATAATAATTTCTCATGTGAATGAAAGGATTAATTAATATGTGATATAAAGAGGCGCTTCAAGTCTCTGTGATATGATGCTCTGATATCCATTTCCTGTACTGGGCTTTATTATAATATGAGCTCTCACTACAATGCGCTGTCATAGAAGGCTGTTAAATGCACTCTCATTTCAAAGCTTTTTTTTAAGAAGGTGCTGCAATGTGAGACATAATAAAAAGGCTGTGTGATCATTGGTACGAGGATTTCTGATATGCACCAACACTAACAAACTGTGTTATAAATGGTTTTAAGAAGTGTAAGTATAGTGACATAAGGTGTTAACCCACACTGTAAGGATGTGTGAACCAAAACTGTGATGCACTATATATTTGAAAGACTGTGTAATACAAGGGTGATGTTGACACACCCTCAACAATCATAACTATAAGTCAATGTGAAAGGGTGGGCATAGCTGAGATCTGAACAGTGCATAATTTGTAAAAGAGTAATTCCTGGAGCCCAAGTTTTGCTCAAACGGCCACGACCGGCACTATCGAAGGTCGGGGTGCTGAATACCCAGGCTGTGTAGTTTTGATTTCACATCACCCCTCTTTAATCAACCAAAAGACACTCCCTAGCCCTTTATATCACTCTTGCAGGCTATTTTTCATCCTTTCTTTCCCCATTTGTCACCTTTTCTCTGCACTTCTCTTACTCCTTTCCCCATTTTGTTTTTTTCTCTCCGGATCTGGATCAATATGTGCCAGTCCCCAAAAATAAGTGCTGGTGGGCCCTGCCTGCAACCAACAGCTCAAATTAAGCATTGTATCTGAGATGTAGAAGGCCCTGGTGTCACCGAAGTGACAATCTACATCACCAAATCCTGGCTACTTCATGCCATTAAGCAAAAGAAGACAGTTCTTACTGGAGTGCATGGGAAATTGGGTGCCTGTTGTAATGGATCAGGTGCCTTTAAACAAGGAGCTCTGATTTGATCCTTGCAAATAAACGTATTTGCTTTTGGGGAACTGGATGTATGCGTTCAAGCAACTGGAGCAGCAGCAGTGCCTTGGGCTTCCCTGCCTCTGCCTTCAGAAGAGATTATGTGTTCTGGTAGGATCTAACCTTTGTTGCAGGAGGGCTATCTTCTGTAGAGATAGACTGGTACAAAGCAGTGCAGTCCAGCACTTCTCAGGGAGAAAGGAGTTCTGGAAATGCAGTGGGAACAGGAACCTGGGTGGATGAGTGCAGCCTTGACGAGTTTGTGTATTGGGAAAGGTGTGCGACCACATAGTGACAGAAGTGTAGTAAGGGTTGTGCATTGGCCTCTTCAAGCACCCCACCCCTCCTTCCGACCCTAGTGGTGAAAGACCTCCACAGTGAGAGGCCTGTGACTAAGAGTTTCTCGTATCTCTTTTTTGTGGCTGTGCTATGGGTTGATGGCTCTCGCTTGAACGCTGTGTGGAGAAAGTCCCTTCCCTCCTCTAGACAGGTACTAAGTCTGTTTTGTAGTCCTGGCAGCTTGCATCCTGCTTGAACTGGATTGTGGGGCTTCTCCCAGCCATATGCGGCCAATCTCCTCCTCCCACACTTGGTTCGGTTCTTTTGGTTCTGAACAGTCGTTGCTGTTTGCGTTTGATGCCCCATCCAAAACTCGTATTGTTCTATTCCGCTTTCATCGTCTTCCAGCCACACACATTCATCTTATCCTCCTAACCATTCATTGCACCTCATTCTGGGCTTTCTCTCTGCAGTCTCCGAGTTTGCTGTTGTGGTGCTCCGACTCACACAGACTCACCATCATGCACGCACACACACACAGCATCTCACCAACAAACCTGCATCACACTAAGAGACATATATAAGACCATCATAGTATTCACATTCTCTCTCACACACACTAATACCGCTCACTTTCTTACTCACCCCAATACCATCACACCACTCACACATCACACACATATCACCACACATATCACGTGTTCTATATACCTCACATATTACCACAGCAGGCCCTACACCACATCACCCATACACACTCTCACACACACCTAGACACACTTATGCTGTGAGGAAATCTTTCACTGCTGCTGCACATGGGGTTACCTGTTTTGTGCCGGTGGAAGTGTGCGTAGATGCCACATGGATTGCTAATGTTGTGTTTACTTCAGAGACTTGTATTGCCCGCGCATGCAGTGCGGCTCCTGCCTGTAACAATGCTAATGTATGTAGGGGAGGGATTAAGGGAATCTGACCCTATTGCTGGACGTGCTGCGACTGTTCAATAAATGTGTATGTATGTAAAGAAATGTTTGCTGCTGCTACATGTACGATTATTGTTGGGGACACGGTTAGGGAATCTTGCATTTCTGCTGTTCATGTCATTGACTTGCTGACTGTTAATGTAGCAGCTTTGTAGATTTCTTTTTAATCTACGCAAGCTGCAGCAAATTGCTTTGTCAATGATCGTGTTGATATATTGCATGTCGTTGCCCTGCTTTTTGAGTCTAAAAGTATTTTGTTGTTTTACTTGTTACTATTCTGGTGGCTCTGTCTGACAGTATTAATATGGCTCACTTATTGCAGTGCTGGGTGAAACACTACTTGTGCGTCAAACGTATCTTTTTACCTCTGCTAGTCTAGTAAATAAAGCTTTGGTCATTTAAATATGTAACACTTCTAACTATGTGAAGCAACCCAATAATTTCATACTGAGATACTTCACTTTACAGGACACTCAGGGCAAAGCTAATCAAATCCTCACATTATATCGGATTCCATCCATCACTCTCTGCAGGCTTGCACATGGACTCTTGCAGGGGTCCAGTCCCCTTTTGAGGGTCTGTACATAGTTTTACATTCCAATCTGGGCTCTGACAGAATCTCTGAAAACTGAATAAAGCCCCTTGTGCCTCGGTACTGGAGTGTAGGAAGGTCCCCGGGGAAAGTGTGTGTGTATGTGGAGGGGGGCAGTGAAATGTTAGCGGGGTCAAGCACCGCAGGCCTCGGGATCAGAGACTGCGGCCAGGGTCTCACTGTGGATGGGCAGAGGGTAGACCAGGCACCGGCGAGTTCACCGCGAGACGCCTGCTTTCATTAGTGGCTTGGAATTAACCCATAATTACTGCCATTTCTTATGGCCTGGGGTCACCAGGACGCCTGGGTCTGTCTACAGCGTTTACTGCGCGACATTCTTACAGCAAGTGATAACATGGCAAAGAATATTTCTCTGAGGTGGTATTTTAAGCCGTACGCGTCATTACTTCCAAGATTTTCACCAATCAGTGAGCGGGAAAATAAAGTAACAGCGTGCGAATTGGTCCCGTCACATCTCAGCCAACCCCTTTTCTCTGTAGTGTGACCGAAAACCCTCATTTGTTCGTCACCTCTCCAAATAATTCACACGTTGGCTACACTTCACTTCAAGCACAGGAGTCACATAGATGTACTTGTGCGCGTCACGGAACTGTTATGCAACAAGGTGAAAGTACAGCCTCTTTTATCCTCCTCAGCGGGCCCGTGGCACAAGTGAGTTGCTTTTAGTGTGGGAGAAGAATTTAGCGCGCACGAATAGACAGTGAGGAACTTTGAAGACACGTGGGCAGACAGTGGGTGGAGCTTGGAGGGCACGTGCCCAGTGTGGGAAACTTGGACCGCTCAGATAAATGCATTGCATTTGCAACTGGTGTGGAGGGCACTTGGACGAGCAGTGTCTGAAGAATGGAGGGCACACAGAAGAAGAGACACAGTGTGAGGCTCTTCCAGTGCTTAATTTGTAAAATATTAAGTGGCATGGCTCTGACCAGGAGGCCACTGCAGCTTGCACCACCTATCGCCCTTGTCATCGCTGCCAAAACAACTACTAACCATCTCTCGTGCATGTAAATGCAACAGTTCAGTTTATTACAGGTCCCCAAAGCTAAAGGAATGGCTGGGGAAGCAGGTGTTAGCAATTTTAATGTATATTGTATTCCTAAACTACCGTTGTTCTGCTCATCTCGAAATTAGATGAGCAGCGCCACCATGTGGTGGACTGTACTAAGTATGGTGCTGACAATTAGGTGCCGGTGCCGAGCACCCGAAACCAATTAAGTGCCGGTGCTTAGCACCGGAAAGCCCTGGCTCAAATTAAGCACTGGGCTCTTCATGCACAAGATTAGAATGCCCTGAGTTTGGGACAAAATGACAGCACGCCAGACAAACGTGAAGCTTCTTCAACGTTCAAGGGCGCCAAAGCCCAAGCACTGAGGCGCAATTCAGCTCTCAGTGTTGACATCTTGGATATATTGTCGGCCATTTGGTATATTTGCATATAGTTGTGCTGTATGGTGTAGTGGCATAGATACTCTGCAATAGTGCATATCGAACATAGCTTCAAATTTGCCTGAACAAAGTTGAGAGATAGGTGCTACTGAAATGATGGAAATGCATCCTACTAAATTATAAATTCCCCTCATCTGTAGGGCCGTAGAGAGGAAAAATTCACTATCCAAACGAGCATCTGTAGTAAAAAATATACTGCTTTGTCGTTTGTGCTGGAAAGGTCTAAATTCTCAGTTAGAACAGTTATCAAAATGTTATTTGTCTTGAAGCTGGTCAAAAGAATACTACTATTGGAACACAGCGCCCGTGGTAGATGAATGCAACTAAACCCCTGAACTGAATAGTAGAATACACCTTCCCTGGGGTTTCAAATAAAGTGCCCTGAATGCACAGGGTTTCAAGGTTTCATGAAAAGTCTGAACGATTCATATAAAGTTTGGTAGAGCGGACGAATATGTCATAAATTGACAGTGCCTTTGCCCTGTCCCTTAAAATTCGTGGTTCTCTTGCTCTATTTCAAGTTGGGGGAGGTGCTGAGTTATTGACGAAAGAGGCTCAGCTGGCTGTGCTATCAGACGCATCTGCCATGGCCGCCCTTGTACCACTGGTTCATCGGTCCCAGTGATGGTGTACATGCCCTATTCATAGCACGATTACCGTAATTTGTCCATTCCAGGACCACCATTTGAGACTTGGTGATCCTGAATAGGGAAATTGCACAACAGGACCCACTCATAGGGCCACAGATATTTTGTTCTGCAAGAACAAACTCATGCTTCGGAGTTTTCTCTTGCAGAAGAAAATAAGTTGGTGGGCAGGTACATCAAACATGGCAACACATCAATGTACCACACCTTCTGTGGAAATGTTGTACCAGTGCAACACTGAGATTCCACCTGATGGGGGATCTCTAACTTTGGCAGGTTGTTATTCATATTGGGAACACAGCAATGGTGGGGTATACATCCAACAGAACCACGGAAATGAATGGAGAAATAAAATGTATCTGGGGCTTCAAATAAAATGTCCTGAATGCAGAGGATCTTCAAAATTTCATGAAAAACCTAATAAGGTCATTATGAGTTTAGTGGAGCAGAAGATCTTGCTATAAATTGTTGGTGTTCCCTTTCTATCAAACCCGTGGTTCCTGAGCTCTCTTCAGAGTTGGGAGAAGCGCTGTGTTTCTAATGGCAGAGACACAGTTGGCGCTGCAATTGGAAGAATCTAACCAGATGGTCCATGCATCACAGGGCCATCAGGTCCTGGTGACAGTCGCCCTGCTGTAATTAGAGTGGGGTGACCGTTACATGCATTTTGATATTGCAGGACCAAATACTTGTTGAGTGTTGACATCAAACATGCTAGTCAGTTCTCTTCCACCACTTGGAAACAATGCATGTTTCTTGAATGATGGCAGCTTGGCATTACATTTCATAAAGATGATGATGGTGATTCAATGAGTCATATGCCCATGGACATGAAGACTGCTTAATAGGTATCTCTATATTTAGAATCAGAGGAGGTCTAGTTCACATGTCGCTGTCGTCCCAAGTCTCCTTATATCATTGGGACATTTTAAAGCTTTTGTATGGTCGAAAGAATCTTTGCGTTACTTTTATAACTTTCCCATTCAATAACAACTTCCTTGAATTAAGGGCTCAGCAACAATGTCATTGTATATGGACCAATGTTATAGTTTGAAGAACCAAGTCCCAAATGCCGTTCTTAGTGGTAGCTCATAAACCTCACCATTTTGAGTATGATTGTAAATCCAAAGCATTTATTTATGGCAGGTGAAATGATTTTAGTTCACTAGCCACCAATGATACTTGCCTCTGGGTTGAACTGGGTGTCATTAATACCACAGATATACACCAAAGCACAACTAAGCGCCTGATTTAGAGTTTGGCAGAGGGGTTACTCGATCACAAATGTGATCGATATCCCGTCAGCTGTATGACAAGTGAATTATATCCAATGGCCCTAAGTCTCGATAACGTCCATTTTAACAAGCCATTACTTGCTTTGAAGTCGTAAGACGTTCCTGGTAGATTAATTGTAGACACCTTCTCCCAAGACTGTATCCAAAAATCAGATCAACTAAATTTGGTCACTTCAATTCGGCAGGTGCCTCCATCTTGTTCTCTGCACTGCTGCATTGCCCAGTATGTGAATATGTCACTGATCCCTGGAAACAAAGGCCTGCATTCCCTTGATCCTCGTGTGAGAAAATCATCATCTGCAATCTACATCTGTATCTGTAATCTTTGGGATCTTGGTGAAGATGTCTACACTGATTAGTACCAAGTAACAGTAATACACAATCTTTAAAAAGAGAGGCTGTTATTGAACAGGTCCTATTTTTTGAAAAACTGAAATTTCAGGCCATCTGTGTTTCATTCTTCTACGGAGCTTCAAAAAGAGCTAAATACGTATCAGGAATTATGCTCAATATACTTGTGGTACCCCATAATCATAATGCATTTACATGGGCTTCTGAGATAAAAGACTGGATATAATAATGTTGACAAAGATGAATTGTATGACACACAGCTACATGTCCCACAATCAAACGCAAGGCTACAAAGTAAAGGCTACTTGAGCCAAGAACTTCACTTGTAAGTGGTTTGCTGGCCTGGTGGTGTAGCACCCCGTTCTCTTGTTTTTGAATCTGCAAAATGGCCAGACCGGCCTCGCCCCCCAGTGCACTTGTCTCTTTTGCCCTTTAATCAGAATCCTGGTTGGAGCTGTGCTCTTCATCTCTTCATACCCAAGATTCCAGGTAAGTGTTACATTCCTTAATATCAAGGGTTCCCTGCATGGCACATATCTTGGGCAGTGGTATCAATCAAATCAATCAATCAATCAAATCAATCAATCAATCAATCAGACATTTGTAGAGCGCACTACATACCCGCGAGGGTCTCAAGGCGCTGGGAGGGGGGGGGGGTGCCGCTACTGGTCGAACAGCTAGGTCTTGAGTAGCCTCCTGAAGGTCAGCAGGTCTTGGGTCTGTCGTAGGCTCAGTGGGAGGGTGTTCCAGGTCTTGGCGGCGAGGTGGGAGAAGGATCTCCCGCCGGTGGTTGTTCTTCAGATGCGAGGGACGGTGGCGAGTTCGAGGCCGGCGGAGCGGAGCTGGCGGTTGGGGATGTAGAAGGAAAGTCGTCTGTTGAGGTAGGCTGGGCCGGTCTTGTGGAGTGCCTTGTGTGCGTGGATGAGGAGCTTGAAGGATATCCTCTTGTTGACGGGGAGCCAGTGCAGGTTTCTCAGGTGGGGGGAGATGTGGCTGGGGCGTGGTACGTCGAGGATCAGTCGTGCAGAGACATTTTGGATGCGTTGCAGTCGTTTGATGAGCTTGGTCGGGGCTCCCGCGTAGAGGTCGTTTCCGTAGTCGAGTCTGCTGCTAACGAGGGCCTGGGTGACTGTTCTTCTTGTATCTGTCGGGATCCACCTGTAGATCTTGCGGAGCATGCGGAGGGTGTTGAAGCAGGAGGAGGAGACGGCGTTGACTTGCTTGGTCATGGAGAGCGTTGAGTCGAGGATGATTCCCAGGTTGCGTGCGTGGTCGGTCGGTGTCGGGGGTGCCCCAAGTGCCATCGGCCACCAGGAGTCGTCCCAGGCTGAGGGGTTGGAGCCGAGGATGAGGACCTCCGTCTTGTCCGAGTTCAGCTTCAGTCGGCTGATCTTCATCCAGTCGGCGACGTCCTTCATTCCTTCGTGGAGGTTGGATTTGGCGGTGATGGGGTCCTTGGTGAGGGAGAGGATCAGTTGAGTGTCGTCGGCGTAGGAGATGATGTTGAGGTCGTGCTGTCGGGCGACGTGTGTGAGCGGGGCCATGTAGATGTTGAACAGTGTCAGGCTGAGGGAAGAGCCCTGGGGTACGCCGCAGATGATCTCGGAGGCTTTGGATCGGAATGGGGGGAGGCGGACGCTCTGGGTTCTGCCGGAGAGGAAGGAGGTGCTCCATTCCAGAGCCTTGTCTCGGATCCCTACCGCGTGGAGGCGTGCGCGTAGTGTGTGGTGGCAGACAGTGTCGAAGGCGGCGGAGAGGTCCAGGAGGATGAGGGCCGCGGTCTCACCGTTGTCCAGCAGGGTCCTGATGTCGTCGGTGGCGGCGATGAGGGCAGTCTCGGTGCTGTGGTTGCTGCGGAACCCTGACTGGGAAGGGTCCAGGATTCTGTTTTCTTCGAGGTATCGGGTTGCTATTGTATCAAGGTTGACTTACTCCACATAGCACTTGCTTGGCAAGGTGGTGGCTCCTCCCTCCAATGACAACACAGTCAAGCATTAGCCCTACTGTATACTAAAATGTCCATGGTAAACGAAGTGCCTTAGCGCACAATGCAATACAACCTCTAATTTCTGTTCAACTCTAATCAGCAAAAAGCTGGTGCTCGGCCCAACAGCATGCAGCAAATTCAAAGGAGGGTGCAAGTTCCATGTTCAAGGACTCTGAATGTGGAACTCTCTCTTCACAGACATCCACACTGAGGCACCTGCCAGCTTTCAGTCACTGCCATCCCATGTGCTTCTGTCAGAATATCATCGTCAGAAATATCACCTCTCATAAATATTGTGTTCAAAACATTGTGTACAAAAATATTGCCCAATGGAGTGCAGAATTTCTATTATTATTTTGTCCTCTTAAACGATATTTAAGACACAATATTTCCGTCAGATGATATACTGTCTATGACATTCTACTACCACACCTCGTAGGGTTCATTCACAAAGTACCTTATGATCACATATTTATATCATCATATGGGACGTTGGAAGCACCTCATTCACTAACTACCCCTATTGGAAGCATCTTATACACATCAGTGTACCTGTCTTCCCGGGAGACCAGAGTTGTAAAATGTCACTAAAGCTCTTTGCTTAACTGTGATTAATGTATATTCACCAATAGTGTAGAATAGCATGTAAAGAAAGCAGCATAGTTTTGAATTTCAATTATTAACTCACCTCCCTTGGTCACAAACAGTCCAGTCATGGCATTGTTATAGCACTGCTCATGGCTGAGTTGAGATCTATTAGCCTACATAGATAAATGTGTTAACAAGCGCCACATGTGGCTCTAAGTGAATAATCTTAGCCAACCACCAGCATGACTTGCCCAGAACAGTTTCCAGAATTTGTCAACCAAAATGTATTTTTAAACATTGGGACCAAAGAATTTATTCTGCAGCACAATTTTACATAGATTTTTTATAGATATTCATTAAGTAGTCAAATATTTCAAGAGCTGGTACTGTAAAAATAAAAGTATTTATCTTCAATAGTCAATCACATGTTAAAGTAGGTACAACAAATTCTGTTTTAACAGATGACATTCGTTGAGGCAGTGGTAATTGTACGTCTTTAGGACGCCACCAAAAATGGGTGGTGAGGCGGGTGGAGGGAACGCGGGAAGGAGAGCGCATGGGAGGGGGACCACGGGAGGGGGGGGGTGTTATTAATAATTAAAAAAAAAAAGAACTTACCATAAGCTGCCGTCCGTACCCGCGTCGCACCTCCTGTGATCTTTCTGGTCCCAGCTGCCCCTTGGGCAGACTCCCTGTGCAATCCATGCACTGCTCTCGTGCTATGAGAGCAGCACGGGGATTGGCCTGAGCGGGCTGAAAAGACGCTCAGCTCAGGACAGGAAGTCTGTGGGGTTTATCCAGCCCGGCTGTTCAATGCAGCCAGGTTAGCGAAACCTAAGTGCGCATGTGTGTTTGGCCGGCCTGAGACGGCCGGCCAAACACACATGAGCACTTAGAAGTCCACATAGCACTCCTCCTCCCCTTCCCATGCCTCAGCACCGCCCCTCCCTGCACGCACTGGCTCAGAGCTTGCAAATGAAAAATAAAACGATTATAGAACATCGTTTTATTTTTCACATGCTGGATCTAAGCCAGGCAGTGGGGCAACCCTCCTTCACCATAGAGGAGGAGCCGCTGCTGGTTAAAACAAAATCACCCATGGTCCTTTCACGGAATTAGTTCACTTGGGATGCTATATGAGTTCTTCAGTCAATCGATTGCCTGCTTCCATATATGAACTCATTCAGGGTCCAGCTATGACCACAAATCATAGCTTGCACCGGTTTCCCTATTGACACATTTGGCAACTTTGTAGATCCTTCTGGTTCTATTTTTTATACCTAAACATGGGTTCAGTGTGATTAGCAGGGAACGGAAGGCTGGTGTATTCGGAAATGTGGACATTTCTCAATAGTGTGGTACATCTGAAAGGGTGGAAGGGGTGGCTCACAGTCTGTTGCACGTCAGATTACCCTTTTTTCACATTAGAGAGAAAGGGTGCATTTTGTAAGTAAATTTGAACGACCATCTGGCTCTGTAAAATCTGAGTTTATCCCTAAAATGTAAGACCTACCCAGCAAGCCTGAAATGTAACTGATCCTATGACTGTCCTGTCTGCATTTTATGTGCAGTGGCTTGTTGGAAAATTCCCACTATTTCTCTTTAATCGTCTTTAGAACCTAGCCTGTGCTGAAGAGAAATTATGCATGCTTGCTCTTCTAAAAAGACCTAATGTGTTTAACAGAGAAGCTCTACCCCACAAAAGTGCAGTGACTGCAAAATTAAAACTCGCCAGATGGTCATGTGGTTTGATGAAAAACAACAACTTACCTACTTCTCTCAGTAATACAAGCCTAGTTCTGATGCATTTCAGTATATTTTATAAAAGTTAACTTGTCCCTGAAAATGTCCTTTCTGGAACACAAAAAATGGTTTGGATAGTTGAACCCTGCAGTGTATGTTCTCCCTCCTCCGTAAGGCAAGATTTGTTGGTGAGACAGTTAATTCTTAGTTATTGTACAAGAGAGGAGGCCCCACAACCCAAGGGGACAGGGCACTGCTGTACAGTGAAGAGTACAAGAATTCCCCTTGGAAACCCTTTACCAAACACACTCATACACAAATTCACTTCAGTTGCCTATTCCCTGTGAATAGACTCAGCATAACGTTATAGTGGAACCCACCCTCCAGGCTTGTATACACCCAATTATGAGATCAAGCATCAAGGGGTAGTTTATTTAAAGTGTTTAATAAAAAAGAGTTTTTTTACTTTATATCAAATTGTCATTTTTTACTTCTTATAATCAAAACATTTAATATTTCATAAAATTCATATTTGACATGCAATATACAGTTTAAAAACAATGTGTGCAGCATATAAAAAACACTTTCTGAAATATCTAAGATGACCAAAGGAAAATATCTTAACGGGGAACCCTTTTTGCACAGTTCAAAAAAAGCTGTTGCATTAGCTAATCCAACAGTTCACATCAAGTTTATATCCTGGTGAATGTGAGAATCCATTCATTCCAGTAGTTCCTTGTGGTCAGATTCAGCAGTGTTCAGCGTCGACGCATTTCGGTGGGTACAACTACTAAAAACCACCTTCCTAAGGACAGTAAAATAATAAGGGATTTTTCCTCCCTCCTCGAGATGCTAACCATATGTATTCTATAGAGAGGGAAAACATACAAAGATATATGTTTAGTTCCTATATTATCTGGACCAGTACTCCTCTCTAGATGTTCCAGTTCTATGTTCTTATCTATTATACCACACACTCTTTTAGCCCCTTCACGGTCGTATATTGGTGCAAAATCTCATTTGGTGGTTACATGACCCCTTAACTAAGTACATAGGGCTACCCAAGCTATAAAGGTAAAAGTCTCTACCATCCGATCACACAAACCATACATCCAAACTTTTTCTAATTTTCGCTTAAAAAGATAACACTCAACGCTCTTGGTGATACGTGTTCAATCAAGATAAAGCAGGATATTATAGAGTATAGGCTTTGTTTAATTCGCCCTCATTGTTGATTCAGAACAGGAAAATACCTTTTGGTGAGTCTAAGGTAAAAAAAAAAAGGGAGAAAAAACATGCCAGGTACGCTTCAGAATAAGTCAACCCTTATTGTGATCAAAGCTATTTATTTTAAAATAGTGCTGTGGGGTTCTTACCTCCTCTGGACCAATCTAATCTCATGCAAACGTAGATTATGTGTCCTAGATTTAGTAGGGATAGTGTGTCTTTATAACTGATACCCGTGTACCGCGGTATCGGTTATTGTGACCGAATCCGATGTAAAAGCAGAAGCCCGATTGAGAAGGTAAGACCTTTACAAGCCACTTGTTACTATGACCCATAGGGGTGACGGCTTGGTTGTGCAGTGGAGGCGAGGGAATAGGAAAATGCTTGCTCCCTCTTTTAACCAGTGGAGGTGATTTGCTTTTTTGACTCATTAGCAACCTGCAGGGGAGGCTGCGTTACCGGCAGGGGCGGAGTGCTTAGTATAAACGCTCGTACCTTCCCTCTTTTAAATACCAGAGGGGACTTGTTTTTGGATGTTTACCTATTAACGACTAGCAGGGGAGGCGGCGTTACCGGTCCACTCTGATAGGGGCGGTGTGTTAAAGAAACTCGCCCGTATCTTCCTACTTTTTAGTATTAGAGAGGATCAATTTTAGAATGTTTCTGGTCAAAATTTACAGTGGCGGCGAGTTGCATGAAACTGCTGGTACTTTCCCTCCTTCGAGCATCGAAGGCGATTTGTTTAGAAATGTAGTCCTATTGTATTTGTAAGCATAGCCGCAAAATACGCTGCTGTAATGTAAAACGATGACTGGTAGCGGGGCACATTACCTTTGGGAATATGTAGACTCAACTTTTTAATCTTGACGCACTGAATAGGTAGCTGAGCACTCTTATTGAGATGGAGGCATGTTGCTCATTTCAGGGTCGAGCTCCGCACAACCCTATACGAATTGAAACCTGGGGTGTGACTTTGGCAGCAGCATTGGAAATATGCAGCAATATTAAAAGAAGTTGTTGGCAGTACGAGTAGGAGACACACTATCCCTACTAAATCTAGGACACAGAATCTATGTTTGCATGAGATTAGATTGGTCCAGAGGAGGTATTTTAAAATAAATAGCTTTGATCACAATAAGGGATGACTTATTCTGAAGCGTACCTGGCATGTTTTTTCTCCCTTTTTTTACCTTAGAATCACCAAAAGGTATTTTCCTGTTCTGAATCAAGAATGTGGGCGAATTAAACAAAGCCTATACTCTATAATATCCTGCTTTATCTTGATTGAACACTTATCACCAAGAGTGGTGAGTGTTATCTTTTTAAGCAAAAATTAGAAAAAGTTTGGATGTATGATTTGTGTGATCGGATGGTAGAGACTTTTACCTTTATAGTTTGGGTAGCCCTATGTACTTAGTTAAGGGGTCATGTAACCACCAAATGAGATTTTGCACCAATATACGACCGTGAAGGGGCTAAAAGAGTGTGTGGTATAATAGATAAGAACATAAAACTGGAACGTCTAGAGAGGAGTACTGGTCCAGATAATATAGGAACTAAACATATATCTTTGTATGTTTTCCCTCTCTATAGAAAACATATGGTTAGCATCTCGAGGCAGGAGGAAAAATCCCTTATTATTTTACCGTCCTGAGGAAGGTGGTTTTTAGTAGTTGTACCCACCGAAACGCGTCGACGCTGAGCACTGCTGAATCCGACCACAAGGAACTACTGGAATGAATGGACTCTCACATTCACCAGGACATAAACTTGATGTGAACTGTTGGATTAGCTAATGCAACAGCTTTTTTTGACCTGTGCAAAAAGGGTTCCCCGTTAAGAAATATTTCTTTGGTCATCTTAAATATTTCAGAAAGTGTTTTTATATGCTGCACACATTGTTTTTAAACTGTATATTGCATGTCAAATATGAATTTTATGAAATATTAAATGTTTTGATTATAAGAAGTAAAAAATGACAATTTGATATAAACTAAAAAACGCTTTTTTATTAAACACTTTAAATAAAATACCCCTTGATTCTTGATCTCATAATTGGTGGTATACAAGCCTGGAGGGTGAGTTCCACTATAACTTTTTGCTGAGTCTATTCACAGGGAATAGGTAACTGAAGTGAATTTGTGTATGAGTGTGTTTGGTATAGGGTTTCCAAGGGGAATTCCTGTTCTCTTCACCAAGACAGTTAATTCTACCAGTTCTGGAAGACTGGCTATTGCTAGTGACTGTCGAGTAAATCTGTCCACGCTATGTTGCGATGTGTAATAATCTTGGAATTGGAAGAGATGTGTGTTGCTGTGATGGTCTGAGAGATTAACCTAGCCAGACATGTTCTCGAAGGTAAGGCACATAACGTCTACCACTGGCACTGCTTCCTTTTAACTGCAAACTTCTGCAGCGTTCAACAGAATGTGAATGCTCGCGCCCAGGAGGAGCTGGTTCCCCTTTGTGACCACCTAGGAGGCAATAAGATCCTCACAGGGTGAAGAACCATTTTAAAACACATCAAGCAATTCCCAGTTCCAGTTGTGGACAAAGGTATGGTTTGAGATCTATGTATCCTTGTGTTCCCCGACATGAACATCAATTATTGTATACACGGGTCTAAAGTAGCACTTTGGTCCCCCTGCACTGCCCTTGCTGCCCCTAATGTCATGGGTCAAGAAAGCACTTCACATAGTTTGCACTACCCACCCGCTCCTTAGTTCCTCACAGGCAGCAAGAAAATTGTTGACTGTCTATGTTTGGAACAAGGGAGAACAACATTTTATGTCAGTGTTAGAAATAGGGTCTCTAGTCGACAGAGGTTTGCACTCTGTCCAAGTAGGGACCACCACCCTAGTGAGGGTAAGTCAGAAACACACCCTAAATTAACCTGTGCTCACCCTCTGGTAGCTTGGCACAGAGCAGTCAAGCTTAACTTAAGAGGCAATGTGTAAAGTATTTGTATAACACTTAAATTGCAGTAACTCCATGAAAACATCACAAAAATACTCCACACTTGTTTAGAATAATGGAGAATCAGTAAAACAAGACCAAATAACAAAAATCCAATCCGTAGAAGTCGAGATATGTATTTTTAAAGAATGAATGCTAAAACAGTGCTTAAAAGTCGATAGCACTAAAGGTTACTTGAGGTCGTGCTAGACTAGGGTATATCTGAAAAGTCAAGCTGACCATGATGGAATGCGGGTCGGATAAATTCCAAACAGGTTCTGCCAAAGTTTTACCTTCGCAAGTTGCGTGAGGTGCCCCGTTTGCGGAGAAGACGGGTGCCAGGAGCACGATGAGCGTCGCTGGCGGAGGTCCACTGACCGCGAAGAGCCACTGGGCATCGTGGGCAGACAAGCTGTAGGCTCATGGTCGCAAGAGGCAATGCTGCAGTGCGTAGAGATGATCTTGCTCCCACTTGTGCTGATCCTTAGTGTGAGCGAAGCAGTTCTGGAGCAAACGGGCTTGGTTGCATTCACAAAAAGCCCAAAAGCTTGATTTGTAGGAGCTGTGGTGCAGGAAACCCCAGTTCTGAGGCACTAGAACTGAAGAGGCACCTCAGGCAAGGGCAGGACTCACAGGAGGCAGAGTCCAACAGCACCAGAAGAAGATGGAGTATGTCCTTTATATCCCGGAGACTTCTAGGAACAGGAGGCAAGTCAGCAAGCCCTTGGAGTCCCTCTGGGTTCAAGTGGATGGGTCCAGTCCTTATCCTCAGCAGGGCAAGATCAGCAGGGCAGCTCAGTAAAGCAGAGAAGTAATTCCTTGGAACAGTCAGTCACAG
Source organism: Calotriton arnoldi (assembly GCA_963921515.1). Lineage (NCBI taxonomy): Eukaryota > Metazoa > Chordata > Amphibia > Caudata > Salamandridae > Calotriton > Calotriton arnoldi. Next base: position 444,565 of record CAWUFW010001822.1, read on the forward strand.
CAAAGTGGCAATCCTTACAGCACAGCAGTCTTCACTCCAGCAGAGTTCTTCCCCAAGTCCGGTAGTGTACTGATTTGATAGGACCAGAGCCCTGGTACTTATACTAAAACGTGCCTTTGATGTAGTGAATGAATTCAAAAGAGTTCTCTGAAGTGCACAAGGATCCCTTTCAGCCCATCCCTGGCTTCAGACTACCTGTAGGGGTAAATCAGCCCTTTGTGTACAAACTATTCAAATGTAAGTGTGAACCACCTCTCCCTCTCCCTGCCAGGAAAACTATCAGTATGCAGATGAATGCAGACGTATCCCCTGTCACACCCAGCTCTTCAATTGTTGAGGCTGTTTACAGAGTAAGCACAAAGTGTAGCTGTCACCTAGCCCAGACGTGTATGGGGTCTGGCACACAGAGCAAAGTTAAGAGCAGAGAAATGTCCACTTTCTAAAAGTGGCATCTATAAAATGGTAATGTTAAATCCAACTTTGTCACTAAAGAGGATTTATCACCACCATTCCAAAGATTTTAAAAATGAAGTTGCTACTCCTTTCCAATCAGTGGCAGTATTATGCATTTTCATTGTTTGTGCCAGGTGCACCTATTAAAAGGTGTGCCCTGTGCAAACAATGAAAGTGCACCCTATTACGATGAATGCGCTGCCCCCAGGTCAGCCGCAAACTCGCGCTGTCCCCAGAGCAGACATTCATGTGAAAACACAGAGCAGCTTCTTGCAGCCCCTCCATGTTTTCACAGTGCAGGCGGCACCTGCCTGCACTTTTACAAGGGATTAGAGATCCCCTTGCAGGCGGGTGCAGTCAGTGACTGCACCCGCCTGCAAGGGCATGTCTGTTAGGGTCCATAGGACTCCCTATCCCCCCTCCAGAGGACTGCTCTGAGGGGGTGCACAATGAGTGTGCCACCAAAAAGGTGGCGCACTCTTATTGGGCCCCCTGAGAGTGTCTTTGCCTCTGCTCCCATGTCTTTAATATGGCGTGGGTGCAGAGCAGTGGCGGCTCGCATAGGGCGTGCTGCGGGGTGGTGAGGCGGGGGAGGGGCAGGGTGGGGGGTAGTAAACTCAGACATACGACGGAACGGAGAAACGTAATAATTACTTTCCTCCGTTCCGTCGTATGTCCGAGTTTACTAACCCCCCACCCTTCCCCACCGCCCCGCAGCACACCCTATGTGAGCCGCCACTGGTGCAGAGGCAAAGGGATTCCCTCATTGCTACAGGGCACACCCCAATGCAAATAAGGGAATGCCCCCTGAAGGTAGCACTGGCGCTTTACGTGCGCCAGTGCTATCGGGATTAGCGAAGGGGATGCACAAACGTCTGCGCCCATTTCCGTAATACCAAAGTGCCCTGGGGGCACACAAAGCGGGCGCAAACGCCCGTTGCGCCCCCGGGGCACTTACGCAGCCCTAGGAACTGCAGCTTAAAATGTATGTTAAGGAATCCTCAATGCCAGCTTATGGAAGGAGCAGGTCTCCCAGCAGTGAAAAACGAATATAGCTGTTTGTCAGTGCCAGGACATATAAAAACTTAAAAGTCATTGTCCTGACTTTTAGTAACGTAGCATCCTGCTCTTAGGGTCATTTGGGGGCCTACCTTAAGGGTGATTAATGTGTAATAAAAGGTGAGTTTAAATCTTAGCAAGTGTTTTTAGATGCCAAGTCTAAGTGGCAGTAAACTGCACACACAGGCCTCCAATGGCAGGCCTGAGACAGGTTTGAAAGGCTACTTGTGTGGGTTGAACAGTGCTGTAGGCCCACTATTAACATTTTAATTACAGGCCCTGGGTACATGGTTTACCACATTCCAAGGGACTTATAAGTAAACTAAATATAAAAAGCAGGTAATACCAATATCAACATGTTTTAAGGGAGAAGCACATGCACTTCAGTACTGGTCAGCACTGGTAAAGTGCTCAGAGTCCTAAGGCCAACAAAAATTAGAAGGAAAAAGGCAAAAAGTTGGGGGAAAGACCGCCCTAAGGATGGCAGGTCCAACAGTCGCCAGGTGTCAAAGGGTGTGTAATGTCATATCTGCTGCTTCTGGTACTGGTGAACCGTTACCTATGGTCTTTCATGGTGCAAATCTAGCTACAAAGCAGTGGTACACTTTGCTCTAAGGTGAAAATACACTGCGGTAGGGGATGAAGGGAGACAGAAGCTTTAAGTATGTGGGCAGGAGCAGCCTCCTCCCCTCAATCCCACAGGGAGGACAAGCGGGACAGGAGGCAGGTATAATTGTGATGCACTAGTAGGTTGAAAGTGGGATGGCTTGATGCTGATGCTTTAATACTGCTTCTGTGTGCCTCCTAGTCTCATTTTGGAGTTCAAGAGCATCCAGTCCCCCATGTTGGAATGTTGTGCGTCGGAATGCATTAGCTCCCAATTCTTTGTCATCTCAGTTTTTCCCTTTTGTTTTACAGTTCTAAATCACACAACACAGAGGTTCCACACTCTTTGTCCTCTGGGCACAGGATGGTTTCACAGTCATCTCTTTCTGCATTTAGCTGCACATTCCGAGACCCCTTCTCTTAGCCGAGCTCCCTGCACCGAACGAAACAGGAAGCAGTAAATTATCAGTTCTGTGTCTCCATTTCTGCACATGGTCCTGCTTTAAGACGCCCATTAAAAAGGCGTCAGGAGCGGGGACATTGCTGGGGGGAGAAACTCAACCCGAGTCTGGGCTTGAGAGGGCCGCAGATAAATCATTCCATGTGAGCTCCCAGACTGGGGGAATCCTCTACCTGCCTGACAACAGGCCACACATTGTTAGCTTACAATTAATCACATCCACCCTGTCGCCCTCCCCCACGCCCGCAGTCAGATAGAGCCCTATATTAGCCCCCTGCCCCCTGTGTGCAGCCCCTTTCAAGTCTCTGCACATACACTAGAGCAGTATTATTGTTGTAAGTCAAGACGGTAGTTATCAATCAACTTTACAAGTTAAACTTTGCATACTGCCTTCACTAATGGGGCATTAATCACCAGAGGGCAGTTTGGGCGGTTAATAAAGAGGAGAGGAATGCATTTTGCATATGGCCGGTGTGTGGCAATCTATTAGTTACATTGCTCTTTTATTTATTTGAATATTTATGCAGCACACAGTGTGGGTGGGGTGCAGAGGAAGCATAGTGTGCTACAGAATACTTAAAAGAGAGAATCATTCATTGAATGAGGACTTGCAGTGCCTTCAGAAATGACCAGCAATGTATACAATATACACCAGAATAGAGCACCTTTAATGATTGGGGGAAGGTTTTTGTGGCTCGTGTGGTACGCGTGAATTCTTACATCACATTAAACAACAATATCATTTTACAGAAGAGACCAGTGAGGAAAGCTTGGAGAAACCTGGATCTATGTCTCCAGTCCTGGAGATACCTTCATCTTGCCCTCATCATATTTCCCTATACTAATTCCCCATTAATCCTGTTTGGGTTTCAGAGTAGCATGCTATCCGCCGAAAAGCACTTCCACACCTCATCAGGGGTAGCAAGCGCTATATAAGTGCAAACCCTTCTCTTTTCTATTCCTCCACTATCCTTTTTCAACACAAATAACAAATTCACATGCCCACCGCTCAAATTAATTTCATATCTCCCTATACTAATTCACACTAGTACTCTTTGGGTTCTGCAGTAGAGTGCTACTTGCCAAAAAGCGCATCAATGCCGTGTCAGGGGTAGCAAGCACTATATAAATACAATTACAATACAGTACAATAGTTTGGTCTTGTACATCCTTGGAGGCAGAGGTTAGCTCTAATATACATTCATACTTTAAGAGTGTTACATTCATGCTTTCTTCAGAGTATTTCTGTGTTTCCTTAGTAGGATGATGGGCCGGTGCTTTGTTTACGAATGTTGGGGGATCGAGAGCAAGCATGGCAATTGGAGAATGGTAGAGGAAAAGGATGGTTGAGCTGAGAACTTAGGATTGTGCTTCTTAAGAAATTCCTCAATTTGAAGTTGGTGTGCAGCCTGATCCACAACAACACTACAATTTGGTGACTAGCTGGCGTACACAACCCCGATGCAGACACACAACCATTTAGGTGACGTGGACTATTTGCAAATTCAATTGCGTTTGTTATAGAACTAACCAGAAACTCGGCTGGAATTTTCTACATAATGGATTCAGCAGCAATGAATTTGTCAAAAACTCACTGATAACTCAAAGGTACTGAGTGCGCGAGCAGCAGAGTTATTAGTGCGAGCTGCGCACCTCAACTCTAGAATTGACTCCCAGCATGCAGCCTTTAGCACCTCATCTCATGCTCCTGGCATGATCTTTAATATGCTTTCTCTTGCAACAGTGTGCTCCAGTGGCAATTTTGTGTTCCAAACACAGGAATAAAGATTTGGGAAGGAGAATTCAAAAGATTTTATGGGCCTATTGCCTGAGGAAACAATATTCCACGGGAGAAAGATTCTGTGGAATTATGCGTGGATGTAACATAACATAACATGTGCATTTGTAAAGCGCACGTTCACCCCAACGAGGTCTCTTGACGCTGAATAACAGATGTTTATTGTTATCCAACTCAATGGTACTCATTTTATCGACCTCAGATGGATGAGTGGACCCCCCTAGATTTGAACCTGTGACCATGAGGTCGAACACAGGCCTCTGCAGTGGATGCATTAGTCCACTGAGCCCCCAGACCCGGTGTACCATATTCAAAAGGTAATCCAGGGTGAATGATCAAAGGCAAGGGTAGTGGGTTGGAATTCGGAGGGGGTGAAAAAGCATAGAATGGAGTCGAAAAGAAAATGCACGAAGTATTAATAATGCAGTCAGAGTAACGGATGGAAAGATGTGACACACAAATTGATTTGTTGTGCAGGAATGTGGGCATAAGCATGGTTGTGGACTCTAACAGTGACCAGTGACGTTTGTTCTCATTATTAGTGTTTGTAGGAAGATGGAATAGTAAACCACCAGCATGAGGGTGAGAAAAATGAAGGGCCTAATTTCAAGTCTGGCGGTCCGAGGACCGCCAGACTCAGAGTGGCGCTGCGGTGGTGGTCTTGTGACTGCCACATTACGACCCTAGTGGTCGTGCCGGCGTGGGACCGCCAATTCCACCAGGTGACCGCCGTTCTCTGGCGGTTGCATGGTGGTCAAGAGGCATCTATATGCTTGGTGGGACTGCCGCGATCCCCCCCAAGCAAATTATGACTTTCATCTGCGCCACTGATTTCATGGAGGTCTTTCCTCCATGAAAACAGTGGTGGAGATGAAAGAAAGGGGGCTCTGCAGGGCCTCCTTTTGCCTCATGCCTTGTGGATGCACACAGGGGGGCACAACAAGTGCCCTCCTGTGTGCATGCACAGATGTTCCAGCATGGCATAGAAGTTTGAGGCCATGCCGTGCTGGAACTTACTTTGATGTTCCCATTGCTGTGCCTATTTTATAGCAAAACCAAAGGGGATGATGGACGGAGTGTTGAACATTGCAAGCACTCACCCCCAGTCAACTGATCTGGGTTTAATCCATCATCATTCTTTAGCTCACTCCGCCACCCCAGTTCAGACATGGCCATATGCAAATCAGTCTGACCCTGTGTTTCATGGGAACAGTCCAGCCCGAACTGCCAAGCCATGTCTTCCCTGGACCGGAAACAAGCATCCCGGGACCGGTTTCTGGTTTACAGCCGTCATCAGCCAGGCTATCTTGAATCCAGTGGCAAAGTGAGCAAGGGACCCACGTCTGGGCATACCCTGCCAACTTAGGGCGAACATAGCAAAACCAAAGGGGATGATGGACGGAGTGTTGAATATTGCAAGCACTCACCCCCAGTCAACTGATCTGGGTTTAATCCATCATCATTCTTTAGCTCACTCCGCCACCCCAGTTCAGACATGGCCATATGCAAATCAGTCTGACCCTGTGCCTCATGGGAACAGTCCAGCCCGAACTGCCAAGCCATGTCTTCCCTGGACCGGAAACAAGCATCCCGGGACCGGTTTCTGGCTTACAGCCATCATCAGCCAGGCTATCTTGAATCCAGTGGCAAAGTGAGCAAGGGACCCACGTCTGGGCATACCCTGCCAACTTAGGGCGAACATAGCAAAACCAAAGGGGATGATGGACGGAGTGTTGAACATTGCAAGCACTCACCCCCAGTCAACTGATCTGGGTTTAATCCATCATCATTCTTTAGCTCACTCCGCCACCCCAGTTCAGACATGGCCATATGCAAATCAGTCTGACCCTGTGCCTCATGGGAACAGTCCAGCCCGAACTGCCAAGCCATGTCTTCCCTGGACCGGAAACAAGCATCCCGGGACCGGTTTCTGGCTTACAGCCGTCATCAGCCAGGCTATCTTGAATCCAGTGGCAAAGTGAGCAAGGGACCCACGTCTGGGCATACCCTGCCAACTTAGGGCGAACATAGCAAAACCAAAGGGGATGATGGACGGAGTGTTGAACATTGCAAGCACTCACCCCCAGTCAACTGATCTGGGTTTAATCCATCATCATTCTTTAGCTCACTCCTCCACCCCAGTTCAGACATGGCCATATGCAAATCAGTCTGACCCTGTGCCTCATGGGAACAGTCCAGCCCGAACTGCCAAGCCATGTCTTCCCTGGACCGGAAACAAGCATCCCGGGACCGGTTTCTGGCTTACAGCCGTCATCAGCCAGGCTATCTTGAATCCAGTGGCAAAGTGAGCAAGGGACCCACGTCTGGGTATACCCTGCCAACTTAGGGCGAACATAGCAAAACCAAAGGGGATGATGGACGGAGTGTTGAACATTGCAAGCACTCACCCCCAGTCAACTGATCTGGGTTTAATCCATCATCATTCTTTAGCTCACTCCGCCACCCCAGTTCAGACATGGCCATATGCAAATCAGTCTGACCCTGAGCCTCATGGGAACAGTCCAGCCCGAACTGCCAAGCCATGTCTTCCCTGGACCGGAAACAAGCATCCCGGGACCGGTTTCTGGCTTACAGCCGTCATCAGCCAGGCTATCTTGAATCCAGTGGCAAAGTGAGCAAGGGACCCACGTCTGGGCATACCCTGCCAACTTAGGGCGAACATAGCAAAACCAAAGGGGATGATGGACGGAGTGTTGAACATTGCAAGCACTCACCCCCAGTCAACTGATCTGGGTTTAATCCATCATCATTCTTTAGCTCACTCCGCCACCCCAGTTCAGACATGGCCATATGCAAATCAGTCTGACCCTGTGCCTCATGGGAACAGTCCAGCCCGAACTGCCAAGCCATGTCTTCCCTGGACCGGAAACAAGCATCCCGGGACCGGTTTCTGGCTTACAGCCGTCATCAGCCAGGCTATCTTGAATCCAGTGGCAAAGTGAGCAAGGGACCCACGTCTGGGCATACCCTGCCAACTTAGGGCGAACATAGCAAAACCAAAGGGGATGATGGACGGAGTGTTGAACATTGCAAGCACTCACCCCCAGTCAACTGGTCTGGGTTTAATCCATCATCATTCTTTAGCTCACTCCGCCACCCCAGTTCAGACATGGCCATATGCAAATCAGTCTGACCCTGTGCCTCATGGGAACAGTCCAGCCCGAACTGCCAAGCCATGTCTTCCCTGGACCGGAAACAAGCATCCCGGGACCGGTTTCTGGCTTACAGCCGTCATCAGCCAGGCTATCTTGAATCCAGTGGCAAAGTGAGCAAGGGACCCACGTCTGGGCATACCCTGCCAACTTAGGGCAAACATAGCAAAACCAAAGGGGATGATGGACGGAGTGTTGAACATTGCAAGCACTCACCCCCAGTCAACTGATCTGGGTTTAATCCATCATCATTCTTTAGCTCACTCCGCCACCCCAGTTCAGACATGGCCATATGCAAATCAGTCTGACCCTGTGCCTCATGGGAACAGTCCAGCCCGAACTGCCAAGCCATGTCTTCCCTGGACTGGAAACAAGCATCCCGGGACCGGTTTCTGGCTTACAGCCGTCATCAGCCAGGCTATCTTGAATCCAGTGGCAAAGTGAGCAAGGGACCCACGTCTTTGCATACCCTGCCAACTTAGGGCGAACATAGCAAAACCAAAGGGGATGATGGACGGAGTGTTGAACATTGCAAGCACTCACCCCCAGTCAACTGATCTGGGTTTAATCCATCATCATTCTTTAGCTCACTCCGCCACCCCAGTTCAGACATGGCCATATGCAAATCAGTCTGACCCTGTGCCTCATGGGAACAGTCCAGCCCGAACTGCCAAGCCATGTCTTCCCTGGACCGGAAACAAGCATCCCGGTCCCAGGATGCTTGTTTCCGGTCCAGGGAGGACCTGGCCTGGCAGTTCGGTCTGGACTGTTCCCATGGGGCACAGAGTCAAGACTGATTTGCATATGGCTGGGTCCAAACTGGGGTGGCGTAGTGAGCAAAAGAACGATGGATTTAACCCAGATCTTTTGACTGGGGGAGAATGTTTGCATTGTCAGCATTCCGTCCATCATTTGTTTGCTGTAACACTTTTCGCCCTAAGTGGGATGGGTATGCCCAGACGTGGGTCCCTTGCTCACTGTGCCACTGGATTCAAGCTAGCCTGGCTGAAGAAGGGTGACATACCCTGAAACCGGTCCCAGGATGCTTGTTTCTGGTCCAGGGAGGACCTGGCCTGGCAGTTTGGCCTGGACTGTTTCCATGGGGCACAGGGTCAAGACTGATTTGCATATGGCTGAGTCCAAACTGGGGTGGCGTAGTGAGCAAAAGAACGATGGATTTAACTCAGATCTTTTGACTGGGGGAGAATGTTTGCATTGTCAGCATTCCGTCCATCATTTGTTTGCTGTAACACTTTTCGCCCTAAGTGGGATGGATATGCCCAGACGTGGGTCCCTAGCTCACTATGCCACTGGATTCAAGCTAGCCTGGCTGAAGAAGGGTGACATACTCTGAAACCGGTCCCAGGATGCTTGTTTCCGGTCCAGGGAGGACCTGGCCTGGCAGTTCGGTCTGGACTGTTCCCATGGGGCACAGGGTCAAGACTGATTTGCATATGGCTGGGTCCAAACTGGTGTGGCGTAGTGATCAAAAGAACGATGGATTTAACCCAGATCTTTTGACTGGGGAGAATGTTTGCATTGTCAGCATTCCGTCCATCATTTGTTTGCTGTAACACTTTTCGCCCTAAGTGGGATGGGTATGCCCAGACGTGGGTCCCTTGCTCACTGTGCCACTGGATTCAAGCTAGCCTGGCTGAAGAAGGGTGACATACCCTGAAACCGGTCCCAGGATGCTTGTTTCCGGTCCAGGGAGGACCTGGCCTGGCAGTTCGGTCTGGACTGTTCCCATGGGGCACAGGGTCAAGACTGATTTGCATATGGCTGGGTCCAAACTGGGGTGGCGTAGTGAGCAAAGAACGATGGATTTAACCCAGATCTTTTGACTGGGGAGAATGTTTGCATTGTCAGCATTCCGTCCATCATTTGTTTGCTGTAACACTTTTCGCCCTAAGTGGGATGGGTATGCCCAGACGTGGGTCCATTGCTCACTGTGCCACTGGATTCAAGCTAGCCTGGCTGAAGAAGGGTGACATACCCTGAAACCGGTCCCAGGATGCTTGTTTCTGGTCCAGGGAGGACCTGGCCTGGCAGTTCGGTCTGGACTGTTCCCATGGGGCACAGGGTCAAGGCTGATTTGCATATGGCTGGGTCCAAACTGGGGTGGCGTAGTGAGCAAAAGAACGATGGATTTAACCCAGATCTTTTGACTGGGGGAGAATGTTTGCATTGTCAGCATTCCGTCCATCATTTGTTTGCTGTAACACTTTTCGCCTAAGTGGGATGGGTATGCCCAGACGTGGGTCCCTTGCTCACTGTGCCACTGGATTCAAGCTAGCCTGGCTGAAGAAGGGTGACATACCCTGAAACCGGTCCCAGGATGCTTGTTTCCGGTCTAGGGAGGACCTGGCCTGGCAGTTCGGTCTGGACTGTTCCCATGGGCCACAGGGTCAAGACTGATTTGCATATGGCTGGGTCCAAACTGGGGTGGCGTAGTGAGCAAAAGAACGATGGATTTAACCCAGATCTTTTGACTGGGGGAGAATGTTTGCATTGTCAGCATTCCGTCCATCATTTGTTTGCTGTAACACTTTTCGCCCTAAGTGGGATGGGTATGCCCAGACGTGGGTCCCTTGCTCACTGTGCCACTGGTTTCAAGCTAGCCTGGCTGAAGAAGGGTGACATACCCTGAAACCGGTCCCAGGATGCTTGTTTCCGGTCCAGGGAGGACCTGGCCTGGCAGTTCGGTCTGGACTGTTCCCATGGGGCACAGGGTCAAGACTGATTTGCATATGGCTGGGTCCAAACTGGGGTGGCATAGTGAGCAAAAGAACGATGGATTTAACCCAGATCTTTTGACTGGGGGAGAATGTTTGCATTGTCAGCATTCCGTCCACCATTTGTTTGCTGTAACACTTTTCGCCCTAAGTGGGATGGGTATGCCCAGACGTGGGTCCCTTGCTCACTGTGCCACTGGATTCAAGCTAGCCTGGCTGAAGAAGGGTGACATACCCTGAAACCGGTCCCAGGATGCTTGTTTCCGGTCCAGGAGGACCTGGCCTGGCAGTTCGGTCTGGACTGTTCCCATGGGCCACAGGGTCAAGACTGATTTGCATATGGCTGGGTCCAAACTGGGGTGGCGTAGTGAGCAAAAGAACGATGGATTTAACCCAGATCTTTTGACTGGGGGAGAATGTTTGCATTGTCAGCATTCCGTCCATCATTTGTTTGCTGTAACACTTTTCGCCCTAAGTGGGATGGGCATGCCCAGACGTGGGTCCCTTGCTCACTGTGCCACTGGATTCAAGCTAGCCTGGCTGAAGAAGGGTGACATACCCTGAAACCGGTCCCAGGCTGCTTGTTTCCGGTCCAGGGAGGACCTGGCCTGGCAGTTCGGTCTGGACTGTTCCCATGGGGCACAGGGTGAAGACTGATTTGCATATGGCTGGGTCCAAACTAGGGTGGCGTAGTGAGCAAAAGAACGATGGATTTAACCCAGATCTTTTGACTGGGGGAGAATGTTTGCATTGTCAGCATTCCGTCCATCATTTGTTTGCTGTAACACTTTTCGCCCTAAGTGGGATGGGTATGCCCAGACGTGGGTCCCTTGCTCACTGTGCCACTGGTTTCAAGCTAGCCTGGCTGAAGAAGGGTGACATACCCTGAAACCGGTCCCAGGATGCTTGTTTCCGGTCCAGGGAGGACCTGGCCTGGCAGTTCGGTCTGGACTGTTCCCATGGGGCACAGGGTCAAGACTGATTTGTATATGGCTGGGTCCAAACTGGGGTGGCATAGTGAGCAAAAGAACGATGGATTTAACCCAGATCTTTTGACTGCGGGAGAATGTTTGCATTGTCAGCATTCCATCCATCATTTGTTTGCTGTAACACTTTTCGCCCTAAGTGGGATGGGTATGCCCAGACGTGGGTCCCTTGCTCACTGTGCCACTGGATTCAAGCTAGCCTGACTGAAGAAGGGTGACATACCCTGAAACCGGTCCCAGGATGCTTGTTTCCGGTCCAGGGAGGACCTGGCCTGGCAGTTCGGTCTGGACTGTTCCCATGGGGCACAGGCTCAAGACTGATTTGCATATGGCTGGGTCCAAACTGGGGTGGCGTAGTGAGCAAAAGAACGATGGATTTAACCCAGATCTTTTGACTGGGGGAGAATGTTTGCATTGTCAGCATTCCGTCCATCATTTGTTTGCTGTAACACTTTTTGCCCTAAGTGGGATGGGTATGCCCAGACGTGGGTCCCTTGCTCACTGTGCCACTGGATTCAAGCTAGCCTGGCTGAAGAAGGGTGACATACCCTGAAACCGGTCCCAGGATGCTTGTTTCCGGTCCAGGGAGGACCTGGCCTGGCAGTTCGGTCTGGACTGTTCCCATGGGGCACTGGGTCAAGACTGATTTGCATATGACAGGGTCCAAACTGGGGTGGTGTAGTGAGCAAAAGAACGATGGATTTAACCCAGATCTTTTGACTGGGGGAGAATGTTTGCATTGTCAGCATTCCGTCCATCATTTGTTTGCTGTAACACTTTTCGTGCCTATTTTATAGGCACCGCCGGGGGAACGGCAAAGGATTCGCCCGCCAATGACAAAAAAGTCATTATTTGGCAGGTGGTTCTCACGCAGGTTTGGCAGTGTGGTGGCGGGGGGGGTCGTGCCGCCGCACCTTCAAACTCCTAATCGGGCACTAAGTGTGGAGTGACCAACTGGGTGAAGTCGAGCATGGTGTGGTTCAGTATATGTAAGGTCAGGAGAGTGAAAAAATAATTGTGTTGATTCCCTTGATGGAAGATGTTCCCTGTTACCTGAATTGGATAAGGAGACACTTCAGAGTGGAGAGTGAATGGTTTCAGAAGGAGAATCAAGACTCGCAAGAAACTACAAGAATTTGTTCATGAGTAGTTCACAATTGAATTGTAAGTATCTTCACTCTGGTTTCTAGGATTCACTTTGTATTATTATGTAGGTTTTCATGTTAATTTCTTTGTTTAGATTTGTATGTTCTTTAGGGTGTCTGAGATGCTTCTCTTTGTTATTCCTTTATGATACTTGGGAGCCTGCAATCACTATATAATTTCCTTATTACAGGTAACTTGTGGCATCTCTAGATGGCTGCACTAAAGAAATGATGTGGCTGGTTAAATGTGATAACTTATTATAGTTGAGTTCTGAAATCATAATGCCTGCTGCCAGAACCAGCAATCAAGGTGAAAGCAGGATGCAGAGCATAATTAAAGCTGCAGTCTAAAAACAAAAAACAAACCCTGTCTTTTTTCCCCCTCTGCTCTCATTTTCTAGATGGCCACTGATAAGCAGAAATTGAATATTTCTGGCAATATGTTTATTTGTATTACTCTTTGGAAATTGTAGAAATGATAGAGGCTCTTGCTTGTTTCTACTTATTCTGAGCTACTGCATTTTATTTAAAAAATCTTACGCGTATTAAACTGTTTCCAATATATTTTTGCAACAAATGTTTAACTGTTTTTGGTGTGTTTAATTTTGCACTAGAGGATCTATCTTTTTTCTTCATGTTTGCAAACATCACATCTTTTCCATATCAAAAAGCAACACAACAAGGATTTAAGCAGTTAGTGGGAAAGGTGACGGTGTGACCATGTATTATAAGGAATAAAGTACCCTCTGCCACACATTATAAGGATATCGGAAGTCACCTCAGAGTTCCAAGACCTCATAAAAGAACTCAACTTTCAGCCTTGTTCCACTATATGGTCAAGGAACTCCTCTGTGACTTGCAATAACCTTATAATTTGCAGGAGGGGCACTTTATGCCATATAACTAAGCTGTATTGTTTTATAGCCAAGTAATTTTGATTGCTTCCTTTAGTTATGTTTAGGTGTAGGTGAATGAACTGTACAACCATACTTCCTTTAGCCTTTAGATTGTACTGCTATGCTTCCTTGATAGAATGTTGGGTTCAGAGCCTTGTTTAGGAATGTTGGCTGACTGAGGGCGAATGAGAACAGCTGTTGTATTGCCGAGGAGCAAATAAATGGTTGTGCTGAGGACTCAAATGTCCTCCTTAATAAACTCAGCAGATCTATTTGTGAGAGGACCAGCCTCTGGAACTTTGTAGTCTCTCTATTTGTCGACAGTACTTGCAGTCTGACTTTTCAGTCAGCCTCTTTAGGGGCATCAGCAGTCTGTAGACGTCTGAGTCTGTATGTGTGCAGCATTCATTGCTGGATTTCTGAGACTGAATTTCTGGGAAGAACCAGCCTCTGGAATCTGAACTTCTGTGATTATTTGTTTGTGGGCTACATCATGCTCTGGACTTCTGAGCCTTCCTGTTTCTGAAAGGTATCAGTCTGTGGACGTAAGGGACTGTGTGTAGGCATAATGGTCTCTGGAATTATAGGTCAGTATGTTTGTGTAGAAAACCTTTCCATTGACTTCTGAGTATTTGCATTTGTGGACAGCGCCAGCTTCTGCTGGGTTTATCTTTATGTGGACGTTACCAGCCTCTGGATCCCTGGGGACTGGTTACTCATATTTATTTATGTTTTTAGACTCACGACATTTCAAACAGACTTGTTGCACAAATGAACCTTTCTTTACATAGCATGTTTGGCAGATGGTGTGGTTAACACGTGCCAGACGGAGAATTCGTTCGAAAGATAATTGGTGCTGTTTTTGAGCATTAAAAGTGGCAGACCTACTTATTAATAACAAGCACTTACAGTGCAATAGGTCTCGCATTTGCGAGAGTTTGATATATTGGCATTCTAATCGATACTGCCTTTTATTTATGCGTTTATAAAACCTGCAAGCGACGTTTACGTACCGTTTGCAGGTTTTGTAAACATAAATAAAAGGCATTAATATTTATAATGCCAATGTGTGCCTGTGCTTTGGTGTCGTTGGTGTAATAGGGGAATAGCATTATCGAAAATAGTACTTCTTATGTTATAATTTATTTTGTGTAATAATGGAAGTAAAAGGGGCATTTCTAGTGATATGTTACAAAGTAATATAATGCCGTACTAAGGATGGACTAACACGTGTATGTAGGAATTAGAAGCTATTATTTACGATGGTGAATAACATAAGCAAATTACCAATATGGGCGGAGAGTGTGTAGAGCTTAAAGATTAACTGTAATATAGTATACCTTGTTGAGCGAGCAGCGTATGCACGTTGCCTGTAGCTCGACTTTAAAATACGGCAATGTTAAGCAAGCAACAACGACCAAACAATAGAAAAACGTGAACGTCAATAAACTCGATCGCAAGCTACAAAGGGAAATCAAACTGCAATACACTCAATCGCAAGTTAGGCGTCAAAATAATAAGAAAACGTGGTGAAATCAGACACTACTCTATCGCAAGTTACAAAAAGAAAAAAAAACTACTTACAGCTGAGGCTATAAGAAAACGTGGTGAAATCAGACACTACTCTATCGCAAGTTACAAAAAAAGAAAAAAAAACAATACTTACAGCTGAGGCTACCGCAATGTTAAACCAGCTGTCTCATTGTAATTAATAAATAAAAAGGTGCTTACCCAGTAATTTAAGAAGACCGTCTAACGCCGCAAGTAAACGATCGAGTCCGGGTGGGCCGTTCGAGAAGGAGACAGGGCGGTAACCAAGAAGCCTCATTTTCAATGGGAAGCCAGCGTTGAGCATAAACGATGACGCAACCCAATCAGATTGATGGGCGGGGCTTAATATCCCCTTCTGAAGTATCCCGATTACAAGAAGCCTGGCAGAGCGAGCATCGCATGCGCGCTGCAATGCTAGGCAAGACCTAAAAAACTATTACAAGTGAGAAAAATAAACTGAAATGTAAACATCCCTAATGTTTGAGGTCTATGTGAGGCTGAAGTCACCATTTGCATTCCAGTATCAGAAAATGGTTCTTCGGGCTGTTTTACACTCCTAGATTGAAGATATAAGTGGCAAGAATAAAACTAAACGTTCGGAGACAGATGTCCATGCAGCTGTCCACCATGTACCGTAAGGCAGTAGAGATGAGGGTGTAGTTGGGCTCGTTACACAGAGACACTTGAAAGTGATCTAATTCAAAGAATACTTTGCATTTTTCATTTTCTCTCTCATTTGAGGCTCTATCGATCTCCTTCTCCATGTTCTAATTCTCCATTTCTGAATGCATCATCAAGTATTTCTAAAATGGTGGCGATTGGTTGAACTAGAAATGTATGTCTTTCCCTGTATGCCCATGTGCTGAACTGTTCAGGAGCACATTAGATGTCAGAAAGCGAGGGGGGCTTCCAGCTATCCTTCCAAACTACCTTTTTGTTGCTATTGTCTGTCATTTAGTCTCTCTTCCCAGCATATCTGAGTTTTTGTTGTATCACTAGTCTGCTCAAAGAATGGTGTTCCTGAGTAGAGCTCCAAGGGATTGCTGTGAGCAATTCCCACCGCTAATACTCCTATTTTCTACAGTAACTGGGAAACCTGTGTTTGGAACTGAGTTCACTGACAGAATCTTGGAACCTGCAGGAGTGAAAACCCTCCGATTAGGGACACATGCACTTTAGCAAAGATGACTGTGAAGAACAAAAAAATGAATGTGATGTGATTCCTGGTTATATGTTGTAACAAAGCTGTGTTTCTCCGGCATTATCTCCTATAATATTCGAGAGATTAGACTTTATTTTATCCATACTTATTATCACTCCTGGGCTAATTAAGACAGTTTCCAATCAAAGCCATGCTTGCCTAAAAAAACTTCTCCTGAGATATTGGGAATCCAATCATAAGATTAATGTAGAAGAATGGACAGTTAAATAATTGTGTTAATTGATGAGCCAAAGAAAGAAGTATTGTCGAGATAATGTGAGTCAGGTTTGGGTTAGAAATAATTTGACTGGAGAAACTTTGAGTACATTATATGCATAAAAAAACTGTTTAGACTGCAAAGTGAATTTGGCATTTTGAAATTATTCTTTCCATATTCCAGAAAAAGTCATGTGACTTTCTTTGTGTCTGTCCCACATACGTCCACCCTCATTTCTCCGATGGTTTCCTGTTTATGAACCTTAAAAGTAGGCACATATAATTCAATTGCTAACATTCTTAATTGGTGATGAAATATGCATTGCATTTTGTAGGGTACTAAAATAAATTAAAGAAAAAGACAGCGGAAAAGAAAGGAAGCTGTGAGAAGAATCTTTGCAAGGAGCAAGTGTGGGGAGTCTTAAGGCCCCATAGGAGCCCATCCCTTTGATGGCCTTTGCATAGAGATCCATGTCATTGTACCTCTAATGTACAATGAGGTATGGAACTATTATAATCCACATTGGTCGTTTCAAGTTGTCTGATTACACAAACCCTTCAGGTTGGAGGGAAAAGCATGGAACATGAAATAAAAGTTGAAAAAGTAGTTTCATGATGGTCATGTGCACTCATATTCATGTGGTTTCTACCACGAGCACAACATTAGACAATTAAATTGAGGGGCATTTGGGTCAGACAAATTGGCAGGTTCCATCTCATCTCATTGCTGAAACAAATAGGGCAACGTGAAGTTTAAGGAGGCACAAAAAATAGAACAAGACACGAATATTGACTCATCTTATGCAAGTACTGTCCACAAAAGCAGCACATTTGGTTGGTAAACTTCATGTAGGATTTCTAAGCATCTGAAGATGGCGTTGGTTGGCTCTGAAGTGGCCATATGGTCAAACTTAATTTTAGCCAATTTTTTAGCCTCTTGGGGCTTACAAAAGAACAAGTAACCAGCACCGGGCCACACACTATTGGCTATAACGTCATCACACATGCTAAGTAAGTGTACTACCGAGTTAAGAAGTGTATCTTATGCAGCATTACAGAGGTGCAGCAAAGTTTTATGTGCATAACACAGATCCGGCTGTGCTATTTCCAAGGTCCTTTTCCATATCCTGCTCCACATCGCATGTTTTTAATGTGGGGAATTTGAGGCTGGGGTTCTGTCGAGGGGGAAGCAGTGCTCGGCAGTCACGTGAGTTCCTGCAACTTCTGTCCTTAGAGCCCCTCTGAGATGTGTATTGCTGCGCTCCGATTGGCTGAATCTGTTTCATTTACTTATAATTCTGCCAGAGAGGTTGCTTCACAAGGCACCTCTTGCGTTCCGATAACTAGCGAGTTATGTTTTCATTTTATTTTATTGGCGTTTAATAGGTGTGTGTTCCTCCATTAAAATATGCACACATGGCCAGTGTTCCATAAGTACAATTTAAGAGAAGACTAACATTGCAAAAAGGCAGTAGCCACATTGCTTGGCGTAAAGAATAGCAACTTGTTTTTATCATTTTCAAATATTTCAGCATAGAAACATAATTTATGCAGCAGACTTTTTTTATTGAGAACTGGGGTCGACCGAGTTTTTGTGGCACATCCTAGCGCAGAGCTGAACAACTGTTTTATTCACCTATAGCAATAGCGGACAGCAGGGAACAGGGGTGGAGGGGCGGAGGGTTGGCGGGGGGATGGGGACAAAATAAAAATGTTTAAAAAAACACTTACCTCCTGACAGCCACCGTGACTGTCTCCACCGTCGTGTCTCCTTCTCTGGCGAGTCCCAGAAGCAGGAAGCACCCAGGCTCCCGAAGCCAATCACAACACTGCAATCCAGCGTTGTGATTGGTCTGAGCTCCATGGTTCGACGTTCAGACGGGGAATGGGAGCCTGTGCATGTACCTCACCAGGCTGTGTATTACAGCCTGGTGAGGAACATGCAAAGTGCACATGACTGTTTGGCCGGCCTAAGACGGCCGGCCAAACCATCACACATTCTTGGAGTGTGCAAACCACTCCTCCCCCTGTGCCACCAGCCTCGCCCGGCCCGCCCTGCCCTAAGCCAGCTCCGAACCTATGAAAAATAAAATTATAATAACAATGTTATTATCATTTTATTTTCCCTGCTCTGAGAGCAGTGGGGCGATGCTCCTTTGCCTTAGCGGAGGAGCCGCCCCCTGAGTATAGGGAGTAAAGTGAAATCATTCAACCGAACATTTCTTTGAGTTGTTGCTTTTGAAGACAGCTCAGCTCAGAAATATAAAGTGTCATGCCCACTGTTTAAAACTGTACTACCTGAAAATAAAGCACCAACTCAAAGAAATATCAGGTTGAATAAATTTACTTAACTACCTGCTGACGCATAAAACAGGCGCTCGGTTCTGCACCATATACACTCATTATGATACAGAGATCAAGAAAAAGATGCAAGAGAGAACTGCAGCCTAGACAAATCACTGAGGGGGGGAGACACCATACATCTGCATTAAGTACCAATGTGCAGCAATCCTTAATCTGTAATGTTTGTTGTCTGAGAGGGATGGTGTAGTGTGATGGGCCCTGGGCCCACATGCTACTAAAATGATGGACACGGACACCAGGGTCTACTGCGTTAACTGGCCTAAAGCACGTGCACTCCGCTCTTTTATTAACAGACCCACGTCACTCGTGACGCCTGTATTGAGTGGGTGTGGGATGTGAGTGTGACCTGCCCTCATGGGAGTGGCTGGCAAACCAAGTCCCTGCTGAGACAGTAGAATGTGTCCAGCAGGACACTACATTCCTCCTAAACTTTATTCAAACCAAAACAAGACCAACCTATGGAAACAACTATGCACATAAGACACCATTTAGTCTCTCAGCCTCGAGAGGCAGTCCACAGGACAAAGGTGGACAGGTGTTGCTGGGAGCATCCAGGCATCTCATTACCTGTCCATAATTTAACCAGCTACTACTGGGCACGAACGATGTGTCAATGAAGTCCGGACTCTTTGGCTGCCTGTCCGTCAGATCAATGTCAACTTACGGGTGTATGGAATTACATGCTCTTGCGGTGATTCTGTAGGTGTCAGACAACTCAAATATGGTGCATCAGGAATGTTGGTGGATTCCCGCTACAGAGTCTTCTCTTGGGGGCACCTGGGCACTATATTGACCAATCTGCCAGGTCAGAGATGGCATTGGCAATGCTTAGGACGTTATCCTCCGAAGCCCCGGTGCCTCCTGGTTCCCTGTTGGTGGGGCCGCTTCCAGATCATCTCTCATACCAAGATCCCTTGGAGTAGAAATGTCCTTGAGGACCTTTTGCGGGGCTGCCACGGTACCACATGGACTGTGCAGGTCTGCTTGTGGGCCACCTGGGGACCGCTGCACGATCACTGACAGGATCCGACGACATTGTTCGTGCAACCGCCATGGTAGATGACACAACGTTCAGTGTGCTTGCCAACAGGACACAGGGGTGGATGGACTGTCTGATAGTCCCTGAACAGTTGGTCTCTCTATTCGATGGGGGTGCCTCGGTCTCTTGGTGCTTTGCAGGTGCAAGGTTCCACCCTGGTGACAATTTGCTCCTTCGCTGGATTGGGTGATGCACATGGCAATGATGATGTGGTTGCTATTAGATCTGGATGACAGTTGGTGATGATTCACCCGGAGTGAGGATGACTGGAGGGACTTCACACCCACGTAGCTCGGTGTCTGTGCTGGGGCTGTTCTTCACCCGTGGCATCTACGGTCGCAAGCAGGAATGCCATCTGACTTAAATGGCAGATGCTTGGGAAATGACGGTCGCACTGGAAAGCGTAGGGGGAGAGATGCGGTTTGCGCTTGCTGGCGGCTTACATGTGGTTCACCCATTGAGCTGTCTCCAGGGACGTTGCTCCGCTTTGGTGGCTGTCTTGTGTCTGCATGTGCACTCTTGGCATGTGGTGCGAGTCCTCGTTCTTCTCCCTCGGCATCTGCAATTGTGAGCAGGGGTCATTAGTCTTGAGCAGCCAACGCTTGGGAACTGACGGGTGCCCTGGGAAGCGTGGGGTAGAGAATCAGTTTGCGCTTCCTGGTGGCTTACGTTTGGTTCTGTCTCTATGCTGTTGACAGGGACATTGCTCTCCCTCGGTGGCTGGCATGCATTTGCTTGCCACTCTCTGGTGATGGCAGGGTCTTTGGTCTATTCACCCTGTGATCTTGTGCATCTATGGTCATCCAGTTCTTCAGTGTGACTGATCTGGTGACACTTCTTTCTCCCTTCTCCTTCTCATTTCTTCTTCATGATGTGGTGTTGTGCCATGCTCCTTCTTGCTTGCAGTGCGATGTGGCGTCCGGCCACAGGTCGCATGTTTTCAGTGCACATGCTGTGGTGGCAGCTTGCCACTTGGAGTGTGCGACTCTCCTCTTGCCTGTCTTGGGCCACTGGCGACTCCATCTTGAGGCAGTTTGGGGGAGGACACTGTTTGCCGTCTTTGGCCCGCTGTGTGGCTGTGCTTCTGCAGTGGAGATGTAGATGCTCTCCCTCCTGCATCCGGGCCACGCTAGGCCGTTACTCCCCTCTTTTCTCCGGGGAGCATTGGTGGCGCTTGGCATTGCGCCATGTCTCTTTCTCAGGTGCCTGGTGGGCAACAAGGCTCTCAGTGACATCTTCGCTTGGAGGGTGCTCTTGGCTGACTACCTGCATGCTTACTTCTTCTCTCTGGCAGTAGTGGCCCTTGCCATCAGGGGCATGCGCGGCTCAATCTCCCCACTTGCGGTGGTGTCAGACAGCCACTGGGGGTGCGTGCACAGTGCACATTCTTCTTGCGGCTTTCGTGGGGCTTGCTTGGTACCATCGGTCCCATTTACCTCTCTAGACCATGCTTGGCCACTTCACGCTGGGCCTTTGGCTGGGTTATCTTTGCGCTCTTTGCGGTTCTCTGCTGGGGGGGGGGATTTACACAGTATCTCTCCCCTCAAAACTGCCAGACAGCCTAACAAGGGGTATGCGGTGCAGTTTGTACCCCTTCATGACAACTAGCAGCCTGCCAGGGGCGTGTGGCATCCTCTGACCAGTATCCTGCTGTGGATCCTTGGAGCGCATGGCTCAGAAGGCTCTTCAGGTGTGTTCTGCTCCGTCACCTTGCAGCTTCAAGTGCAGGCTGTCTGTCAGGGTTGTTTCACCCTCTTACTCTTGTGGACCATGGACCGGTGTGTCAGGAAGCACACCTCTTTTCCACTACTGTGGAAATGACATGCCGCCTTGCAGTCACAGTCCCTTTCGGAGAGGTTCTGGTGCGGTGCAGTGAACTCCGGTCTTGCTAGGGTAGCCTGTATGCTGCTGCTGGTCATTCCGCGTACGCGGGCACTGTTGAGAAGGAGGTAGAGGCACCTAGTGCAGATACAAACTCATGGCAGTGTCACAGGGGCTCTTCAGGCTACTTTATTGTCGGGCTGCAGGACTGTGGGTGCCGGTGTGCGACTTTGTTCAGGTGCGATGCAATAATCCACCTCTAGGTTGTGCTGCAGCTGCTTTCAGTAGCCGAGGCAGCCTCACTGGTGCCATGGGCTGCACCGGTGCTGGAAACTCAGGTGCGAGTGAGAGGTACGCAGTCCCCTCTGAGAGCTTCGGTGGCGGCGGGGCCGGCAGCACGAAGCGATGAATGCCTGGTCCCCGGCCGATAAGGAGACAGATTCTGACAGGAGTGGGGCAGCCTCTCCCGTGCCTCACCAGGGACTGCCTTGTTAGAGCTCCCTTTCAGGACACATGCTCTTGCCTCGACCTTCTCCCCTTCTGGCTGGGTCTCAGCAAGCTCACAAGACAGCTGCAGCAGCATGCAGATGCATCCTACACAGTGAATGCGCACCACCCGGGAAAGCCACTCTTGCTTAGGCCTCGCTGGGGGTCTGAATGCACATCGTTGGGAGGGCGCTACTCCCTCCCTTTTGGCTGCAGGCAGCGCCTCTTGTCCCATTGCGGGCCAGTTCTATTTCCTCCATCTCTGTCGGCACTTGGGCTGCAAGAGGGTAGGCACTGTGTCTTCGCCCCCTGTGGGTGACGCTGGCACAGCAGGGCTGTCCAACTCTCATCGTGAAGGTCTGTGCAGGCGCCTTGAGCCCGATGTTGGCTGTGGTACTCCTCCCTTTCACGTGGCTCTCTCACAACAGGTCCGGTCAGAACGACGGCGGCAGCATGGGCTTGAGCGTGTGAGCTCACCTTACGGAGGCCTCAATCTTGCCCTGTTGCGCCGGCAGCAACTGTGGGGAGCCCTAGACGTGGGCTACCCTTCTCGTCACAAGAGATAGCAGGATAGCAGCCGGTATACATGTGGGTCAGACCCGCTCATCGCCAATGTAGTGTGGTGGGCCCTGGGCCCACATGCTACTAAAATGACCCACACAGACACCAGGGTCCGCTTCATTAGCTGGCCTCGAGCACGTGCACTCCGGCCCTTCTATTAACAGGCCCACGTCACTCGTGATGCCTGTATTGGGTGGGTGTGGGGTATGAGTGTGGCCAGCCCTCAATGAAGTGACTGGCAAACCAAGTGCCTGCTGAGACACAATAACGAGTCCATCACGACGCTGCAGGTGGTGTACTCTGCCCCCCTGCCCGGGCCCAACAGATGGTACTGCCAGGTCAGGTGGTACTAAGTTTAAATAAAGAGGACCGGATTAACAGGCTCGAGAGCAGTAAAGCAGCAGAAAGAAGTGTGTTGAGAGTCGTTTCAGTGGGCCCGTTTTGCAGCAGCATCAACTACGCACCTAGAGGCCTTAATCAGCAGTGGCCTCAATATAACGTGTCCTCTATAGAAGTGTCAGCAACCTCACACTTCATTGCCATTGCCCAAGCCTGCTGAGTTAGTTGAGCAGGTTGTGTGACACTCATCTGTCTAGCCTGCCAGCCCTCCAAAGGACAAGTGTGTTCGTTTGGTATATTACCCAGAGAGTACTAGTGAAATTCTAAACTGCCAGTGTTGCACATTTGAGTGTGTTACCCTGGCAGCTTCAAGGTGAGGGGTTGATCCATCGTCCGGCAACCGGCTGCTCTGGGGTTCTGTGACAGGTTCATGTTGACTGTTTGTGGCGCTACGGTGTACCCATACAACACTTTAAGGTTCTGCAGAGTCCGTGCCCTCCTCATGCAAGTCCGGTTCCACTTGCCAGCTATGCATGTCAGCTGACAGCAGCGTGCAACCAGCATGGGAAACACCCTACAACTCTGTGTTTTTTAAATCCAGGACAGGATGGAAGGGGGTGGGGGCAGAGCCAGGCTCCAATTTGTGCAGGGCAAGCACAGTGGTCAGAGCAGAGCCATAATCGGTTTGTAATTGATAAGGAGACCCTGAATTATGGGAAGCTTACACACTTAAGCAGCGTTATCAGCCCAGGCTCTGAACACTTACTGTATTTATCTTATCTTAGTTATTTGTCAAGGCACGAAGAGAACTGCAAGCATCAGGGAGCACTTTACAGAGAACAGCCACTGACAGCAGTATTATCTGAAATACAAGTTCTTACACCACGAGCACTTCTGTGAATGTGGGGTTCAGTTTAGACTCCACTACAGAAAGCAGGACGTGAAAAATTAATTGAGATGGAAACGTGTAATTGTTGCAGTCATATATGCATATACATGCCAAGTTATTTTTTTTTTCGCTGGCCAAGTGGAAAAATGTTGCATATCTGCAACTTGACATTTAGCCCTGAGCCCCAAGCCCTTTCAATATTCCGAGCGCCATGCGGTATTGTTTTATATAACCACCCCCCCCCTCCCCTCACGTTCCAAGCCCAGTCTTGTGCTAGGACTGGCCCTTCTGCTACTCTATAGTGTGAAACTCACAGTAGGTGAGTCTTAGCTGAGTTGTGTGTCAGTACGGACACTCACACCTGCCACCTGGAATCAAGAATTGGGTGTCAGTACCGTCTCCCTGAGTCTGACTGACATGTAGCTTTCACTCTCCCACTGGAGTCAGCATTTTTGAGCTGCTGGCCTGTCAGAAAATATCTCCACCTGCCTTGATTGTTCTCTAAACTGCACAGTAAAAGATAGGTTTTAAAGCATTCACCGTTAGGGGTTGAATGGGCATGCCAGCTTACTCTAAACACATAACAGCATTACCAACCAGCCTAACTCCCTCTGACATATCATAAGCTTTGTAGGCAGCAGTACCTGCCCTGGCCTCTGTGGGCAACTGCTGCTTGCAGGATGCTTGATGTGGAGCAGGTATTTCATGTGCAGAAATAAAGGCAGCTGCAGGCTCCTAGGGAAGGGCGCTCCACGTTGAAAACCAGATAGATCAAAAGTTCCTCTGCAAACAGGAATAATCAATGCAGGCTAGCATTAGGTGGCTGGTATGTTAGAGTTCCTTTTATATATTTATGTAGAATCCTCTTACACCAAAGTCCTCTATGAACTTTAAGTAATTTTCGGCAAGTCCAAGGAACAATCATACCTCATCCCTGTCAACAGTTATTGAAGCTTTCCCAATGGTCTCTGCTAAATGAACTTTAGGACTTTTTCCTTTAACTGATATAGTGTGCCCAAAATACAGTAATGTTCCTACGCTAAATCTATGCTTCTTCCTCTTGTTAGACTAACAACTCTTTTTAAACTCTCTAAAACTTGACTTAATTATTTATCCTGCTGCTCGTTATTATGCCCATAAATCAAGATATCATATTGAAATATGATACAATGTACTTGTAATATGGCAGATGAGATATCGCTTGGACTACTGCAACATCATTTACACCAGGCTCCTCAAAAGTTTAATGACAGACAACAAAGGTGTTAGAACGTGGTGGCCAGAATTTGCCACAACATATCCAAATCAGCCCTGAAAGCTCTCCATTTGCTCTTGGTGGTTTAAAAAATCAAGCACCAATTTATCTACTTTAAGCAAAAAGCCTTGTTAGAAATTGGGTTTCTGGTTGGCAGAGGTATGCACTCTGTCCAAGCAGGAACCACATTCCTAGTCAGGGTATGTCAGATACACACCATAAATTAACCTGTGCTCACCCTCTGGTAGCTTGGCACAGAGCAGGCAGGATTAACTAAAGAGGCAATGTGTAAAGTATTTGTGCAACACTCCAAACAGTAACACAGTGAAAACACCACAAAAGACCCCACACCAGTTTAGAAATATAGCTTATATTTTAATGAACAAAACAAGACCAAAATGGCAAACATCCAATGAGTATAATCAGAGTTATGAATTTATAAAGAAAAAATGAAAATATAGTGCTTAAAAGCTTAAAGCATCAACCGGGGACATCTGGTTGCGCTTGACTGGGGTAAATCTAAAATTTCAGGCCGACCGCGATGGAGCGTGAGTTAGATGCGACGATGTCGGAGATGATACAAGGAGCAGGGTAGGGGATGCGTCTTCTTTGATGCTTTTGATGAAGGCAATGCATCGGTTCCAAGCTGCGGATTGGCGAAGATGCGTTGAGAGTTGAGATGCAAGAAGCACCAAAGCGATGCATCGTCATTGAACCACTCAGTTGTAGGCGATACATGCAGCACAAAACAATGCGTTGGCACCAAACCGCGCAAAGTCGAGGATGCGTCAGGACCTGGAGTCAATGCATAGCATAGTCGGCGATGTGAGGTCCATGGTCCATGCAGCAGCAGCGATGCGTTGGCATACAGGGAGATGTGCCAGTTCCGATCAGTGCAACGTCGTCAATGCATAGATTCTTAGGAGTTGCAGCACTTTACACCCACTTCCAAGGCTCCAGGAGTGGATTGGCACCACTTGGCAGGGCAAGACTTACAGCAATCAAATTCCAGGTGCTGCTGCAGGTGGATGAGAAGTCATTGATGTCCCAGAGACGTAGAACAGGGGGCAAGCCAGCATGTCCTAGAAGTCACTCTGGGTTCAAGTGAGATAGGTACTGTCCTTCCTCAGCAGGGCAGACGGTAGCAGGTAGCAGGGCAGCACTGCAGAAAAACAGTTCTTCCAGAGCAGCAGTCCAGCAAAATGACAGTCCTTGGAGCAGCATAGCAGTCCTTCCTCCTAGCAGAGTTTCTTCATACGTTCAGTAGGGTCTGATTTGGTGTGGTCAGAGACCCACTAATTATACCCAGTTGTGCCTTTGAAGTGGAGGTGACTTCAAAGAGGGGCTTTGAAGTACACAGAGGTCCTCCCTCCCAGCTCTGGCTCCAGACTCACTACAGGGGGCATGCATCCCTTTGTGTCAGGACAGGACACAGCCTATTCAGGTGTAAGTTTCAGCTCCTTCCTCCCATCCTGCTCAGGATGGGGATGGCCACTCAGTTACACCTAATCTCCCTTTGTGTGTGGCTGTCTAGAGGGAATGCACAACGTCTGTGGAAACTGAAAAGATCTGTAGAACCCAAAATCATAACTCCGTCACAACAACCTGAGTGAAATAAAGAGAATTTATTTAACGTGCACGGGAGCCTCAGATGGGTGCTGAGTGCTCGAATAGCAGAAGTAAAACACAAGCCTTTATAGACACAGACCACAAGAGGATGCAACATCATAATGCACGTAACACAAATTAAGCATGGGCTGCTTGACCAATTAGCAAAGGCCTAGGCTGCGCTATACCATTTATGGTCCGAAATATACTGTTGCTGACCACGTGTCTCAAGTAGGCAGCTTCTGGGACTTTCCACTGTAATGCAATGTATTAGCCTTGGTACTTTTCCATGTAACAATTTGCAACATCATGGCATGTACCAGAAATATTTCTAAATGTGATATGCTGAAATACTTGTGGCTAAGCTAGCATCTTCCTCTGTTCTTGTATCATTCTTGAGCAAGCCTTGCATTATAAAAGCAGTTTTACTGAGGCACCATGGAAAAGTACAAGCATCTTGTGCAGTGATTCTTATGTCAACTTAACAGGGCCTAAAGCTTCAAGCATTTGGTATCATATAAGAAAGATGGCTTCAACAAGTTCAGCTGTCACCCACCCCAGACATGTATTGGAGACAGGCTGCAGGCACACAGGGCTAAGAGCAGAAAAATGGCATCTTTCTAATAGTGGTATTTTTAAAAGGGTAGTGACAAATTCATCTTTACCAGTAAAACAGATTTATCATTACCCTTCCAGTGATATGAAGCATGACAGATCTACTCCTTCTCAATTAGGAATTAAGGCTTATAAGTGTAATAAGGAATTCCCAAATGTTAACCTATGAGAGAGGTAGGCCTCACAGTAGTGAGAATTTAGGGTTTTTTGACTACCAGGTCATGTAAAACTTAAAAGTACTTGTCCTACCTTTTAATTGCACAGCACCCTGCCCTATGGGCAACCTAGGGCCTACCTCAGGCGTGACATATATGTAATAAAAGTGGTATTTAAGGCTTGGCAAGGGGTTTTAAATGCCAAGTCGGCATGGCAGTGTAAACTGCACACAGAAGCTGTGCAGTTGCAGGCCTGCAACATGTTTAAAGTGCTACTTGTGTGGGCGACACAATCAGTGCTGCAGGCCTACTGGTAGCATTTAATTTACAGTCCCTGGGCACAGGTAGTTCACTTTACTAGGGACTTATAGATACATTAAATATGCCACTTGTGGATTAGTCAATCTAACCATATTTTAGGGGAGAAGAACATGCACTTTAGCGCTGGTTGGAGTGGTAAAGTGCTCAGAGTCCTAAGGCCAGCAAAAAGAAATCAGCAAAAAGGTGAGGGTAAGAGGCAAAAGGTTTGGGGAAGACCACCCTAAGGCTGTCAGGTCTAACAGGCCTAAATTATAAACCTATGTTAAATAAGATCAAGACTTTGTTAGACAAATGGAAGCTGTTCCTACTCACGATATTGGGGAGAGTAGCCCTGATAAAATGAAAATTCTGCCAATGCTTAATTTTAATTTTTCTGCCACTCCTTGTGTTTTACATGCTTCTTTCAAGCTGGAAGCATTGATCTCCTCCTTTTTATGGCAAGATTTGGACCTATGATTATTACTCAGCACTTTATACTCTACCAGTAAGGTGTGGGTTATACCTTCCCAATTTCAGAATTATGCTGAATGATAATAATATCTGACATATGCTACACTCAACCAAATCTCCCACAAAAGTGCATTATAAGGTCTTAAATTGGCTCTCAGTTAGACAAGCAAAATCTGGTTAACATTTTGGGATACCACAATGCAGTGCCTCTACCAGCCTTGAGGATCTGGTCTTGCAAAGCCCATTGGAGCTAGATCGTGCAATATTAGCCAGATTGAAAATAAATGGGTATTATAAGATTTCAGACTTCATATCTAGCAAAGTATTAAAAATATGGGCTGACATAGACGGGTCAATTAAGACTGATAAAAATGGATGCAATGGTCATATAATGGGATTTATCTATTTTTGAAGAAAATACATCCATCATTGATAATGAGCAGGAAGAATTTGTGTATAATATTTGTAGAAAATTCTACTTTTAAAAGAGCAGGGAGCTGGAAGCCATTGCTGATGAGCATAATCCTGTTTAATATATACTCTAAAATCGTTAATAGATGGTCAAAAGAAGAAAATAAAAAATAGCTCAACAGATATCTGAAAAGTGTTAATGAGCTACATTTCTCAACTTTTTGAGGTGTAAAATTTCATAAAATGTAATTTTATCATAATGGTTAATATATTTTACCCCCAGCCGTATGAATAAGATCTCGTGCTTAGCTCAGCAACGGCTAACTGGTCCCATATCACATGGTCCAGCAATAGGCTAAATAACATTTGGAACTCAATTTATGAATACCATGAGAATTTATTTGCTATACAAATTTTGTGTAATCTATGCAATCTATGCAATGTGCAGCACATAGATTCCAAAAATTGATATACATCCTAATGCTGGTAGCACTTTAATACAATGTTGTAAAATCCCTATGATTTCCGTTTTCACAGAATGCCTTGATAAAATTACTAAAGTGAGACAGCTTGAAGAACTTTATGTGAAATGTGCTTGATTAACGCTAATATTCTTGAAAATTTGGGGCTCAATGTTTACACCATAGCTGTTTATTTTACTGTGTACTTTTGGTTGTGTTAGCACTACATACACACTTTATTTACACACTTTATTAAGCACAGCACTTTTATAGCCTTCAGCTGTGACGCCCAGAGAATGCATAAGGACCACCGTAGTTTGTAGGTGGGAAATGACAGCCTGGGGCGAGCCCACCTTCATCAGCCATTCGTCGATATAGGGAAAACTGGCACCCCTGATCTCCGTAGATGAGCTGCAACCACCCCATCACCTTAGTGAACACCTGAGGGGCACTGGTGAGGCCAAAAGGGAGCGCAGTATACTCAGGGATAGTGATGCTTGTTTTCAAGATTTCAACCCAGCAGATACTCACTAGTTTTGCAAATAATCTAGATGATACTCTCCCATTTCTCATATGTGAGGTCCTCAGGGCCGGACTGGCCGTAGCGGGCACACAATCCAGATAGTGACTTGAACCTCAGATATTCATCTTGGTGCAACATATCAGGTTCTTGGTCCAACGTGCCCAGTTGGATGTGTGGGGTTTATGACAAAATGTACTGTCTGTGTTTTTAGAGTATTCCCTATAATACATTGTGTTCTTTGTACATATCAGTCTTGCAGATGGTGTCATTTGTTCTTTTCTTACAGATGTATATAGACACTTTGATTGTTTTGTCTTGGTCACACAAATCAATGACTTGTTTTATTTGTGTATGAATTTTAAACTGATTCCATTTTTGCGATTTGTTTTTAATGTACAGATGATATAGATTTGTTCTGTGATATATATTTTTATAATAATAAGAATAAAGAAAAATTATATTCTTGATCCTTCGTGTTTTGGCCCTGAGTTTTAGAATTAAACTCCTGTTCGAACAAGTGTTGATAGAACGAGTGTGGGTGTGTTTATTGTGATTTATATTCTTTTCTCAGTTTACCAAAGGAAGTTTTTTTCTAATTGATTAATTGAACCCTATTCCTTTGGGTACAAGGGGTCCCTCTCTGCTGTTCTCGGAATGCTAATGCATTCAAACAGTACATGCTTCCTGCACAAAAAGTGATAAATCAGCTAATAAAATATCTTTGTATCAGCAACTTAAATGCATCAAAGAACACATAGTACTAATCAATTAAAAGCTACACATCACATCGCATCTGCAGTCTAGCAAAGGATTATTTGATACCTTATTACAGAAACCTAATTGGAAAAAAAATGGGGCAGAGTAACCATACACAAAAAGATTAGGCCTTGATGGAGAGCCCATTTAAGCAACAGCACAATAGCTAAGCCAAAGCTCACTCACTGTCTGTGGTTTTTATTGCACTATTTTGAAGAATTGATAAGATTAGGCCTCACAGCCAGCTAAAGTTCCTATACCCAAACCTAAAAATTTAATGGAAGGACAAGCAACATATACAGGAAAAGTAAAGAGCCAGATTCAATCTGAAAATTACGTAGGTAGTCATTTAGAACATAGCACTTAGGCCCTCATTATGATGTCGGGTGGACCATTGCTGACAGGCCATCGGTGGCAATCTGCCCGACATTCAGGGCATCGGTCCGACCGCCGCATTTTGATGCAACCAGTCGGACCGCAGAAGTCGGGGGTAAGACCGCCACCTCCAATAGGATCCAAGATCCTGTTGGGGAGGTGGTCGGATTCCTATCCCTACAATGGAAGCAGCTGCTCAGGCACCGCCATAGTGATTAGGATGTCCCTTTCAGAGTGCCTTTTCATGGCGGCCCGACCGCCATGAAAAGGCAGACGGAAATGGACTTTGGGGGCCCCAAGCAGGGCCCCGTCCCATGTAGTCACATATAGTGCCCCCACACCCATCCATGCACTCTGTGCCAGGCACCACATGGTGCCTGGCACATGGTGCGTGAATGTGCACAAATGTGCCTTTTTCTACTGCAGTTTGTTCTGCTGCCCTTTTTCTGAGCTGCAGCACAGCCGCAGTAGAAAAAGGCACTTTCCGACCACCTGCATGGTGGTCTGATCGTAATAGGCCGGGTGGGAGCTCCGACTCCTTGTCGGATGGTCACCTGCCCGATACAACGACAGTAGGCAGTCCACCCAGCCGCCATCGTAATGAGGTTCCAAAGTTTGGAGGTAACATCTGAAAACAAGATTATCATTACACAGTGCTTTAAAACCCAATTTTCAGTAATGGAAAGATAAGGAGGAATTATGGTTTGCAGCACCATGCTTTTGTCCGTTTTTTACACAAAAAAACGCAAACTGGTGAGAACGAGATATGTAATGATGCTGTTTAATAGCTTCGCTAATGTGGTAAAACTGCATCGCATCTAAACATTCATTGTGAGAGAAGCAGTAAAACTGCACTGATAATCGTACACCCAGAGTTACGAGCCCTCTACGAGTTTCACACTTGGGAATGAGGGAATAAATGGAGATATCGGTGATTGCGCAAACACATTACGGCATGTTTTTCCTCCATTCTGTGCACTTTGGAAGAGATTTCACTAGGTTTTCCCTGGTAAAAGTTTCAGAGAAATGGAAACTGGAGGTGTGGTGTTCCCTCAGTATAACAATTCCAATTCAACCATGAACTCCCATTTCAGGTCATATAGGCATTACCATGTAATAAAGTACTTAAACGGTAATTAATACGCAGATACATTGGGTTACAAAACGTATTTCCTTTTTATACAGGACTCGTGTGTTAGGTGGTGTAAAAGCCTGGGGCTGGCTTACAAAAGACGATACATATGTAAATGCACGGGTGTTGTGGACTGCAGTACTGAAGTGGAGGAACGCAAATTGATGCCCCCCGCCTCTGCAGAATATGATGAGTGGTCCCTGAGTTTCCATATCTCATAAAATTTAATTGGCCATCGGCTGACCGAACCCTGCTCATTCCCCCCTACCCTCTGAAGTGTTGGGGGCCCCCTCAAGTGTTGTGGGACCCCTGAGATTCAGGGGCATCTCACCAAAGCTTCAGCTGAAAGGGGCTGCTGAGTGTAATCATAGACTGAGGAAGGGAAGCAGAGCTTTATCATTTCCCTGTGTTCCTTGCTAGTGCTGGGCACTTCCTCAGCAGTCGACAGGGACACATTGTCCCAGTAAGTGCTCACTTCATCCAGAAACAAATTGTTCTGCCTTTCACTGAAAACTCCGAGCATTGGAGGCCCGATTTTCGTTTGTGTATTAAATGCTCAGGATAATAAGTGTCTGGTTAGTGCTTCCCAGCTTCGGGGCGTGGCTTGGAGCAGGGAAAGGGATGTCCGAGGCTAGCAAGCTGTTCTTTTTATAGATATGTTACCAGATGTCCTCAGGCACCCTCTCCACATTCCTGACCCGTGCCAGGATTCGAGGCACTAAAGATTGGGGTCCAGGAGGTGTCTTGGCAGATTTTCAAGAGTATTAGGACTCTCGCCTCATCTCCTAGCAAGTCAAGGATGTCAAAAATGATAGTCAAAGTCTATCTCTTGACAACCAATGGCTGACCATGAAGGGGCGTCGCTATGTTAATGGAGTGTGGATAATACCGCCCACTTGCCTTATGGATAGAAGACCCCAACTGAATAGCACTCAACACGGGCTCGATCAGCCTCAATGGTACTGTGAATTTGCAGTCTCAGCAAATTTGATAAGATGGGAAAAGAGTACTTTAGCAAATACCCCAGCGAACACCGATCACATCATCTGTTTTGGGGGTTTCAAATGTTCAACTGGAAAGGAGCCCCTTTACCTTGGTCTATTTCAAGGACAACTCTGTGAATGAATGATTCGATATCTCTTGTGCCCCCTTCTCTAGTAAAGATGGCAGCATAAGGGGTATCCACATTTTCGAAATAGATGTGCCTGATTCACAAGACCCTTGCTGTTGTTCACTGTGTCTTGTTTATATCAAGGTATGAAAAAGGAGTGCTTAAAGTGCTTCCACAATTTACAAAGGGCACCTTTTTGCGCCCTTCATGCAAGCCTTCAGGTTAGCTCTGGAAGGGGCTTGTCTTTTCATGTAGGGAACCTAGACAGAGGCATGTGTCTCTGGACACTATTCCCTTATGCCTGATCTGAACAGAGATGAGGCAGGCGTAGTAAAACATGCTAGGCAGACAATGATTTCCTTAGACACATACCTCTATTGCCAAGCGCGGGGAGTAATGCACAGGGATTGTATGAGCATTGTCTTAGCTTTCTCCTTCACCACCCCTCAATCAGGGTGGGTAACGGAAACACTGCATTTCAGAGGACAGGCCCATTAAGGACGGTCCACTGATATGCACTTCCTTTTCCTAAGGGAGCAGAGAGTGAAGGGCCTTCTATAGTCTGAAGGCCCCTATCAATCCTCGTTGGCTATCGAGTAAATGAATAGCTTAGTGCTGGGCTCCTATCTGAAATTTAGCTATTCAAGGACAGTGGAAAGGGTTGTAGTAGCACCATTTTTACGTTAACCCATTAACACCCCCCCCCCAATGCCCACAGCGCATAATTCCTCTTTATGAAGTGTGACATTCAGTGTTGTTCTGCCCTTTTCACCAAGGCTGTGGTATGTGCACTGTACACACCTCAGACCTGTGAGAGGCACTCTGTGAATTGGGCCCTTGGGGCCACATGTATCAAAATATTTTGCATTCGCAAATGGTGCAAATCAGTAATTTTGTTGTTTGCAATTGCAAAATAGCCTTTCAAGATGTACGAAAGGCTTTGTAGTCAGGTAATCGCAAAAATAGCGATTACCTAAAATTGCGACTGTAAATAAGAAATAGCAATTTGCGATTCCCTTAGCACATGTTCCAAAAATTTCTGAATGCAAACTCTGCATTTAGGAAAATGCTATTACCATTGAATTTAAGTCGATGGTAACCATGCACAAATGTAGAAAACTGCACTAAAATTCATTTTTCAAAGTGCCATGTAGCGCGCACATGCCCCTATGGCATGTGTGCACTTTACATGCTCAAATTTCTTTTTTTGGGGTGCTGCAGGGGAGCCTTGGCTTTGCATAACCTAATTTACGATTACCAATCAGGTAAAAAGGAGTCCAGGGTGGGAAGAAAGAAGGGACTTTTTACAACAAAAATGAAATCCACATCAAGGAGGCCTAGTTTAAACCAAAGAACCATGAGCTAAAATAATGTACACAGATGGAAGGCTGTCCCTCAAGCATGCAACAGTCTTGGGCACAGAGGGAATTGATTTGGTAACTTCAATTGGGCCTGGTGTAGACTTTTAAATCTCACTGTTCTCCTTTGATCTTTGTCTGGGAACGTCGTCGGGCCACCAGCCAGTGATCTCACTTTATCCTACAGCACTGAAGTCTCACAGGAGCTCCTCTCTCCCAAAGGGTGATTTAGTGCATGAATGCTGGGGATGAGGACCATGACACAAATACATGTATAGCATTCCTGAACAGATTGCTCCATTTTGGGGCCGATTCCGATCTCGGCCGGTAGGGCTCCGAATCGGATTCGGCTTAACCGGATCCGATTCGGAGCCCTATTTCCCGACCGATCCGTACGCGCGTCCGGACGAGCGAGTACGATGCGAAATCGCCGACCGACTGGTTCGGGCGTCCCAACCGCTCCGACCGACTCGTTCCCAGGTTGAACCGCACCGACCGACTCGCTCGGACACGACTCGCACCGTGCAATGGAGACGTTCCCCGGCCGGGTAAGTACGATGCGCGCCGCGAGCAGTCCGACCGACACGCGCCGTCCGGCTCGAAAGAGCAGTCGGAGCCGTACTTCGGGGGTCCGTGTCGGACCCCCTGTACGCGTAGCCGCGCGAGTCGCACACAGGGGGACCCATGGGTCCCCCCTACCTGTGCGTGTACAGCGCGAGTCGCTTCGCCGCGTACACGCGGTAGGGGGCGCCCTTGTTCGCCTCGCACCCATTGAGGCAATGGCAGCCCGCGTACGCGTTGTACGACCGGCTCCGATTGACTTCAATGGGAGTCCGACCGACTCGAGTACGATAGCATACGGACGCATCGTACTCGTTCGGTCGGGCTGCACGGGTCCGATTCTATGGCTAACCACTTAGCAGAGTTTTAAATCTGAACTGGGTGGAGCGGCCGGACATCTCCACAAGCCCCCTCGTGATTCGATACTGGGCCATTTGCTCTTCAAGCCCTGTATCGACGGTCAGTGCGTAGCATGATTCTATCCAAGCAGCACTATACAGATGTTTGTCTAATTCTACAATGGTGCCTCATCCCACGTGTGCTATTCCAGCAATTGCTCCAGTTGGCTCTGAGAGTAGTACCGCTTCTCTAGTGTGCTTTTTTAACCCTTCTGCTACATCCAACCTTCTTCAGACTTTGGTGAAAAAAAAGAAAAGTAAATAGGCCATTTGGATTTTAGAGACCACTCAAAGCTCAATTTCCAGAAAGCTATTCCAAGCAGTTGCCTGGAAGTGCCTCATTCCAAACACTGTCATTGTCTTGCCCTTAAATCTTTCAGGGATGTCTCTAGCTGGCAACAGTGACTAATATTGTCTGCAAATGTATTTTACTATTCACCTTGTACATTCTCTGTAAAGGTTGCAATGCACATTCTGTAAAGCGCTCTAATACCCTCATGTCAAGTTCGAGCTATATAAAACTCTCAAAATAAATAAATAAATAAATAAAATGCAGCATGCCTGTGCAAGCAGGAAATCCTTTTATATCACCATTTCGAGCTAGGTGATGTTATCACACCTAGTGTGCTGAATGTCTGAGGGGTGACAAGGGGCTCCCAAGTGTAGGGCATCAGAAACACTTTAACTAGGGGTGTTTTATGGATAAATGCACTCCTGAAATTGTGATTTTATATATTGATATTATTCATTTTTGCGCACTAAATTCTTACTGATCCAAACCTTTGTTTGCTGATAGAGAAGTTAGACAGTTTAATATATAGTTTCTTTTATAGAAGATGATAGATAATATTGTGTTTAATTTGTATGAAATATGTATCTTGTTATTTTGAAAAATTCAATACAGACATTTTTAAGATTCATTAAAACCTTAAGTAAGGTAATTTAATTGCTAGGCTCTTAACAAACTGATTGTCTGCATGGAAAGATTATGCGTTTAGTTATTCATTTAGTGGTCAATTTATTAAGATTTAAAGCTATGTTTTTGCCACAACAATGATGCAAGACTATGTAAAATCTTTTGTCACCTATTTACTTTCCAGCGTAAAACCTGTTTTATGCTGGAAAATAACTTGAAAGTAACGCAATGCAGCGTATACCGCTGCTTTGCTTTACTTAGCGCCAAGGGGGCAAACCATGGTTGGTGCATGGGCATTCCCATGCAGCCACCCAAGGTTTCTGACACTAAGCCCTATTTACTTAAAAGAGTAGACACGGTTTAGCATCAGAAAATAGTGCCCATTTCAAATAGACGCAATGAAGGAGAAATGCTTTCATTTCTCCTTTCTTTTCCGACTTTGTTTGTGTGCTGCACTCTACAGCACAAATACAAAGTGGAAAAAAGTTTTCAAGTTAGACTAAGCATGGTATTTTGTAATGGAAGAGTTTCCTTCCAGTTTAAAATCTATGCTGGACCCTTAGAGATCCTTACAATATGGTGCAAAGGTGTGTCCATGGCCCACAGCAGCATATTTCTGTGCCGGCGCTAGGGAAAGGGGAGGAGAGTGCCATATTTCTGTAAATATGGCGCTCTCCGGCTCACTCCTTCTCACATAGCACAACATTTGCAGCTGCTGCCAAGCTCCAAGAGAATCTAGTAAATCTGACCCCCCAAAGTTTTAATAATGTATGGGCCATGTTGTCATGGGCACACTGCGTACTTTTAGTCCATGTTAGATTGTATGAGAATTCATATAAATGCTGTTGGATATTGACACAGATGAACATATGTTCCACCATCCATGTTGGTTTCATTCTCAAGATTTGTTTTTTAAGGTCTGCTTTTTGCCATGCAGCTTGCATAATGGACCCCAAATCTCAAAGAAAGCAAACGGGAGATGTGATGCTTAATATGAGCTCTAAATTCATTGTTTTCATGAAGAACACAGTTAAACAATATTTCTTGAAACTTCGATGATTCGTGTGAACTGCGAGCATGTAATCAAACGTTTTCAGTGTCATTTGGCCATCTTTTTCTTGGTTTCACCACCTATTGGTGGCAGACAGAGTGCAGGATTTCAGGCAATTGACAGGGACATAGAGGGAAATTAGTACATATATGTGAAATTACTTTTGGGTCTTCCCCAGAAGGCCTTGCGCATGTAGCACAGGATCTTGAAATCAATTATTCGCAGCACTAAGAACCTGGGGAAATGGATGATTAGTTGTTATTTGCAGCACTGAGAACCTGGTGGGAAGGGGTGATTAGTTGTTCTGCCGATGGGAATCTACCTGGCTTAGTGAGGTCTCACAAGAGTGCGAGACTGTAGCAGTTAACTAACTTTTGCAGATGGATTGGCACAACCCTTCCCTGAGAGCATAATTGCTCACAATGAACTAGAGGTGGGCGAGCCAAAGAAAGCTTTAGCCAGACTCAAGCCTGAAACCTGGGTCTGGCTCATGGAGGAAGTGGCCCGATTTGGGTCACCCGGGTCACTAATGACCACCTCTCAGCCTTCCATACCAAATGAAGAGTCGGTCAGACAGTAGAGAATACAAACCAATATCTGTTTATTCAGGTACACTCAGAGTGGAACTCTGTCTGCCCAGTCGCTAGGAGTGCTGCAGAGGGACTGACATCAGCAAGCATAGAGATACATTATATACATTTCAAAACCAATGGAGGCACGCCCACAATGGAATTTTCCAGGCAGATACAGCTAAACAATGAAGTACAGAGAATAAGTTTCGATTCTGAGGCCGTGCACACACTATCTACTACTCATGGTCGTTCTGCCCGTCCCCGCCACTAGACGAGTGGGAGAAGGCCTCTATCTAACGAGAAAGGTATGCACTAATCAGGACAGTGTATTCACTAGTGAAGCAAAACCCAACCTTGGGGAAATAAAACTTAACTGAAGCCTTTTCTCAGAAATGATGAAGGTTTAGTTTTGATTATAACTCAAAATGGCGCCGGAATAGAAAATAGTGCCGCGAATGCTAATGTACATAGAACAATGCGCAAACATGAATTTTTCTATTCTAACACTCATCTCAAAGTCCTGTTGGATCCTCGAGCCCACGACAAGCCTAGCTTTCATGTGGCTTGTGACTCACTCCCTCTACCCGGGATGTATTGTTTTTGCTAGAGCTGCCGACCATGGAACTCAGTACCCGGGTTCGAATCTCAGTGTTGGTGACACATCATGTGGTCTGGGCAAATCGCTTAATCTCTCCATGCCTATAAACAATGTATGTAACCTTCTGTAATATAACTGTGCTCATGTAAAGCGCTTAAATTCCTTCAGTTTGAGTTTGCCCTATATTTCAAAAACTGCAGAACAATGCAGGAATAGGTAAAACAAAGCCTTAACATAAGGAAAGACAGATAGCTACTCATTTAATTGGCTGATTTGTACAGAGTGAAACCAGAAAACCTGAATAAATCATGACGTTCCTGCTTAACTTGTGTGATCTTAGACAAATATTTTATTTCACCAAAACTCTTTTATCTTTATTATCGCGAATAAAAGCACTTTCAAATATGTGAGTTCAGACTACCAGGTGTACAAAATTATCAATTTGAATAGGTACATCTCAGTGCAGTGCTATATTGTGCCCTGTTAATGTCAAAGCTTCCAAATGTTGAAGAAATACAATTGAACATTAATGAGACTTTATCATATTTTACATGGTTTGTTGCATGATTTACATAACACATATTTTCGGAGCTCGGCTCATACATGGGCTAATATCCGAGTCAGACCATTGGCTTGGCTCTCTCTCGGCTCTCCCTATTAATTTTTTGGCTCACCCACTTCTGCACTGAAATTCTGCCAGTATGGATCAAAAAGAAGAATTTGCCCTCATAAAAAAAGACATTTACATACCTAAGTGAAAAATCAATTTGTGATTTGGACCCTTCATTTTTATGTAATCTTGCAGTTACAAAATTCTTTAGTTATTTAAATATAACAAGCATTTTATTTATTTATTTACTTATTTATTTATTTATGAGTTTTATATAGCGCTGGCTAGACCCAAAGGTATCAGAGCACTTTACAGAATCCAGAGCAAGGCAATAATCCAGTCACTAAGTATATGACATGCAACAATGTTAGGTTCAAGTACCAAACAACAATAAATACACATAAAAAATATTAGGCAATGCGGGTGGAATACAATGTCTACACAGAACAGAAGTTCGGCCGTGAGGTCGGTTACTGATTGTGGTCAAGTCACAAATTTTGAGTCCAGCAAGAGAACGACCTTCTAGGCACAAGAGGCAAACAGAAGTAGTCAGCCAACTGTTTAACGGGGGCAAAGAGAGACTAATAGAACCGATTTCAAGAATTGCTCATGTGTTCCAGTATTTGTTGAGTAGATGGCGTTTCAGGTCTCTTTTGAAGCCAGTGAAGGAGGGGTTGCATCGTAGGTCCCTCGGGAGAGAGTTCCATATGCTGTGAGCGTTACCCAAAAAAGAGCGAGCCTGGGCAGATTTCTTTTTTAGTTTGGGAGGAACGAGAAGAAGTGTGTTGGAGCTTCTCAGTGATCTGGTTCTTCCTGCTTTTGTAAGTTTGTTATCTAAATGGTCAGGGGTGTGTGAGTGAAGGGCTTTGTGGGTGATACAGGCAGTCTTGTAATTGCATCTTCCTTCAATGGGAAGCCAGTTGAGGGTCTTAAGTGCAGCCGTGATGTGATCATACCGTTTAATATCTGTTATGAGCCTGGCTGCCATGTTTAGTACTGATCTGAGGGGAGCGATGTGCGATTTCGGGGTCCCTGTAAGGATAGCATTCCCGTAGTCCAGTTTGGAGAGGACCAGAGATTGAACGACCCATTTGAAATCATCGGAGGAAATGAATGGTTTGATTTTTTTTAAGGTGTTTTCATTGGCAACCCCAATAAGCCTGGCTTTGATAGGCTAGTGCTATAGATAAAATATTTTCATTTTTTATTGCAAGCATATTCTAGAAAAGGGATAACAAAAAAATATACTGCCACCAAAACGTGATTGCTATATACTTGGAATAAAAACATTAAATTTAAAATACTGATTTTGATGTTTGACTTGTGATGGTTTAAAAAAATAACTCAGTTGCGCCTTTATTTTGTCATTGTTTGTGAAGGAGAAGAGAATAAATGATCACCTAATCAAGTACTTAAATCGCAGACAGCTGGTAAGTTACAATGCCATCATTAAAAGAGTAATGGAAAATAAATCCAGTTAAAGATAATAAATAAAGTTGATATAAAAAAATAAAATGCACGCCTTGAAACAGCTCTGAATGTGAAAAGAAAGAACAATTTTTAGGTGGATGTGACCATTGTGCATAAGCTTTGTGCTGTCACTCGAAGTGAAGGGAGCCTAAGTGTAATGCAGGCAGACCCACTGTCCCACGCTCTATGCTGTGGTGAATGACAGTCAAACTGACGAATGTGAATGACAGTTAAACAGACCAATGGATGAAGCCCTCTGATCAAAGGCCTCTCATTGTGTGTATATTATGTGTGAGTTATTCAGAAAAACTATTGTCTGGAGACACAGCTAAAGTTGTCTCAAAGGCCAGACCTAAAAACAGCCTTCGCCAGTGGCCTAGTGCAGGTCTTAGTGAAAGGCTATAATATGCCTTTTTAATGCATAATTTAAATGATGCATTCATAGTGTTAACAATCATAGGTGCAAACAATTCTATATTTTCTAGAATAATTTTTACAAGGAATTTGGGTCACCCCTGTACACTGATAATATAATATTTTGCTAACAGTTTTCATCACTGCTAGTGGTGTCTCTGTTAGTGGAAAGCATCCTCACTTTAGGAAGACACATCAGTTTAAAAAGCACATCTTTCATGGTTATATGGGTATATGATTAAATTGTAAGTTGCAGAAACCAGGTTAAACAAACCTATTTCATTGATCTAGTTTCTACAAATTCTACACAATAAGAGGCCAGCCGGTTTGATGCATCCAATCTGGTGAATGTCCTTCTGGATAAAAAAACATGTAATTCTGCTTTCCCCCTTTTCGATATTTTTACCCTTTCTGTCCCATGCTTTCTCAATTTTCAGAATGGTTACGCTCCTGCACTCCTCTTGTTCTACCCCTCCCCTTACTTCTTTGTGTTCTTGTCCCTAGTTCTACTTCACCCCTCACCAAAATCTGTGTAATTTGTTTTCTTTTTGTGGGCTAATCTTGTTTCTTTCCTGTCTTCTTTTTCTTTTCCCTGCCTCTGTAGACATTGAAAATGGACTACCATAATCATACCTTTTTTATGCTTTCCTTCTTTTTTACTAAAACAAGTTCTTGCGATTATTATTATTCTAGGAATTGTAATAAGTTTCTGCATGTTTTATAGACCGGGCCTGGATTTATAACCCAGGTCTGGAGCATTTTTCCCACAAGATCTTCCACTTTTTGTAGAAAATGGTATTCCTTATTTGGACAATTCGTCAAAGTGGAATTTGTTCAACCTGGTTTCGTAACGCTGGTATGCTCCATTTTGGGAATTCATCAATGTCAAGAACCCCATCTTCAATATTATTGTGTCCTATATTAGGTGTTCATCTATTGCATAACTATTTTTCCCTCAATAAACCAATGTTTTGGATGTAAAGGCATCCTAAATTCTCTGTCAAGGATCCGAATGCTGGTGCGACACTTGAAGGATCCTTTTCATCATATAAGTCCATATGTACCAAAGCATTTTCCAATAGGCACAAAGTTGGTAAAACCCTTTGATACATCTGCCCCATAGTACCTTACATTGTTTTTGCCTGACAAACGTAATTGCAAAGAATAGTAAATGTTTTTGTTTCTCTTTATTTCGTTCCTGTGGTTGTTTTTATTCTCTAAGAGTCAATTTGTCTTTACATAATTTTATGTTCTCCTGGTGTTTACCTGTTTACATATGGAAGAATTTAATTTGCTCGTCTTTAACTAGTTTTGCAGTGGTTTACTTTTCTAACATGTCCTTACTTTAGAAGATCATAGTTATTTGTGATATTTGCTTCTGCCAAATGATACTATCTGATCATTTCTGAAACACCAGCTGTGCCTTCTGCGTCATTGTGACTAATAATGGACCAATTCATTAAAGAGATTTTTCAATTTTTGAAATGACACTCACTATACATGGGATAAAGTTCCCCTTTCATACAGTACAAATATATTGAAAGTCACTGAGGAGTTCCAGGATTGTAGAGAGAACTAAGGCTGAAGGCCAAGATAATTTATAAGGTCATGGAACTTTGAGGTGACTGCAATATCCTTAAAATGTATGGCTGTAGGGTAGGTACTTTATTGTTTATAATTTGTTTTGTTTTGTTAACATACATGATGCAGATATTTTCAGCACTCTTAGTAAAAGAAAGTCCAATTCCTGACTTTTTTTCAGTAATTTGTTGCCACCAAGAGGCGGGTTTCTTACGGTGCTGCCCTACCTCACCTGGTAGAAGTACCAGCCATGATTCCTATATCATGTTATGTTATAGCATAAGCTGATAATATGACCTTGTGTCAGAAACTTCTATGTTGCATTCTATAATGTAGCCTTTAAATCACTGTAATTACGTCAATGTTTCTCTCACAATATTTATGTTATTGTGTTATTTTCAGACTTCAAATTGAAGTCTCCAGCAATAATGCTGATCTTACATTCCCCATTGACATCATCACCAGTTCCATTAAGGCTGTGAGATGAGACATAATATAATTTCTTGGAGAAGAGACTTGCAGGAAATTTGTGGCTACTGTGCCAAATGCAGACACATTTAGGGCCAGATGTATCAAGCCTATTTGCATTTACGAATGGCCTGGTTCACAGAATCAGGCCATTTGTGAATGCAAAAAGGCATTTTGGTATGTATTAATCCCAAATTGTGATTTGCTAACATTTTACCGAATCGCTATTTGGCATTGAGAATGCATATTGATTCGGTATTTGGAAGGGGTGTGTTTAAGGCGTCCCTTCTGAATACCAAATTGGAATGGTATATATTATTGTTTTGTGACCCATTTCATTTGCAAAACAGTAATACTTTACCACAAATTCCAAGTTGGTGATAATACATTTGCAAATGGGGAGATATCCCCATGGGCCCCCTTCCCCTTTGAGAATGTAAAAATAATATTATTTAAAAGCAGGCAGTGGTTCAACGGGCTGCCATGAAACTTAAATGTTTCATTTTCTATTTTGAAATGCATCCTGTTTTCTTTTAAGGAAATCGGGCTGCATTTCAAATTTAAAAAATGCGTTATTTAAAGCAATCACAGACATGGTGATTTGCTGAACCCAGCAGGTCAACATCC
Organism: Calotriton arnoldi; assembly: GCA_963921515.1. Classification (NCBI taxonomy): domain Eukaryota; kingdom Metazoa; phylum Chordata; class Amphibia; order Caudata; family Salamandridae; genus Calotriton; species Calotriton arnoldi. Next base: position 488,140 of record CAWUFW010001822.1, read on the forward strand.
CTGTAATTTTTAAAAAAGTATTTTTGTTTAGGTTTTGTAAGAGAAAACAAAGCTTCCAGAGGAATGCAATAAACAAACAATTCTCGAAAACAAAGTGCATAAGGAGACACCAAAACAATATGTGTTTTGCTACATATACAATCGATGATGTAGTCTCCTGTAGTAACAAAAAGCATCTGGAACTAGAACTTAGGAAGGTGTGGGTCCAGAGGCTGAGACAGTGAAGGAATACTACCTTTTGAGCTGTGGTTTAGATGGTGAGGCGGTCACAATATATGTAAGTTGCAAGGGTGAGTAGGAGGGTTGGTCCATTGTGTGAGTATGGTATCGGTATGTGCAAGGGAGAGGGGTAGGGGCAGTGCCTCGGAGGGTAGGCGGGTCGTGCACAGTAGTAGGAGGGTAGTGCATGTGGTGGATTCACAAAGCATGGGTGTCACTGCTATGGATTCATGAAGGAAGATCGCCTGGGGATGTAAGGCGGAGGAACAGCGTCAAATGCGCGTCCCATTCTGGGGAAATGGGATGCGTGCAAATGTGGCATGCCTCTTCATAGCGGAGGGCAGTTCCCTCTGCCATCCACCATTTGTGTACTTCGTCCTGCCAAGCTGACAGCGGTGGAGTGGAAGGGGCCTTCCAATGTAGTGTGAGTATTCTCTTGACTAGTAACTAGGCCCGACCAGCAAAGCAATTAAGGACAACATGTTTCTTTCTACATTTAAAAATACAGAGGGCACATGCTTCCCAAGTGTATATATCAGTGAGCTCGGTATCCTCTCGAAGTGCGGCATGAATATCTCATCAGTAGGTGGTTAGGGTGGGACAGGACCAAAGCATATGTTTCAAGTCCGCATTTCCCAAGTGGCAGCGGGGACAGTGTTGGTCTGCAATGGGAAAATACCTGTTGAGTTGTGTGGGGGTCAAATAAGCGCTGTGAAGGGTATGAAATTAAAAATGTTTAAACCAAGAGTTTCTCGAGATGGTATGTGGGAACTCTAGTGCCTGTGTCTATAATGTGTCATTAAGTACCCTTGCTATTTCATCTTCCCATTTGACCCAGAGGGGTCCTAAGGAAATTCTGGTGTGGCTACTGATTGCCATATAGAGCAATGTGATTAAATGACCACCATCTCCCATGATGATGAGTGCCTGTATTACTGAGTGGGTAGGGAACTCTTCTTCTCTAGTCAACCATAGTGTATGATAAGTATTATGGAGTTGGTGGCAGGTGAGAAATTGCCCAGCCGGAATACCAATTTCAGTTTGGAGCTATTCAAAAGAATAAGGTGACCGTCTGAAAATAGGTCACCGACTGTGTTCAGAGAGCAATCCCACCAGCTACATAAAGCCAAGGCCGTATCTATACCCGGGTAGCGAGGGAGGCCCTGAAGAGGAAACCCCAGGCATATAGAGAACTTGACACATTAGAGGCCTAATCAAGCATTTTTAGGTCAACTGTACCTGTACTGAGGGTGGGGCGGAGACCGGTGGTACCTGCGGGAGCAAGAGACGAATAACAGCAAAGAACGAGAGCTTTCCACCGAGACACCCACTGCAACTGGGCCACTATAAAATAGGCCTCAAAGGAAGGAGTGCCTAGTCCGCCTCTCCAATGGTTAGTTGTAAATTCCTCAGGGCAAACCAGGTATTGACCATTGCCCCAAATAAGTTCAGTTAGCAGGGTGTCAAGGTCCTGAAAAAAGCTACGTGGAGGTATCATTGGGAGATTGGCGAAATAGTGCTGAAGTCATAGGAAAATCACCATCTTTGACAGCTCAATCCACCCAGTTGCTGCCAATGGGAACCTGTTCCAAAAAGACACCAGGGATTTCAACAATTTTAGTATGGGTCATTAATTGCCCTTGAAGAGGTCAGACGTGGTATGATAAAGACGTATCCCTAACTATCATACTGCAGGATTGCACCAGGTGAGAGGAGCTCCACCCAGAGTGATTACTCGTGGGGCTAGATCGCTGTGGAGTGAGTAGACAGAGGTTTTGTTCCAGTTGACTGTTAGGCCGGACAGTCTGGTGAATGACTGCAGAGCACTCTGGATGGCGGTGAGATCTGTTCGAGCACTGCGGAGAAACGTTAATAGATTGTCAGCGTACAATGACACTGCGTGTGTCCAGTCTGCATGGGGAATACACCAATGTACAACATCTCGGTGGATTTGGATGGCAAGGGGCTCCATAGCCAACGTGAAGAGCAAGGGGTAGAGAGGACACCCCTGCCGAGTGCCGTGTTCAATAGAAAAGGTGTCGGAGACATACCAGTGCACCTTAGGCATGTAAAACAGGATGTGTGTATAGGAGCCTGGTGTAGGCTAAAAGGCGGGTGCTTATGTCTATTCGCTCAAGAACATGAAAAAGATAACTCTAGTCTAAGGAATCGAATGCCTTTGACAGGTCCAGCACACCATAAAGGGGAACGGACCCTCGACATGATCCTGAATGTTAAACAACCGTGGAAGGTTATGGAAGTGCTGCGCCCCGGGGCAAGCCCATTCTGGTCCATTGAATAAGTTCCAGTAATAGTTGGGCATAACGGATGGATAAGATTTTACCCAGAAGGATGAATACATCTCTTTATATGCGAACGATATTGTGTTATACGTAATGAGACCAATGCAATCTATTGATAGAATCTTGCAGATCTTCCGCATATTTGGGAACTATTCTGGATATTGTATAAACTGGGACAAGCCACTGCTGTTCCTGCTCTGTGGGGGGAATACCCAGCTTGACATATAGATGCAAAGTCCCGGTTGAGATGAATGGGTTCAAATACCTGGGGGGTGTATTTGACTAGGAGGGCCCAGATCTTCTTGGCGCAAAACCTGTTGGTTCAATTGGACAGATTCAGTAGAGATGCCCAGCGCTGACGGACACTTCCGTTCTCATTATTGAGCCATGCGGACATATTTAAGAAGATGACGCTACTGCACCTGCTATATATTTTGCAGAATACACTCTTTCCAGTTCCACAAGCCTTTTTTCAAAAGTTAGATGCTGAGTTGTGGTCCCTGTTTTGGAGTGGTGGTACCTCCCGTATAGCTGTGCATAAGCTACAGAGATGAGTCTTCGATGGGGGACTGGTGGTCCCTGATGTTAAGAAATATTATTGGGCTGCCTATTTGGTCACAGTGAACGACTGGGTGTCGGCCTATCGAGTAGACAGAATGGCCATGGGTGCAAGGGGATATTCCCCGCTACTGTACAGTAGGAAGATGCAAAAGGGTCTGCCTGTACATAGGCAAACAGTGGTAAGGGTATTGCGGGAGGCCACAAAATGCTCGGGTTGGGAGGGTAGATTAGCGGGGATGACACCGCTCTGGGATAGTGACCTTCTTTGTGGAGTGTGGGACCTGCAGAGATTCAACAAATGGGAACTGATTGGCCTTGAAAGATTGAGAGACATGTGGAGGGGACAAGCTAACCTCATGTTCGCCACTTTACGTCAAGAATACGACCTAGGGGAAGGGTAGTGATTCCGATACTTACAGTTGGGACACGCACTTCGAGTTTACATCTGAGAAGGGGAGGAGTTGGTCGAGGCAGCCCCTCTGGAAGATCGGCCACTAGCCGACAAGGTGATATTGCTAATCTATAAAAAACTGGTGAAGAACTCTCCAGACTCGCTGTGGCCACTGAGGGTGGCATGGGAGAACGATCTTGTTCCAATAGATGACTAGGACTGGGTAATAGCTATACAGGGCCCGAGAGAGAGGGCCATACGCTCCCGCTTCTGGCTGATTCAGCGGAAGCTTTTACATAGAATATACTACTCCAGAACACTGCTACATCATCTGAGATGAGCTGAAAACACACTTTGCCAGAGGGGCTGTGGGCAAGAGGGGACCTTTTATCACTTGCTGTGGTAATGTCCATTGATTCCCAAATACTGGTCCGAGACCGGGAGGATCATGGCAGAGGTGAGAGGGTTGGAGGTCCCTCTTGAAGTGAAATGGTATCTGTTGCTTATGCCTGGGGAAGAGGCTTGGCCTAGTCTTAAAAAGTTATGGTTGGCACTGGCCACAGTGGTGGCAAAGCGTAATATAGCGAGGTGCTGCGGAGTGATCTCTCCAGCGAAGGTGGCTGACTGGAAAGCAGATTTGGATTGGTGCTGGCAAGCTGAATGTACAATTTATAAGAGTTGAGGGTGCCCACGTAAATGGGAAATGGTATAGGGAGATAGGCAAGCTTGTCGGGGTTTGTAAGAAGGGACATTTAGTTATAGGAAGGAGATATTGATTTAACTGGTTTGCAGTGATTACATCAAGTGATAGTTGATTTGACCATTGTACTCATGACTCATTGATTGATGATTTACTGTGTGATGTGTCCTCCATGTACTGTTAACTGAGCACTGTGAAATAAAAAGAATTATAATTTTACCCAGAATTTATAGTCTGGCCCTAGTATGGTGATAGAGCGGTAAGAGGCGACATTGGTAGTATCACGATTAGGTTGGGGGATGAAGATTAGCAAAAACTGCTGAAGGGAGGACGGTATCTCACCCAGTCGAATATATAGCTTCTAAGCGCGGTGCTAAGATAGTAGCGTAAGTGACTTTTTCCTAGCCAGGTCCTGGATTACCTGCTTAACATCAGCCGGTGTTATGGCGCCGTCTACGGTGTCATGTTGGGTCGCAGTGATAGGTGGTAGAGCAAGTTGTGTAACAAAAGAGCCGACAAACCGTTCAGGGGTCAACTGGAGTGCTTTATAGATGTAGGAGTAGTATCCGTGGAATTCCAAAAGAATATCATGTTGTTCATGGAGGACTGTTCCTGAGGAGGAAATCACCTCGAGAATGGGGGTTTCCCTTTGCTCCTGTCGAATTGACCACGCAAGAAGGTGGCCTGATTTGTCACCCTCTCTTTAAGTTTTAGCTTTATAGGCAGTAAAGTTGAAGCACCACAAGCTCTCCAAATGGGAGGTATGGTGGCATTTAGCCTGTTACAATTCACGCTGGTAAGATGTCTTCCGCTCAGCCTGCTGCTCAAACACTGGCAAGCTCTGCTTCGCCTCCATGAGTTCTTTGTCAAGAGTTCAACGACCTGCTACTATTGCTTGTAGGCAGATTCCATGGGTGACCACCTTGAAGGCATCCCACTCAAGAAGTATATGAGAGGCCATGCCTTTGTTATCAGTAAAGTAATGCGGGATATGAATTTCCTGGGTTTCTCGGAATATGGGATCTTCCAGACAGTCTTGGGTAGATGCCACATAGGGTTCGGAGGGTGAGGGATGCTAAGTAGTCTGCAATTTGGAAGGAGGTTAGCAGAGTGTTGAAGCAGTAGACATGCTCAAGGCGCACAAACAGATCATGGGATATTGAATGAAAAGAGTAAACTTGAGCGGTAGGGTTAAGAGCCATCCACACGTCCGTAAATGATCATTGTGACACCCAGGATGCAAATTGATCTGTCTGAGTATGTGGGGGGCAGCAGGGCAAGAGAAAGTGTGAAAGGTCCAGCCGCAGGTCAAGAACACAGTTGTAATCACCACCTAAAATCCTGGGGACATGAGACTTATGAGCTTGCACTGGTGATAGTGCTGTCCTATGACATCTGAGAATTGAAAAGAATCCCTGGAGTATGTGGTAACATAAACAGACATATCCAGCATTTATGGAGGAGAGGCAGTTCTGTGGATGTAGTATGTGTTTCTTGTTAAAAGGCTATGTGAGTCACCCAACACTTTCATTATCTATGTTTTTATCCTCCTATCTGTGCATTTGTTTCCATAGAGTGGATATTCTTGGAAATGTCGTGACATTGAATTCTGCTGTTTGCTCTCGGTAATGGATCCCACTCTGATTTTTTTTTTTTTTAAACGATCACTAAAGCAAAAATTAAGGGGGAAAGTGGACACCCCTGGCGGGTCCCCCGCTCTATCAATATCAGGTCGGAGAAGAGAGTACCGGACTGCAGTCGAACCGTGGGAGAGCCATACAGGAGCTTGACAAGGCCTAAAAAATAAGGCCCAAGCCCGAAACAATGAAGCACAGCAAACATGAAAGGCCATTCAACCATGTCGAAGGCCTTTTCCAGGTCTAGCACAACACAGCCGGCCGTCGGCCAGTCCTTCATTGCACAACGCATCACCCTGAACGGCCGCCGTATATTAAGGGACGTGTTGCGGGCTGGTACGAACCCATTTTGGTCTTGATGAACCAATTGGGGAATCAATGGCGCTAATCTACCAGCCAGAATACCAGCTAGGATCTTGTAATCCCCGTTCAGGAGCGTCAAGGGTCTATAAGACCCCATAGAATTGGGGTCCCTGCCTGGTTTAGGGAGCGCGATCAACGTGGCCTCTGTCATCGAGGCCGGGAGGGCAAGGGTCTCAAGTGCCTCCGTGTAAACTTTAAGCAGCTGAGGACTGAGAGAGTCTGCATATGATTTATGGAATTCGTGTGGAAAACCGTTGGGGCCAGGGACCTACCAGATGGCAGCGCCCCAATTGTGCCCCGAACTTCCTCCAAAGCCAGTGGGGCATCTAATTCCGTCTGCTGTTCGCTCGATAAAACTGGGAAAGAGAGGCCATCCAAAAACTGATTTAGCGCACCCGCTAAGGCCTGTCGGCCCGCCTTACACAGTTGTGTGAAATGCGCAGACAGTTCATCATGGATTTCTAGCTGTGTATATATGCTCTTGTTTAATAAACCACGTGAGGAGGGGGCCCGAGTGATCCACCTTAGCGTGCACAGCAAAATTAAGGCACCACTGTCGGTCAAAGAGTTCCACATGTTCCTCCAGATCAGCCAATCCCCCATCAACCATCGCCACCCTTGTTTCAAATGGCAGCAGACGTCGCTCTACCTCAAGCAAATCCGACGCCGCCTGCTGTCGCAGCCCACAGCCCAGCCCCAAACACTTCTCTCTCAGGGTAACCTTCATCGCCGCCTATTCTACCAACGCGGAGGTGGCAGTGCCCGCGTTATGTGCAAAATATTCCTCGATAGCTTCCCCAATAGACTCCCGAAACACTGCGTCTTCCAGCAAGGCCGGTTGCAGCCTTCATGTAGGGATCCTCGGGATCCCGCCCTCCCAGGTGAACACAACGCAGTGAGGGTTGTGATCGGAGTGCGTGCGTCCCCAGTATTCCGAATTCGAGATGTATGGGAGGAGGCAGGTGGACCCGAAGAATCTATCAAGCCGGACATGCAGATTGTGAGGTGGTGAGAAAAATGAGTACACCCTCTCCCCCGGGTGATGATGTCTCCAGACGTCTACCAGTCCCCAGCCCTGGGCCCACCCGTTCAGCGCCACAGAGTTAGCTGTGGCCGCCGTGCCTCGGAGTGGAGGAAAGGATCTATCAGTCCCCACATCTAAGACACTATTAAAATCTCCACCCAGCAACCACGGGATCCAACACCACCTTCCCAGAACAAGAGACAGTTGAGTGAAGAATTGACCCTGATCCACATTCGGTGCATACACGTTACCCAATAGTACATGGCGTCCATCTAGTTTACCCTGTGCCAAAACATACATACCCTCCCGATCCGTAAGAACCTCATCCAGAGCAAAGGGCGTCCCAGGCCGCACCGATATAAGGGCTCCCCTAGCATACAGAGAATAATCTGTGGCATATATTTTACCCCTCCATCTGCGTTGTAGTCGGGAAACCTTCAGAGCATTAAGGTGTGTCTCCTGCAGTAGCGCCACATGCACGTTACGACGCTTCAAATAGGAGTACACTGCATACCTACGGGAAGGCGTACGGAGTCCCCGAACATTCCAGGTAAGGATCACGTGCCCCATGACAGAGGTAAAAGCAGCAAACACCAGTGGCCAGTGCCCCCCCACCCAGGCCTCAGTAGTAGGCAGACAGATATGCATCACACCAGTTCCACCCGTCCCCCCACAAGCACCCGCAAGAAAAGGTAGAGGGAAAAAGCTAACTAGGGAAAGAAAGAACCATATAAGGGCAACCCCCAGAACATAGGGGTGTTGTCCAAACACTTCATACAGCATCCCAGCCGCATGTCCTACCAGCCCCGACAAGGTGGGGAAAACAGGGGGTTGTGCAACCATACAGGGTAGACCCTCCCAGTCCCCCCTCACACTATTGACCAGGCATTGCCAAAGCTGGGATCCAAGAGTGTGCACCAGTGCCCCCCCCAAGGCGCAGAGTTACCCCCATCAGACCAGCCCCCTCCATCCTGAGGCACATTAGGACCCTCAAATTAGCAATAGACAGAAACCCACACAGCATCTGAAACACAGCATCCAAACATATACTTCCATAAACGGCATGCTCATACGATACCATCCGCCGTCTGCAGTGTAATGTCCGGCATTCTCATGGACGCTTTGTCAGATGAGTCCACTATCGAGGAGCCCCCCTCCCCCGACGAATGAAAGGAAGTGTCTGCTTTGTCCTCCGGCGCCGCTGCTTCTGCCATCTTTTCAGCGATGCGCACCACCTCCTGTCGCTCCTTACGGATCTGGTCCAGTCCTGGCGCCGCTGCAGACCCAATGAACCTCCTGCCTGGCCGCCGTCGTCGGGGTCCTCTACCACCACCTTCCCCTGTCCAAGCCGCAGCAGTGCCCATAGGCCTTGGACCAGAGTACAGGCCTGATGTCTCCAGCCAGTCCCAGACATCCTGAGGTGTATCAAAAAATCTGGATTTCCCATCCGAAACAACGCGGAGCCGGGCCAGAAACAACAGAGAATCGAGCTGTCGGAGCTGCCGCTTGACCGGCAGGAAGGACCCTCGCTGACGCTGGACCTTCATGGTATATTCCGGGAAGAACAACACCTTGACATTCTCATAATATCGTCTCCCGGAGGATCACATCCCGATCCCTGAAATGTAAAAGTATGAAAATGAGTGGGCGCGCCCTGTCGCCGGGAACCGGCTTCCTGCCCGGAACCCGCTGAGCCCGCTCTATGGGAGAAGACAGAGTGTGGCAGAATGGTCTTGAGCCACGTTTCCAGGAAGGCGACTGCGTCCTGGCCCTCCGCACCTTACGGCAGCCCAATCAGTCGATCATTGTTCCGCCGCGATCGGTCCTCTGCATCCTCAATACCGTCCTCAAGATACCGAATCCGGGATTCATGGGTGTTCTGCTGTTTCTCCTGAAACTCCGTAGCCGGTTTCAATTCTGCAATCTCTTGTTCCACGGCCACGACTCGGTCATTCAAGTTCCAATGATCTGCTTGCAGCAAGTTGAGGTCCCGCGCCACCTTGTCTGACTTGGCTTCCATGGATGCGCTAGATCGTTCAATGGCCTGCAAAATGGCGTCCAGCCGATCATCCGGAGCCGTTCGCTCACTCATCGACTGTGGCGGGTCAACATCACTTGCAACCGGTGTTTGCAAGGAGGCCCTCGACCCGGCCCCTCTGGTGCGCCTCATTATAGTGGAAGCTCCAAGCTCGGTCTGTCGTAGCACCAGATCGTCCCACCGGGCACCACACAGCACTCCTAGGCTCACCACCAGACCGCATAGTCCACAACGGTAGGCCGCGGCTTGCTGCGTCACTCACGCTTACTCTTATTCGTCGCCCTTCTTGGCGATGCCACCGCTTCCAGGTGGAGCACTAGCTGGGCTGTGACAGAGGGTGAACCACACGATCACTCACCAGAGGCTCCCTTTATATTCATGTCGCACTGAGTAATGTTGTGATTCTTTCTCTGCCATGTCCGCCTCTGGACAGCCATCAATACCTCCAGACCGTCTCTGGGGGGTCCCTCCTTCTGCCCCTGCAGGGGCCATGTGCCAACAGTGCAAGCTCTAGTCCAGCCCTGAGCGCTCCTACGTCTTCTGCCAACGCACAAGGGGGCAGCAACAAACCCCCTGCGACCACAGCTCCAAAAAAGGGCACCGTCCCCCAGCTCCTTACAGTTCTGGTCCCACACCGCACTCCATGGCCTGAAATCAAGCGGCCGCCATAGGCATCATCACCCCCACCGACTTGGGGGGACACAGCTGGCACCAAAATCCCTGGGACCTGAAGTTAGGCCTCTGCCCAAGCGTGTCTCGTGGTAGACATGATGCAGCCCCTCCCCTGCTCACCGATGCTCCTCTGGCCGCCGCCGGGCCTTTAAGATGCACAGTAGAAGATGCAGGGGCTCCTCTCATGCCCCGGAAAGCAGCAGCAGCGGCCCCCTATGCCTCCACCGCGCTGCGATATGGGCACTGCGCAGTCCTCCCTCAGGGCCGGAGACCAGGCCCGATCACCAGTGCCCTGCACCGTCACTCAGCCGAGCCGGGCCCCAGTCTCTCTGGGGCTCACCAGCGGTCCTCCATAGCCCGCATCGCACGTTCTCCGGAGCTTTCGTCCGCTCGCGCCAACCTCCTGGGGTTTCACCGATGCAGCGCCACCGTCTTCCGGCAGTGGTTGTCGACTGCCAGTTAGAAAAATGCAGGATTATGGGGACAATTGACGGAGCGTTCTCAGAACACGTCCGCCATGCTGCCCCTGTTGGCCACGCTCCCAATGGATCCCACTCTGATGAGGGTTTCTACCAACTTGGAAGTGCATTGTACATCAATGTACTGGTTTCACTGTTATCATTATTCAATCATTTAAACAAAAAATGGCTATGTGGGTCTGATGCCGCCTGAGATTGTATAAATAGAATATCGCTTGCGTGCCATTGACATGCCCCTAACATTGAGTGTGAGGAGGTTTGGTGGTAGTCAGTGGTGCCATTGTGAGTGTGGGGGAGATAGTGTGGCACAGAGGCTAAGGGAGAAGGCACAGACTCTGTGAAGTGATCATGATTAGTGCCTTGTGTCTGTAGCATCAGGACTGTACTAGTAGCCTCTGGGGTCTGAGTTGGGGAGTAGGTGGCAGATGGGGTGGGTATAAAAAAAGGAACTCGTAGACCCTAACGCAACAGGCGGTACACCCAAACTGGGTGTCTATAATAACAAGTCATTATAAGTGAGGGGTGGCCATGGCAATAGCTGCAGAGGGGGTGGGACGTGAACCACCCATGAGGGAAGACCTTAGAAGGTAATCATATTATGCTTTGTGTTGTTTAGGGTTTTACCAATGGGAGGAGTAATGTGTTCTGTCTGTAAGAGTCAGAGTCTCCATTGGAGGAGAAGATGTGAGGTCCACTGTCCAAGTCTGATGAGCCAGCCTCTGATCCCAAGTGCTCCGCAGCGCAGAGGGCCTGTCTGTGGTCTTCAATTATTTGCTCCAATGCTGGGGCATTCCCAGAAGGTGACCTCGGAGAGGCTGGGAAGAGTCTCTTATGAGAAGGGTGCTGCTGCTTCAGCTGTGGTCTGGGTGGCTTGGCAGTCTCATTGATGTTAGAGGGAGGTGTCTGAGTGACCATATATCCATTCCCATGCTTCCTTGGGGAATGTAAAGAATTGGGATTCACCTTGATGTAGGATCTTTAGGCTTGCTGGAAATAGTAAGAAGTACTGGACCCCTATCTGCCTGAGACATTTCTTGACCTCTAGGAAGTTAGCATGTTGGCGTTGAACTGCCAAGGTATAATCTGAGAAAAGCATGACATGCTTATCCTCTAGCCGTAAGGGACTGTGAAGTCTGGATGCCTATAGAATGGCATCTCGGTCCTGAAAATGAAGCAGCTTGGCCAGCATAGAACGAGGTCGTTCACCCAGTGAGGAGCGAAGTGCTGTGACTCAGTGTGTCCTCTGCAAAGAGAAGAAGGCAGTGAGGTCAGAAGTTGTATTGAAGGATCAGAACCATGTGTCCAGGAATGATCGGTGGTCCGTCCCGAAAACCCCTTCAGGCAGGCCAAGGATAAGAACATTGCTTCTATGAGAACTACCCTCTGCATCGTCGGCTCGCTCCTCTAGTATATGGACTGAAAAAATATAGGAGGAAGGCAAAAAAAGTTCCAGGATGACCCTGCAAAAAGGGCCAAGTCCAACAGGACCTATTCCTGCAGGTCCTGGACAACACATTGATTGTCCACTCTTTGAGTTTGCTGCGCTGCCAATGTCTTCCCACCGTCCATCACTCGGTCAGCCAGTTTCCGGTGGTCATCCCTGAGAAAGCCTAGTTCCGCGACCAGGGATCCCAAAGCTGTTTCCATTTATTTCCGTGAGCTTTCAATAGCTACTAAGACTTGATCCAGTTTATCCTGTGGGTGCCCTGACTGTTCGCCAGATGCCTCCCACAGAGAAGGGAGGATCTGGCTACCCCGGCTTCACAGCAGACGTGGTGGTCTTCGGGTGGCCCATTAATAGATGTGAAAGGAGGCAGATCCTTTGCCACCCAGTTTCTAGGAAAGTACAGGAACCTGACGCCAGGTTCGAGAGTCATGAGGTACAAGCAAGAACATAACAGCAGAACAGATGACCACGGAGGGTCCACGTGTGGCTTCAGGAGGCGGGAGGGGGAAAAGATTTGCACACACAACAGTGACTATAGGTGCTGTAAACGTGGTGAGGGGGATCCAGTATGAGTAGGGTGGCCAATGCCTATCCTGTCCTCAGTTGAGGCCGTTGCAAGTGGGAGTGCAGTGGTAATCTGCCCCACCATGTAGTTACACTCAGGCCATGCCCCGATCTGGACAACGGGGGCCCAAGGAGCGTTATGTGCATCAGCTCCAGTGATAGGGACTCTGTGGCTGGGCAATCAGCATAAGTGCAAGGAAGCCCAAGGGTATTTGATCTGCCAGCACAGCTCACCTCATGCTATCCATGGCAGAGGTTGGTGGGGGAGCAGAGAAGCACTCCTGAGTGGAGTGGGCAAATTGTGAAGTGTGCCCGGCCACGAGCACCAAAGGCATCGCCAGAGGCGTAACTCTCTGCAGTGAACCCCAAGAGACCGAACAGAGAGGGTGCTGGAGAATGAGGCCTGTCAGCTAAGAAAATCACACTGTAGGTCAGGTGTCGGTAGGTAGTGATAGAACAGAGCTACGGCGAGGAGCGTTGCGTATGCAAGAAGCAGGTAAAGGCATCTGGCAAGGGCTGCGGTATGGGCAGTGAGGTAGATGGGGAACCGTTGATACACCGTGCCTTGATGTGAGCACAGAATGGCAAAAGCGCGTGGGTGACTGTAATGGACAACGAGGGCTGCAGCAAGAGAACTGTGCATCACATGATGCTTCAGGAGAGGGGCTAGACAAAGGAGGCTAGACCAGCCCGCGCCAGAGGCAGGGTCCTGCGCCAGGGCTGAGATCAGATCAGCTGAAAATGTGGCTGCAATCATTGGCCCAGATTGGTTAGCCATGGAGCAGCTAAAAAGGCGCGTGCACTCCTGTCAGGCCAGAGGTCCCCACACAAATGGAACCCCAGCCTCCTGCGTTGGCAGTGAAGCGGGGGTTATGTGGTGGCAGATGAGAGCTCACAGGTGGGTATGTCCACTCCCCTGCTCCCACCACTAGCTGGTATTGTCCTCTCCCTACTGCCAGTATAGGTGCAAGAATATCTGGGTGCGGGATAAGGGGGGGTGATGACTCCAGCTCCCTGCAGGAGTTTGTCGCAACTGCGGATCTGGGGCCTGCACAGTTGGCCCGCAGCTCGAACAGCATGAGTGTCCATAGGGGGCACGATGGTCTCCCGGTGCACACTCCACAGGGCCCTCCTGTCATGGGGTAGGTCGCGGGTGCAAGTCATGAGAGAGAGGGGCTCACAAACTGCCAGAGCCGCGCCTCAGGTTCCAATGCAGGCTGTCATTTTCCCCTCCCCAGCAGCGCGGTCTTCAATCCGGCTGGCGATCGTCACGGAGGAAGCACGATGAGCCTCAGAAACCATGCACAGTGTGCCTCTGGCTCCTCATCCATGTATGGGTGTGCGAAATAGCTAAAATGCTGGGCCTAGACCTCAGATGCAGAGCCATTTCAGGGTGGATGGCGAGGAGCGTTGTTAGAGCGTGACTGCCATTGCAGCTCGCTTGGCCACGCCCCCTTGCCACCATCCCTTTGATGGCTGTGATCCGTAATGGGTCGCAAATTTCAGCCTACCTCATTAATACTCATGAGGTAGGTCGTTTTGCGTCCTATTAGGAATCACTATTTGGAAATAAAAAGGTTGATACTTTAGGAATACCAATTCCCTAATTGTGATTCAGAGATTATCGCAATTAGGAAATCAGTATTCCTAATGTTGGTGCATCTGGCCCTTAGAACTCACAAACGTTCAGTGAACACCCTGATCATTGAACAAACTTCAATTTTCCAATATGGGTCTTGAATTTCCCTGCATCTGTGCCTGTTTACATACAACATTTGGAATATGTTTTTGGTATGTCTCCGAAACAGTGATAAATGCTTAAAAAAGCAGAAAAAACCCACATTTGTTGATTTTTTGCATTGTGGGAATACATTATCGCCATCAGAGTAATAACCATAGTAGCCACTTTTTAGGGATTCTATTTTCCATATTTTTCTTTCAAAATAATTGCTTTAAGCATAAAGTTCAGGTTTTATGTACCACAACCACGTGAACCCTGAACTGATCGGTATCTGCGAATCCTGGGACCCCCTTAAAATGACTACAAAAAGTTTAACTTCCAAATTATTCCTTCTGCTTAAAGAATGCCTGCTTCTGCTTACAGAATGCCTGAATTAAAACGAATTGTTTCTTTTTTATACAAGGCAGATCAAGCTCCAGAGGTGCCTCCAACACAAAAGTGACTTTATTTACTTATTATTTTATTATTAATGCTCTTTAACCTCCTAATTCCTGCCACATTCCCACCATACCCTCCCGCCATGTTCAAACATCTGCCTTAGGTTGCTCTCTACGGGTTCCAGCTGTGAGGGCTCACATCTGGGCTCTAGGGTTTGCACACTTATCTCCGAAGGGGGTCGAGAGTAAATTCATCATCACTGCAGCCCACATGCATCTGGGTGATGTTATAGCTTTAGCTTGGAAACGTGCCTGGTCACAAACCGGGGATTTCTTATAAAAAATGTAATAAAAATGTGCACAAGGCAAGAAAGAAATGTTCCATATTTACACCATGTTTAGTCCTTACACACTTTAAAGAAACAAGCAGTTTCCCCTCCCACATTCAGACTTTTTTGCTAGATGTCTGTTGCTCTACATCTAGATTCACTCTTTACTAATACACTACATGCATACATGGAAGAGACGTAAATTAAATATGACATGTTGTTTAAACCCGCCATGTTTGACTTATTGGAGTGGACTGTTGTTTCCGTAGTGCAGTGAAAGGGTGCAGCCTGTTGTGAGTGGTCAGGCTTTATTAAATGAGGGTGAAGGGTGGAACTGTTGGTTGGAGCCTTTGAACCACCTTCTGCACAGAATATTGTATGTGTATATTCTATGTGTGGGATTTGTAAAGCACACACCTGGCTAAAAGCAGAGTAGTGCTGCTGTGCAGGAGGAATATTTACACTACAAGTGGGTGTTGGAAAAGGAGGGTGGAGAGGCTCATGAATTCACACACACTTCTACCCATACACTGATTCCTGAATAGACTGTGCGTGTCATCAGAGATCACAGTGACACCTTTCTTCCTCAAGCGGCGTCCAAATAGGACTTCCCATCATTTCTGCTTGCATGGCAGGGATTCAGAGTCTTGCCCCTTGAGATTGTCTAAGAGTTGGGTTCCATGCCTACAATGTTGTGATTGGGTCTCATCCAAACCCTATAAAAGAAGGATTGGATAAACAGGGCTGATGGTGGGGTAATGCTAGAGAATTATTATGTGGGAATACTTATGTGCTTTGCAAAATGAGCTAAACTTATTTAAGGTGTTCTTTATATGGGAAATTTGCTGAAAAAGAGAAAGGAATGTAAAATGTTTCAAAATGTAAAGTGACACAATTTTGTAGTGTTATATCCTATCACTGATATGAAAGACACAGTTGTAACCTAATATTTCTTGAATGTGGAAACAAAATCATTTTTGAGGACTATAGAGGAAAGGAATGGACTCTAATATCATTGTGTGGACTTTGGGGTTTGTTAATGAGTTGACTTACTAACACTTAATAAGAAGTCATATTAAATACATTTGTACAGTGTCTGTAACAGGTACTCAATTGCCTTATCAAAGTACTCAGTGCATGATAGAGGGGCCTCGGTTCACCAATAAATGTAAACAAAACACAGACCATCTACAGTAACGGCCTGATTCACAGTGGTAAATTACACTTTTGAATACGTTTACACTTTGTAGTTAGTTTACGACTTCCGGAATTCACAAACTGTGCGCCTGATTTGCAAAGGTAAACTTGAACATTAGTGTTAGTTTATGATTTCTTGCACTTCACAAAACAATTTCACGAATAGTATCTTTATGACTGCCTATCTTTTTATGTGCGGAGTCTCTGCCAGGGGTGTGGAGACTCTGCAGTCGTAAAGATACTAAAGTTCAAGTTTACCTTTGTGAATCCGGTTCTCTGAGATGCAAACTTACTACAAAAGGATAAGTTACATGTCTCCACCCCCAGAGTTATGCACTTGGATTGCTTTTGTGTGTGTGGGTAACTTCCCTCCCGAAACCCCTCCCTGATGCTCCCTTAACCCCTCTTGCTCCTCCCTGATCCAAATCCCTTTAGTAGTAAGTCTGCCACATTTCTCAACGACTTTCTCTAGTCCCTGCCACATTAACTATTAAAATGCATACTTGCATATACTTATGTTGGGGTAGCGAACTCCACACATCTAAGTATAGACAGTGCTGAGTCGTACAACTCAACTTGTAGGTTGTGAATTGCAATTTGTAATATGTTTTGTAGTACTTCAAAACATACTACAATGTGCACTTTGTGAATCAGGCCCTGAGATTTTAGGGAGATCAGAATTACTTACCCTCTTCCGGTACGGTAAAAAGAAGACATTTAATTAGAATGAGATAAATGAAATAGCTAAACCTAACTCTAGGTAGTTTAAGAGATGTGATGAACAGAAAAAGCTGCTATATTTGACTTTTGTTCTAATTTGTGAAGCAGAATTATGACAATATCAGGCATATACACAAATCAGTAATTTCATTTTTCATTAGTATATATATATATATTTTACATACATACAAAATATGTTTGTGAAGGGTAATATATGCTATAAATTTAGTCAATAAGTACATTGAAGGCATATTAGCCTTCACAGACATATTTTGTACAGAAAACAACAGATGTTATAAATAAAGTAAAGAGAAAGGAATACAGAAATAACAAGGAAAGAGAAAAAGCAACAATGCAGTGGCGAAATGGTACGGGGTGTACTGGCCAAGCATACATGTGCAAGAATGAAACTATTCCTAGAGTTACTTTAAGATATTCCAAATATCCTTATAACTACCTAGACCTCTCTTTGTCACATTACTGATTTATTTAGGGTAGAAGGTTTGCACAAATCCTAAATCTAGTCCTCCAAAATGGCACTTTTTAGGTTACGCCTCCACAGCGCTTGCGCTGTGCTTGTGAAATCTACTGTATTAAATATATCATAAAAGGGACTTACATCCCGCCTTCACTACTTATTGGTCCTTGTGCTTGTCACTTTACCTTTCCTCGTTTCTATTGGTTGTAGGCATTCTATTTTCTGTTCTTCAATATGTGTTTTTCTTATCTGTTTCCCATTGGCAAAGTACTGTGTTCATCCACTTTGGTGGAAATTCTTTTAAGCGTCTCAAGCAATGATCAGGTAAATATAATAATTTCATGAGCTACTCCCATGTTTTAAAGTTACAGCACTGCTCAAGTGACTTGAGCCTAGCGCGCTGTGATCTCAAACGTGCCTTTTAATTCTTCTCCGTGCTCCCGGCGAAGCACACACTACCCAGTGCCGCCGGGGCACATTGCGTGCACTCCACCATCCCCCTGGGGCACAAGTAGGCATCCATTTTAGTACTTGTTTGTTCCCACTGTTGCTTGTTTCATATTGCTGTTGAGCATGGAGACACATGTTTGCATTAACCTTGTTTACTTACTTACCAAAAGTACAGGTGGATACTTGCAGACCACTGGACCGTGTTAGCCATTGTTACTGTCCCGCCTGTGTGCATGCCTGGGAGGCCAAGCCAAAACTTGTAGAGCTCTGGTGCAGCAGGCGCCATAGTGCCATTATTGGCAACACACCCCACCCGCACAATAACAGAGCATGCAAGAATAAATAAATACACAACACAACTTTTGTTTGGGAAAATATTGCTGCAGGTTTATTCCATACAAAAGTATGCAATATGGTGGGTTATCTTACGGGCGATCCAAGGGCAGGTAGCTGTAACCAACCTATGCTGCCCCGCCCGCCTGATGAGCCGAGCACTGTGGAGATTCCAATCAGTGCTACACCTTATGGGGTGATCCTCTTTACCGGATCATGTGACACATCGGTCCCTTATTACTCACGCCCCTTTCAGGGTGGAGCGTAGCAAGGCAAGCCCCCGGTTGCTCAGGCCCACAACCGCCCGAAGGACTAGCGGGGCGCCGACGCGGTTTTCCAGGAACCTGCCATGAGACTCCTGGTCTTTGGCTCTGGCACCCCTATTGTGCCCCGCAGAGGTACCCTTCTGTACCCATCTGCTTCCAGATCGCCCTGTAACTCCGCCTGCAACACAAAAGAAAACATAACAACATTCTATGTACCTTGCCTGCTACCCCCACGCCGGGTAAGCGGTAGGGTGGGACCCGGCGTGCCCTGCGCGACAGAGGACGCCAGGATGGCCGGGGGAGGCATAAATACCATCCCCACCTCCTCGGCGCGCCGGAAGCGCCTAAGGTAAGGGGGACTCCTCCCTGAGTCCCGGCATTGGAGGGGTGGGTTAGTGCTCAAATGGCACTAAAGAGCCGCCCTCTTAGGGTGGCCCACTGCGTGGGCCGCGGGCAGCCGCATTGTTTCTGTCCTGCCTGTCACTGTGACCGGGTCTGGAAGGCCAGGCTGAGGTTTACAGCCCTGGACAGCCATGCCATTTTTATTGTCCTGGCTGTGAACAGGTCCAGGAGGTCAGGCCGAGGCTTTCAGAGCTTGACAAGGTGGGATCTAGGAGGGGGCGACGGACTGCAGCAGAAAGCGGTAGAGCTCAAATGGGATTTGGACGGTCACAGACAGGCAGCTCTCCGCTCCTCGCATAGGAGTGTTTCACTCTGGCTGTCCGGCAGCAGTGACAATAAATATTAAAATAATTCCTATGTGAACAAGTTGCATTGTAGTTTGGAATTGCGATGTGACTTGCTCATACAGGAATTATTCAAATATTTAGTGTCATTACTGCCGGCTCGGCCAGCCCATTTCCGATGATGGACCCCCGAAGAGAGACACCGGTCACAGACATTCCCTCAGCTGCACATAACGCCAAGGGCTCCTCTGGGCACAGATTCTGCAAGTCAGTAAATACATTATTACTACTATTTACTCAGCACGGACATACCCAACTATTTGCTTAATATAGCATTGCACTTGTCATAAAAAGTGCTTTGAATCAGTCAGTAGACATTCAAGCACTCCGCAAAAGCCTCTTGATAAATGTGTGTCTAGCCACCAGTAATAGTTCACACTTCTGTTTGTCTCCGCATACAGGAACATGTATAATGACATTTCTGTGTGCTCTACTCACACAGGATAGCTATGTAAGTTGAACAGTTTCTGGTGTGCTGTGCGATGGTCCGTCAGTCACAAAGTCGAACCTCGGCAAGGTGGACTTAGCCTTCCACCCACGCGTGATCTATACATTTAGTATAATGAAATTGGCCAATAATAATCTGTTGTTTATAGTACTTAGGTGTGGTAGAAGAGCGACACGAAGCTCTGTATAAATTATTATTAGGGTCATTAATCCACAGATGTTTATTGAGATGCCTTTACACACCTATGTCAACACAACAGTTTACATACCGCAGGTATGTTGCCACAATATACGTGTCCATGCATCGGTTTGTTGCCACTGTATCCTAGCTCTTCTCCCAATACCTTCCCGAGATAAAATATATCTACCACAAACAAAGAAAAAAGCAGATTTCTATCAAATTGGGCACAAAACAAACATCCCTTGAGGAGACAAAGGGACGGGTCTTTTTAACAAAATGAAACATATATAATTGCATCAAACAAGACTTTAAAAAAATCGTGATCTATTTAGATTAAATGTTTTTTTATTATCAATAATAATATTTTTCACAAAACTATTTTTTCTGTTCAAACGTCATAACTTATAAAAGAAACAAAATGTGTGGGAATAAATTAAACACAACATAAACTTTTTCGCAGTTTCAGTAACTTAAATTGCACAACTGCTCACCAAGCTAAAACTTACAACAAAAAATAACTTATTATTAATCAGATAGGCAAAACCTATTGCATTTATCAGTGCTTGTTACTGACTGCCGCCATTGTAAAATAAGTCTACTGTTTAGATAATGCTAGTGAAATTCTAAGTGGACTACTTGAAAGTTTATGAAAGGTATCATATACAATCGGAATCCGCTACAATACATGCAAGAGTATTTAATACACACATTGCGCTTTTGGTCACCACTATGAAAAAGTAAGGGTCATCTCTTGTTTTTGTCATTTTATGCACAACCTGCCAGTTCTTTGTTAGTGCCACTTTCTTTTTTAAATAATTTGTCTATCATATGTTCTCATAATTGAAACTCATTCAAGAGGCAATATTTTCTCTCGTGTATCAATATATAATGACCTTTCCACATGAGCTTTTTTAAAACTTATCACATTCCATATCAAACCACATATTCTCTCTTTCTTTTTATAACAATATTTCTTCTAAGCCAGTTTTCGGGCTGGACCAATCTGGAAACATTTAGTCACAATTACTATTACATCGTCATACAATAATAATGCTTTATGCTCTTCCATAGATAGAAGGACACAATGAGTCTTTTGAGCGTAAAAGATTAACAGAATTTGCAGTGGAGGGATAGAAGACGCCTCTCTTTCAGGAGTACAGACAGAAAAGCATATGTCAGTGACCCTATAATCAGTTGCCCTTAACAGTCAGTATCCTCATAACCTGGTATGAAGGAACAATAGTAACCATGTCTGGGCTTCAGGGTACCATGTGAATGCACTCATGGCCAAGAGAGACTCTTTAAGGTACTAGTGAAAATCATCAACAACCTGGAGCACCTTGAGTAAACTCACAGATTGTCGAGTTCTATAAAGAAATCACAGAGCACCAGAAAAAGTCAAATAGTGCAAGAGTGATACAGCTTTCCTTACTGATCGAATAGTTTTTTTTTTTTAACTCAGCCTGGTTCTCCTTCTTTATTCCTCTCTCCACTTCCTTCTTTCTTATCCCTATATGAAATGCACACTCATGCTCACACTTTCAGTTTTCGTCCCCTCATTTCTGTACTTTATGTTACATCCGCAGGTTCTGCCAGAATGCTTACGTACAGCTTTGCAGCGCTTGCCTAAGCAAACCCTAGCTAGGGTCGGACATGGAAGGCAAGGGGAACGTATGAAAGTATAATCACTGGTGTTCAACAGGAATGCTTATTGCACACCTATTATTTATTATTTGTATAAATGGTCTTAGTGGGTATCTTGTCATTTTTGGCAGAGGAAACATAGTGGACTTTCTGTTTCTTGATGATGCGGTACTATTGTCATTTACAGAATTATCTATGTAGCATTTACTGTTCCAAAATATAAACTGGTTTTTATTGCTATGAAAGCAAAATTTAAGGTCACAACCTTGAGAAATCAGTTCAATCCCATTTCTGTCATGGGCGAAGACATTTTCTGTTTTGACTGGTTCAGCATAAATATACCAAATCAAGAAAATTGTGTTAATAGTGGTTCAACTGACATGAACTCTTAAGGGTCAAATGAGGATTCTGAATTATTTTACTACCACGACAAATGATAAACTGTTTTAAATGGTATTGACTTTCTGGAAATAGTTTGTAATAATTTATTTTTGTTTACATGATTTGCATTTAATGTATGTTTTTACTGAAACAATGAAGCATTGATTTATTGTTGTATTATCCTTCTTACATCCTCGCCACGGCACTCCCGCTCTCACGTTACCGTCTCAGTCTCTCATGCTTTTCCCCTTTCTAGTTATAAAGTCCATAAGAATAGCCCCCACTTCCCTCTTTTCCTTGTCTTTTTACTCTTATCACTCTATTTCACTTTCTTCCCTTATAGTCACCATTTTTTAATTTCTCACACTATATCCTTATCTCTATGTTTTATCTCATCTCAAGCTTTTCTCCTCTCTTTCTTATACTTTGTCTCTTCTGTTCTTCCATCTTATTTCTCCACACTCTCTTTATCTCCCTGCAGTAGTTACCGGTCCTTATTCTCCCTCTGCCCTCTGCCCTCCTCCCGTACTCCACAGGACCGAGGCTCCCTTTGCTGCTGATGACCAATCAGAGCACCAACTTGGGTGATAGATGAAGTGAGAAAGTATCACAGGGTCATGGCATAGCCATCTGCACCACTAACTCATGCAATTGTGCTGTTCACTAGAATGCGAACTTCACAACCTTCATTCATCACTCACAAGTGATGCTACCTTAAGATCTGACCTTATATTGTGCACATTTGCGCCCTAAAATGATACATTCTTTATTAAATGTTTGTCCAGTCAATCAATGAATTTTAATTCAAATCTCGAGTTGCATCAGAATTTTTTTGCCCTACTCTATTAGGGTCAGATCTAGTGTCTTCAACGAGACGTACGCTGGTTGTAAATTGTCTTTATGTAATAATGATGGTATTGCTAGTGCAACACCATCAACATCTCACTATAAAAGTGCTGAAACCATTGGCTTTATGAATGCTTGTTTTACTGGCAATCCTGTATCACTTCCAACCTTGTAATGTAAAGGGGCATGCAAGCCCACTGCATTCCCCCTCATCTCTCATTCTCTTCCGTCTGCTGCCTCACAAGCCTTGGGATTGCTCCATCCCAAGATACCACTGTAGAGAGTATGAGGATTCCCAGGGATCTGCAACACCTTGCTGAGAAGGGGTCTTGGACCCCTGCTGCCTCTGCATAGCAAACAGCACCTACTTACTGGTAGAAATACCAATACGCCCCTTCCAAAAAAATGAATGGTTAATGCATTTCCCAGTGCAATGACACCTCTGAGTGTATGTGTGCTTAATAAATGTTATTAATGTAACTAGGATTGCCAAAGTTAGTGCAAGGCCTACGGTCAAAAACTTAACGCGGGTCCTCTTGATCCTTTTTACATTTTTTCTGCCAGAGCAGAACATTTTTTCAAAATGACCCCCATTCCCAGGGAAAAAACTCTCAGGATTTCAGGGCCATTTATTTTTTGTTTTTAAAATAAAAACTCCCAGTTTGGGGGTTTGCTTTTAGAAATTAGAAAAGTTTGTTGAGTGGCCGCCTGAAACATGGCAGCCACTTACAAAATGTTCAGTGCCTTCAGAGAAGCCATGATGATGACAGCTCCACTGAAAGCACAGAGATCTCCACACGGCTGGTGGAGATCTGTTAATATAGCGAGCAATAGTCTGGTTAGGATGGAGGAGGAAAGAACTCCGCCATTATAGCTTACAGATGACCGGCTACCCGGCTGTCACCCCGTCCCCTAAATTATAAATCAGGCCCTTAGAATTAAATGTTGCTGAAGGAGACCTGGTTCTGAATAGCATGGGGCTTGGGGTATAATGCCCCCTTTGCGCCCCCTTGTGACGGCTCCCAATGTAACACAATATAACTTAGTGTATTACTATTATTTAATAGTAAATAATTCTAACTAAAAAAATGTTTGCAAAAAGTGCAATGTAGAACTTCACATTAATGTGTAATAAACTCCATAGGTACGTGCTATAACGCAACATGAATAACACAAGTTAGCCCTCCAAATTAAGTACATTAGCAAATTATAATACTTGTGTACAGGCCTGAAGGATGAAAGGATGTTTGGTATGAGATATGAGGGGTCTGGACAAATGGATATTTTAATAGAAAAATGCTTCTTTCATGTTATGTTATCCCATGTTATGTCTCATATGTTGTATATGTCGTATTCTCATATTATGCTGTGCTACATGATGTTATTTAATGGCATTTGTATGGCACGCAATCTACCCCCCGTATGGCACAGCAGGGGTAGTCCGTGCCTGACTTTCCATAGTGTTCAGGGGTTTTCATCACAAAGCGGAATGTGAGTTGGCTTGTGACGATGTGTGATTATAAAACTTCATTGAGGAGTAACAAAAGCAACTAATCACAGGGTTTCCTGGTGTTTCTCCTCTCTTTCCATTTTCTTTTTTTTGCATCATCTCAAACCTCTTTTACTATTCATATCTCCCAAACAAGCCTTTCTAAACCCTTCTCCTCCTCTTTACTCATCCCAAACCTCCTCCTGCTGCTATGATCTCTAAATAAACGCTTTCTAGACCCTTCCCCCTTCTATCCCTCCACTATTCTGTTCAATCCAACTAACAGACTCGCATGCCCACCACTCAAATTAATTTCATATTTCCCTGTACTAACTCACCCGTAATCCTGTTTGGGTTCCAGAGTAGCGTGCTACTTGCCGAAAAGCACTTCAACGCCTCATCGGGGGTAGCAAGTGCTATGCAAATGCAAACCCTTCCCTCTTCTATCCCTCGACTATCCTTTTTCAATCCAAATAACAGACTACTAATCTTTTCGGGTTCCAGAGTAGCGTGCTACTCACTGAAAAGAGTTTTGACCCTTCGACAGATATATAAATGCAATTATAATTTCAATTATTAGCCATAGCTGTCATAAATGTGTACTAATAAGACTTCTTTAACTACAAAGGGTCATTGAAGCAGTCTTTGTCTGAGACATCCATGCTGCCAATGAGGCTCTCATCAAAGAAGCAAGATGTCAATTCTGTGGAATTCTCTCACCCCACATTTTCAGTCAAGTGAGACAAGCGAATGTGCTACCAAACACAACCCCTTAAAAAAACGTAGTTTATATGAGTACCTATCTTTATGGTGTATAATCTGTACACAAACTTTAGGCCTTTTGCATGTAAGCTGACGTGATTCGCCGCCCAGAAGACAGTGTACTGCAGCGGCGTCAGACCAAAATGAAATCTATAATCAAGGAAGAGACTGCCCTATAATTGAGAACTGAACACAAAATGAGATATTGTGTATTGCAGTGTTGCTAGAGATTTTAACATTAGTTCTGGCTTTTTTCTTTATATCCCATGCAAAAAGGGGAGGATGGCAAACTAAAATTTGAACAGTACATATTTTAAGGTATTATTTTAAAGCTGCAGCTTTAAAGGGGGAAGCAGGCAGACACATTTCTTCATTATTTTTCAACTTACCGGGCACTGCATTATTTCTTGATAAAAGTGTTCATTTCCCTATCACCAGAGGAAAAAGTGATTAGATGTGAAAATGAAGCACCTTCCTCCCATTCGATTAACAACGAAGCTCTTGGGTGCACAGGAATTTTGCAAAGTCTATTAGCATCACAAGCAAAAATGTATTACTCCATGCAAAATGACCAACTTTACAGTTCCCCTCCACAGTATAGTGCGATTTACTGCCCCCTGCTGGTGGTGCCTTGCCTCACCACCTTAAGGACCTGCCGAACCTGTTAGTAGACCATCTATCCTGGAGGCCCCTTTGACCATTCTGATATATCACTTTTGATGCCAACATGTGGAAAGTGGGCTGTGGACAGACATTCTTGAGGGTTAGGGGCAGTAGTGACACAGCAGCATGTTAAATAACTATAGAAAATTGATCAATACTCACCTTTGACCCCTATACCTACCCTTCCTCTAGACTGTCTAGCTGAAAATAAGAAATATTGCGACTGAAAGAGGGACACATTTTAAATCTCCATGAAAATGGCATGTTGCAATTTGACCAGTGTTGGACTTGGCCCTTTTTGCAGGGTCATCCCTGAACTTTTTGCCTTCCTCCTAGCCTTTTTTCTGACATGGTATTGGTGGTTCTAGGACTCTGGACACTTTAGCACTGCTGTCCAGTGTAAAGTGCATGTGCTCTCTGTGGTAAACATGGTAAGATTGGTCTACACCTGTTTGGCATATTTAGTTTACCTGTCAGTCCCTTGTAAAGTGGTATCTCATATACCCGGGGCTGGTAAATTAAATGCTACTGGTGGGCTTGCAGCGCTGATTGCGCCACCCACCAAAGTAGCCTTTCAAACCTGTCTCAGGCCTCTGCCATTGCAGGGCCTGTGCCCACAGTGTTACTGCCGCTGGGACGTGGCACCTAAAGTGTGTGCCACGTCTGTGACCCCCCTTTTACTGCATGTCAGTCACCTCTAAGATAGGCCCTAGCTAGCCCTATGGGCAGGGTGCATTGTAGGTAAAAGGTAGGACATGTACCTTAAGTGTGTGACATGTCCTGGTAGTGACAAACAGCCATTTTGGTTTCTCACTGCTGTGAGGCTGCCCTCCCATAGGAATGCATTGGGGATTCCCTGATAAGTGTTTAAGTGGTAATTCCTGATATGAGAGGAGCAGCGTGGTCAAGTTTGGTATGGTTGGAATAGTAATAATAAATGCTGCGCATTGGTGTGCGCAGAATTATTATCACTATTTTAGAAATGCCACTTTTAGAAGTTGGAATTTCTGTGTGCTATGTGTCTTCCTGCCTGATGTGGATTGCATGTCTGACTTTGGAGTGAAAGGGGCTGGTGAGGTGTATGTGGCTCCAGGGAGGACAGGGTGAGTCAGCGCTAGGCTGAATGGGAGATCTGCATTTGGAGTAGTTTGAGGAGTAGTCCCCTGACCCTGAATAGGTCTCTGCCTGACTGGGTGAATGCTGGCCCCGCCCCCATGTGGTGGTTTGATGACCGAGCCCCCACCTGACAATGGGGAAGAAGAGCCCTTTAAACAGAGTGCTCCAAAACCCCCCAGAACCAGCTCAGGCTGGTTCCCCAAGCCCTGTGCCAAGGGCAGAACAATGGAAAATGGGGTATATATGCAGGGGCTGTGACCCCATGGAAATGTGCTTCCTTGTGACTTGGGGGGGGGGACTTGCTGCTGCTGGGCCCCAGGAGGAACCGCCATGAGGGACTGCCTCTCCGCTGGAGGGCCCTGTGAGCTGGCCTGCCTGGGCCCAGCCTTGTGCCCCTGAGACTTTGGGCTTAGTGCCTCGAGAGCGCAATATTTTTACTCCATTAAGAGTGCTGGTGGCCTGCAGCGCAAGGCTGCTACGTGTGGAGGATTCCCCCGTGCCTGCAGGAGAAGCGGGAGCCCACCCCGCATGCTGGTGCCTTTATTTGTCTAGCGGGAGCCCACCCCGCATGCTGGTGACGTTCTTTGTGGGGCGGGTGCCCACCCCGCATTTGTGTGTTTAATGGCGGGAGCCCACCCCGCATTTATGCTTGAAAACAGAGCGGGAGCCCACCCCGCATTTGTGCCTTACGGAGAAGGAGCCGCAACGGAGACTTCGCTCCGGGAAGCAGCCGGGACCGGGAGTCAGGCAATGAAGGCCTGACTGTGGGCAGGGCCCGGCCGGACGAAGCTAATCGCTACGCGGCACCACCGGAAGCCAGGCAGCCCTGTGCCGGGTGTAGGCAGGGCTCCCGGTGGGCCGTACTGTCGCGACGTGGAGAAGAGGCCAGGCGGGAGCCTACCCCGCACTGGTGAGCGCAGCCACCAAGGCGAACGGAGGAGACAAGGAGAGGCCCCGGGAGCGGGGGCCGACCGAGGCACATTGTCGGTGCCTGAGACCTCCGCCCTCAGTTGCAACCAAGTCCCGGTGAGTGGGGGCTGTATTGAGAGCATTGCTGGTTCTCAAATTGGGCACAGTTGGTGCCCCGTGCTATTGGGTACGGATTTCTTCCCAGCTGACCCACCCGTTGGAGGGCAGCTGCAACGTTAGGGGCAATATTGCTTGTAGGGTCCCAGAGTGGGACTCAGGAGGCACTGCGGTGCCAAAGGTCATTTTCTCAGCTGCACCGCAAGAGCGCGGGCAGCTGCAACGAGGGGGCATCTTTTGCTTCGTGATGAGAAAGGGGTGAGATACACTCCACGCCCCCAGTGCATTGCGCGCAGTGAGAGTGCTGCCAAGGCAGCCAGAGGGCCAGTTGAGAGGCCCTAGGTTTACAAAGCCCTGACTCTCGGGACAGAGGGCATTTTGAGCCCCAGAGAAAGGCCAGTTGGCCTGGGGTCCTGGTTGGTACCTGAATGTACTAGGAGGGCGCAAGGCCCTAAAGGATTGCATAATGTGTTTATGCCTAATGTTATTGCCTAATGTGGTGATGCCTAATGCAAATGTTATGCTTGGGATATTTATGCATAATGTGTTTTATGCCTAAGGTGATGCAGACATAATGCGTTTATGTTGCCCATGCTAATGTTGAGTACAGGATTCTGCCAGTAGTTACTGGTTGTGCTTTACATTTGCTACTTGTGCTTTGTGATGGTTCTGACAGTGGCCCGATTGGCCCTGTCCTGTGTATATAATCCCCTGTGAATAGTGCCTAGTGCCAGTTGGCACAGTGTATATTGTGTGAATATGATTCTAATGTGTTTTGGATAATACAAAGGCTATTTTTTATATAACCTTGTGTGGAGTTTCTTTTGTGGTGTGCCTAGTGTGTTGCTGCTGTGTGTGAGTGTGTTGCGCAAACGCTTTACACATTGCCTCTGGGATAAGCCTGACTGCTCGTGCCAAGCTACCAAGGGGGTGAGCTGGGGTTATCTACAGTGTGTTTCCCCTTACCCTGACTAGAAGCAAGGGTCCCTATTTGGTCAAAGGTACCTACCCCTGCCAACTAGAGACCCCCATTTCTAACAACCAGCAACAAAAATACGTACCAAATAAACAGTTCTACATCTATTGGGGCAGTTTCTCCTTATTATTTGGGAATATGCTCTGCTATTCCTCCTTTTTAGGCACATGAGGGGACACAGTCAGTTTCTCTTTCGCATTGGCAGTTGTACACTTTAGCTGAATAAAGTCTCAGAATATTGGAAAGCCTTTTCTTTTAAAATATTGCTCTGAATCCCATCAAATTAATGCTGATGGATCGACTTCAAAGTCTTCAGGTTGCACCATGAACACATGTATAATTCATTTAAGCTTAGCAGGTTCCTCTGCCAAACCAGACTCTGGTAAGATAAGATTTAGTACTAGTGCGAGGTAGGTGAGGCAGAGCCTGTGTATGAAAATCTGTAATACCCCACTGTTCAGCAGAGGGACACACAGTACATGCAGGGTGTGAAGGGCCAGGAGCTCCCTCAATGGGCCCGGCGTATCTCAGATGGCTTTAAGATGAGTGGTTGGTGTGATTCTGTTGTTTACAAAGCAGACGAAAGTGGGTGGCTTCTTGGTTTTACTTCGGAGCAGGTGTAAGCTATTGAAAAAGTGAAGTGCAGCAATTTTAAGTGCTGTGGGTGGATGTCTGTGAATGCAGCAGTGTGAGAGAAAATCTGTCGTTCTGACGCCAGACCAAATTAGTTGCATGGCTGGGACTCCTCATGAAAAACATTTTGTAGGGAAGCTACTCTCAATAGCGCATGAGGGACCATCCATCAAAGGGAGCCTCCCCTAACTAGAGGGGAAATTACTTATAAAATTCTAAAGTGTTTGTCTTTTTCAGTACTCGTCCGAGGGCCTAGATTGATTTACTGTCTCGGGTTTATGAAGAAATGGCCCTACAATTTTACTGAGTGGAGTGTTTTACTCACCATCAGCCGCGGTCCGTGCAGGTAAGAGTGGTGAGACCGGGTTGGGGAATTCAACAGACGAGGGAAAATTAAATAAATTATAAATTTTCCGTCATGTCAAAATCCCCCCCATCCGGCCCCACCGCTCTTACCTGCACGGGCCGCGGCTGATCACCATAATGATTCAATGGCACTCTTTTGTTTTCCAGGTATAGGCTGAAGCTCATTGACCAGTTAGCTGTTTAACTTTGTTATTTAAACTGAGTTTGCCTGGCTTTTCCCACCCATATTAGCATAGCGGAGGTTCTAAATGAAGGGTACCCAACATACATCCAGGAGGGCAAATCCATTACACACTTATAGAATATCATAAATTTGCATCCAAAGAATCAAAATAGAATCCATTTACATAGTGAGTAGTTATCCTGAAAATCAGGTAGGAATCCAGCTTGCCAGGACCTATGTCGGACAACTCCGCTCTAACTGCCGCATGGACAAAAGCCAGGCCTGCAGTAGCCTCATAGTAAGTGGCTTGGGTAATTGCCAAAGAAAAGACTCAGTTTGTCTAACTCTAGAGAAGGCGGACTGAAAGTGGAGTCTTTGACATGCCCATTACTCCAAAATGTCCAAGAGACAAACGAGAGATCCCCTGGAACAAGTAACACTGCGATGATCACGGTAGAAAACTATATCAAAGAAAACATTTTGCTCCAGTTGACACACAGAAAAGAGGGAATAAGGATTTACTTATCAATTCAAAACATAACTGTATACCTAGAATCGTTGTGCATCATAAAAAGAGATCTCAACCTCGTAACAAAAAACAATACCAGGAAAAAAGAAATGCTAAGAAAACCATTACTGGAAATTTGGGAGAGGCGAAGCTTGAGACATGACACTGGAAATGTGGATGACGAAGTGGGTACAGTGAGGGAGAGTCCCTCCATACCCAAGGAATAAAAGAAGCAACAAAGGCAAACATTCTGAAGTCAAAAATCATGGTACTGGTATCTAGGTAGTGAGATGGGAGCAATGGGTGTCTTTATTTTCACATGTATCTATATCATGATACTTTGGCTGGTTGTGTTTTGACCTAGTAGAGTCTATTTTTGTTATTTTGTTCCTGTACTCTCGATTCAACATTCTGTGGATGATACAAAAAAGCGTGCCTAACACCAACTTGCAGGCAGCAGTCTTTACTCAGGCTAGAAGTAAGCTGTAACATCCAATTGCTGCGTTTACCTGCACGGTGCCAGGATCCAGGGCACTATGCAAAGGCATTATAATAGATTGAACAGAAGTGCTATCTTTGGAGATCCAAGCAGGAGTGTTTTGATGTTTTTAATCAGTTGGACTCACATGGCAGATCCTTGAAGTTTTTGTTTGTTCACTACTTACGCATATGACAAATTCTAATCCACTTCTTTTACTATCCCTTTTCATATTAGGCTCTGTTGATATAATCCTGAAATTGATATGCTTGGTGCTGCACTTAGTGAGTTTTAAACACTTGACATCTTTGTTTAGTCTGTGTTTTAACCTTGTATTTTAACATTGCTGGCTATTGCACATATGTTTACTTTTATGGTTATGTACTGTAGCCGAATAAAGCATTGATTGAACAGAAGTGTCTGTTCAATTATTTTTACCGGTTTGAAATAGCTGACATTTGGTTGTCTGTCACATGACATTGAAGCCATTAGATGCTATTTACAGAGGCAATATGGCTCTACCTGGTATTTGCGCCTTAAGCGGCTGCAGGATGTAGGCTGAGAATATCGAATCCTGAATATTGATGGGACAGAATATTATTACAACAATGCCAAGATACAAAATATCAAAAGGTTAACTTACAGTACATTCTCTGTACTTAACACCACATATACATACCATGGTGTTTATATGTATATCTTCAAATTACGTAGATACAAAGATGTGGAGTTAAGAATAGTATATCCTTACCTCCCTCTGTGCACTAACTCACCTGTTGATATATTGTCTCTCTAGTATTTGGGAAAAAGTATTTTGCCCTGTCGATATTCGGGATTCGATATTCCCAGCCACAATTTGGTTGCAAGGTTGAACTAGGACAGAAAATAATCCAGGGCACCAAAAGGAAAGTAACTCCTCTTAATGAATCAGATAGCTAGAAAGCGACCCACATTTGCTAATTGTGCATTTTTGAACTCGTAAAGACATGTTGTATATTTATTTTACAAGGAATGGTGACCACATGCATTTCTGCTTGGTACAGGTAATATTTGTGGCAACTACAGGGAAATCAACAGTAAAAACGACCCTCCAAACCATAAAACAGGCACGCAAACAGCCAGACCAACCCTTCTGGCATTGTCAGGTTGCCCGATAGGCCAGTCCGACCCTGAATGGCTGCCTAACGTTGATTTGCTTAAGAACGTGCCCTGCTCAGCAGACTCATTTATCAGAAATTGTGGTAATCCATCACTAATAAAATGAGTGACTGAATCGTCATGCAGGTGGAAGGCGCTACAGGGATTGCCAAGGAAAGGTAGGGGTTAAAGGCACAAATTAATTGTTTTCCCACAGTTAGATATTTATAGTGCCCAAACTGTTTGACATGGACGGCACCAGACGCAAATTTCGCAAGGAAGTCGCTTGTTTTCACTGATTATTTGTCCTTGTGCTTCAGCTTCATTTTGCGAGTGATTGGCGTCCATTTTATCCTCTAGGCATATTTTGGTTTGGCTTTAAGATGGTTTATGCCACATTTCTGCTTCGATAAGGCTGTTTTTTTGTGCAAAACTTGTCAAATGCTACTTTGAGTCAAATTTCTCATACAAGCAAAATCCTTAACAATAAAACAACATACACGTTTAATCTAATAAACATAACGTATACAACTAGATTTTAACATTAAAAATACGCTAGAATTCAAGAAAATCACCCACAATATGGTAGAGAAAGAATTTATGCAAGAGAATTTTTGAATTCCCAGCAAAAACAGATCATAGAGACAGAGATTTGTTGGCTCCAGGAGCGTGGTGTGGCATCAGAGAAGGCCTGAGTTAGAGTGTTTGTTATTTTAGCATGTGGAATATCTAAATGTGCTACCATTTTATTTCTAGTAACCTGAGAACCTTCAGTAAGGAAAACTTTCCCTTGCACAGAATAAAGTAATGAAATAAAAAGCTTTGCACATAATCCGGCCAAAATTGAAAAGTATACAGGCGTCATGATGAAGCCCGTGTGGAGAGCGCAGTATGTGGGAGATGTGGTCATATTTCCTGGCTCCCGTATCTAGGCGGACTGCTGAGTGTAAACACGACTTCAGTGGGAGAAGCAGGGTCGCTGGCAATCCTACAAGGAGGGTATTAATCCCAAAAATGTGCGATAAAACCAAAGCCTGTACCTTAGAGCAGAACACTTCTACTTGGATCTGCAGCTTAATCTTATTAGGCAGCTACAGTTGAACAGTGCTGTTTGGGACTAGTTCATGGTGTGGGATGTGAGGGGGAGCCGAGAATCAAGAATACGTCTCAGTCAATTTTCAGATGATACAGTAGGTCACGTGACCCCTTCAGAAGTGGGTTGATCAGTCAAAGAACCGGTGTTTGATTGAAAATGATAGATGCAATCTTGGATGGGTTGAGTTTCAAGTGATGTTAGCCACTGTTATCAAAAAGAAAGGTAAACCTAGAGATCGTGCACATCCTCTGGAGATGACGCTGTGCCTGATCTGCATGTCATCAAGTGGGTGGAGATGCACTGTGTGATCATTAAATCTGCAAGGGGATTAGCATACACATTGAACACAGGGGGATCCCTGTGGCACTCTTCACGTCGCAATGAAGGGAGGAGGAATTAGGAGTTTCTCACTTAAACCAGTTATGAAGTTGCAGTGAAGAAACCACCAACTCTATTAAGGCCCCCTCTCCTCTAAGATCAAATTTGCATATTGCATGGAATATAGTGCTGCATGATCTACTAATATCTTGATGAAATATCCAGCAGCACTTTGCAAACAAGTGAGAGAAGCCTTTAATTGCCCGATGATGATTCTAATATATGTTGCCCATAGGTGTATTACCTTAAGATGCTATTGTACTGTAGCATTTACATAGTGCTTACAACCCGATGTGGGGCGCTGACGCTCTTATCTACACTGATAGCAGGCTGCACCATGAAGGGTGTTTGGTTGGATGTGTCTTGTCTTTGTTTGAGCTTATGTGAGAAGTGTGTCCATGTAGTGTGTGATGGTCACTAAGGTGTGGTTATCATATTATGAGATACAACTGTGAGTCCGTCACGAAGTCAAGAAGCATTGAGACAGACATCGATCAGACTATTACTCCAAGAAGATTTGCAGCCTTTTTTGTAATATCTCTCTGAAACAGGCGTAGCAAAGTATTGTTGAATTGAAAGGGAGAGCTGTTCTTGAGGGTTAAGGACGAGGTGAGGCCGGACTGGTGGTAGTGGGCATCAGGCATTTCCTCGAGAGGCTGGAAGGGCAGGGGCCACTTTTGTTAATGGGTTCCATTTTTGTAACAGTGCAGCAGTTTTAAAAGCACTGCCGAGTTCCTTGCATATCCAACAGTTTTCAGGCAACAATAAAAGTGCCAAGATAACTCTGGTGATTAATGCACCTCCTGGAAAGAGATGGGAGTTTTATTTAGTGGCAGTTTTGACTCATCTAAGGTAACACAGAGCGTTAATATATTTGCTGCAAAGAACATGTACTACGCAGATCACACAGAACAGTATTTTATGTGCATAGCTCAGTGGGTTACTGATATGTCACAGAGATGAATTTTGTTACAGTGCAGTTCATAAGCTACAATTGTAATCAAGGTTAGAAAGTTATGTTTTTTGTCCCAGTCTTTCATTATCCTAATTTTGCTAAAAAGGGTTTGTTTGAGTGGATATACATTCTTATTAGTAAAGTCAATCTCAAACACTGTGTTACTTTCTGAATCCTGTGTTTGTACTTACCCAGACCAAGCACTTTAAAAAAAAACACCTACCAGTATGGGTGACATGAATCCTAAAGCTTGTAGTCCCCTTTATCTTATGTAACATTTTCTATCCACTAATTTACACAAGTATGATTCATTGTCTCTGTATTTGTGTGTGATATAAAGTGCTCCGACACCTCTACGCTGGTATAAGAGACACTATAAAACAAGTGAAATAAATGCAAGAGAGGGGCTATGGAGAGATGAGAGACACTGTTGGAGGGTTATAGTGAGGAAATCATTGAAGAGCCCCAATAAAGATTGCCGTACCCTTGTGCACAGTAAGATCATCATTTACTATGTCTTAAAAACAAATACAATTGAATATAAAGTGAAAAATGTTTTGTAGAATGCACCATTTTTGCCATTTTTCGCCAAATTTTCTTTGGGGGAGACCCCTTCCCCCCCCAAGCTCCCTTGTAGTGGCCAGGCTCTCTTGCTGCGCTCGCTCACTATGCACCCTATGGGCGCTGGTCTGACAAAATTTGCCAGGGCAGTTTTGAATTCCCAGTCCGGCCCTGGTTAAGGAGGGTTTTCTGGGTTGTCTCAGGAAGGTGTCTTGTTTTAAACCTGCATGCAATGTCTCAAGGAGATGTCTAGGAACAATGAGACGCATTAGATCTTAGAAGGATGAAGCATAGGTCTTGGGTCCCTTCATTTACAATGGGATTCATGCATCATGTCTGTCTCACTTTGTGGAATTCTTGCTTTATATTTGTCTTCCTTGGCGAGATTCGTGCTTCATAACAGTCCACCTTTGTGACATTTACGTGCAGTGATGCAAATGGGTGCTTTTCTTGGAGTAGTTAGATGCAATAAGATTGATCACAAGCACTGTATTCTTCCAGGTTCGGAGAAAACAACTGTTACCAACAAAACACTACAAAGAAGCATCAATGTTTGATTGATGGGAAACAATCACCATGGAATCCTTTAATTCCAGTGCTAGCAGTGGCGGCTCCTCCGCTATTGCGGGGGAGCATCGCCTCACTGCTTTTCAGTAGTGCAAAAACTGAAAAATAAAATGATATTAACACAATGATATTTTAGTTTTATTTTTCAGTGCGAGACAGGTTGGGGTGGGGTGGGGCTAGGCTGTCAGAGCAGGGGGAGGAGGAAACATGTGCATTTAAGTGCGCATGACAATTTGGCCGGTCGTCTTGGGCCGGCCAAACAGTCAAACACACTTAACATGCACAGGCTCCCACTGAGAGTCTGAGCGCCGAACCGGGCCGCTCAGACCAATCACAACGCAGCTGTCATGCTGGTGACAGCAGCATTGTGATTGGCTTTAGGGAAGCCTGTGTGCTTCCTATTTCCGGGAGTCAGGAAGAGAAGTGGAGGAGAGACGACGGAGGAAAGACAGCGGCCGCTCAGAGGTGTAATTTATATTTATTTTCACCCCCCGCCTCCCCACCACCGTTCTGTACCAACTTTACTCAGTTCTAGGTATCAAGAACCAATCAAGAATCAGCTTTTTTGGCCCTGTTCAGTCCGCACAACATGGAAATACCACTAACCAGCCGAATTAGTTGTAAATATTTTGTTGTAAATATTTAGTGGAATGTTATCCAATGACCATTTTTTTCAAAATCTGATTACTTTTGTGCTGTTCATTCAGTTATTCTAAATTGGAAAACCTTGGATAAACAGTGAACACTATAAATAGCCTTAGCAAGTTCCAGAGGTGCAATAGCTCTCAAAAAGTCTGGGTAGAGCAGGAGACAATGGTATGAATAGGGTAAAGAGAAATTAGGATTGGTAAGAGAAGTTATGAAAAGGACAGACAGGTTGGATCTTTGGGTTTGGTTTCACAATACAATTTTCCTATTTGTTTAATTAAAAAGCTATATTTTAAGCAGTTTATTGTAAGGGAAGCTCCCTTGTTTCTTCCATAGTATGCAGAAGTATTCTATATTGCAGCAAATCATCTGTGTATGTATACATATTGTTGCCTGGTACACAGCATTAGATGTGTAGCAGGCAAATGTTTTGTGCAGCGGTCGTTACCTGATGCCATGCGAAAGGCTTTCAACACAACCAAAATTCTAAAATGCTGTACCATCAAGTAATGCCCATTACTTTTAATGTCCAAGTTAGTCCAAGTTAGATTTTTTTCACTAACTTGACTAAAAAATTAGCAGCAAAATTATCTTCTGCAAAAGATAGGAAACTTTTGTAAAATCAGGAAAGTTAGGATTTGTACCCAGTTCCATTGTCGAAATGATACGTTTGTGCACAGGTAGACTACCTAGTACACCTTATGAATGACTTGACTAGTCCAGGTTTACTTTTAAAGTAGCAACACAAAATGTACAGTTGACAAATGCGCATAACTGGTTGTCAAGTATAACACAGAAGGGATAGCCATAGACTAGAGTCCAGTGCAGAAGAGGAGCGCAATACCCATAAATAAGGGAATACCTGAATTTTATTTAAAAAAACTCATCTCTACAGAAATCGTTCATAGTGAAAATATAGGGGTGCACATTAAACACTACTCCATGATATAGGTACCCGTGCTATATTGATGTGCTAGAGTTATATACTCGTTAATGTCCATAATAAACTCGTGCCAGTGAATGATGCACAGTGAACCATTCACACAGTGTGTAGGAGGGCTGCTCACCACGGCGCCCTGTGATCTCAGGCCCTCTGGCTATAGAGCGTGGAAGCCACGAGTTATGACGGAACTTCCTGTTCAAATGTGCTTTTTTTTGTCCTCCCAGCTCTCGCAGTCCGACGTGCGAGTAAAAAGAGTGCCTTTTCCACAGAGATAACGCGAAAGTCCTCTCCAGTGGATGCTGTTACAAAGATCCTGACCTTAGATTGGCACTGGCACTCAAATATTTCAACAGTGCAGGCCGCCCATGCATGAAAATGAAACTTTAGGAGACACAAGGCAAGGAAATGTTGTCCTATTTGACCTCATAACCTACACCTTAGTGGACAACTTTAGAATTTTGTTTTTCAAATAATGCCGGAGGTGTGGCCACCGGTAGTAATTTTTTTTTAGAAGTGCTCTGTAATGTTGTTTGTTTACATACATTATTTTAACGCAAAATAAATAGCCAGCCGCTGTTTTCTCTTAAATTACACTGAGTGAAACTCTCAATATGGTATGGCTGTGGGTAAGTACATTGGGGCAGATTTACTAAGATTTTGAGTCAGAGTTGTGCCACTTTTGTGGCGAAGGCCCAAAGCAAAATATTGTTTGTTATTTACTAAGGCATGCAAAGCCACTAAGTGTGGGTTTGTGTGGTTTAATAAATAAAAAGTTAGGTAAGGTAGCGCATAGTGCTGCCTTGCGTTACCTTGCGTGGGAAGACGTGGGTGGAGCATGGGGGTTCCCTTGCATACTCTGATGGATTTTGGTGCATTCCCAGATTTACAGAGACTTGCAAACCTGGTAATGTGTCAAAATGCTGTGCCTTCTCCATTGCAGCATAACGAATCTCTGTTATTTTCCCTTTGCATGTGTGCAGCATTCTGCAGCACACGTAGAAAGAGAAAACACCATTAAGGATTGGTTTTGTGCAGGA
This sequence comes from Calotriton arnoldi, assembly GCA_963921515.1. Lineage (NCBI taxonomy): Eukaryota > Metazoa > Chordata > Amphibia > Caudata > Salamandridae > Calotriton > Calotriton arnoldi. The sequence continues at coordinate 526,176 of CAWUFW010001822.1, forward strand.
AAGTGTCCCTTCCTGAACAAAAACAGTGCCTGAAGCGCAGGCACCATTGTACTATAGTGCAAGGGTGCTTGCACTGTAGTGCAAGGGTGCCTGCTTTGACGTTAGACAGCACACCGTGCACCAGCGCTAGGAGACAGCAGAAACGCACCATATCTTAGTAGATATGGCACATTTCTGCTGTCTCCCTTTGCTTACTGCCCTGCATTGCGTGAAAGATTAGTAAATATGACCCTGTATCTCAGTGAGGTGCACCTCTGCTTTGTTTTGAATTTGAATCACAACAATGAGAAAGATCATGTCTGTGTAGGCATCTGCGTCTAATTTGTTCACGTTCCCATTTTATTTAAATTTGACACCTTTTGAAGCTAATTTTCATGTAAGAGTATGTAAAGGAATACCACAGAACTAGTACTGCATTTTACATACTCAGAAATGCCTTTTGTGAATAGGCCCTGATGTGTTGTAGAGTATAGAAGTCAAAAACAACCGAAAATCATTTGAGACAAGGGGCCATATTATCAAGAACCTCGCAAACATTATCGCCGCTTTAGCGGCAGGAAACTGCCGCTAAAGCGGCGATAATGTTTGCGAGGTTCTTGATAATATGGCCCAAGGTCTTTACATATTCCTTCGAAAACTAAGATTTGTGTAATCTATCTAGCATGCTAATGTCAGCCATTGCCATGCAACAGCAGCATTTCCACAGAGGTAGGATTAGATGAGATGTGCAATTGAGCATTTACTTGATTTTGATTTTTATTGAAATGGAAAACATTTTTCAGTGTGAAGAAATCCTTTCCATACACCTGTGGAAAAGTGTGGGTATTGGTGCTGGGTACTACACTTATTGCATAGCTTCGCCCACTTGAAGTGGTTGTAAGTTTAGAGTTTCAATGCGGTACAGTGAGATCCACATATTCTGTGTTTATGAATTGAAATCTGGTATGTAGAAGCAATGTTGCCACCTCTGGAGCAAGTTAGTTTGTTATGCATGTGCAAACGTTTGTGTGAAGGAAACCATTGTCCCTAAAACATGCCTTGGCAGTGGAGTTTAGTTGATCTCTGTGGATATAAGGAGCACATTTGCTGCGAGAATGATATTGTTCTTACATATATCTGCCTGCTCTCGGTATTTTGTGTTCATGTCCTCCATACATGTTGAGTTTTTCCTTTTAAAATGTAATGATTTTTCCTCTTCATCCCTGATAATAATTTCTGGGTGTGTTTGACAATTGTGGATGTGTGCTTTAAAGTGCTTATGATGTGATATGACATGACAATGCTTCGTGGAGCCGAAAACAACTCTGACTAGTTTTGCTGTAGTCTGTATGTCTAAGAAGAGGGTTCGTCATTTTGACATATTGCAGTAATAGGTCAGCGTGTTACATAAGCATGCTGTATGAATTTAATGGGAGATGAAAGAAGCTCGCCATTAGCATACAAGGAAGGTAATTTATGAGGCTCGTTCACAATCAATGACACCACCGATGCTGTCTGATGTTACCTTCATCGCTAGCAATGGTGGAGGTAGTAGAACAGGGGTGCCAACAGGTAGGATCCCAGTAGAAAAGGGAGGCAGCGAATATCAGATGCAGCATTCACTTAAATGTAAAGGGATGGGCAAGATTTCCTCCTCCAAAATAAGGTCATTTTTTTCATTTTTACAGGATAAGGTAAGAATTTCGTCCTTGCTTGTTCAAGTGATACAAATGTTATCTGTAATTGTTTGCAAAACAAGTAAAATGTTAAATGTTATTCAATGTATTTAGGAGTTTTAAAACTTGATATCAGTTGCTAAGCCTTTTAAACATTATAGATAACTTCCCTAAAAGTTGCAATAGGTTGGACAATATAAGACAACATCATCAGCGTATAGGAAGATCAAGAAGGGCCTACCCCCAATGTAAATGTCCAGCGGAGAATGATAATGGCGGAGTAAGCATGCAAGAGGCTAAATAGCCAGAACAAACATCAATGGGGATATCGGGCAACCCTGACGAGTTCCCCTACCAATGTGTGCAGTGTCAGAATATGAGCTATTCACTTTCACACGTGCCAAAGGGCCAGTGTTACCAAGTTTAAAAAGTGCTTTCCTAGGCTCAAACATCGTAGCACTTCCTGTGTATATGACCAGTCTAACGCATCAAATGCCTTTACAGCATCAAGTAGGACAGCTGATGCTGACAAAATTGGATCTGTCCAATGTAGGATGACCATCAAAATATATAAACGTGAAAACTGCTAAATGCAACCCTCGCCATGGAGAGAACTCCTCTGGGGAGGGGAACAATGTCTTATATTTCCAAAAATAAAATCCGGTTTCTGGATTTCCTTGTTGAAAATAAAAAAAGAAAACTATTTGGTGCAGGACTCTGTCATGTTGACAGAGCCCTCTACCAAACAGCGAAGTGCATTGACAGGAACTGCTGTGGTGGTTCCTGGCAATGCTTTATAAATGACCACCAGTTTGGCAGTCATTTCGAACTCTGGCGGGAAGTACCTCTAAAGAGGCGATGGAGTAATTTATTCCATCGCCCTGGAGGAACAATGGGCTGTCCGCCAGCAAATAAATCGGGCCTTACTCATTATCACTTGGGCCAGCGGGGTCATTCCGCTGGTCCCTCAGAGTGGAAACTGGACCATTGGAACCAGACTGCATTTCATCTTTATGTTTCAGATATATGTCAATAAACTCCAAGCTGCTCTGGTTGAGTGAAAAAATTGCTTTTCCATTGTGCTCCACTCTAAGTTTCGCTGGTTATAACATTGAGAAGTTGATGGATTTTTTCCAAAACATCTTCCTAACTTCCAAGAATGATCTTTTAGGCACCAGCACTAGAGGTATAAAGTCATGGAAGAAAGCTTTAGGGGAGCCTTTACATTGTAGGTCCGTTTTTTCTCTGTTAAGGCAGAGGACCACATCCCTGCCCCTGTATTTAAGAAGGTGTGCCTTTTGAGTTTGTCCTGGTCACGGTTTGGGAGTTCAAAAGTCTATAAAGCTCTCAATGATAAACATCTAAAAGAAGGATTCATGTCAGAACAATGATTCCAGCAAGCGCTCCACAAACATTTCCATATTGGTTGCTTTATTGGTCTCTGCAACCCCCATGATTTGAATATTGCTTTGGCACAAGTGCACTTCCAGGCCCGCATTCTTCATCTTCTCCAATTTTATCTCATGCTCCAATTTACACAGAATGTCTGTTGATACTCAATGGGAATCCTGGCAGAGATCCTCGTTTAAGCTGCTGACAGCTGACTATTGTGCCTGTTCAATCACTCCTGGAACTGATCCATGCTCTCATTCAGATTGGCTATTTTCCCATCTATCACCCACAGGTTTCTATTTTATCTTTGAACAGCGCAGCTATTTCATTGTCATCGGGGGGGGGGCGCTTGGTGCTTGTCACTGGTCTTCTGAGTACCCTGGCCCATGCCACTTATGAACTTGTAGCCTCGCCTGCTTCTTTTCCGTCTTGCCCTGCTCTGACTCGCTTCCTTACTGAGGGACAATCGGAGCCATTTTATCAAAACAGGCCACAGTCCACTCAGGACTCTAAAAGCATTGCAGAGGTAGATACATTGTCAGATAAGCCCTCCTGCTATCCGGTTTCCTTAATCAGGACCCCCGACCCTCACCCCTGAAATGTCCTCATCACAGAGCAAAAAGTCTGCGTTGCTATAATTATGCTGGGATGCCCCACCCCCCCTCGTCACAAGAACACTCTACAGAATAGATGGCTCCAGCTGCTTTCCTCCAGACCATAATGCAGTATCGAAAGAACCGAGATCCAATGGGTGGCCACCTGCCCAATGACAGCACCGGGCCCCGACAAGGCGCAGCCTCAGCCAGTCCCACAAACCTATCACTTCCTTGAACCACAGCACTGCATTCGGCTACTCAGGAATCGGTTAAATGAGAACTTTCACCCATAGACTGCTTCAAAACAAACTATGTGGCAAAAAAGTGACAACCCAGGCCCACCAATGGTTCTCACAGTGCCATCTGCACACCCACCAATGTAATATTACGTCCACGATTTGCCAGACAGTGATAATAGACCCTAATGGGCCACCACACCAGCAGGGCAGGCCAAATAAGTGGCCACACGCAGAGGCTGTGGAGCACAAAGGTTGACAAGCACTTGGACCCTTCTTCTCGGTTCATCTCACCTGGGCATTCCCAATGTAAGTCCCTCCAGTGACACAGGCCTTCAAGCACGGCCCCCCAGGAGCTGTGGCCCTTGTTCGCCCACCAGCGGCAGTTGCAGACCCTGACAGGCCAAGATCTTCCCAGCACCCACACCGCCCTGACTCCGTAGCTGGCACACTCACCCACACAGCCCTGTCTTCCACCAGATCAGGCCCTTTCCTACACGCGCATCTACAGGGCACTGGTGCAGGAAAAGTGACTGCCCCAGAGGTCTGCTGCTTCCAATTGCCTGCCCCACAGCAGCCACGGTCCTGATGTCCCATGATCCTCCTCAGTGGCTAGGTTGCACTGGCACCATTACTGGCTCTCTCCAAGGATCACTTAGCCACGTTGCACTAGGCCACAGGCCCGCACAGAAGGCCTCTGCAGAAGCACTCCGCCAATGAGTTCAAGCCTGGAAGCTGCACCAGTGCACAGCAGGACACATCAAACACACAGGCTAACGAGGACAAAACAGGATTGGTGGGCCGTGGACTGAAAAACGCAACTATGCAAACTGGCCATATTTCTTCACGGCTCTGTGATACCCCCTAGAATATATATTTGTATGCATTTTGTTACTGATATTCAGCTAATCTCAGCTGTTTTTTCTAAAGTTCTAAAAGTTATTTAGGAATTTTAACGTAGCCGACACTGACTTGGAAAAAACGTTGACCTGGCAAACCGCCAGGGCTATCTTAGAAATGTTTGAATGTTTGAATTTTTCCTTCCATTTGACCAGGACGGTCACTAAAATGTACTGGTGGGGGGGGGGGGGATGGGGGTGGCTATGGCAGTATTAATTCTAGATGGTGTGAATAGATAATCTTTAGGGCACTGGCTGCCTGCTGCCCCCTGAAGTTTTCTCTGCTTATCAAACCACGTTTTAGGTTGATAACAAAAGTGACACTCCCATAGCTAGCCCCTGGGAATAATTACTGCTATACTCTGATGATGTTGCGTGTTTTTAATACCCTGAGAATCTAAATCTGGGAAGAACATGCTAATTTATTGTGAAACTCTCCACAATTTCAGGCTATAAAAAAATTAAGGAATCTAAGTAAATGCTCATAAATTAGATCTAGAACCTGAATTTCATAGAACTATGTCATCTGCTCCAGCAAGAAATTTCTGAATTCAGGTGAGCGGTACCATGGATGACATGCATAATTTAAACTAGCGCTGCTTATCCTTTTGACTTCTATGAACCTTCACTGAATCGGTAGTGGATGCCGATGAACCCCACCTAAGCAATCTCTATGATTTGAACCTGAAAACAATGCACAAAAATACAGAAACACATACACTTCAAACAAATAGACAAATTATAATTTTTTAATTCACAAAAAATGTGAAAATATACATTTTAATTATAATGATAAGGTTAAAGCTTTTCAAGTATTTATATTTTTGTTTAAAAGACAAAGCGATATGCTAAATTCTCGCATTCCACTTTCTTTTATTGCTCCTAATGCATACTCTCTTTTTGTTGGCTTATACCAGTGCTACTTCAATTGACGCGACAAATAGTACACACTAGACTCCGTTTGCTGCACTTGTGCTGCTCCCATGAATCGAGTGTTTTATAACATTTAATTTTCAATTTTTCTTTTTATGTATATATACTTTTTTAATCTGCTAATATTTCATTTTCTAATTAGTTGCACTCACTGAGTAGTAATTGCAGGCACCCAATGGTCCACAGACCACAGATTAAGAACAGCTGATTTAAACCACAAATGCATGTTGAGCAGGATTGAACATGATTTTAGAAACCAGAGACATATAACTTTATCTTTGATTGGGGAAATTAACCTTGCAAAAATGGTTACATTGTCCCAATGTCTATTTCTGTCTTACTATCTCCCACACTTTTTTTGCTCTTTTAGAGAAGAAAGTTTTAAGAAATTAATTAGGGAGGTCACTTCTTTTATATGGACAAAATGTCCCATAGAGTTTCCAAAAGGAAACTATGTGCACCGTTGGAGCTGAGTGGCTTTCCCTGCCCAGAATTTGAATGATATTATCTGGCATCTTCTATCCAGTTCATACAGAGATTGGCTATTCAGCAGAAAGATTGTTCCTTTTTTCCATCTAACATGTTAGAGGAGCCCGCCACCAATGGATTTCTGCATAATTTCCCTGGGTGAAAAGTAAAAGGTGCATATTTAAAATGGCCAGAGTCATATGCCTAATATATTCAGGCTGGATAAAGGGATGTAGACATAAAGGAGATGAGGGCTACATACCACTGTGGAATATCCCCACAGTCCCAGAAATGATTACTAGGATCTTAAGGGACTAGATGGAAACAGGGGTTTGTGAATTAAAGCAGTTGTCATACAAGAATGGTTGTGTTCCCTTCTCTGAGTTAGTACATAGGTTTGGGATTGCAAGTAGAGCACTTTTCTAACAATATTTGCAGATCAGAAGTTACTTCACAGGCAATAAAAGTAATTGAATAAGATCTTTCCTTCACTTCCGAATAAGGGCTTTATTTACCAAATGCACAAAATGTGCAGTGAAGCAAATCTGCCTGAATCTGGTCAAATGAAAGCCTTAAGGCATGAAGAATTGCAGGTTGATTTCAAGAAAGTGACTTGGTAGATAGTAAACCCAATAATGCACTGGCTACATACAGTCCCATAATACTATTGACACCTCAAGTCATATTGTTTGTGAAGAATAAAAGCATTTTAAACAGGTGTCTTGAGGGAGCATCCAGTGGAATTTACCATTGAGCAAACAAATCAGCTTTTTGGATCACTAGTCACTTGCTAATTAACGGCCCAGAAATAAAGAGAAGAAAGTCCTCAACCTGTTGGACATGAATGGAGATGCAAAATGAGAAAAGTTATGAATTTGGAAAATAATTTTACATGCTGCAAGGGCAAGGCAAACAGTTAAGGAAATATGAGGTCTTTACCAAACATGGGTGGAGAACCTGTAATTTTCTCTTCTCCTACATACATTTGTAAGCCACAAGTGTTGGCAGGATCACTGTTATGTTAAGCAATGAAGAGAAATGTTCTTTGTGATTGAATGGAAGTGTTATGGTTGTTCAAATTTGACCATTACTTAGCACCAATACAAATACTGATGTACATGTACTGAAACACATCTTTCTATATGAACCCTTTGACCCTCAGGAAGATGGAAAAACTGCACATTTTCTTATGCTTCCAGGTACACAACTCCAGACCTGATAATTACGGGTCCTAAAACACCAGACCTGTAGCTCTCTGCGGAGCTGTGGGGACTGCATGCAGCTGCTGTGCCTGGTCCCCACCTGACTGCATCCTTCAGCAAGAGGGGAGCAGAAGAAGATCCCCCCAGCTGAAGAAGAAAGAGTCCATCACTCTCACCACCCCAAACCCTCTTTCAACTCCCAAGGCAAAATAAATAGGTCCCTTAACATTTACCACATGCTCCATTCACAAGGTGAAGGCTTGCGGATTTGGGCACATTGTTTCTGCCTGAAGGTGGAACGACATGCAGAATTGGACCCGGTATTACTAGGTTCGCATATTATTCCACATTCTCAGGCAAGCAACTCGTAATCTACATTAACTCACACTGAGATACTGGATGCAATTGTTGATTCTGGTCCCAGGATCTCCAAGCTGAATTAACAGGGAACTCAGAATGAGCCCATTGGTCTATATTTATTATTTTCCAACATTTAAAGGTTGCCTGTTTCTTTCTCTGTCTTCACCTGGCATTTCTTTTTTCTCATTCAAAAAAGAAGTACATGACAAGCCAATTCCCACAATAGCTATTGATTTATTCGCATTTGAGTAGGCTTGACTGTCTCTATTCTCCTCTCCTCCTTCTAATGTCACAGAACCTTCTGCTTCATCAACTCCCTTCTTTGAATAATTTAAATCTTTATCTGGGGTATCCTTCTACAAAATGGGGAGATTAATCTTGCACTATAATGTTCTCTATAGCATCTCTCAAATGTCATTGCTATTCTGGTTCTCATGCAAACACCTGTTTGCATTTAATTTACACCTCTGATAACTTTACATCATCTTTTCTATTTCTAGTCTTCTTCCATTGCCACTATTTCAGTATATAAGTTGTAAATGGAGAGAGCCAATCACGGGTAATTCTTTTGTGACGCCTATTCTACTAGGCTGTTCTAATGTACACTGCAACCTGCTAGCAAATGCTAGCATTAACAGATATAAAAAGAACTCTCAACGTCTTTGTTTAATAATCTTTTCCAGGAAAGGGACAAGCAAGCTTACTCTTAAATGGAAATACAACTGGCAATACAGAAGTAATTGGTCTGCATCCTCTTCTCACAAAAAAGCCATAAATATAAGTTCATAGGTAGTCACAAAGAATACACTATTATTTTCAAAAACTGCCAGTGGTTCTGTCTCAACAAATGATGTAGGATCACATCAAGCAAAAAACAGATGCAATGTCTATCTCAAGGTTAGTAAGGGCAACAGGTGTCTCAGGAACTTACCCATCCAAGAACGAGATCAATTTCTTCCCCACACGAATGATAGGTTAGATCAAATTCTCAGCTATTTCTCATTCTGGATCACTACAAACTGCACACACATGCTTATGCACAATCAACTCACCCGGCATGACACCAGCATACTTCCCACAGAGGCCACATATCAACCCACATTTTACAAACCAGACACAACAATAATGTAAACCTTAAGGATTCTGTTGCTTCCTCCTCTTTGCTCCTCCACTCAAGCAACTCAGCATATAACATGATGTGCAAATGACGTGGTCATCTCGCACGGCACAAAACACTTGCCACAAAGGCCACACTACAAACCACATCCTACCAAATACGTACAACCTATGGATAATCCTGCATCTCTCCCCCTAAAGCACATTGGTTCCTTGTCAGGGGTATGAAGCGCAATATAAATGCAATAACAGATCAATCGCTAGTCATGCTGGAGACGCTGATGCTGGAGACGCTGGAGACGTCAGTACATGATCTAGTTACCTTGCCCAATTACCTATTGGCTGAGCAGTTCTTTTAATATCATACAGTTCCTTCTATCCTTTAAACACATTTCTTGAACAGTGTGGTGTTGGGCCTCAGGCCCACATGCGGAGAAGTGATGGACACTGACACAGAGTAGTCTGGTGCAGTAATTGGGCCCAGGCACGTGCGCCCGGCCCCCTTTTATTGACAGGGTCACCTGACTGGTGACGCCTGTGGTGGGTGGGTGTCTAGTGTGGATTACATCAGCATTGGAACACTAGACCGTATCCAGCCGGATACTACATCCCTCCCAAAATTTAATGAAAAACAAACGAAAGTCCAACCTGTAATAAAAATACCTAAATAACACATAGCACCAAATGAGTCTATACAGGCCGTCAGCCAGGCAGCGCAGGAGCCTCGGACTGCATGGTCGAGATGCCTTCAGTCGCCTTGGCGATGTTCTTTAGACGGGCCTGCTCTCATGGTGTAGAAAATCTATGTATAAAAGTTCAGCGCCGATGCATTTGGAGCTGTGGTGAAATCTACTTTGGTGTCGGAGACGATCTCTGAGAGTGAGGCCTTCCGGTGACTCTCCTTACTCCTGACTGCTGAGCGACGTTAGACTTGCCTCTCTCGCCTGGACTCCTCTGCCACTGGAGCCTCTTGGAGGGCTTTCCGGCTGGCTACCATGGGACCGTGTGGACCGTGCGGGGCTTCGTGTGAACCGCGCGAAGGCGTCGCTGGGGAACTGCCAACGGACTCACAGCCAAGTCGCTCATGTAGCCTCCGAGGGTGGTGTCATTGTCTGGGCGTCCTCGCCGTCTGGACTCTGGTTCTGCGCCTTCCTCTGGCGATCTTGTGGGTGACCAGTCTTCAGCCGTGACCTTCGTGTTTCCTGCGCCTGACGTGGAGCTACGGCCGACACATCTCTCCTACTCGGACTCCCTTCGCACGGGAACTCCGTCGAGGCCCTTGTTCCCTGGACTGCCACGTGACCGCGTGGGCTGTGCGGGCCGTTGCGTAGGCCACACTTAGGGGGTCGCTGCAGAACTCCCAACAGGGCCACGGCCAAGTCTTGTGTAGTCCCCAAGGGCGGATCTTCCAATGGCCGGGTGTGCTCGACTTCGGCAGGCTGTCGGTTGACTGGGGTGCACAGACTGTTCCTGGGTGATTCGCCTCCTTGAGCTCCGGTTGTTCGGGGTGTGTGTGGATTCACTCGGGTGGTACAATGCTCCTTGGTGACGATGCACCTGGACGGTGGTAACAGGATGTTAGTTTTCTTCAGTGGGCAGACAGGCGGTGATCTTCTGTCGGGGTGACTTGAGGGAGTGAGAAGGACCTGAGGGACTTTGTGGCACCGCTCCGTTGTCTTCAGGCAGGTGCACTGCGAGGTGTGGTGCTATCGATACCAAGCAGCCGGTGACAGGTGAGAGGACGGTCGAACTGAGAAGCGTGGGGCCAGGACGCAGATCGCGCTTGCTAGCGGCTTACGGTAGGTCCTCCAGCGGAGCTGTCTCCAGTGACGTCTCTGCACCCCGGTGGCTGGCTTGTGTGGATGAACACCTTCCTCAGTGCTGATGTGAGTCTTTGGTCCTGTCGCTCTTCTCTGTTCCATCTTGCGCGCCTTTGGTGGTTGTCTGCCCTGTGGCATCGTGCCACGCTCTTCTTCTTCCGACCAGGTTTTTCCTTGGATGTGGCGTCCTGCCACCTGTCTCATGTTTGCGCCACATGGACATCTCACTGGTCGCATCGATCTTGTGACGGTCTCTCTCCTTCCTTTTGCGGGCCTGTTGCAGGCCTGTCCTGTCTGTAGGACTTGCATGTGCTTCTTGGGGACTTCCAGTGGCACCATCCCCTCCGGATTTCGCGGTGTCCTCTTCTCTTCGCTCGAGGGCGTCGTGCTTGCGCCTCGAGGCTGCGCCGCCGTGGCGTCTGCTTCTTCCTTCCTTCCGGTGCGTTTGTCCAGACTGGTCACTTTGCGTGATGGGCTCCTTGTTCGCTGTGCGCCGTGACGTCCGGTCACGTGTTGCCATGCTGGCGGAGCGCCTGTTGCTGTGGCGGCCTGCCACATGGAGTGTGTGACTCCTCTCTTGCCCATTTTGGGTCACCGCCGACTCCGTCTCGAGGCAGTGCAAGGGAGGACCCTGTGTTGCCTTCGGCCCACTGCGGGGCTTCGCTGAGGCGGTGGAGATGTAGGGGATCTCCCTCCAGCAGTGCTTCTTCAATGCGACCGTCTGGCAGGTCGGCTTCTCTTTTTTCCTTGTGACCAACTGGCTGGTCAACTTCTTCCTTGCGACCATCTGGCTGGTCGGCTTCTTCCTCCTTGTGGGTCTTCGTGCTTCTGGTGTTCTGCACAACCACTTCTCTCCGCAGTCGCACTGCTTCGGCGCGCTCTGACTGCGCCTTCGTTTGCTTCATAGGACGCACTTGCTGCGCATCTCCTTCCGTCCTTCGCACCTGGACTGTAGCAGCTGTTGCTGTGCTGCTGCGCACCTGCTTGGCGTGGTGCTTTCGTTTACTCCTGGCGCGTTCCAGCGCATGGTCTTTCCATCCTTAGGCTGTGTGATGGCTTGGCGCCACTCTGGCATGGCAGCTTTACTGCGCACTCACTGTATGCACTTGGCAGTCCTCACTGTCCAGTGTTCCTTACTTGCCAGTGTCCTGCACACTCCTCGCTGGGGTGGATGCAGTGTTGCTTTCAGGGTTCCTTTCTGCTAGTGCTCTTTGTTCCCACACCTCGGTGCAGTAGAGATATGGTGGCTCTCTGTACTGCGTTCCGCAGTGCTTCCTCATGGAGATGGCTCTATCTCCCGGGCACCTGTCCGTGCTGCCAGGGTCACTGGCGTGACTTTCTGCGCGTCTCTGACTTCACGCGCTCCGTCTTCTTCTCGGATGCCTTTGGTCTTGTTGCCTCATCTGGATTGTGTTTGGTCACCCGAAGCTTGGCTGCCTTTGGGTCCACTTCCTTGACTGGACGTCTCTTGGCGGGCAGCTTTGAACTTCCTGTGGGACTTGCGGGCTTCAGCCGCCTCGGCTGAAGCACTACTGCTTCCTCGGGGGCGGGCAACGACCTTGTGGTGGCATCGGTGGGCCACTGGGGGTAGCACGTACAGCGCGCATCTTCCTTGCGTCGTCATGTGGGTCGGCTGTCCACGGCCTTATTGCATTATCTTGACTTTGCGTGTACGCTTCTCGTGCATTTGAAGGAGCTGTGAGGCTTTTGTCGCACTTTGGCTTCTGGTCGCTCCTTGCTAGGGTTGGCAGTCCATTCTTTTAGAGATGTGACCTGCGCCTCGTGGGGCAGCGGCCACTTCTTGTGAGGCCGGGGTAGGGGTGCAACTCAGTCTCCGCAGTACCACCCACCATCACTAGGTGGCACTACCCTTACTTTCCAGAGGCTGTTGCAGTCGATGCTTGCTGGCACTCCTCGTTCATGGTATTGGCCTCTTGAGTCTCAGTACGACTCTGTTCTCTGGCAGAGCTTCTCATAGGAGCAGCGGTGCTGCAGGCTTCTGGGCGCTGGGGCTCTTCCACTAAGACCTGAGTCTAATTGCTGCTTTGGTCTCCCAGGCGCGGTGCCGGCATTTGGCATCTCCTACCTCTGTCGTGTTGTAGGCCCTCAGTCCGTGCCTTGGCTTCGGGCGCAGTACCTCCATTTGGCCATTAGGTGGCAGTGTTGCTGCATTCTCGTGTCTCAGTCTCTGCCGAACTCTAATGGTGCATGGCCTCGTGCTAGGGGATGGCGCTGCCTGAATCCACTCCGCAGGGACTCCGGCACTAGGCTGAACACGTGCCTTCAGCAGCGCCCGGGTGCCCCTCGTCCCGTCACTCACGCCGTCCAGGTAGGTGCTTTCATTTGTTTTGCACCCTATGAGCAAGTTCACTCATGAGAAAGTGTGAGCAGCTTCACCCCTGCTGCGGGCTTCACTCTGCTGCGTCTTTACTCCTGCTGGCCTCCGGGTGCTAAACTCACAGCGGCTCCTCCTCCTGCCGATCGGATGTCACGGTAGGGGCTGCAGAGCCTTCCTCTTGCCGGTACCACTTTGACTCGCCGCACTCTTGCTGACCTTGGTCAGAGCGGGGTGTGGGTCGCCTCGCTGCTGGCTTCTAGGGGTTGGCCTCCTTGCACGCTGGCCGCTCCGACCGGCCGTGCGCTCTCTTCCTCGCGGGGGAGTGGTCAGCTACTCCACTCTCCTGCATTCGGCTTATCTTCTGGCGCTGATGCGGGGTGGGCTCCCGCGGACCTCCGGCGTTCGAGCTCACTCTTCCCTACGCGCCTCAGCAGGCATGAGGGCATGGATCTTCGCTCTGCGCTGCCGCGCCGTATCCGCTTCTTGGGGCAACAAGCAGTCACGCTGGGTAGCGGGTGTCGGCGTGGGCAGCCTGCACACTCAGTCGGGGAGGTGGCGTGTGCCGGGGGGAGCAGCGTCGCTCCAGATTCCTCTCACCTGGGCACTCGGACAGTCAGAGAGTGGGCAATGCCGGTGTGGGAATTCGCCTCCGGTAGCGCTGCTCGCCTCATAGGCAGGCACCTCGAGCCTGGTGCGGGCACATCGCTCCGCCACCTTCCATCGACCTCACGCTGCTGGGCCGGTCAGTATGGCGGGCTGCAACCGCGTCAGCTGCAGTCGAACACAGGGGCAAACTGGAGGGCGCGTGCCTCGGCGAGCCACAGCCCCGGTGCTTCGGCCGCTGCAGGTCCTCTAGGGTCAAGCTACACTTCCCCCACCAGGACCCGGGAAGCGGTCGCCACCACACACGTGGGATAAGACCCACTCGTCGCCATTGTGGTGTTGGGCCTCAGGCCCACATGCGGAGAAGTGATGGACACTGACACAGAGTAGTCTGGTGCAGTAATTGGGCCCAGGCACGTGCGCCCGGCCCCCTTTTATTGACAGGGTCACCTGACTGGTGACGCCTGTGGTGGGTGGGTGTCTAGTGTGGATTACATCAGCATTGGAACACTAGACCGTATCCAGCCGGATACTACAAACAGTACATGCACAAGTATAAGAAATTCTGATTTGGGCTGTCCTTTGCACACGCAGTTCAGGGAACATGGGTCCTTGTTGCAAGAGTATTAAGATATAGAGCATATACTGTTTTCAATGTTTTGTTTTAAGAAAGCAGTGGAATTCTGCCGTGACTCCGCCTGCATTCGTGTTCTGGTATCAGACTATAACAATTATGCTTATGTCTGTTTTAAAAGCTGTCTGTGTTGCATTTGTGCAATTAGTTGAGCTTTGTCAACTTAAAAGTCATACTTTTATATTATATTTTGTATAGATATTGTTGTACGGTTTTACAATTTATTTTATTATTCAGGGAACTGCAAAAGACCTGCCTTCTACACACTTGACAATCAAACTTCACTGCTGATTCCTTAACCCTTCAAAGACCCCACAAGAGCCCTAACTCACACCAGCCCGCCCTGCTTTTTTTCTGGCAACAGGCTCTCCCTAGGAATGCTGTGCATTTCCTGTTTGCAATCTTAACAGTTTGATTTTCAGTTTTATATGTCAACCTCAAAGATGGCCCTGGGCCAAATACTTGGCTTTTTCCATGTGGAAACATAACATTCTGGCCCGCGCTGAAGTATTCCAATCAGTGAGGCAAAGTGGGAACATCAGTGAGAGCTCTGACTTTTCTGTAGCAATGTAAACGAGGAGTAGAATTGATATGAGGCAGAAAGATAATGCAGTAAACGAGAGAGATTCCCTCGGAAAAAGGGGCAAGTAAGACACGTGTTCTGACAAGGAGGGGGTCTCTTCTCAAATCTTCACATGAGAAAGCCAATACCGACAAGCATGGATCTGGTAAGTACAATCATTGGCGGCTGACAGGGAACGGGATGGCGGGGCGGGAGGAGGGAGAGTGGGGGAGAAAAAAGCAAGCAAACAAAAAGAACAACGCTTACCTCTTCGGCCAGCTGCCTCTCTCCTCCACTTCCCTGCCGACGTCCCAGAACGGAAGCAGAAAGCATACACAGGTTCCCCTAAGCCAATTACAATGCTGCAATGCAGCGTTGTTATTGGTCTGAGCACAGTGGTTAGGTGCTCAGACGGGGAAAGTGAGCCTTTGCATGTCCCCCACCAGGTTGTGCATTACAGCCTGGTGGGGAGCATGCAAAGTGCGCATGACTGTTTGGCCGGCCCAAGACAGCTGGCCAAATAGTCATGCGCAATTAGAAGGTACCTACCACTACTCCCCCTGTGACCCCAGCCCCACCCCACTCTAACCCAGCCCCGCAGCTACCAAAAATAAAATGAAAACAAAGATATCATTTTGTTTTTCTTTTTTTCACTGCTTTGAGAGCAGTGGGGCGACGCTCCTCCACCTTAGCAGAGGAACCGCCGCTGAGTACAATCACTGGGGTAGTGTTTTACTCCTTTTAAATATGGTGCACTTTACATGCTCTTTAGTATCATATTTTCAGTGGCATGCAGTTTACTCTATCTTTTGAGCACCCAGCAACTTTGGATCCATTACACAGGGCCTTTGTGCATGCAAGGTTAATTCACACCCACAAATGGCTTGATTTACAAGCGCAGGGCTATTCTCAAAAAGTGACCTTGCACTTGAAATTCCTTTTACTCAGACATAACATTGTACACCGTGAGGTGTAATATTGTGTGTGAGTAAATCCCTCATGAGGGGTACAGCGCATCCGGTCGGGGTCATAAGTAAGATTTTTGTGAGTATTCTCTAGCTTGCCCGTTACCGCCCTTTACTGACAAAGGCAGGAGTAAAATTATTTCATTGGGTGGAAAGGATAAGTACAGCTACACAATTTATGGGGTTTAAGGATAGAGATTTTTCGAAGGGGAAAATATTTCTATTTGGAGGGAAAACAAGCGCCATTACAACATGTACAATTATAGAAGTGGAAATGCCTCGAAACTGATGGAAAACTCAGTTCACATGTTTTCCAGGAGTACACCTGGAATTCTACAATGAAACTTTCAGGGCGTGCTTAAGGAAACTTTTGAGAATTCCAAAAAGTTGCATATCTGTGCCCTGGTTTATAGAGATTTAGGACTTTCCCTGTGAATTTGGCTGTGTTTTCAGCAAATCACCTTATGGTATGCATACTTTATGGGATACATAGCTCAAATTAAGTTAAATGAAGATGTCTTTATATTAAAAACACAACTCTTCAAATCATAAGCAGATATCTTTAATGGTATAAGCAGATCATGTTATAAGAATATCATTATATGCTAGAAGTACATCACTCGGTGATGCGAAGAGATAATTTCATGTTATATTTAGAGTTAAAGTCGGCCATTTTATGGCACACCACACCTGGCATTAGATCAAAATATAATGGAGTCTAGCAAAGTTATTGTGTTAGTAGATCACAATAAAATGAAAACCGATCTTTGTAGGATGTCTGAGGCCCATAGTTGCCAAGGTTTCAGAATGCTATGTGTGACATTTTCATAATTTCAATGTGATTATGAGTGACATTTCAACGAATATGAGTGACACTTTCTCGCGAGCAAAACACAGCAATGAAGATGAGGGAAACACATAAATATCAGGAATTACACCCATTTGTGCAACGAGAAACTCTAAGAATATCTTAAAACTGCTGCAAAACACCAGAAATGGAAGGGCACTAACCTAGTGCCCAGTTTACTTATGCTCATGACGCACTAAAAGCAAATTAAATAAGGGTTGGAGAAGGTACTAGTGACACTTATTCCTCTGTAGCAAGCAGCACGTGGCTGGATAGACAATAAACCAAACACTGCAGTAAGTGTGTTTCATTTTTATATCACCCTGACCAGCATAGCTGCCAAGTTTTCAGACTGCTTATGTGTGACATTTTGGTGGTTTCAGTGTGTGTATAAGTGACATTCACTACCTAACGAGTGACACTTTCTTGCAAGTAAATCTAAGCAGTAACTAGTATTTTTGTGATTTTCTATGAATTTTCGATTATTATGCAAGGTAAAACCCAGCTTCTGTAGTTAACAGTCAAGGCCAGACAAATGGAAAACCTTGCAATACAAACAACTCATCAACGTGTCCCAGATGACAAGTACATGGAGATGTAACAAAGACAAGCATGTGCCCCTACATTTGCTGTACCTAAAATAGCCTTCTCGTACAATGCCCCTAAGTTACATAATTTCATCGCTAGAAAAACCCAGAAGTTCCTCCCACTTTCAAATAACTAAATGGTTCTGCTGAAAACAAAAGTGCCCACACGACCGACCAGCTGAGAGGCGCAAGCGCGGATCTCAGCTGCTACTATTTCTTAATAAAGATTAAAAACCATCTGAAGTTTGGTAAAGCTCCTCAATCGATCCTAATGGCACATACAAAGTACCACTACCAATACCCTATCAACCATGCACCCAAAGCGCGCTGAGAAACCTTGCTGTGAGTATAAGTGCTATGTAATGGACGAACACGAAGGGGCACTTACGTACTCAACAATTCAAAAGTGGCTCAGGCCTATCATTTGGAACGTGCTACATAAATACTAACACAGTACTTAAAAAAAAATCCCTATTAACATCTGCTCCACGTGTTACCTCTTTAATAGGCCGACCAGCCTGTGACCTTGTGCAGATGTTTGAAATCATGCCTGATCTGTCAGTGACAAGCTCAAGCTGCCCTCTTCTATTTTAATTTTCCCACCTTTACTGCCTCTCCCTCAGACCCCACTTTCGCAAATATATGATGCTGCTTAGAGCATCACTTCAGGGCCTCTCTGTCCCAGGTGCAGCCCGGCCCAATTCCAAACAGGATGTGGGGCCCCAACAACACTCTTCTCACTGGTGCCTAGTATTGGCAGGTGGGGCAGCAGAAAAACAAATTAAAAGAGATTGCCAGCCTTTGCCTACTTACTGAGCATGCCCCCTCCCTGTCGGAATCAATCAGGGGAGCATCAGGATTCCAGGGCCTCTCTCTGTCCACGTGGGACCCGGCCCAACAGGAAGGATGTGCTAGGCCCCAACATGAAGAAGTTACAGACCGATGCAGTCATCTCGGCTGCCGAAGTGTCAGAGTCTCAGCTGACTCGCACCATTTATTATTCTCACAAGCTGACTGAGGCCGGCGGAGTATTCTCACATACAACAACGTCGACTGCTAGTACTGTCAGAAACTAGCTTTTAAATTATCCCCGGATCTTTTGAGAAATAAACCGGACGGATATTAAGCGGGCCAGAAACACACAGTTGTTCGGAGCCCGGGCCGCCGCCGCATCAGGGCAGAAATTGAGAGTGAGCTACAGTAAGTTCTGTAACACGGCCGGGGCACCCACTGACTGCAGGCAGCTGCCCAAAGGAATTATTTGTATAATGTAAATAATTCAACACACACACATACTCACTCCGGTGGCTGCACTGCACCCCTCTGTCTCTCTTACACTTCACTTGTTGCAGCGATTCTGCTCTGCGAGTCAGGTTCAGACCGGGAGTGTCAGTCCTGCCAAGTACCACGCATCAGGCATTAGACTAACGCATTTCAGTGTGGTGGTCCGCATCACCGCACTGAAATGCATTGTCACGCATGATAGGTATAGCACCTTAGCTATCACTGAAGCTGGTTAAGGCTGCCTGAAAGTGTTAACTGGTGACATCGAGGTAGTGCCCACTGGCTACTACCGAGACATGGCTCCCATTCTGGCAGGTTGTGTGGCACTGACTAATGCGCCGGGGTTAGCGGAGGTCAGGTGCTGCAGTGCTGCCGGAGTTATCTTGTGGGTGGTGCTACACTACTTTGCGCAAATGATCATGGCGCAGCAGCGCTGCCTGCTCTCAGTGGCCGCGCGTGGCTCAGCTCTCTGTCTCTGAGCAGCTGCAGTAAATTTTAACCCCGACCGCACCAGAGCGAATTCAATTGCGGCAAAGGAGAGTGAAGTGACTGACTGTCACTGGATTGGACACAACAGGACTGCCCTGGGCCGCTGGGCGACTTGAGGACCCACTGACTGAGGAGGTGGGGGGCGGACGGCAGACGGACACTCCATAGCTGCCAAGGTTTCAGAATGCTATGTGTGACATTTTCATAATTTCAGTGTGATAATGAGTGACATTTCAACGAATATGAGTGACACTTTCTCGTGAGCAAAACAAAGCAATGAAGATGAGGGAAACACATAAATATCAGGAATTACACCCATTTGTGCAACGAGAAACTCTACGAATATCTTAAAACTGCTGCAAAACACCAGAAATGGAAGGGCACTAACCTAGTGCCCAGTTTACTTATGCTCATGACGCGCTAAAAGCAAATTAAATAAGGGTTGGAGAAGGTACTAGTGACACTTATTCCTCTGTAGCAAGCAGCACGTGGCTGGATAGACAATAAACCAAACACTGCAGTAAGTGTGTTTAATTTTTCTCATCCAGTGACAGTCAGTCACTTCACTGTCCTTCGCCGCAATTGAATTCGCTGCAGTGCGGTCGGGGTTAAAATTCACTGCAGCTGCTCAGAGACAGAGAGCTGAGCCACACGTGGCCGCTGAGAGCAGGCAGCGCTGCTGCACCATGATGATTTGCGTAAAGTAGTGTAGCACCACCCACAAGATAACTCCGGCAGCACAGCAGCACCTGACCTCCGCTAACCCCAGGGCATAAGTCAGTGCCACACAACCTGTCAGAATGGGAGCCATGTCTCGGTAGTAGCCAGTGGGCACTACCTCGATGTCACCAGTTAACACTTTCAGGCAGCCTTAACCAGCTTCAGTGATAGCTAAGGTGCTATCCCTATCATGCGTGACAATGCATTTCAGTGTGGTGATGCGGACCAACACACTGAAATGCGTTAGTCTAACGCCTGATGCCTGGTACTTGGCAGGACTGAACGCCATATGGGGAAATGCAGACCATCTGACACTGTATTGCTTAACTATACAAGGGAGACCACATTACAATGTAAATGAGTATCTTTGTAGTGCAAAACGGTCCACCTGTAGCATAAGCTGACAACTTTGCGAACAAATAATGACATTTTGAACTATGACTTTCTGAATATTGGAGAAGAGGATTTATAAAAGATGAGTTTTAATTTTGGCCCTGAAAGAAAGTTGGCTTGTGCAGCCGCGATCGCTGCAGGTAAGAGAGGTGGGGCCGGGTGGGTGGGGATTTCGAGAGACGACCATGAGGGAAAATTAATTATTTATTTAATTTTTACTCGTGGTCGTCTCTCGAAATACTCCCCACCAGGCCCCACTGCCCCACTGCTCCTTCCTGCTTTGCCGTGGCTGGGCTTGTGGCTCTGTAAATTGTCATTTCCACCACACTGCATAACACTTGGAATGTAAAGCAGATGCCTATTTTTGAGTACGCACACACTGGACAATATGGAGCAGGTTTTGTTTAGATGAGCACATGACGGGTGCAGTCGTGTAATCTTGTATGTTGCTGCTAAGTATTAAGGGTCTTCCGATGGATCCATTTGTGTATAATACCAAGGCTATTACGGTAATGTACCCAATGACAGGCAGCTGACGTAGTAATGTCAAAGCTGCGCGAGATTGTCCTAGAGTATGCTTCCAGCTACCGAGCTCTCTGCTGCTTTCTGGACCACTTGAAGGTAGGCATTAGTTACTTAGTATACCAAGGTGAAATTAATGAAATTAAATGAAAAGGCATTTGTAGAGCGCAAGCATACTCCATAGAGTGTCCCGGAGGTATTTTTAAGATGGAACATGGTGGGCCTTTCCAGTACTACCAGACAATGTCCTGCAGGAATGAAGATACAGGTGTACTGGAGTGGTAAAAAAAAATGGTCAGATGAGCTAACAACACATCAAGTCTGGGTTTCGAGAGTCATTTTAACATCAGCAGCGATGCCTAGGTTTGTTTTTCTAAAGCTAGCCCTGATTGACCTAGGATCTGTGGAAATTGAATGGATGGGACTACCTTTGGCACTGAGGAATGGTAGTTCTATTTTTATTGCATTGAGCTTTCTGAAGTTGCTACGTATTCGTAGATTGATATGAACCGGTGATATTACCGTACCTTTTCACTTTCTCCAGGTGGAAACGATGGACAAGGTATGGAAATACTCCTATTCCACCAACGAGCACCAAATTTCACACACACTTTTTTCTGACATTTTCCTGTGCAAGTTTTGCCAGGTTGCACTTGCAAAACTTGAACTGAGATGAAATGTGGGGTGCACAGTTACCACACACCTCGTAAACTGTATTCAGATGCAAACACCTAATTGTTCCTCAAATTTGGATTTACTCCCTAGTAGGACTGAGGGCTTACTTGCATCTAGCAGTCATGGAATACTACTTGACTTTATACTGGGAACACTGCGTGCACTGAATTACTTAGAAGAGTACGAAATTCCTAAAATGTTTTAGTGCTAGGCTTACTCTACCTCTCTCTCTCCTTACTCACTCACTGCAGCCACCGACATTGTGCCCTTCCGGACCTCTCACCTCTTCATCCTCAGGCGGCTGAAGCACATATCCAGTGGGTTGAAGTATTCATAGCGTTTATTCTCGAAGGGTTTGGTGGTTAGATTTTTCATGGAATTCTGGGTACTGCAAGAAAAGCCAAAGTTGGGATTACATTGTGGAGCACTTTCTGGAACTAAATAGTGCTACCTGCTGACGTGCATATAAATATTGGTCCATCCTTATCCTGCATGAAGAATGAAGAACAAAAAGAGGAACTAGAGTCATAGTATCATGGTCGGACTGGCCAGCTGGGCAAGCGGACAATCCCCCGGGAGGCTGGTGCCCCAGGAGTACGGTTTTGACACCTGGAGGTCGGTTTCATCTCCAGTAGTGGTGGTGCATGTTACGCGAATCCAGCAGCAACTTGAAAGAGTTGCTCTGGTTCTAGCGTGCATTAGCATGCCTGCATATGGGGGTTGAATTTATCATTTTTGCCAGGGCTGTTTTAAGTTCCCAGTCCGGCCCTGCAAAGTGTGCATGTCAAGTCCTGTATTCATCATTACAGGCATATCATTAACAACAGCCCCACTTACTCCCCCACCATGAATCTTCCATGCAGGGGCATAGCTTGGTCAGTAGGATTTTGGGAGGGGGGCCTGATCTACAGATTTCCCAACAATCACACTGGCATATCTTGCTAACGTACATTATCTTAGATGATTATGGAATCAAGGAGAGAGCCACCTGGTGAAACGTTTTTTAGGCAAAATTAGCCGGTCAACACAATGCACCTTCTCAGAGGCAGATTTACACTCAATATCATTATTTGGTCTTAAGGCTTTAAGAGTAGCAAATTTTAAGAAGATGTCCTTTTTATCTCGCTGCATGGCATACTATACTCTAAGGGCTCTTCAAAGAATGTGTCCTGCCTTGGAGGATTGCTGTTTTCGTTGCCGGCAGCAGGGAATAGACGACTGGTTACACATCTTTTTTACCTGCCCTAAGGTGATGCAGTTTTGGGTTAAGGTGCTTTCTGCCCTGTGAGAAGTTGGCCTGGTATATGCTGTCCACTAATTAAAGTGGGCACCCTGTACCAGTCCAAACAACCCTTATGGTGATTAGGTCAAAGATAACCTTTATTGAAAGCTATCCTAGTGGTAGCTATGGAGAGCAGCCTTCAGGCTAAGTCTTGAAGGAATGTTAAGCACCTTGTTTTACCAGAATGCAACCTTATAGTATTGGTTAAATGAAAGGGAAACCACACAGTAGTTATAAAAATATGTATTTATTATATATAACACTCTCTAGTATCCCCTACATGAGGATAGAACACAAATCAAATAACAAACGTAAGTAGCACAATACACAGTGGGCTCCCGGGGGAGACCAAACCACATACTAAATAAGTGGTATAAGAACCAGAGAAGGTGTAGAATCGCTGGGACCCCAAGGAACCACCCAAGGTGAGTGAGTAGGGACCCCCCCGGAGGATGGGTGCAGTGTGAGAACACGACCGCGTGCTCTGTACGATTCAATGGGAAAGTCGCGGTTGGAACAACAGAGATTATGGACCCTCCCCAGCAGATTACGAAGACAACACTTGGAACTTAAGAGTTTGGAGAGCCACCCCACCCATGGATACCTTTGTACCAAAGTTACCTATCCCAGAGGAGCCGGGGGCATAGGTTCGAAGTGGGGTCGGAAACCCTCGTCGTTCTCTATGGATGTCGACCAAGGAATGCTGCTGCTGGAAGAAAGAAAAGTGTCCGATGGAATCCAAACGTGGATTCTAGATGAGAAGAACCTGAAAGCAGTGGGGACAGAGTCTGGGACACTTTGGAGTGACCAGGGGCTCGGTAGACGAATGCCCACCGATGTCGGGTGCTTCAAGTGTGTTGACGGTGATCTTGACTCTTCAGTTGTGTGGACCAGGAGATGTCTTGGATGACCAGGAGCTGGGTACGAGCTGTCCCACAAAGGATGTCGAGTGCTGAGGGGTCGGTGTCTGGCGGGAGCACCAACAAGCCTTGGCAGAGGCAAACAACGTAGATGGTCAAATTCGGTGTTGATCTGGCCCAGCAAAGACCAGGAGACTCACCACAGCAAGGGGAGTCAGGGCAGACCTGGAGCAATTAGGGGAGCCCAAATAACGCAAAGTTGACCCTCAAGTGGACCCACAGGCTGAAGGCACAGGAGTCGCAAGGGGACCTCAGGCGGTTTCACAGGATACCAGCTAGCAGAGCACAGAGTGCGAGGATGCCAAAGTCCTTCTTAGAAAAGATGCGCTGGGGTCAGGGCTACAAATGGCCCAATGCACGGAATTGTTGCACGACAACAAGCATGTGCAGCTACAAATGGACACGGTGGACAGG
This sequence comes from Calotriton arnoldi, assembly GCA_963921515.1. Lineage (NCBI taxonomy): Eukaryota > Metazoa > Chordata > Amphibia > Caudata > Salamandridae > Calotriton > Calotriton arnoldi. Next base: position 550,088 of record CAWUFW010001822.1, read on the forward strand.
GGAACACGTTATGCGGTCCCCATGAGGGATATCGGCCTCAAACTCAGTAAGAGGGCAGCTTGACCTCGGATACCTTCAAAAACCCACCTCCTGTGTTGCTGGAGCCTTCGGAGTCCACAGGAGCTCAGGGCCAGCAAACTGGTCAGATGCATTACGGTGCCTGCATTTGCAGGGGAGTGACTCCTTCACTCCGAGGGAGATTCTTCTGTTGTCTTGGAGGTCCACAGGGCCCTGCACGGAGCCTATATGGATCACGGACAGTGGCGAGACTGGGGACGGCAAGGGAAGATGAAGTCGAGCCCCAGGGAGGTCCAGCGAAGTCCAGCGTGTCCAGACGGTCGAAGTGTAGTGGTATCTTCTTGCAGAATCTTGTCCATGTAAAATCTAATGTCCTGTAGCCAGGTAACCCATTTTTACCCACAGGAGAGGGTTGGACAGATTCTAGGGACCCTCCTAGGGGACGGACAGGACAGGGGGGAGGCTACTCCCATGTCCTTTGTCCAGTTTTGCGCCAGAGCAGGAGAAAATGGCTCTTAGAACTGGTTTGAGCTCGACTATGCACAGGGACACCAAGTGTGCCTCTCGTGCAGACTTTCTGGCACTGAGACAGTGCACCCACCCAGGCCCAATACACTAAATCCTGTCTGGAAGGTGGTAACACCTCCCTGTGACAGGATGCCTATTGTGCTGCCTTCCACTGCTCGAGCTTGGCTCAGCAGCAGGAGGGCAGACTTGTGTCTGTGGCTGGCAGCATCCATTTTGTGCTGTAAGGCTCGAGAAAGTTGGTACCGGTAGACTTAGGTACCCCCAGAACCTCGGTTCTGAGGGGAGGAATCATACCTCCCACACCAGTTGCTAGTGTGGAGGTATGATTCCAAGGTGTTTGACACCAAACACGACATACTTCGCTGCAGTCTTTTTCGAGATAGCATTTACCGCGAGGTTATAATGCACCTCAACCTATATGTCTGGTAGTATCACGTACAGCCCGGGAGAATGGTCTCCAAAGACTGCAGAGGGGCCCTGCTCATGCAGGAGCACCCTCTCACGCAAAACCCAGCACCCTGCCTTCAGGATTGTTAATGCCTGCTATAGGGGTGACTTACAAAGTTTTAAGTGTAGTGATATATATAGATATAGTGAACCTATATCTAAAGTAAGTGGTGCAATCACCACCTTACACAGGCTGCAGTAGCAGACCTGAGGTTCCATTTTGCATGGCCTCTCATGGGTGGCATAATACATGCTTCAGCCCATGGGAGGCCTCTGGGGTACCTATGCCCTGGGTACATGTGTACCATATACTGGGGACTGATAAGGGTACCCCAGTATCCAATCTGGAGTTGTACCAAAGTACATACATTGCAATTTAAGGGAGAAAGCAGATAGGCTGGGGTCCTGAATAGTAGGATCCCAGCCAGACTAGTCAAAACAGTGGGTGCAAAAAGCAAAAAGTGGGGGTAACCATAAGAAGCAGATCCTACTTTCCTACATGCCCTCAGTGTAGGGCTACAGACTAGGCCCGATCCGGAGGCCAGTGTTGCACTTTTTGGCTTTTTTAAGACAGAGGCAGGACACCCCAATAGATAAATGGGGTCAGGCGTTTATTGTAATGGCTTCTTTAGTAGCTCGCTCATTGATCCTTCAGAATTGGAAGTCATCTAGAGTACCTACGTATCAAGAGTGGCTCAATAAGATGAACCGAACAAAAAAGTTTGAGAGGCCTACGCAAAAAGGGTGGGGGCACTAAAAGGTTTACTGCCTTGTGGCAGTTTATGGAAGCAATAGAAGATGCCAATATAGTAGGGTAGTCTTTAATTTAATGCTGTGTAGGCATTTTTAGTTGTATATGTACTGTAATATTATTTCCTTATAGTTATGATGGTAGCTTGGTATGTATTTCATCAAAGCACGGTTAAATTTTTTCTGGTTGGTATTCAGCATTAAATATTTGATATCACTTGTCTGATTAATCCTGATAGCTGATATATTATGAATGTCAAAAGTTAGGCATGGGTTGGCTATAATAGTCTCTGTATCTAAGGCACAACTGCACTTTTTTATGTTGCTGCTATACAATTTTCTAGAAGGTAGAAATTCAAGGCTGGTACGAAGGCACTTTAATATTTATGTGTGTAAAATACTGATGTTTAGTAAGTTTGGCCATTTTGGAACAGTGTTTGGTCTTAAATTGTGTAAATGATGCTGAAGAAGGGTGGTGATTATTTATTTGTACTTTATGCATTGCAGGGTTTTTTTATGTACTCGATTTTTAATGTGTATCTGCTCAATAAAAAATAGATTAAAAAAACATATATTATCTTAGAAGCAGGACATGATGGGGGGCTTAAGGGGCAGTGAAGATTGCTAGTGGTACTTAAAACAAAATATTTCGTAAACTAACCAAACAATTTTAAGAACTTCCAAACAGAGAGGAGAGTATCCTCCCCCTGCACCAACACGATGCTGACAAACGCAGAAGGGATAACAGAGGCTGAACATCCTCAACAACCCAAACCACTAACCGGGCTTTATTTTAATGCCCGATCAATTCCTAAACATATTCTGGAGATATGGAGCCTACTTGACTGAAAAACCAGACATATGTTTTGTTACTGAAACCTGGCTTCACGAAGCAGCACTCCCCGACGTTGCAGTAGCTTTTCCCTCAGAGTATACAGTTAACCGGCTTGACAGGACCAAAAAGAGAGGAGGTGGTCTAGCAATCGCTGTTAAGGCTGACATTAAGATCAACCTACTAGATACCTTTCTTACTGAATGGGTGGAACTGGTTATTTTCAAAATAGAGAACCACACTAATGGAACCTGGAGAGGCGCGTTAGTCTACAGGCCACCTGGTACTAAAACTAATTTCACCAATAAGTTGACAAAGATCATTGCCCCACATGTGCTAGCGGCCGACAACTTCCTCCTTATCAGCGATTTCAATTTTCATGCAGAACTATCAGATGATCCCGACACTATCAAACTGATTTCTACTCTTGAATCACTGGAACTACGGCAATTGATAACAGGGCCCACGCATGAAGCAGGCCATACTTTAGATGTTCTGTTCACGAACTCATCTAATATTGAAGTAGATTCACCCATTCCTATGCTCTGGTCTGACCACTGTCTTCTAAAATTCCACCTACAGTCTGCCCCAATATATAGTAAGTGAACCAGTGATCAAAGGCTGAGTAGACCCTGGAAAAAAGTTAGTCAATTAACTCTTGCACCTCACCTCAGCCTTCCATCCTATAAAGACTCTGATAACATAGACCAAGCAGCAGAAAATTTTGAGAAGGCAATCACTCAGGCACTTGATATTGTAGCACCCCTAACTAAAGTTAAACTTAAGCATAAATCTTCACCATGGTTTAACGAAGATCTAAAATCAGACAAATTGGCCAGCAGGAAAGCCGAGCGCAAGTGGAGGTGTACCAAAAAGACTGCAGACAGAAAGGAGTACAACCTCATACGCAGACACTATCTTGACTGTATAAAATCTGCCAAAAAAAGATATATTAGCGGCCGTATTGAAAAAGCTGCAAATTCAAATAAAAAACTGTATAAAATATTAAAGGAATTCACCAGTTCCCATTCCTGCCAGTCCAAAAGCCCCACCTCTATAGACTGGGCTAACAAACTCTTTGCTTTTTTTGAGGAGAAAATTAATCTTATTCATAACCTCTTTTCTAATGCAGCCCCCGTACATACTGAGACAGCTCTTACCAGTAGTCTGGATCTAGTTATAAATAATTTCTGTGAGTTCACTGAACTCACTGAGGAGAACGTGAATCGCGCCCTCCTTAAAATAAAATCAGGTTCTCCAAATGACCCGGTCTCACCTCATATTATGTCCAATATTGCCCCACGCCTCCTCAAAAGCCTAACTGATCTTCTCAATTTATCTTTAAAAAATGCCACTTTTCCTATAATCTGGAAGGCAACAAGGGTCAAACCCATCCCGAAAAAACCTTCTATAGACCCGAAAGAGCTTACTAACTATCGACCAATTTCTCTCCTCCTGTATTTCGGAAAGGTTTTAGAGTCCTTGGTTAATAATCAAATTACAACCTTTCTGGAGGAAAACAAATTACTGCACCCTTCTCAATCGGGGTTTAGGGCTGCCCACAGCACTGAAACATCACTGATAGAGGGAGTTGACAGTATAAGACTAGCCCAGGACAAAGGGCAGTCAGCTATGCTTGTCCTTCTTGACCTGTCAGCAGCATTTGATACCATCTCCCACAGTACACTGATACACCGACTGTGGGAGAATGGGGTCAGAGGGAATGCCCTAAACTGATTCAAGAGCTACTTAACAGATCGAACCTCGAGGGTCCAAATTAGCACCTTCGTTTCTCAAAGTCGGATGGTAGATAAAGGAGTCCCCCAGGGATCTATCCTCAGCCCCACTCTTTTTAATCTTTATGTGGCCCCTCCTTGCAAAGGTGATCAGATCCTACGGGTTTGACACAGTGTCGTATGCTGACGACACACAAATATTAATCACCTTGGACACTGACCCATCCGACACCAAGCTCAGATTCATAAACTGCATGGCCCATATCAGTACCTCGATGCAAACTAACCACCTTCAGTTAAACGCAAGCAAAACGGAGATCATTCATTTCGGGAAGGCTAATAAATACTGGTCTAAAGACTGGTGGCCTCAGAACCATGGCCCCTGTCCTTCCCCCAAATATGTAGTTCGCAACCTGGGAATGATAATTGACAATAAATTGTCCATGAGAGACCATGTCAATCAGATAGCAGGTATCTGCTATGGTTTAATGCGGAGCTTACACAAGGTTTTCCAATGGATTCCTTTTGAATCAAGAAAACCGCTTGTGCAGGGTCTAATAATCAGTCGGCTCAATTATGGGAATGCTCTTATGGCCTCCATTAATGAAGAGCTTCTCACTAAACTTCAGGAATTGCAAAACACTGCCGCCAGACTTGTCCTAAATCTTCCATCTCAATCGCCATTGGACCCAAGTCTGAGAGCCCTACACTGGCTTCCCATCAGGAAACAAATTTGTTATAAGATCATCACCCTGGTTCATAAAATCATTTCCGGGAAAGGGCCTAGTTACCTATCAAAAAAACTCAAATGGTACTAGCCCATTAGAACTCTGAGATCAGGAACCAAGTATCTCCTAACCCCATTCAGAATACGTACCTCCAGGTATGGTGGGAAATATTTCTCACATCTTGCACCAACTCTGTGGAACGCTCTCCCCCTGCATCTACGTATGGTCTCCGACCATCGCCAGTTTCGAAAAATGCTAAAAACCTGGCTGTTCTGACCACCTTCTCCTCTTCTTCAGTGTTTTACCTTCTCTTCATGGTTTTGGCTAGCGCTGTCAGACCCTTGGGTGATATGTGCGCTTAATAAAATCCTATAACATAACAGAGTGTGTTTGTGTGTGTGTTTTAGTCTGTGTGCATGTAAAATCCTAGGTGAAATCCGACAGACACCTCACCATACCAGATTGAAAATACCTTTACTCAAAAATGTACTAATGAATACATTTATTAGGGAGGTATAACGCACCAACCCCCCGCCCCCCCCCTGAAGCTACACCCCTGCTTCCATTAGCAGGGAACAAAAAAAAACATTTTTCTTATTCCATTGCACCAGCGGCAACTGGACAGGAGGGCTCTATGAATTTGAAATAGAGTGGTGTTTATATGAATACTTTTTAGGGATCATGAATGCAGGCATCAGCTGTAGAGGTTTTTCTTGCCTTAATACCACTCTGAATGCAGAGGTTTGGCTTAAAGCTTGCCATTTCCTACTGATTTAGCAGAAAACATTTAGAACTTAATTAGTGGCGTCCCCCAAGGGAATAAAACTGCGTGTGAGAATACCAGGTCCAGTTTTACCAGGTACAAAATCTCAAGCAAAACAGGGCATGCAGGGTGTCATGCAGCCTGGCCCTACTATGATGCCCTGAAAGTGCATGGATGGGAAAACAACAGTCCCATTAGCATAACAAGAGCTGGCCCTGCTCAATTATCCCCACCCCACAGGCCACTCTGTGACACATTTCAGAGTAGGTGGCAAGTATGAGTGGAAATGTCTTTGCTATCAGCATAACCAGCGACAAAGGACCCAGTAACTCTGGAACCACATAGTTATTTCCCATTCTGGGGGCCTTATCCTTAAATGGACTATTTTTGATTGAGGGATACCAGCCTGAATTGTTATTTCCACCTACGGTATCGCCCTGTCATAAATCGGCTAATTCATAAAGGCACTCGCTGTCATTATTCAAGTATAATGATGATGTTGATTACGCCAACCTCTACTCCTACTTTTCCCTGCTAGATTTAATGCAGATGGTCTTTTATTTGCCTACTAAAAGTGGTAGAAGGGAGGAAAACAATTCAAGATTATACTTTCGATTTAGTCATGCTGTACTAGACCACAGACTCCGAAGTTCAGTTTGGTGGATTTATTATAAGGCCAAAAATAATTGAATATAAACACACCTCAATATCAGAGTATATAGGTACAGAAAGATCAATACAGAGCCGATTTTATGAATATAAGCCATTCGGCACAGAAGGCATAATATGATGAACTCCAACATCAAAATACAGCAAAGAATAGAAGCGGAGTCCAATTCTCTTTTCATTTAAGAAGGAGCAAAATCTTTCCCTACTCTGCTCTCAATGAGGATCCTACCTATCTCCCTAGTATCATATCCCAAAGGTGTCAGCCCGTGTTGACTTCCTAAGAAGTACTCACGTCAAATGGGTCCGATAGCTTAAAGCTATGGAGCTCGCTCTAAGATGCTCCTTCTCCTCCGAAAACTGGCAGAAGTCTCTCGAATCTGTCCCTGCGCATCATATAAAAAGACAATATTCAACCCACAATACGTCATGTTCAGTAAGTTTCCACAGAAGCTTTAATTAAGTCGACTCTTCTTCCAGTGGCCTTGGTTCCCAGATAGGCCAGGCACGAAAAGAAGGTCCTCCCCTCTCGCCTTGCAGTCTTCTTCAAAGACATTCCGGGTAGCTCCTTAAATCTAAGAATAACGAGGTCGATTCCTGCACCTGCAGTAGGATGAGAACACACTGTCTTCGAGCACAACAGAATTTATTTAATTAATTCTTGAGCACCCAAGGAGAAACGAAACTCAAAACAACCTACAATTTGGGCCTACAAATCGGGTAACTTAAACTAAACATGGTTACATTATATGAGTATAATGTCGTCCTGCACATTACACATACAGGAATTAAGTTTTCTAATACACGCAAATCCTACTTAAACGTGCTCACTTCATTTTAATACTAATATGACGTGAATAAATGCATCTTAATAATCATAAAACACTGCATACGACAAAAATACATATGAGTGCGTTTATATCAAGAGTATAGTGCACCCCTACAATTTAGAGTGCTGTAAGCGCTCTATCAGTTCCCCCCTCTTATGACTAGTGTCATAACACCAACCTTTTTACCCTCTCATAAGTTTCTCCTTGTAGAAGAGACCGACCTAAACAGAGGTTGTAGCTTGCCGTCCCTGTCTAAATCTTTCCGACCCTTTAAGGTGCAGATAATGACTGTCCTGCAGGTGTTCTAATTGTTGCTCTCGCTTTTTCAAAGAATTCTCAGCATGTCGTACCCTTTGCCATTTGTAAGCCTTAATGACTCCCAACAGTACAATTATACAAATGACAGCTATTATAATAGGTTTCAAGATGTATCCCATTATTCCTTGTCCCAAACTTCCAAACCAGCTTCCTATCTTGCCAAATCCCTTGCCAATTTATTCCCAGAGTCCATCAGCAGCTAGATCACGTAAATCTTGATGTATCTCTGAAATATTGCTAATGTACTTCCTTATATCCCGACTATTGTCAGGAATATAAGTACAGCACTGTTGAACTTTCAATAATTTACAGACTCCTCCAGCTTTTGCTAGTAGCACATCTAAAGCAAGACGATTTTGAAGAACCATGGCCCTTATTGAAACCATCTCCCCATCAACAAGTAATAGGATTTGGGCCGTATTCACAGAGAGCTTATCTATCAGAGTTGCCAGCTTTCTAATCTTCACATCATTCAAAATCACACCCAAACTAGGTATCATAGCTCCAAACACATCCCCAATAATTTCTCCCGCACTTACACCACGTTTTCCTCTATGAGATCTCTTCCCCTCCAAAGGCCATAAATCATCCACATGGAAGATCTTGGGAAATACCACAGCCAAATAACATGTCCCATACCAATTTTTGGGCAATTTCACATAAGCATTTTTACCGCACACAAAGTACACATTTGGCACTATGGTCAATTTATCCAACAGCGCCTTTCTAATGGATTCCTCAATCAAGAAAATGTGTTCACAATCACTCTCACCCACAAATATTTTGTCATAATATGTGGACTGGTGTCTAATGCACAGTCTGCCTTTCTGCTGGAAGTCTAAAGCTATTGGACCAGAACTTCCCTTTGCCTTATGATCTAATTCCTCCTGTGTCCATGGGATCACTTTGTGCTTCGGATCTGGTCTAAATAAGGTCTGCCTATGTCGATCTTCTATCTGGTCCACAAACTTCTTTTAAATGTCAGTTAACATGCAGGTCAAATTGTGTCTATGGGCATAAGATGTATCTAAAGTAATAGTAGGCACAAAATGCGTAGACATCCTCTCTACCTGCTTATAGTAATCATATTTATTCATGTATTTAAGAACGGGGACTTCTGAGAGTGCCACATCATAATTGGAGAAGTAGTACTCAAAATGTGCCTTGCTATAAAACATACTCAATAACACGCTGCATGTAATGCCATAGGTCAAAGGTAAGTGATGGTATCGAATGCCTTCTTCTACGGATGCTGGCAGTTGCATACACACATAGCAATCTTTTGCTTCCATTGTATCAACATACTCATACAACAAACAAGCATATGCGTTCAGCGTGAAATCACCTTTTGACAAATCTACATGTAACATTCGACTAGTTTCCCTAATCATCTCTCTATCTTTTGCGGATGCACCCTCTTCGAACTCTGAAGTAGGTGGGGTAAGTGTCGTCTGTTCCCCATTCCTTTCGGTATCGTGTGACTCAACCAAAGATGTAACAATCACCACAGTTATGACAATAAGCACCACATCAATAAGGGTACCAATTATGCACTTCTGCTTGCGTCTTGGATTTCTAGATTCCATTTTGAACCACCTTTGGTTTCGAGGCGCAAACAAATCAAAGTCTCTTTTCTTCTCTTCTTGCCTTATTTTGTTATTTACAATGTCTTTTTATTTTCCTTTCCCATTCGATTATTGCAATATTCAGTCCAGTATCTATGGCCTATTGTAGAGATGTAGTCAGCCCTAGCCCTCAGTTCTTCTTCTATTGAAAGTCCCTAATTTAAATCTTCTTCCACTCGGGCCTAGGTTATCTTCCTTCTAAAGCCTAATGAGTTCTTCTTTCAAAGTTCAAGTTTCATCATTAATGATATTAGATCCAAGTAGGGTAAAAACAAGCTGCAGGATTTCTGCACGAATCTCTCCCAATTCCTGTGCAGTGGGCTGTCGACCAAATGTGGGGAAAGCAACCTGGTTAAGAATCAAAAAGCGCAAACCACTTAGCCTTGGTGGATCGGGGACTGTCAAAGTTAGGATTCCGAACTCTTCAACTCCAGGGACCAACAGCTGAATATCAATTGACAGGGTGTCCCCTCCATAACTCACTGTACCAGTCCCCAACCTTCCGGAATTCCTCGGTCTCTGCATTTGCAGCCAGGTACGTCTACTCAGGAGAGGCGTACTTTTGAGACGGTACCCTCTCTCTTCTGGATCGTCGTAGACCATCCGGTCTCTCTTCCGTTTCACTTTGATCTGATTCAGACGTTTCAGGAATCGGAGCGAGATTTTTCTCAGATGCAAGCCTTATGTTCAGCCTTTCTTTTCTTGTTGGCCACTTTTCTGCTTCTGCACCTGGTCTCCTCTCTTCCTCTTTATTTGATCCTTCTGCTTCAGGCCGTTCACTTTGATCTGGTTCAAAGTTCACTTCTGCAATCTCATCTATCTCATGATCTGAACTCAACTCTGGAGCAGCTTGATCTTGGTTTTCTTGCTCAGTTGAATGTTCAGCCCCTTCAGGAATTCTTACGACTTAACTTGTTCCTTCGTTCTCTGTACTCCTCGGAACAAGAGGAATCGTTGCCTCCTCAGGTTCTGGAACGCGGCGAGTGTGCGAAGCGTGGATCCAGTTTGGTAATCCTCCACACTTCACAGCTGTACTTGTAACCAAGATCACCTGGTATGGTCCTCGCCAGCGAGAATCAAGGCAGCTCTTCCTCACGTGCTTTCGAACAAGCACCCAGTCACCAGGGTTAAGATCATGCAGCAGGTCTCTCGAGGTAGATGCAGTCGCAGCCTCGACCTGATGGGACACAGAATTAACCACGTCAGCCAGTCCCCTACAATAATCCAAAACCAAATCATCTGTGATGTTTATCAGTGCTGTAGCTGGCACCATAGGCAAGCGCATAGCTCTTCCCATCAATATCTCATGGGGAGAGAGTCCTGTCCTCCTATCAGGAGCACTACGCAGACTCATCAATACCAATGGTAGCGCATCTGGCCACTTCAATGAAGTTGATGAACAAACCTTCGACACCCTCATTTTGATTGTGCCATTTATCTGCTCCACAAGGCCAGATGCCTCAGGCCTGTAACTACAGTGCAATCTCTGATCAATGTTAAGAGCTGTACATAACAATTTCATTATTTCACTGTGGAAGTGTGTTCCTCTATCTGTCTCCACTGAGGTCGGAAATCCAAACCGTGGTATCAGTTCCCTTAACAACAGTTTTGCCACTGTGAGACTGTCACATCGTCTAGTTGGATAGGCTTCAACCCAACGTGAAAAGATACACACTACCACCAAAACATATCTCAGCCTATTGCACCTAGGCATCTCGATAAAGTCCAACTGTATCCTATTAAAAGGCCCTCCTGATCTTCCAATATGACTCATTGCAACCACAGTTCTCTTTCTAACATTCATTTGTTGACATGTAACACACCTGTGACACACTGCTTCAGCATACACACGAAATTGTGGGTTAAACCAAGTTTGCCTGAACACTCGCACCATGGCATCTCTCCCAAGATGAACTACTCCATGAATCTGCCTTGCCATTGAGCTCAATAAACAATTAGGTAATACTGTTCTCTCATCTGTCGACACCCAAATGCCATCCTCTCTCTTTTCGCAGCCTGCTCTAACCCATGATGCAACTTCCTCCTCTGGGATTTCATCCTGCAGTCGCTTTACCTCATCCCAGGTATCGGCTATAGCTAACATTATGCTGAGCTCAGGCTCTTCTGTGCTCTCTCCTACATATGTTCCACTGAAAACACAAGCATGTATAGCACAAAAACGCGCAACTTCATCGGCATAGTTATTTCCTTTTGTAACAAAGTCCTCTCCCCTTCCATGGGCTGCACATTTTACTACAGCTATCTCTTTGGGTTTCTGCAATGCTTCCAACAATTGGCGCACAAATTCTCCATTACGGATTGGGGATCCTGAGGACGTTAAAAATCCCCTCTGTGACCATAACTGGCCGAAGTCATGAACCACTCCAAACCCATATTGGTTGTCCGTATATATAGTCACTCGGACTCCATTTGAAATTATACAGGCACGTGTCAAAGCAATAATTTCGGCTACCTGAGCAGAGTATACTCCTTTCAGACAGGCAGCTTCCACCACCCCCAAGATGGTGCACACAGCAAACGCTGCTCTCAAACACCCTTCATTGTCTCTTAAGCATGAACCATCAACAAAAAGAATCAAATCAGTTTCAGACAGAGGTTCATCAACAATGTCAGGTCTGGGTTTGGTAGATAGCTCAGTAACATCCAGGCAGTCATGCTCTTCACAATCCTCTTCCTCCTCTTGCGGAAGAGGTAACAATGTAGCAGGATTCAAGGTGGTACAACCTCTCAGAGTGACATTTTCAGAAGCCAATATAACCTGCTCATACTTTGTAAGTCTGTTATTCGTTAAATACTGTGTCTTAGTTCTTGTCATTAACAGCTCTACTGAATGAGGGACATAAACAATAAGCAGATGACCCATCACTATGCCTTCACATCTCTCAATGCTGACACTTGTTGCAGCAAACACAAGGAGATGATGGACGGAGTGCTGAAACTTTTCAAACACTCACCCCCAGTCACAGATCTGGGTTGAATCCATCATCATTCTTTAGCTCACTTTGCCGCCCCAGTTCAGACACAGCTATATGCAAATCAGTCTTGACCCTGTGCCTCATGGGAACAGTCCAGCCCGAACTGCCAAGCCATGTCTTTCCTGGACCGGAAACAAGCATCCTGGGACCGGTTTCGGGCTAACAGCCCTCATCACCCAGGGCACCTGTTGCAGCAACGGATTTGAGACATCCGGGCAACGCAGAAGCTACTGGATCTAATGTAGCTGAAAAGTAAGCCACTGGGCTGCGAGCATCTCCATGTGTCTGTACAAGGACCGCTAACGCACATCCTTCCCTTTCACAGCAGAAGAGCGAAAACGCTTTATTATAATCCGGCATTCCCAGAGCTGGAGCGCGACATAGGCTCTCTTTCAGTTCGAGGAAGGCTCTCAGGCAGTCATCATCCCATGGTACTGGATCGCTAATGTCCTTTCGAGTCAATCTCAACAGTGGCTTTGCTTGCAAGGAAAAATTTGGGATCCACTGTCGACAATAGCCGACCATTCCCAAAAACATGCAGACTTCCTTTTGTGTTTTCGGAGTTCCCATTTGCAGAATCGTCTCTATGCGATCTGGTGACACCCTTCGTTTCCCCTTCTCGATCCGGTGACCTAGATACTGAACTTCATTCAGACAATACTGGAGTTTGTTCGGGGACACTTTGTGTCCATTCTCTGCCAAATGATTCAGCAAAGCCACAGTATCAATTCTGCAAGCATCCTCAGTCTCTGAAGCGACCAAAAGGTCATCAATATATTGAACTAGGACTGAGTTCTGGGGCATCATCAGCCCTTCAAGATTCTTCTCCAGACTCTGACTAAAAATAGAGGGGCTTTCTGTATACCCTTGAGGGATTCTACACCACGTTAACACACAATCGTCCATCCTAAATGCAAATAAAAATTGGCTGTCTTCATGCAACGGTATGGAGAAAAATGCCTGACATAAATCTATGACTGTAAACCATTCTGCTTCACATGGTATTTGGAACAGAATAACAGCTGGATTCGGTACCACAGGACAACATGGAATCACGATTTTATTAACTCTGCGCAAATCCTGTACTATTCTGTACTTGCCGCTAGACTTCTGCAGTCCCATAAAAGGTGAGTTGCAGGGACTTCCTCGTATTTCTTTGAGAATGCCTTGTGCAATCATAGACTCAATTACAGGTCTTATTCCAGCCACAGTTTCTGGAGTTAATTTATACTGCGGAGTTCATGGAAATTCTGCATTTGGTTGGACCTGGATCATAACAGGTTCAACCCCTCGAATCAATCCTATCTCCTCACCCGTGAAATCCCACACTTCTGGAGAAACCGAATCTCTCAAATCATGTGGTTCTTACGTTCTCTATCGTAAGAACCACGAACATTTCCGTACACAAGCTCATATTAGTCATTTTAAAATCAGCATCATCATCACAGGTCTGCAACTCCACACCCCTCGGAGTGCAAGATATGGTACAATTTAGTTTACACAAAAGGTCTCGTCCCAATAGACAGACTGGGCTTGAATTGCAAACTACAAATTGATGTTTGTCTCGGAACGGTCCTATCCTCACAGGCAACTCATTTGTCAATGGGTTAGTCATTTTCTGATTGGTAACTCCCATCACTTGAATCGTTTGTCCTGACAGAGACAAATTTGGAACCACTTCTGTTCTTACTGTAGAGCGCGCAGCTCCAGTATCTAACAAGAAGGCAACAGGATACCCGTTCACCTCTGCATCTACAAACGGTCCACTCTGATCTACTTCCAGGATCGCATCCAAAGGGCATTCTTCCTGCACCCCCCTCTGACACTCATGAAGATCTTGTGGTTGGTCAAATCTGTCTTGTATTTCAAAATAGGGCATCTGATGATACACCTGATTATGAGTAGGTATTCTTGGAGGCTGAGGAATCTGCATTTGCGGCTCATATCCTGCCCCATACATGGACCTTGGTCTAGTTACAGTATTCAAAGTCTCTGACATCTGTCCCTCTCCCTCATTCTGCAATTGATTTGCTGGATTCAATTGACACTCGCGCTTCCAATGCCCGATTTTGTGACAATAATGACAAGCAGTGACCTTCTTTTGGTTCGCCACCCAATCACCTCCTGTACCTGCATCCATTCCCCTGCCTCTTCCCTGTCCAGGTTGGGTTACCATCTGTTGACCCATTCCTCTACCACTTCCTCTACCTCGACCCATCGCTCCTCCAACCCCTTGCATCTGATCAGGCCTTTCGGCATTCCTCAACTGCACCAACATCAACTTGTCTTTCAATTTCTTTTGTGCCGATTCCACCTGATCACTACAGTATTTTGCATAACGCAGGATTTTGTCCACCGTCTTATTCTGCCAACATATCAAATGTGTCTATATCATCAAGCTAATATCAGATCTTAGTCCTAGCACAAACCTTGAGACAAACTGTCCCATATCTTTCTGCTCAATTGTATCCAATCCACTATGCTGTTTAAAAGCCACTAAAAGTCTCTCATAATAGTCATGTACCGACTCCTTAGAATCTTGAGTAGTACGATCGATTTTAAGCCAATCAACCGTTTGCGGAGCTACCTTGGATTGTAACCATGTAATCACTTGCTCATATTTCTTCATTACTTTGGGAGAAGGACCATGATTCACCGGGTCTCTAGCTGGTTCTACAGCGGGCCAATCAATGGCAACTTTACATGCCGTCCATAAATCCCCTGGGACCACTATATCAAACAAGGTATTCAAATCAATCCAAAGCACCTTCGAAATCTTGACAAACCAGTCTATTTGCTTATACCAGTCAGCAGGTTTTTCCCTCAGCCGAGGAAAATCATTAGTGAATGCTGCCAAATCACCCCTGCTCCATGGCACATGAACGTACCCCCCATTTTGCACTTCTCTCAGAGGGTAATGTCCTGCTGATCCCGTCCCTCCACCCGGAGGCGGAGTGTCTCCTATCCCTTTCTTGGCACTTTTCGTTTTGGCCCACCTCTCTTCCCATCTGTCTAATGCTCTCCACGCTCGCACCCCTATCACCAATTCTCTAATTTGTGCCTTTAATCCTGTTGTTCGCTTCTCTTCCAATTCCTTATCCGTATAATGCAATCTGCAAGTTCCCTGCATCATTTTAGTCTTTATTAGATCTACCTCATACCTTTGTGCCAGCTGTGACAATGCATCATGAGCTCGCTTTGCCTTTCTGGTAACGTCTTTAGCTACAAATAGCAATTTCCTTGAATCATATGTGTCAATCCTTTTCCCATGGCAGATTCCCTTATATAACTTCATCTATTTCTGCTTTTAATCTTACCACATCTAACAATGGTGCCTTCATTGCAACCTGTAAAACCTTCTGACCTCTTTCACTTCCCGATTCCTCCCTCTCACAACTTTGTGTTCTCCTTAGGTTCCCACTCTCCTCAATTCTCACAACTGGGCGACTTTCTCTTTCACAACTTTGACTTCTCCAATGGTTACCCTCACACACATACTGTGGCCCTAACGGTACCCTAGGTGCTTCTTGTCTCAACCCCAATTCATCTCTCAATATCTGTGACTCCCTCAACGGTGGAACCCAAATTCTGATGTCTGACCTAGAATTTGCCAAAGCTCCTGTTCGCCTTTGTTCTGACCCACTGTCCATTCTTGATGGATCAGCTGTAGCAGGCAGTGGAGTACTGGATTCCACTGGTACCTGAGCCATACCTGTCCCACTCATTGTAAGACTCCCTCCAGAGATAGTCTCTTCACCTTGTTCTGTTTGTTGTTGACTGTCCTTTGTTCTCTCTCTACGGTTATATATTGAAACCACCGGTCCAATAGTAACTGGTACCGAATGAACTTCTGGTACCCGCATGTTACAGGCAGTCTCTCCTAACTCCGAAGTTTCGTACCCTATCCCTCCAGACCCTCCTGGAATTTTCGTTCCCACTGAAATCCTCCCTCTTACTTCTGTAGTCTGCTCCTCTGCACCTCTTTGTCCCACTCTTAGAATGTCCTCAGTTTGCTGCGTCTGCTCTGGCTCTGGCCTAGAGTCATAAGGTGGAGGACGTTCTGCTAGCAATCTATCAAGAAAACTGTCATCTGTGTCACTGTCCTCTTCCGTCTTACTCTTTCCTCCAGACCCACCTTCTAGTCGCCAAAAGGGATACAATCGTTCTCCCTCTATGGTGTCTACTCTCCATCTTTTCAGCTGTGCATCCCACCTGGCATCCTGATATGCCTTCATTGCTTTTTTCATTCTACCCTGAGAAGCTTCCCTTCTCTTTGCCATTGCTTCTCTCATCCAAGCGTCCAATGCCTCAAATTGAGTTGATCTAGGCGGAGGTTTCAGAGCAGACATCACTCCTCTTAGCTGATACAGCACCTCCATACGAAATGACCCATAACGAGGAAAGGCCAATTCTCCTTCTTTTTCTGTAATTTGATGACAATTTTGAAGCCAGACTATAGTATGGAGTCCTACATTTGTTGCCATATAATGCGCCAGTGTATCCTCAGGCGGAGCTTCTTCTCCTACCCGTGTCACCACTCCTGTGTCGCCTCTACACAAATCCCGCAGCACCTTAAAACATCTCATCATGAAAATCGATTGTTTGCCCTCCAAATTCAATACTCAGCTTCGAATGAACGCCCACCAATTCCAGCGCGGCGTTACACCAACCGACCAATTCCAGCGCGGCGCACACTGACGTCACTACTCGCTCTTTGCAGCGGCTCACCCGCCTTTACAATTTTACTCACTCACACATTCGTACCACAAGTAACTGTATATCCAAAGCTATTAAACCAAGTAACTGCTCCTAACACAATCACAATAACTTCCAGTTACATAAAACAAATAATTGTCTGTCTGCTAAAAGATCAATAGAACACGCTTACAAGAACATTCATCCGCTGTGACCCCCGACCTGCGTCGGTCACTCAATCGCCATAGTTCACCCCGATACCTGAGGCTTTCTACCGCGACGTATCCCTCCATTCACACAAAGTTCCCTATCACAAGTGGATCGTCGATAGCGCTTCACGACACCCACAATTCTGATCAGACAATTACAAATACAAAACTATCCCGGGATCTTGGACTTCTCTTGAGTCCGCTAAACAAACTTCCTGACCCGCACGTGTCTGGACCAGTAAACCAATAAACCCACAATCACCCAACATTCATCCCAACTTCGCAAGATAGCACACAAATATTTCATCACCGCAATCTAACACACCACACAATTCCATACTCACGCCACTACTGTTTCCGCCGCACCGTCAACGTCCGCCGACTTCCATCAATGTCCGCTGTCGTCTACTCCGTGTCCAGGGCCTTAATGTTCTTCCGACCCTACTCCTACTCTCTTTCTCCCCTCACTCTTAGAGGCAAACCATCCTCTGCTACCATTTGATTACGCCAACCTCTACTCCTACTTTTCCCTGCTAGATTTAATGCAGATGGTCTTTTATTTGCCTGCTAAAAGTGGTAGAAGGGAGGAAAACAATTCAAGATTATACTTTCGATTTAGTCATGCTGTAATAGACCACAAACCCCGAAGTTCAGTGTGGTGGATTTATTATAAGGCCAAAAATAATTGAATATAAACACACCTCAATATCAGAGTATATAGGTACAGAAAGATCAATACAGAGCCGATTTTATGAATATAAGCCATTCGGCACAGAAGGCATAATATCATGAACTCCAACATCAAAATACAGCAAAGAATAGAAGCGGAGTCCAATTCTCTTTTCATTTAAGAAGGAGCAAAATCTTTCCCTACTCTGCTCTCAATGAGGGTCCTACCTATCTCCCTAGTATCATATCCCAAGGGTGTCAGCACATGTTGACTTCCTAAGAAGTACTCACGTCAAATGGGTCTGATAGCTTAAAGCTATGGAGCTCGCTCTAAGATGCTCCTTCTCCGACGAAAACTGGCAGAAGTCTCTCGAATCTGTCCCTGCGCATCATATAAAAAGACAATATTCAACCCACAATACGTCATGTTCAGTAAGTTTCCACAGAAACTTTAATTAAGTCGACTCTTCTTCCAGTGGCCTTGGTTCCTAGATAGGCCAGGCACGAAAAGCAGGTCCTCCCCTCTCGCCTTGCAGTCTTCTTCAAAGACATCCCGGGTATCTCCTTAAATCTAAGAATAACGAGGTCGAATTCCTGCACCTGCAGTAGGATGAGAACACACTGTCTTCGAGCACAACAGAATTTATTTAATAAATTCTTGAGCAACCAAGGAGAAACGAAACTCAAAACAACCTACAATTTGGGCCTACAAATCAGGTAACTTAAACTAAACATGGTTACATTATATGAGTATAATGTCGTCCTGCACATTACACATACAGGAATTACGTTTTCTAATACACGCAAATCCTACTTAAACGTGCTCACTTCTTTTTAATACTAATATGACGTGAATAAATGCATCTTAATAATCATAAAACACTGCACACGACAAAAATACATATGAGTGCGTTTATATCAAGAGTATAGTGCACCCCTACAATTTAGAGTGCTGTAAGCGCTCTATCAATGTTGACACCTATGACATAACTCTGCACTGGTTGCATATTGCATGGAGCTGAGTGTGACCTGCCCTGCCACCTTACTGGTTGAAAAGTCTGAGAATGACTGGTGTGAATCGATGTTTGGCGAGTATGCGAGTCAAGTCACCTTCGTGTCTGTTTTATGGGTGTGCGCTTATATGTGTAAATTCACCTTTCTCTGTGTTTTCCATGATTTCTTTTGCTTCTGAGAAATTTGCTGGCCTATTTTGACTGAGCACTGGATGGCTGCTCACATGCACTTTCCTCTGCATATGGTCTGCCTCTTAAACCTGGTAACACTGGTTATTACTAATTGTCATAACTTGATCATGCGTAAGGTTATAGTAATATTGCGTAGAACCACTGGTGGGATAGAGGACACATTACAATTGTGGGCAGCAGAGACCAGAGTCCCCCTACATCACCCTTATGTGTGACTTTAAAAGCATGACTTAAAGCTTGCAGTTGCAGACCTGAACAGCTTTAGTCAATAACTGCATCCTGAACTTATGACAATAAACCATTTTGTTATCTGGAAAACACAATGTTTACATTATTTAAGTGGCCCAAATGTAGTGTCTTGGTTTCCACATTTACTGGAAGCAAAATATGTAAAAGTCAGACTTGATATATATGGAAATTTGCACTCCTCTAAAGTGACAAGATTCACAGATCTATCTCACTGCACAGGCTGCACCAGCCTGCTCCGACCTTTGCTAATGTACAGGTCCGTTTAGGAATAAAGTAAAATGTTCCACATGTTGGAATCTGCTTTATTAGTGAACATGGATATTTAGTAAATATGTCAGACAGATGCTTTTATGAAAAAGATGCTTATCTCTGCCTGAGCCTGCACAGTCATCAGGCTGGTCCCGACAGGTCTCCTCTCTTGCATTGGCAGTAATTATATTCCAAAAATTGATGGGAAGATGCTTCTGCCACTCCAAAAATATAGTTGAGGGTTTGTAAACGCTTAGATGCTCAAGAACACTAGCTTCATGAAAGTATTATTCTGACTGCATGAGACAAACCATACCATGAGTTGAGTTCCTTGACCTGCCTCTGTACCATAACAATTAATAAATATATAATGAATGGCATTTTTAGGTCGAGCCTGGGCAGCGCATGCGCTGCTCTGCGAGGCATGCTGTGTTCCGTATATGGGCTACCGTGGACCACCGCTTTTGGTTGGTTAGTTGGCTTGCTTTTTTAAATTCCTTTTTTCTGGTTGGTTAATATTGTGTATCTGTTCCGCCTTTCAGTGTTTGGTTCTCTCCCAGCAGACATCACCAATTGATTCCTTTGGTTGGCCAGCTCTGACCATCTCTTGACTCCTTGCTCTCACACCCTTCCCCCCTCCCATCACGTGCAAATGCAGTATCCTTCTATGTCGTTATCTGGAGGGGGAACATTTAGGCCTTTTTCTACAGGCCACTGGCCTGCTGAAGAACCTCATGGGATCCCGGAGGTAAGATCCAGATTAAAGAAGCATTTGTAATGCAATGGGTCTCGCTTTACTGAAAGTTTGACCTATTGGCGTTGCAAATATTAATGCAGTGCCAATAGCTCAAACTTTCAGTAATGCGAGACCTACTGCATTGCAAATGCTTGTTTTTGAGAAGCAATAGCCACTACATACTCACCAAAACAGACCTACTGCCCTTTATTTCTCCAGTGAAAGACCTTATATTGTCTTTAAGGGGATGGCTCTACTCTGAGAAAATTATACCATGAGAAAGCCCCAGGCTCTCAGCTGTTATGTGTCAAAACGTATTGGCTGAAAGTTTGATGTTTAGTAGAAGCAACTCTACTTTTCAACATGCATTTATGAAGTTATTATGTATAACTTGTATGGAAGGATTGTTTGTCCAAGACTTACTGTCCAGCAGCCTTGCTAATGTTTATTCACTTAGACACTATTGCACAAATAAAACTGATAACACAATGATATGTTAAACAACTTCTTGTAAAAGAAATTGTGTAACAAATGTCATGAAACTAGTGACCTTGAGCAACTAAGCATTTACAATTTAGAAATGTCTACTACATTTTGAGTGTAGCAGAAGTATCTTCCAGAAGTACCATCTCAGACAGATGCTTGATTTAGCCACTGTGCATGTTTGATTAAAAAAATTGAGCATCATGGGGGACCGGGGAAGAGTAAACAGCCCTTTTTTAAGGTTTGGCTAGACAGCATATACGCTGTCTTGAAGAGGTGTGTTGTGTTCTATCTGTGGGCTTATAGGTCACCGATCTCCTACTATTGGTAAACTTGAATGTCGCTCTCATTTTCTTTGATGCCATTCGTCTTGGCATGTGGGCCTCATGCCCTTTCCTTGTGTTTGGCCCTCCCATAGCGCATGGACAAAGTACATTTCTCCTTACTCTGCTCCCGGTTTGCAGCGCTGTTTTTTTCTTTGTTTTCAAGCACTCCATAGGAGTACTTGTGTTTTCAGGTCATCTACCTTGTACACATACACACATACCACTAAAATGCATGCACATGTACATAAACAAATGCATTTCTTAAAAAGTTTTTAAAATGCGAACCGCACTTGTTTATTTTTTTTGCACGATCCGATGGTATTGGAGTGCTCGCTCCATGTTGCCATAGTGCCAGCACAAGGTGATGGTATTTGAGTGCTTCCTCCCACCCTTTCCCATTGTTACTTGCCCATCTCCCCATCCCCTCCTGCTTCCCTGCTTGACCCATCCCCCCACTACCTCCCTCTTCGCTGCTCTTTTTTTTTGCTTGATCAGATTGTATTAGAGCGCTTGTTCCATCCTCCATCTTGCCATAGTGCTAATACCAGCTGATGGTATTTGAGCGCTTCAAGAGCTCACCAGTTACATTACTCAATAACACATTCATTGTCATAGGCAGGGGGAAGTGTAAGTGATTTCCTCAGAATCACAAATTGTTCAGCCGACCCCGAGATTCGAACCGGGTTCTCCAGTTCTCCTGTGGGCAGCTCTGCCATTATGCCACATCCTCGCTTCACTTCAAAGTTCCTCAACTGTTTCTCACTATCACTTCCACATGTGCTCAGCAAGACCCCGTCAACAAAGAACAAGCTTTGGCAAAGCCAATAGATCTTGGCAATGCCCGAGCTATTGGCCTTGTCAATCTGAATGTCTTTTTGCCATGTTGTCTAGCACCCCATTTTCTGTTTAGCATGGGTGAAAGTCACTGGAAAAGTACTCTGATATGGCCAGAGCAGGCCACGCCATTGCGTTTTTTTGTGTTAGGAGGGTCAGGATGATATACTGAAAATGGGGGGCGAAGAGACACAGCTTCGGCTCAACATCCTGTGATTCAGGGCTTTCAGTAACTTACAGCCATGCTGAAATCAGATGTGCTGCTAGATAACATGGTTAAAAGACATTCACATTGACAAGACCAGTAGCTCGGGCATTGCCAAGACCTAATTGCTTTGCCAATGCTTGTCTCTTCTAAGTAATCATATTCCCCAGACCTTTCTGTTCATCAGGGAAAAATAAAGGATCTCTATGAGCAGACGGATTGCTGGCAGAACTTTTTCAAGAAGGCAAGGGTTGTTTCCATAGGCAGACCATAGAAGGGCTAAGGGAAGCTCCGCACATTACTCCTGGAGTGCTGTCATCTTAAAATTACCCTCCATAAAAGCTTGCAATAAAAATACAGAAACTGCTGCTAAATAGAGTTGAACTAATGTGTGGGATTCTTCTGAGGATAACTAGATGTCTAATCACCAAACAGTAGCCAGCGGCTACTATATCAAAGGCTCAATCCCAGACACTTCAGAACACAACTGAACTTGCAGAACAGAAAAAGAAGAACCTGCTGGACTAAGGCTTGGCCTGCTTTCCTTTTGTACTTAAAAAAATGGACATACTCTTGAGGGTTATTCCGGCTAACTTCATGTAGTCCCACAGACATAAAGGACAATAAGGCATCTTTATAGAAGAACCAGTAAAGAATTAGGAATGGAGACATGTTAGGGGCCCTGGCTGAGGCACATAATAGTCAAGAAAGATATGTTTACTGAGAACAGTGGGCTAGTGGAATTGGGATTTGTGCTAAAAGCATGTTTAAGGAAGGAGGATGGGCATGTCTTCCCCTGCTTTAATTGCCTTGATAATGGGGAATTTTAGGAATAACCACAAAGATGTTCAGCAACATGAGAAGTTTGTGAGCATTTGAATTTTTTTCTAGCCTGGAAGATAACTGACCCATCTCTTATACCTTTTGTGAGGCAGCTCAGTCTAACTGCTTTTCAATCATGGAACAAGAGTGGTCTTTGGTGGCCGCTTCTGTTAATGCACGTACATTAACATTGCCTTTTATGCTCCATTCTTACCAATGCTTGTTTTTTACATTTTCATCAAAAATTAATTTCTCCTGAACCCGTTAACACATTTTTGTCATGCTTATCTTGTTTTAATTGTTAAACGCTTCTTCGTTTCACTAAATAGATTTGGTCATTTTAGTAATCGATTTCGATATTTCGATGTTGTTCTGGTGCTGCTTAAACTCTTTACTGACATTTCTCGGAAGAAAAACCTGCTGCTGCTTTGTGCCATAGTTAGCATAGGTAAACCCCAGGTTTTATTATTAAAACTATAATCACTTAATAAGATGCTGGTTTACAAACTTTGTGACAGTTCATTCCTTCCCCTCTCCAGTTAATATTCAAGGATCTCACAGTGTCTATGTGTGTGTGCTGTGGGGGGCATGTGTGTGTGCGGATATAGTATAGTGTGGGCTCTTTTTAGGTTGAGCCTATAGCGGCAGCGCGCATGCGCTGCTCGCTTTGAGAGCCATGCAGTTATCTAGTATGGAGTAGAAGCTCCTTGGAAGCTCTGCCCGCTCTCCGCCCATGTTTTTAATTGGCTCCTGTCATTGTCTTTCTTAAATGCTGCCGTCTGATTGATTATGAGGCTTGTTAGTCCCTCCTTATTATGGCCATGTCGTCATTGGTATCCTTCCACAGCTACTGGCCCCTTTACTTCGAGTGTTGGATGGTATGTTTTATTTAGATTGTGAGCACTATTTTCTTCCCGTGCCTTCTTGCACCCCTCTGCCCCCCCGCCCGCCTGCACTCCCGTTTGCAATGCAATAGGTCTTGCGTAAATGCGAGTCCTATTGCATTGCAAATGCTTGTTTTCCTAGTGGTCTGCTGCCACAAGAGGAAACTCGAGTGGTTCCCCCATGCGCACGCATGCCAGCCATGCTGACCCTGCCCCTCCTCCCACACCCAGAGGTAGGGCTTGGTACTCGGGAATATGGCGCCGACCTCAATGCTGCCGCCACAAACGGAAAATCAAGCAGGCTGCCCCATGCATGCGCACGCAGGCAACCTAGGGAGGCACCGGCAAGGAGGAGAGCCATTCTGCTTAGGAAGTACCGGGGCTGCAGCCACAAGCAGAAATGTGAGCGGCCCATCCGCACGCATGCCCCACCCAAACAACCAGAGGTGGTGCTGACACGACTTCCAACCTGGGGGTGGACGATAATAGCAACCCTTGATGACTTAACCGTGTGTAAAGGCGGTAATACTGTGGCATAAAGCGACGTAGAAAACTACTTATTAGAATTGGTGACAATATGAGGCACCTGTAATATATTCAAAAATCACTAGGCGCTTTTCATACTCAATTGTGCTGATATACATAATCATACATCTAATTGTAGTGCAGTTCCCTTGGGGTGTAGTGTGCATAAATGCACACGGCTCACTCCAGTGTGAACCGCGGCGCTGGGAGTGTGCTGGCTTTTTGTATGTTCCTAATGATGGTTGCATCGCCTAATGCTAGAGGTAGTCTGAGACCACACCCCTCATCCCTTTTATTGTAGCACAGTCGAAAACAGTCAAGACACTCCGAACACCAAAGGGTCTGTTTACAAACCACAGTATTTTAGATGATACTGAACAGGAGCACACTGGTTACTCCGAGGGGTGGCGGACCCACATCTCCCCTGTGGACACAACACCCAGTGCAAATCTGTCATGAGACTTGACCACTCTGCTCTCTAAGGCACCGGGGATCATCGAAACTGCATTTGTACGGCCCTTGCAGGTTTCCCATACAGAAAGAGACCCTAATAATTCAGTTGAGTCAGGAGTCAAGTGTTAATGTGTGCGTCAGTGTAAATTATTGAGACATCGAATTCCTTCTTGCGCGTGACATCTATTGATATTGCACACTCCATTCACGGTCTGATGTACTCTGAGCTGTACCACAACACACCGTCTCAAATGCCTTGCAATTTCTAAGCAAACACCAGAAATAGTGTCCGCATGCTTAGTCTTTCATTATTTACAGAGTGTGCTCACGATTGCTTTTACTAGTGTCTTGCCATTAAATCAGAGTTTACCTTTTGCCTTTAGGAAAACCATCAGGGAGCTAAAAAAAGACCAGGCTGACATTGCGGACAGTCCCTGCGAGCAGAGGCAGGAGCGGTGCCTGCCCCCCGACATGAAAATGAGCGTCCGTCGCTCCCCTCGCCGGGGCTCCCCATAGGACCTGTACTCGGACATTTCCGATTACTCGGACCAGGATCTGGGCATTGAGGGTGACAAGGACAAATACAAGGCGGCCCACTAGCCGTGGGAACAGGCAGACACCTCTCAGCCTGCTCTTTAGCAGGACCTTCGTGGAAAGTTGCCACCAGGGCACAACTCAGCCTGAACAACTGCTTTTTCTTTTACATTCAAATGCCTGTATTTTGTACAGAGGAATTTCCAATTTATCGTAAAAACGTTGGCAGTAGTATTTTTGTACAAACACTGATTTTCTAGTTTGACGAAATCAACTTGTGATTTGTTTGTAAAGGCCCTCCGCGTTTTTTGGCTTCATTGAGCCACCGTACATGACATTTGTCAACACATTGCCAGGACCAGTAGCCGAAGCCAGGTCTGTCTGTACCTCCTGTGCCCACCTGCAAACAGGACTCCTTGCACCAGGATGCGGGGGGCACTCCTTGTGCCTTGTTCACTTTTAGATGCTTGACGTGACAACATTATTCTATATTCTGGAATTAGTGGACTTTTTTACACACCATGGAATATGCCAGCCCCAACGTGGAAATACTCTTGTTTTCCTCAGAGTTAAACTAAGTCTGTCTGTGCCTTGCTGGCTGTGGGTGAATGCTGCACAGGACTGTGAATACGTGAAGGCCCTTGTCCCTGGCTGGAAACCCCTACAGAAATCACTGTGCCAACTGGGGTTTATCAGTGTAAGCCCACTTCGACGGTGTCACAAAGTGGGCATGAAATTATTATTAATATGTCATCACCAGGCCAACATATAGCATTGTCACAGCTGGTGATGCCGTCATTAATAGTCCTTATTAGCAGTTGGCAAGCACGAACAAAACCAGCCTCGTTGCAGTAATGTGCAATAATGTGCTGCATCGCTAAATACTGATAAGGTCCCAAAGGCAAGACTGATTGCATTGCAAATGCTTGTTTAGTACTGTGGTGAGAGTGCTGAAAGGATGATGCAGAATGTTGTTTTGTTTCACCTAGAAAAGGTTCAGATGCTGGCAGTATATTTCTGCTTTGCTGGATCCCAAGTCTTACAAAACTTTTCTCCTGCTTTGTTTCTGTTTTACAATGTGACTTAAGGCATTCCTTAAAAGGACATTAAAAAACATGGCAGGGTTCTGGGAGATTGAGATACAACACTTGGCACATATTGTACTAATTTACCAGAACCTCTGACTCCAACACATTAGACCCATGGACATGTGTGTCTGATGGAATGCATACTGTAAGTTTCAAAGCGCTGATGATATCAAAGCAAACCATATGTGAAGGAATGCCTTGGAAAATTGCCATACTGGCTCACACTGGTAAAGGTGCTCGCAAACTTATCTTACAATAAATGGGCATTATTTTATGTATTTCACTGAAAACTGAATATATTAGCTAAGTTGACGGCTCCATGTGAATGACAACTCTTTAGTCATCTTTGTCTCCCCACACCACAAGCATAAGTGTGCATTTTTATAACAATTCCACTGAGAATATAAACTTTCTATAGAAATATATAGACTCATTCAACCTGAATCTATAATGCTTCCCTCAGAACGCATGCACAAATTGCAGCAGAAGCTCGTTACCATATTGTGCCCAAAAGTTCAGGGACCTTACTTTTGCCCCTGCAGGCTCCACCTTGGCATAGAAAGAGTCACTCATAACAGGAGCAGACTGAGGATAGGAGCACGTAGACGGACCCCACTTGAATGACCCCATACCTCAAGCTTGGGTAGTTGGTCACTCTACCTAGCCTCATTGTATCCAGCGTAAGGCTCGCAAGCTGACATTTTCAGCGATCTTAAGGGTATGAGCTCGAACTGCAACAAGACAGACTCAGCCTTCCATCCTTCTGAGGTTAGTAAATGGAATGCCATCATGTGCCTCATATGCACTGAACATTGGCCCGGTAATTCCACCTTCCTACCAGAGACATAGTTTAAGAGGCATAAGTATCTTTGAGGTGCCAGAGTTACCAACTCTTAGCCTTGAGCGTCTACTTCAAAATGAGAAGTTAACGGGGAGATTTTGTTCCACGATGGAATCTCTGGTTATTCCTCATTTCTCACTGTTTTTTCACCCAAAGCCTCCAACTTCAGAAGGCTGAGTCTCCAAATGAAATTGCTATGTTACCGCAGCACTTCAAATTCTGATGTGGCTGGTAATTTCAGTTACAGACCCATCGCAATCGAGGCCATTCGTAATGAGGGCCAAAATTCAGTTATAGTAACATTTTTTTTACAGCACTTAGAAACGGCTGAAGAGTGATATGAAGCACTCTGTAAAGAACAATTTATTATTTTATGCGTGGTAGTACAAGTTAAGTAAATGTCCTTGAAGGTTTCTGCTCAAGGGCATGGGTGCACCTTAGGATCAAAGTCATCTCCCTTACAGCAGACTGCACTCAGAGCTTGGCTGTCTGGACAAACTTTGTCACTATGTACTCACTTGTAATCTGCCTGTGTGTCATTCAAAGCTTTATGGAATGTGGCTGTGTGCGAAATAATGTATTTATTAATATGACTATGACTGTCTATTAAGCGGGCATCGCCTAAATCTCACGCTGTGCTAATTGGGTCATTGTGGAATTTTGCCAAGCATGCTAAGAAGGATTTTATGGCATCTGGTTATATTATAGCTGGGGCATTATGCAACTGACTTTGTGTGTTAACTGGAATTAAATTTAAAGTGCCAAGTGTATGAAATTTGTTGTCTGGCTGATTTTCATTCTGTTACGTTATAGGAATTTTTGTAATACTTTTGTTTAATATGTTGTCCCACTTGCAAAGATATAGTGCTTAAATAAACAAATGCATTGACAATATAGACCTCCATTTACTAGGGTAATATCGAATCTACCTTTTGAAAATATAAAAATATATATTTACTTAACAGTTTTATATAGCGCTAAGCACTGAAAGGTAGGAGAGCGCTTTACAAAGAACAGTAGAATCACAAAACACGATAACACAAACTAGATGGTCAATGCTTCGATCATAGAATTGGTAACAGTTACAACATAGAGAGTTATGGGAGAAGGGGAACCAGGGAAGAGGGCATTGAGACTCAAAAGCAACACAGAATGGGAGATAATGAGTAGTGTGTGGAGCAAGGATGTGTGGGTGTGAGAAAGACTAGGAGGAGAGGGGAGAGAGGACTGCAGAGTAGAAGAGATGCAGGGAAGGAGTGAGTGGATAGTAGAGAGTGAGGGCGGAGGGGATGTGTTAGAACAGAACAAGGGAGATGCAGTAATTTCGGCGTTTGCGATCGTAATTGGGCTTAGTGGTATGTATAAATGAAAAACTGCCTCGCAAAATAAGGAATCGCAAAATTTGCGATTCCCTATTTTACGATTGCATTTAAGGAATCGCAAATTGCGATTCCTTAAATGCAATGTAAGAAGCACAAAAAAAGTGCAATTTGGCCTTAAGGAATCGCATATTACCACCAACTTCAAGTTGGTGGTAATTTGCAATTTCTTTGAAAAATGCACATTTTTGCATTTTTCAAAGTGCAATGTGCACCCATGCTTATTTCAGGGGTGCAACAGGGTGTCCTTTTGACACCCTTGCAACCTTGAAATTGCATTCTCAATTTGCGATTCTCTTATTGCTAATCGCAAATTGAGAATGTCTTCCCATTCATTCCTATGGGCCTCTAGGCCCATAGGAATGAATGGGGAGGGTTTCCTTAATTGCGAATCGCAGTTTGCGATTCGCAATTAAGGAATATGTAGGATTCGCAAATTTTTTTACAAATCCGATATACATCTCGTTTTGCGATTCTCAAATAGCGATTCTCTAAAATTCGCTATTTGAGAATCGCAAAACCAAACTTTCATACATATGCCCCATAGTGAGTTGGCGAGGAAACAGGAGAGTGAGCGGGCAGTATAAGTAGAGAGCAAGGGTTGAGTAGTGTTAAGAGCTCGAGGAGAGGAAGGATAGAAGGGAAGAAAGAACAGCGAGAAAGTGAAAAGGAGGAGCGAGAACAGAGAGCTGGAGCGAGAGAGAGCAACAGGGAGTGTGAGCAGGACGTAGAGGGAGAGGGCAAGGAATGTATCGTAGGAGATAGGGAGAGGGCGGAAATAATTTTATAAGAGAATGAAAGCAGAGGAGGA
Source organism: Calotriton arnoldi (assembly GCA_963921515.1). Taxonomy (NCBI): domain Eukaryota; kingdom Metazoa; phylum Chordata; class Amphibia; order Caudata; family Salamandridae; genus Calotriton; species Calotriton arnoldi. Next base: position 579,522 of record CAWUFW010001822.1, read on the forward strand.
GGTGAGAAACAGGAAGGGGAGCAAGAGCAAAACGTTGGAGAGAGAGAGAACTGAGGGGGCCAGAGCAGGCTGCAGAGGGAGAGAGTGAAGAAGATGTGCAGGATGTGAAATAAAAAAGAGGAGGAAGGGAGCGAGGAAATAAAAAGGGAAAACGGATAACAGTAAGAAGCAGTGAGATTTGGACAGGGATAGGTGGAGAGGAAGGGAATGTGTAAGAGTGAAAAAAAGAAGTGGAAAATAGGAGGGATGAGAAGAAGAAATGTAAGAATGAAAGAGCCAAGTGGGAGAGGGAGGTGGATAGCAATATCTAATGCAGAAATAGGATATAAAAATGACGATGTCGTAATGAGACAGGTACATTCTAAAAAATGTGCTTTAGGTACTTGAAGGTGCTAACCTTCAGAGAATCAGAGCACGTGCTGTCAATGTTTGAAATAGCAAAGGCCGCCCCCGAAGGGTGCCTCGAGGGCCGGCGCCATAACGGCCGCCAGAGCCCACAAAGGAACGGATCTGGTTGGCGCTGGTTTGCTCCGCCAGGAAAGGACGAGCGGCGAAACGCGCCTGAGGCCCTCTCCCCCCCCTTCCAAGAACAAAGGGAAGAGAGGAAGGGGAGGGGGATATAAGGCGACGCTCCCCCTGGGAAGCTCACCTTCACATCATGGAGCTGGGGGAGCGGCGCCAACGATTTTCGAGTGCTGGTGAGGGGCGCCGGAAGAATTTCAGAACTTACCGGGCGACATCGAGTCAAGGCCATCAATCCTCAACAGGAGCAACCAACTGCGCCGTGTCAGCGGAACTCCTGAACTTCACCAGCTCCGTTTGCAGTGCAGAGAGGGAAGCGCTCTTACTGTGTGAACCCAGGAAGCTGATGACCGGGTTCCCCACAGCACGGCTCAAGGCGCCTCACCAGAGAAGTGAGGATGTCGACGTGCAGCCGGGGATATTGACCGGGGAACTGAGGAACCGGGTTCGGGCCCCAGCGTCGGCGCGATAGCCAGTGGCATCCAGGTTTTGGGGTTGACGCCTGAGTCGCAGTGAAATGGACGCGACAATCATCAATTACTTTTTTCTTTTGCGGTTCTCAAATCATTCTTTGCTCTCATATATGAAAAAGCCCTGAACAGAATTACACCAAACCTTATCACGAAAGTAGAACTTTACTCAAGGAATACCCTTTGCATCTTTTGGTGTAAATCTGTTCAGCTGTTTTGAATAAATTAGCATTTCAAAAAATGTTGGTGGAGTGGCTAAATTATAAAGCCTTCTTGACCATTAATTCACATTGGTCTGCGTACCCAATTTCGAAGACCTCCGCAGACCAAACATTTAAAAACTATTCAGATCTAATTGGATGAGGGAGTTTTGCTTTTTCCGGTCACAAACCCAAAGCTAGGTGTGCAGAACCACAGTGATTTTTGGCTTGAACTTCAGGAACAACGTGCATCTTTCATAACCGGATGTAGGGACTCGGTTTCAGTGCACTGGAAAAAACCTGAAAGGGCCCATAAGGGGCCATAGAGAGAACACCCTGGCCACAAGACCCATGCGAGGGGACTCAAAAGGAACCCCATGTGCATAAATGCTAAAATGAAATGCAGAATTTGTCCTTGGGTTGCAGACCCTGAAGCTGGGTTTGTTGCTCCAACATGACCCCTGTGATCTGCGAATACTGCCCGAGGAAGTATTGGATCTGGATAGTGTGAATCCTCAACATGCTTCATGGGCCTAAGCTGGTCCTTTCTTGTGTTCTATGAATCTGAAACTAGGTCCACAGTTCCCAAGGGAGATCCAATAGGCCGACAATGCTTGCCTCAAGTTTGTGAACTGTATAAGACAGTGAACATTATAAAACCTTAAAAAACATAGGGTTTGGCCAAAGGTGATTGCAAGACCCAGCTGCCAAACCTTCTTGTGAATGGCAAAAGGGCTTGAGCAGTAGGTGTTGGCCAGATTGAGTATTAAGCCTGGCCTAGCCCCTGCACCAACCCCACTGCACAAAGTCAAAGGCTCCGCAGAGTGGGAGTTGACTGCCTGTGGTAGATTGTAAAATTGATGAGTGGGGTATATGATCAAAAAACAAAATTCACTAAAAAACAAAGGTTAAAGTGGAGCTAAAGTGCAGTTATGGTTACAAATTAAAAATGAAAAGCCACTGAAATTCACTAGTTATGGTTAGGAGTTTATACCCGCCCAACAGCCCTGCAAACCATAACTCTCACAGCAAATGCAATGCATATAACCTCACAATATTTATACCAATAAATAACAACAGCTACAAGAACAATTTACGTAAGTTCAAAAAAAGAGCCAGAAAGGGGCAGGAATAGCATCCCCTGAACCCCAGTTTAGATACGGGGCTCCAAAGTGACCTAGATTTTTTTTTTAGAAAAGTAAATTTTATTGCGGGGTTTGTGGACTCCAGAATGGGAATTGCCTACCACACCATTGCTAAGAATTCCATGACCCGTGCATCGGTGTCTGCAAACCCACAGCAAGAGCCTCTTGGACACATGTTGGACTTCTAAAATTAAAAGCACTTCTTTCTTTGACCACCCGCTTTACTTTCATTCCCTGTGATGGAGCAAGGACTCACAAATGAGACTTGCTCGAATACAATCTCCTCACAGTATTAATTTATTAATCTTGTATTGTGTATATTAACTTTGCATACACTACATGAATAGCAAGGAAGCTTGCCTATGTGTTCTAACTAACAAGTAACGCTTGTCCGTAATCTAAAATGGCCGCTAAAGTGCGGGAACCTTACTGTGCATGTCTCAACCATATCACGTGTTGTGACGTCTTTCTTTGCTTGGTGGGAAATTTCTGTTTCTGCGCAGTGTGCTTTAAAATGGCTGCTTGATGTTTTCACATGCTTCAGCTTGCTCTTGTGTTATTATTAATTTGTCGTTTTCTTAACGCTACTAATGCGGGATAGATTTATAAGTAAATGGGGATAGAGTAGAAAGAGTGGGTATACAGTGAAACATATTATTTGTGATTTTAATATTTTCTTCTTTGACTTTTATTAGTTCGTAAACTTGGGCCTGGGGTTGGTGATCTGAAACTCGAGAGACAATGATTCTGCGCATGTGTCCTGTTTGGCTAACAAAGAATAAAAATGAAGTCAACCTGGACGTCGTCCACGGCCATGACCTGATGGCCGAAGCTGCTGTGTTCTTGCCTTTCCTGTTGAAAATTGAAACTTTGCATATGAAGAATATACAACATTTGTCGTGAGACGGGTGGGAAATAAAGCAAATGTATAAAATTGGATGGGCGGTAGTTTAAAGACAATGGGCTTCAGAATTCGAACCAAATCAATATGGTGTGAGGATCAACCCCCTGTCCCTGTCCAATCAGAAGTAGTGGTCCCATATTTTAGCAACATTAAGGGGAGGTACATGGGCGTAGAAGGGTATAATAGATATAGAGTTAGCTAATTAGTTAGCTTCTAGCTCCAGACTGCCAAGCTGATCGATTGCAGACTGAACCACTGTCCAGAGAGGTCCTGAGGAGGGGGCGTCGGAGTCCATTAGAAGGAAGGCACGGGAGAATCGAGGAGAAGTCGAGTATCAGAGAGGGGAACGACGCAGGCGTCGTTGTAGAGAGGTCACCGGTCCTATCCTGATCCTGGAGGAGGTCTTTGCTCTTCATCCTTCCTGGGTCCTATTCTTTCCAACTCCTTGGCCAAGGGGTGTGGTTCTCGCATTTAGGTAAATATAAATGCAAGCTTTAGTTGCGCTGCTGTCTCTATCTTCTCCTTTCTGAGGGACCGTCATTAATCAATAATTGTTATTCTATGCTTCATCCGTGATATGCGATTAAGTACCATGTGGTTATGTAATTTACTCTGCTAAATCTTTAGATAAACATTTTAAAACGTCCTGACTCAGTGGTTATTTCAGGATTATGTACTATAATGCATGTCACTCATTTTAAACTTCCCAATTAGCAAAGGATTCATTGGTAAGTCATTACTCTTCAATCGGAAGGTAATTGGTAGCAGGGATTTTTGATAAAGAGTACAACTGATAACCCCAGCATAAGTATTAGCGTAGTATGAATGTATGGGCCCAAGAGAGTATCTGGTGTATGAATGCTGTTTGCTAATATCGCGCTGGATCAGTTTTCTGGTAATCAGAGGATGGTTACTCTTTGTTAATTGGGTAATGAGAATTTTATTTTGATGAACTAACATCCGTGTATTCAAAGTTTGTTTTATGTTGTCTAGAATCCCCGGGGAAAATTGAATAGCGGTTGGTAAGTGGAAGCCATACTGCAGTGAGGTTATCTGTCAGGCAGAAATAGTACTGAAAAGTTAAGCAGGACTATCAGTACTGGTTAGGGAATCTATGCGTGTGAGTAATAGCAAAAGAGTACGCTGGTAAAAATTTGATGTTATATCACCTAGAAAGGGTAACATTGAAGAAGTAACAGGTACTTCTGGAGCTTGTGTGAAGAGTAAACGGAAGGGTTTTTACTCGTAGTGTATGTTTAGTACACGGAAAGGTTTTACTAAGTGTGGGAGGAAACTATCTTTTCTATTTTTAGAGAAACTGGCACGATAGCGAATGTTTTATGTTGTTACTGAAATTTAATTAAGATTTATAGAGAAAATAAAGTTTGCGTAAAATTTTGTAAAGGGAGGGTCAGCTGCCGGAGAGGGAGCTGACGTCAGAAAACGCCGCGCTGGGATTGGTTAAATCAGCGGGTGTGGACAGACCTTGTAAAGGAGGGGTCAGTAGTAGTACTGACGTCATAAGTGCCGCGCTGGGATTGGTTGAACCAGCGAGGGACAGAGAAGCGCAGATTGTAAAGGAGGGGTTGAAAGACAAACGTCACCGAAAGGCCGCGCTAGGATTGGTTCAGAAATAGAAGAAAGCAGACACTTGATTGGTTGATATTCTAGAAGCTAAAATCTTAGTGTATAGAGATTGCATGTTAAAACGCGATCCGACTTTAACAGGAACTCGTCCGGATAGGAGATTCCTAGGTTTTGCAGAGTATAATTTTATACACCGAAGATTAGATAGAATGTACGGAGAGAAGAGAAAAATGTCCTTTCTGCAAAAGATTAAGAACTATTTTAAAAAGGATAAACCAATCAAAACTAGGGAAGGAATTATCATTCCACCAGCTAAAACGCCCGCTTCATTCATGATGATGGAGAGAGGTTATCATGCTTGTGTATGGATAGAGAATTGGATAGAATATACCAAAAATGATGGGATATTAGCATTCCCCGAGAATGGTACCTTCAATGGAAGAATTCTTCAAAATTTGAGATTGAGGATGAATGACCTAGAACCCAGACCTAGATTAACTCAATACGAAACCTTAGAGGAATGGGAAACCGAGGCATTTGAGCGTGACCGATCCAGGAGTAATAGGGGTTATCGAGGATTTTTCCCAAGAAACCAACATGAGAATAGGGACGGTCAGATGAAACAATGGAGGAGGGCAATGCTTACAGAAGGATTGTATCCATTGTTAACAGCAGAAGAAAAATTAGGGAGCAAATGCACAGAAAAGACAAAACATTTAATGAGAAATGGAGATTCCGAAGATGAATTTATAGAAGAAATATTAAGGAACCCCCACCATATCAGGAAGGGACAAGTGGATGCACCCCAAGTGCACCCCTGTTAAAAACTCCATTAGTACCACAGGTAATGCATGATTTCACCCCAGTAGGATACTTCACGATAAAGAGAAAGAAGCCCTAGAGAAGACCAGAGCAGAATTAATACAGAAAATAACACAGATAAAAGTGCATCCTGACTCTTTGACCATACCTGTAACAATTGGTCCAGTAGTCCCATTATATAGTAATCAGGAAACTGTCCTCCACCGTTAGTTATGCCTACTCCTGTGAATATTCCTAAACCTGAAGCAACAGTAATGGTGGAAGATCACTTTAGTGATTGTGAATCTACGATATCTCTAATGGATTTACCAATTCGAGATTCTCTCAATAGTACTCCCAGAAGAATTACACCTGGGTGCTCGAAAGAGATACACTTGATAACCTCATCAGGAGCAAAAAGTGTCACTGTAGTTAGTCCAGAAGACCTACAAAGGTGGGCACAAGGATCAGAACAGCAGTGTACACCTCCAAAATTTTGGGATATTTATAAATTAAAAGTCGAATTAGAAGAAATAATAGCAGGAAATGTGGGGCTAGATCGCCTAAATGCTTACAATGAAGAAGAATTATTGTTCGTATGCAGAAATATCACCAGAAATGTAAAAATATTTCATGAAAAATTATCAGATTTGGCTCTACAGATGGGAATTGAAATAGGGAGATCAAAGGTGTTGCAGAAACCCTATAGAGCAGATTTCTCAGACAAAGATTTAGAAAATATGAATGCCTCTGGAAGAAAGTTACATGTAAAAGAATTAATGATAGTCTTACAGAAATGGGGAGACCTAGATAAATGGAGAGTTCGATGGGCAAAGAAAAAGGAAGAGGCACGATCCAGTAGAACAGCCTCTGAATATGTGATGAAAGAAACAGGGAAGACAGATCAAATGTATCCGATGCGAGAAGTTCCAGGAGGGGGCTATGTACATGTCCCATGGAGTAGACAGGATATTTTGTCATTTACGAATGATTTTCCAAAGTTGAGAGAAAAACCAATTGAATGGTACAAGCAGGTTGAGAGGTTTGTGAAGGTGTCAAAGGTATTGTTGAAAGATTTAGATGGTTTGTTTGACATAATGGTACCTGCCGATTTGTGGACAGATTGTAAAATTACAGTTGATTGGCCAAGTGACGAGTATCGTAGAGATCCGAAAACAGGTGCCCCGTCAAATGATGTAATGAAAAAGTATCAGCAGGTGATAACTTACCTGAAAGGCAAAATACCACCGAAAGAAACAGATTGGGTGAAAATAGACCGAACCACCCAAGAAGCTAGTGAATCGGTACACGCCTATTATGAGCGTTTACTGCAGGTATTTAAGCAGTATAGTGGATTTGAGGACATTGGAGATAAGAACATGAGTCAGTTTGTGTATCGATTTGTTTATGGTCTGAAGCCAGAAATTTGTCAGATGATTAAGCAGCACATGTTGTGTTGGCAGGGCAAGCCCATAGACGAGATTCTGAAATATGCTAAATACTGTGGAGATGATATTGAGGATAGGCACAAGAAATTGCAGGAAAAAGTAATGTGGGCACAGGTGAAAATGGCTGAGAAACAGGGAATTAATTTGGATAATCCAAGTGAAAATCAAGGAAAGGATTCTGGAATGAATGGCGATACTGGGAATGGTGGAAAAGTGAGAGAACGAATGAGTAGAGAAGAAGCTAAAAAGAAATTTCCTTGTCATGGATGCGGAAAATTGGGGCATTGGAAGGATGAATGTAAAAAGATTCGGAATAATAATGGCCCAAATCAAAATTTAAATCCACAGACGCAGAATGACTCACAGCAGGGTGTAAATCCTCAGAGTCAGTTGCCACCTGCACCTATTCAGGGTAATGTAAGCAGAGCAAACCACGGTACAGACGTCGGATATCAAGGAGGAAGTGGTAAGAATGATTATGTAACATCACAGTTTCTTTTACAGGACGATTTCTGTCAATACAGTTCATGACGGTGCCTAGGAGAGGGGTAGAAGGAGTGCGTACTTGGCGCATCCTTATCGGTAGATCAGTCAGGTCCATATGTTGAAGGGAATGTGAAAGGTAATGATATTACCTTCCTTTTGGACACTGGTGCTACCAGGTCAACTGTGAGAACAGCAGACATTCCAGACCTTCCTCTCTCTGGAGAAGCTATCCAAGTAGTGGGAGTAGCTAATAGAAAGATTAGAACACCTCTTACCAAACCTATGGAAGTTAAAATTGGAAATTTCAGAGAAATGCACCAATTTGTGGTGTGTGATTCCAGTCCAGTAAATTTATTAGGTCGTGATTTACTGTGCAAGATGAATTGCACAATTTTCTGCACCCCGGATGGTGTGGCAGTTCAGCCCCCGATGAAGATCATGTATATAAGTTTATGATTGCAAAACAAGGTACAGAAGTAGATGAGATGTTTTCTTTGATAACAAAAGATGAGTTGCCAGAAGAATTAAAAACTACAGTAAACCCCACAGTATGGGATTTCACAGGAAAGGAAGTAGGACTTATGGCCAAAATAGACCCAGTTAAAATTACCGTAAAGGAAGGTGCGATTTTCCCAAATACTAGACAGTACAAAATGAGTGCAGAAGTAAAGACAGGAGTCATTGAAGAAATCAATCGAATGGTAGAACAAAACATACTAAGAGAAGTAATGAGTAGCCCATGTAATTCACCAATAATGGGTTTAAAGAAACCTAGCGGAAAATATAGGGTTGTTCAGGACCTGCGGAAAATAAATAAGATTGTGGAACCTTGTTGTCCTATAGTACCCAGTCCTGCAGTAATCCTATACCAGATTCCTTGGAGTGCAGGATGGTTCACAGTGATTGATTTATGCCAAGCGTTCTTTTCAATACCATTGCACCCAGACAGCCAGTATCTTTTTTCATTTAAATTTGAGAACAAAGTCTATGTATGGAATCGTGTTCCTCAGGGGTACACGGAAAGTCCGTCCATCTTTAATCAGATATTGAAAAAGTGCCTTGAGAAACTAGTGATGCCAGGTAGCTCAGTCCTAGTGCAATATATCGACGACTTACTGGTGGCATCGAACACCAGAGAGGACTGTGTTGTTGATTCCATAGCACTATTAAATCATTTGGCTGAAGAAGGGCATAAAGTCTCACCAGAAAAATTGCAGTTCTGTACAACAGCTGTTAAATATCTGGGACACCAAATTGAGAGGGGAAAAAGAAGAATAACCTCGGAAAGAGTACAATTGATTAAGAAAATGCAAATGCCTGTAACCCAAAGAGAAGTGAGAATGTTCTTAGGAATAGTAGGTTACTGTCGACAATGGATACTAGGATTTTCCTTGTTAGCGAAGCCCATAATTCAAATGACAAAAAAGAAAGCAAAGGACCCAGTTGAATGGGATGATGAGAGTGTAGGAGCTTTTGTAAAATTGAGAAATGCTCTGTGCTCAGCACCAGCCCTAGGCATGCCCGACTATAAGAGAAGCTTCGCATTGTTCTGTCATGAGAGAGAAAATTGTGCACTTTCAGTCTTAACACAAAGACATGGTCTAAACAGACGTCCTATAGCATATTTTTCTGCTACATTGGATCCAGTGGCAGCCGCGTTGCCAGGCTGCTTAAAAGCAGTAGCGGCTACCTGTTTAAGTATTGAACAAAGTGAGTCAATTGTGATGGGACACCCAGTAAAGGTGTTTGTTCCACATGCGGTTGTGATTCTGTTGACAAGAACTCGAACTCAGCATCTTACTCCTAGTCGGCTGACTAAATATGAGAGAATAATAATGGGTGCTGAAAATGTGAACATAGTAAGGTGTACAATAGTAAATCCCGCAACCTTACTACCAGACCCATATCATGAGGAAATTAAAAATGACGAAGAAGAAGAACATGATTGTTTACAAGTCACAGAATTATGCACAAAACCACGTCCGGACATTGAAGAACAGCCCCTTAGAAAGCCAGACAGGGAGCTGTTTGTTGATGGTTCATGCCAGAGGCATGAAGACGGTAAACTAACTGCTGCATATGCAGTATGTGAATTAACTGGAATAGTTGAAGCATCCTATTTACCAGGAGTAAAATCTGCACAAGTAGCTGAATTGATTGCTTTGATAAAAGCTTGCAAAATTGGGAGGAATCAAAAAGTAACTATATTTACAGATAGCCAATATGGTTACGGGGTTGTGCATGATTTTGGCCAACTATGGATGCAGAGGGATTTCATGACTTCTTCAGGATCCCCCATTAAAAATGGACAGTTTGTAAGGGAATTGCTAGAAGCAATACAATCACCAAAAGAATTGGCTGTGGTGAAATGTGCTGCACACCAGTCAGGAGATGACTGGGTGGTAATTGGCAATCGATATGCAGATCTTGTGGCTCAACATTGTGCCAGAAATAGATTATCAGTCAATAAAAGGGTGGAAAGAATGGGAATCAGCTGCCAACTTATGCTGTATATGCCACCTGAAACATGGAATGAGGTTAGAAGATTGCAAGATGGTGCTGATGAAAATGAGAAGAAAACATGGGTCAAAGTGGGTTGTTCCCAAAGGGGAGATGATGAAGTGTGGATTTGTGCTGATGGCAGATCAGTCATGCCTGACTGTCTGCTCTCTCAAATGGCCAGGATGTATCATGGAGACACACACATAGGGAGAGATGCAATGATTAGGCTTTTCAGACAGAACTGGTACAATCCCAAGTTCAGGGCTGTAGCAGAGAGCCTTTGCCAGAGATGTTTGACTTGCCAGATGCATAATCCAGGGAGAAAGACAATAATCGGGTTTGGGAAGATTGGAAAGGCAGAGGGTCCGTTTAAAAGACTCCAGTTCGACTTTATACAGTTACCACCATGCAGAGGGTTGAAATATGTACTAGTCATAGTATGTCTGTTTTCAAAGTGGGTGGAGGCTTATCCTACCAGGAGGAGTGACAGCATTACAGTCGCAAAGCTGTTACTACGAGAACTCATTCCTAGGTTTGGTTTCCCAGTAAGTTTGGAATCAGAAAGAGGAAAACATTTTAACAGTGAAGTGATTCAAATAATTTGCGGAGCATTCCAAATTGAACAAAAATTGCACTGTGCATATCGTCCAGAGGCTTCTGGAGTGGTTGAACAATTGAATGGCACTATAAAATCCAGACTGGGAAAAATGTGTGCATCAACATCATTGGAGTGGCCAGATGCATTGCCACTTGTCTTAATGGGCCTAAGAAGCATTCCTGATAGAAATACGGGACTGAGTCCACACGAGATAATGATGGGAAGAGCAATGAGACAAGCACATGTTCCCATAAACAAACTGCTGAATATATCTGATGATATGGTTCTGGATTATTGCAAAGGATTGGCTGACCTAGTGCGTTCTATCTCTCATCAGGTCGGAGAAGACGCAGTTTCAAGGCAGCCTGAACAAGAACATGATCTGAATCCTGGTGACTGGGTGGTAGTGAAGAATCACACCAGAGAGACGTGTCTATCACCTAGATGGGGAAAACCTTGTCAAGTCATACTGACTACCAACACAGCAGTGAAGTGTGCAGGATTTCCTAATTGGATTCATGTAAGCCACACCAAAAGAGTACCAGACCCTGAAGAAGAAAATCCTCAGTCAGCATCAATCACTGAGGAAGCTGAAGGTTGCCCAGCTGAAGAATCTCAGGCTCGAGATTCAGGAGAAGCTGCAGAAGAACAACCGAGCACAAGTCAGGACTGGATACCGGTGGTAGAAATTCCTGAAGTCTACTACAGAACAAGAAGTCAAACAAAATTGGAAGAAATTGAAGAAGATCAGATAGGCGAAGAAGAAGCAGCTCAGGGAAAAGAAGAACATACAATAAAAGAACCTGAGCAGGACCAGATAGGGAAAGGAAACTGGGCTCAAAATAACGAAGAACCAACAAGTTTTGAGCAGGGACAGACAGGTTTAGAAGAATCCGGTCAGGCTGCAGAAGTACAAAGTGCAATAAACCCTGATCAGAACCAGTTAGATCCAGAAAATCACACAGAAGAAAAAGATCTCGAGAAAAATGAACATGAAGAAATAAATCAAGCACAAGGTCCCTTATTGGAAACTCACAGTGGAGCTGCAGAAGAAAAACAAATAAGGCCTGAAAAAGAGCAAGAAAGAAAAACAGTAATTGCAGAAAACGAAAAGGTGTCAGAAAGTGAAAATAAAGAGATTGCTAAAGAAACAGTGCAAACAAAGAAAACAAGAAAAGGTGATCATTGGCCTAGTGTCATTAAAAGAGTAAAATACCACATAACAACCAGAAGTGAAGATCCAGATCAAGTAAATGAAGTAACAAGTCAAACCGAACAAGAAAACAGAACTGAGAAAAGAAGAAGTAAAAGACTGAAACTTGTGAATAACAAATTCAAGGGTCCTGATTGGACTTACATTATTCTTGAAGATTACGAAAGTTCAGAGTCAAGTGAAAGTGGTGACGAAGGAACAATTGCAGAACTGACGTACGAGAAAGAAACAAGACCACCTTGACTACGCAAAAGAGTCATATAAAGAAAAGCGAAAAATAGATAAGAAGAGCAATCTTCCTTGTCAAAATGCCTGATGATAGAGTTGCTGGGAGACCAAAACAGAGATGTTGTAGAAGATGCTGTGCAATATGCATATGTAGTCTAGTAATGGTGCTTATAGTATGGTTAGTCCTGATCGTAGCAGTCCCTTACCTTATGATAATGGATAAAAAGATTAATAACAAAACTAAAGGAAGGACAGCACACATGAAGGGAAATAGAGTAGAACTAATGGCAGAAAATGAACCAGAATTTCATCATGAAATAACTGATAACGACACTAGTTTAAATGTTTTCACAAAGTTATTATTTCAATATGTAGATACCATGGAAGTTAGTAATTGTTATGTCTGTATGAAGTTACCCGAATCAGTAGCAGAAGGATTAACATATCATCACTTACCATTGACATATGGCATATCATGTAGTGTATTGTCTAGTTTATTTTATAGAACAGGGAGACTTCAGTATTATTATTCAAACATAGATGTGATATTTTCTGAGGTTCCGATTCGAAAGAGTATGAGCCCAGTGCTTAGTAGTCAAGACGCACAGTTTATGGGAGAATTTTTCCTAACAATGAAATCGATAGACATAACACATGCACATAGACACAATCTAACATGTTCATTACATGAAGAAGAAAAGATATTTTTGAATTTAGTAGAAAATAGAAGACAAGATTTTCAAAAGAAAGCTTCTGAGCATAAGGCTCATTTACCACCTTGGGCTGAGAAAGATGGGAGTTACACACCTGGCAAGGCTCAAGCTGCTATGGCTCTGGATTTTGTAAAGACGGGGAAAATTTGTCTACATAGATTAAAGACTGAATATAACAATGTTTTCATCGGTACCAGTGAATGTGAACACAATTTCTTAATTCTTGGAGGTTGGGGAATCAAAGGAGGAACAGATTCAGTTTTTCCTGGGATCTATTATGTATGCGGGAATAAGGCTTACTTTAGGCTTCCTGCACGGTGGTATGGAAGTTGTTATTTTGGAATAGTATTTCCAAAAATATACCACGTAAAAAGAAACACTGGGAGCAATGAAAACAATGGCGAATTAACACGTAGTAAAAGAGCTAGTTTTTCTGAAATTGTAGGTGATATATTTGTTGCATTGATACCTTCAGTGGGAATAATTCTGAACTCAAGGAAAATATGTAAATTGTCCACAGTGGTTGACCGTTTATCAACGGATACTGCTGGTGGATTTCTAATGATTAATGCGGAGATGGTTGCGATTAGATCTATGGTTATGCAAAATCGACTTGCTCTTGATATTATATTGGCAAAAGAGGGCGGAGTCTGTAAATTACTGAAGACGAAACATTGTTGCACTTACATTCCTGATAAAAGTGCAGACATTGGAACGTATATACAGAATATAACTAAACTTGAGAAGGAACTTAAACCACTAGAAGTTGATAGTGTATGGGAAAGATTGACAAATAGTATCTCGTCAATTGGTACCTGGTTTGCTAATGTAGGAAAAGGACTTATAGGTCAAATATTAGTACCCCTAGCAGGGTTAGCAATAATAGTACTGACAATAATAATATGGTGCAAATGTTGTAGAAAGAATGGAACATATAATGTGACAGGAAAAGAGAAGAAGAGAAAGATTGACGAAATAGAACTTGAAGAGTGGAGAAGTGAATTATACAAGAAATTAAAAGGGGATGTTAAAAATAGAAAATGTAAAAATGAGAATGAAACTATTTGCTAGAAGTTGGCATCTGATTGAGGGTAGTATTTTGATGGCTCTTAAACGCCATCAGAGAGGAGATTGATGGAGCAAGGACCTACAAATGAGACTTGCTCGAATACAATCTCCTCACAGTATTAATTTATTAATCTTGTATTGTGTATATTAACTTTGCATACACTACATGAATAGCAAGGAAGCTTGCCTATGTGTTCTAACTAACAAGTAACGCTTGTCCGTAATCTAAAATGGCCGCTAAAGCGCGGGAACTTACTGCGCATGTCTCAACCATATCACGTGTTGTGACGTCTTTCTTTGCTTGGTGGGAAATTTCTGCTTCTGCGCAGTGTGCTTTAAAATGGCTGCTTGATGTTTTCACATGCTTCAGCTTGCTCTTGTGTTATTATTAATTTGTCGTTTTCTTAACGCTACTAATGCGGGATAGATTTATAAGTAAATGGGGATAGAGTAGAAAGAGTGGGTATACAGTGAAACATATTATTTGTGATTTTAATATTTTCTTCTTTGACTTTTATTAGTTCGTAAACTTGGGCCTCGGGTTGGTGATCTGAAACTCGAGAGACAATGATTCTGCGCATGTGTCCTGTTTGGCTAACAAAGAATAAAAATGAAGTCAACCTGGATGTCGTCCAAGGCCATGACCTGATGGCCAAAGCTGCTGTGTTCTTGCCTTTCCTGTTGAAAATTGAAACTTTGTATATGAAGAATATATAACATTTGTCGTGAGACGGGTGGGAAATAAAGCAAATGTATAAAATTGGATGGGCGGTAGTTTAAAGACAATGGGCTTCAGAATTCGAACCAAATCAATATGGTGTGAGGATCAACCCCTGTCCCTGTCCAATCAGAAGTAGTGGTCCCATATTTTAGCAACATTAAGGGGAGGTACATGGGCGTAGAAGGGTATAATAGATATAGAGTTAGCTAATTAGTTAGCTTCTAGCACCAGACTGCCAAGCTGATCGATTGCAGACTGAACCGCTGTCCAGAGAGGTCCTGAGGAGGGGGCGTCGGAGTCCATTAGAAGGAAGGCACGGGAGAATCGAGGAGAAGTCGAGTATCAGAGAGGGGAACGACGCAGGCGTCGTTGTAGAGAGGTCACCGGTCCTGTCCTGATCCTGGAGGAGGTCTTTGCTCTTCATCCTTCCTGGTCCTATTCTTTCCAACTCCTTGGCCAAGGGGTTTGGTTCTCGCATTTAGGTAAATATAAATGCAACCTTTAGTTGCGCTGCTGTCTCTATCTTCTCCTTTCTGAGGGACCGTCATTAATCAATAATTGTTATTCTATGCTTCATCCGTGATATGCGATTAAGTACCATGTGGTTATGTAATTTACTCTGCTAAATCTTTAGATAAACATTTTAAAACGTCCTGACTCAGTGGTTATTTCAGGATTATGTACTATAATGAATGTCACTCATTTTAAACTTCCCAATTCGCAAAGGATTCATTGGTAAGTCATTACTCTTCAATCGGAAGATAATTGGTAGCAGGGATTTTTGATAAAGAGTACAACTGATAACCCCAGCGTAAGTATTAGCGTAGTATGAATGTATGGGCCCAAGAGAGTATCTGGTGTATGAATGCTGTTTGCTAATATCGCGCTGGATCACCTGCATGGATCTGCATGAAAATTGACATCCTGAAAGACAGTTGTGTGCGCTAAGCAAGTGGCAACGATTTAGGTAATAGAAAAGATGCTTTTTCAATTAACTGAATTGAAAAACACAGTTAAAGGTTATCTAGGGGTCAGAAATAAACAAACCAGAGAAAGCCCTAAAATTCACCATACACGGTACGCAATTAGGATTGTGTGACCGTTCCATAGTTTTTTTTCTCATAATTATGCGAAATTGCTGCAAAATTACTTAATATTACACATTACATGAAATGCAAATCCGTGATTTTGAGCTATTGTATAGTGCAAATTTTTTGTCACTGTACATTTTTACTGCGAATGGCACGTAATTACACAAAGTGGCTTAATGGCGTAGATTCAGGAATTTTGTTTAATAAGCATAATGTAAAATTCCCCAAATTACATGATGTACGCAGGTGTAATTTAAATTTCACCAAGACTGTATGCAAGGAGCAATAAACACTATAATTCAGGGCGTGCCGTGTTTTGCTCTTGATAGACATCATTTTTTCCTGTGTGTATGGTGCATTGTATATCATAATTAGCAAATTTCAGAACTTTTACGGATTTATATTCGCTGAATCATAACTGTCCATTAACTGTGCTTTTTCAGTGAATTTCTAAGTCTGTTTTATGTACTGCATTTACCTTCCATGTACCTGTTCACATGTGAAGGTTGGCCGTAGGGGCCGGCTGAACTGCACCCAACCCCCATAGGCAGACCTCCCTCACTGTGCACAGTCATGCACAGGAACGTTTTTGTGCAGTGCCTGGCCTGCTGTCAGGCCATGCAGCCACTCACCAGTCCACTTGACCAGGGCCTTCTCCCAACCACATAGTTGATTTTGTATTTTATGAAAAAAAATCAAAATCGTGATTTTTTGTGTTTGTTTCTGAAAACAAAACATTAGCTGCTTTATAACGATTTGCTGAAAAGAAATACTATTCTACTGTTGCAAATTTGTTATTTTTTGTTTTTGCTCCCATTTCCTATGCCTCTGTGTGTCTCTTAGCCCTCTCCTGCGGTGGGGCACCTCTTATTGGGCCTCCCCTTAGGTATGGATTTTCTTTCAGTATTTTGGTATATTTATTCTTTTGACATACAAGTGTAGGATTCTATTCAGTGTTGACTTTATCATTTTGGGGTCCTTTGCACAACATATTTTGGGTGCCCCTGTTGGTAACAACTTTGAATTTTATTATCTGTTTTCTGATAATTCAAGCCTACATAATGCCAAGCAAACTTGCTGAAATAGGGTCACTCAAAAACAGATTAAATATGCCTGGCACATATAAAGATGAAAAAGCAAACAATTCATATTGCCAATAATCAGGGCCACTGGAATTGTGTAATTGTGCGGCTGCTGAGTTCTTCACATATTTGTAAATTTGCAGCATTTGCCACATAATCCATCATCTCCTGCGTAATCCGCAGATTTTAACCCCAAAAAATCTTTCTAGCTCAAACGGTTCAAAATTTACTAAAAATGCAGCACATTGGATGTTGCTTTGCAAAAGTTGACTGGTTACCTTTTTGTTGCATATTGCTATATTTGGGTGTTAAACTGGTACTAATGGGATGCAACCAATGCCCAGACAGTGTTAATAAGGGAAAAAATGACAAAATAATGTATACTATCACAAATTGTGCCACGTTAAGCCGCATAATTTGCCTTTTCTTGCTGCATAATTTACTCAACCCTGCTGCATAATTTGGTTCTGACTGAAATGTCACTGCACAACGGATCATCGTGTGCAGGTAAGGTGCAATCAGTGGAAACGTTGAAGGATAGCTGGGGTAATTGGGCCTAGGACAAAACCACACTTCGGGACACACATCTCTGAGGCACACCCCGCAACAGCCTCTTTTATTAACACATTCCCACATGGTGCGGGATAAACCATATCTGCATTGGCTCGTGGGGCACATTACTAAACACCCCCCCCTATACACTGACAAATGCGTTGCGCCCCATGTGCGCCATTAAGGGGCGACACTACACTGACCTAATAAGTTAAAACCAACAAAAGGTGTTTATAAAAACAAAAAGAAATATGCCTTTCCCAAGATGCCAAAAATCCTTAAAATAACCATGGACAAACAGAGACAGACAGAGTTAGAGGTAGGCCTCTTGGAGGGGGGTGGGACACTTGCCAAACTTGCCCATGCTTCACAACGCCTCTCGTTCTGTGTTATGACCATTTTGAGTGACTGCTGGCAGTCGCTCAGAATAGCTGTGGGCATTGCACGAACAGCACATGACTTGCATGTAGGCTTACAATGGCGGGGAGGTCCGGGGACCTCTTTGGGACACCGTCTGCAGTTGCGTTTTTTTTAGCATGTGGCAAGCTGGAATGAACCCCACTCGCCCCGCCCTCCCAAAAGGACCCACGCGCTCCATGCTTCACATCTGCTAAACAGATGGAAAAAAAAGCCTTTGAATTACTGTGAGCAAATAATGCACTCTCCAAAATAGTGTGTTTTGAAGCTATGTTTCTGGAAAGTGTGGTTTCTAGAATGTCCTGTGCTTTGGCTTGAATTTTTTTCTGACTGCCAGGAATAGGTGCCCATATAAACAAGGGATCAACTAGTTAAATTGACTTGGTTTTGTTTTGTCTACTTCTGTATATGCTTGGGTGAATGCTGTGTCTTTGTCTGTTGGCATCCTTGTAGGAAGTATGATGTTGTCAATGTAATTAAATGAGTTCAGAATGTCTTACATCACCTCTCACATAAACTACTGAAAATACAAGTCCACTAGGAAACTTCAATGCTCTGTCATTTCAGCAATTGTCAGACTCCTGGTCTTCAAATTGATTTGTATGGACTGCATTATTTAAGAAATACCACTAGAGGTGAATAACTGCTCTTCTTCGACTAATTCTCCATAGGTGAAAACCTGTACCAGCAATATGGCAGTACTGCAGGTGCAAATTATTGTGGATGATATTTACCGCCAGTGCAGAAAATACCAGCAACAGAGCTAGTTCATGATTCTGACATTATATCTTGTAGCTCAGCAAATACCAGCAGATGGTATTAAAATTTCCGATAGTGGGAAAAAATGCTGGTGGCCTGAAACCATGGGGGTTATTTACTAAAGTTTTGTATTGCTGCTCATGTGGCACAACGTGGCACAGAGCTTTTCAATGATTAGTTTTTCATGGTTGGACTGGGACAGCAAATAAGCCAGTGCAACAAAATAGAAGTGGCTCGCATTAGTGGATTGGATAGTTAAAAAAGTGGCCCAGATTTGCAAATTGGGGCAGTTTTGAACTTTTAAAAACCCACTGTATATGTGTTTTGCAAGATATGGAAGAGTTGCATGGATTTGATTTTGCTGCAGGCAATGTTTTAATGTCAGGGAAATCAACAGTAAAAACAGATCATAAAACAGGCCCACAAACATCTAAAATACCGCCCACACATTGACCTGTCAGACCAGCCCGTTGGCCACTGCCTGATTGCTCTATAGGTCAGTACGACCCTTTTTACTATTATAAAAACTTGCAGGTGCAGTGCAAAATTGCACAATGAATCGCATAATTCTTAGTAAATAACCGCTACATGTGAATTAAATGATCTATGATACATGGAGTAGTAGCAAACACATCTCCGCTGTCATTAACTAAGCGTTTGATGTCTCCTTTTAAATTACACCTCAGAATAGATGGTTGAGATGGTTGTGATTTTGGCTACTTTAAGACCATGCCACAGTTAATTTTCTTTTAGTTTGTTTTAACACCATTTTAGATTGGAATATTTTTTCCCTTTTGCTATGAGTCATATTTTACCTCTAATGTTATCGAAACCACGTTTTCTGTAATGAGGCCCATAGTGTGAAATTTCATTGAAGAAATATCCATGTTAAGTCCTTGCCTGGAGAATATTCTACTTAAGCATGTTGATCATAACATTAATGATCGTTGATTGATGCTGGTTTGCAGAATTATTATTATTTTTTATTACTGTTATTCATTAAAAAAATAAAAAAACTATGAGCGGCGGGGTGGGGGAGGTGGTTGTAGAGCGCTGTACATAAAACAGAGGGATCTGTCACTACATGGAGTGTTTACAAAGTCACTAGAGAACCCGTAAATATGCATATCCGCAGGAGGGTATTATAAAGCATGAATGTACATAAGTGTGTGATAACATTAACAAAGGCATGATACAGGAAATGGAATACAATGACACACTGACTGCGCGGTGGTGGTTGAAAGTGAATTTGTACTGCCCATGTCAATTTGGAATTACACATGGAATGTGGTGCTTTCTGCTGGAAATTCTGCATTTATCAGAATTTACTAGTAAATATAGACAAGTTCTGTCAGCCGAAATTCACCAGGGAAAAATTATAGGGGATGTGGTTATTATTGCAGTACTCATAATTCTAACCCCACACAAACAAGTTTGTGCAGTGATTGGAAATTAACGACCCACTTGGAAACAGCACTTGACAGTTTAGAAATCTGTTTCAACCAATTATGTTTTTGCTTTTGTGACGAGCAGTCCTGTTTTAAAATGTAATAGGAGGTTATGTTCTGTATCCATTTTTAGGTCTCGCAGGAGCGCGCATGCGCTCCTCGCTCTGCGAGGCTTATTGTCATCGATACAATTTCAGAAGGGGACTTGAAGCCCCGCCCATCATTCCCATTGGCTGGCGTCATCATTTATGCAAAACGCTGGCCTCCGATTGAAAACAAGGCTTTTTTGTTACCGCCCTGTCTCCTTTTGGTACGGCCCATCCTGACTGGATCTTTTACGTGCGGCGTTACACGGTCTGCTTGAACTAGTCGGTAAGCACTTTTTTCTTCATTCCCGCAATGGAGACAGCTTCTGATTAAGTGATACAAGCTGAGGCCGCTTCTTGGGTCTTCAAGGCACTCGTTCTGCGTGTGACGGCTTCGTTTGGTGATCAGTTTGTGGGCTTTTTTGTTTGTTTTCTTTTTTGTATGTCTGTTTTCTGTGTAACCTGTGCGTGTTTGGCGCTTGTCTTCTACTTTAAAACTGAGCGCGGCGCCGTTTTAAGGACACTGCGCTGGGTTTCTTTATATATTTTTTAACTTTAACACTGAGCGCAGCGCCCGCTTTAAGGACACCGCGCTCAGTGTTAAAGTAAAAAAAACAACAACAAAAAACGAGCGCGGTGTCGATGAAGCGGCGCTGCGCTCAGTTTTAAACTTAACCAAATGCAAATGCTTGTTCCCAGTGAGGTTTCCATTTGTCTGAGGCGACGGGGTGTGTTTTTCTGTACAGTGAGATAACGTGGGGGATGGGCGCTTGGAGTGGAACCGAAGAGGCAGGCACAGCTCGCAGACGGCTGAGCTGTAAGTTGACGGGTCAGGCGAGTTGAGGGAATGGAGGACACGAGGTGGAGCTGCTCTTCTGACCTTTGTGACTGGTATTTCAAAAGTTAACTAGGTCACTCGGTCTACACCAAGGGACAGTGTCCTCGTCACCCAGCATGAGCTCTTGGAGATGACAGCGGTGGCCGCAAATCTCTAGTCTTGGAGGGGGAGGTGTGAATTACCGGCTGGGATACAGTTTTGCGCTTAGTATACTCACTTTAAATCTCGGCTTCACTACTTTACCAAACCCTGTGATCCTGGGTAAAGTATCTTAACTCTGTATGCCCCTGCTACCTTTCCAGCCAAAAATCAAGGGCACTTGAGCGTTCTTTCTGTTCTCAGTTGTATGTGGTTACAGAAAACTCACTCAGCATGATAACATTATTTCAAATGTTGTGTTGTGGTATTTGTATAGTGCTTTTTACCTCTAGGAGGGGCGCTACAGGGATTGTCCACGTGGATAGCACGCTACACTGTGGGGGGTGAAGGGGTTTGGAAGACTGTTGGCCCTGCTTTGACCCTATGCGTAAGTGTTTCTGTGTCATGACCTTCAAGGTGCAGTTATGGTGTTATGGGATGATAAGGAAGTGTGAGCTATACACGCACATTTTTATTACGTATTGATGCTGGCTGCTCTGATTGGCCGAGAAGGACCCTTTTATGGTGCTGGTAGTGAACCTTTGAAGTTGTCCGGTGATGTCCGGTGTTTTCTGTAGCACGGGTCTTCCACACTGTAATCTTACGGGTCTGCCGAGGCCCCGGGAGTCGCTCAAGAGTGCGGGGGTGTCAGAGATGCGCCGGGATGGCCTGTGTTACAGTGCTCCTTGGCATGATTTGCTTTGTGATATGTCAGTTGAATAGATTCCACGATGGGCTGTGTTATCATCATTCTTTTTGTCATTAGGGGATATCAGTGCAGAGTATGTGACTATTTGGGACCTGCAGGGTCGATTGTGTCAGTCTTCCTGTAACCTGCAGTTTGTGGCAGATATCTTTGTTGTCAACAGGCCTGTCCAGTTGAGACAGAGTGGTTATTTAACTCGATTTATGTGTAGCCTAGTGTGTGTCATCAGTTGCCAGAAATGTTCTACAGGTCCTTACATACCTCATTGCTAATATGTCTGTCCATTTGTTATAAGAGAGAAGGTAATAGGCGAGTTTGGTGTCTAAAGGGTGCAACTGTGTCTGAAGCGGGTGTTAGGTCTGACTGGAGTCAGTCAGATATCAGACTAGGTCTCGCAGTTACGCAAGTTTAAGCTATTAGCATTGTAAATGACAATGCCTTTTATTTATGTTTTTAAAACGAAAACAAAAATAAAAGGCATTGTTATTTGCAATGTCTATAGCTCAAACTCGTGTAAATGCGAGACCTATTGCATTGCAAATGCTTGTTATATGTTGCCTACTACTCGGCGCATGCACTGTCTGCTGCAAGACATATTGCTAGTTTCCAGCAAGCTTAGAGCCCGCTATTTGGCTTACCATTGATAAGTTTCTTTGTCACTCTCGTTTACTTGCTTATTCTTTAGTGTGTGTGGGCTTTCCTTGCTATTCTTGTGTTTCTCCCTCCCCTGAAGCATGGGTGCATTGCTGTGTCCTGACACTGCTTACTTTTTCAGGCACTACTTTTTTCTTTTTTGTTTAAGTACTCCATGAGAGTGCATGTGTTGTCCAGCTGTCTCCCTTGTGTGTTTTACTTCCTCTCTCCTTACTGCTCTCTCTTTCCGTGTGGTTCTAACCTGCTCCCTCAGTGATGTCCACTGCCTGAATTGGTTTCTCATCCGTGTGATTCTCCCCCTTTCCAGCTTCACATTGCTCTTTCTCACCTGTTTGCTTTTCTCCCCTGCCTGTCACACTCCATGTTGCTCTCCCTCTCAAAAATGTGTCCCCCTGCACCCTCCCTGTTAATTCCCCTCCACATGCACACTCCATATTGCTTCTACACCCCCATGTTGCTTAAGAGCCCAGTTTCCCCTTCTGTTGCTTCTGCACCCTTGCACGTGTTTTTCCCCCTCACCCTCTTTGCCTCTTTGTGTGTGGCTAAAGTTAAACAAAACAAAAAACAAAAAACGCCTATGATGCGGCCACCCACATCTTTTTGCATGTGATCCTACAAGTTGAAGCTGGTGCTTCTTTTCTTTGTAGTTACCTATCTAAATTTGATCAATTACTAAAAATAAAATAAAACAGCCAACAACCAAAAGTGTTTCTTTTTAAAGCGGGCAGCATGATCGGAAGCAATAAGGGGTAGGTTGTGGAGAACAGCGAAGCAACATGTTATAAGATAGGAGTGTGAATGGTGGGGAACTCTGAAGCAACATGGGAGGGAACGCAAAAGCAACAGGGGGGTGGCCTAGAGGGAATGGGAAATCAACAGGGGAGGACAGGAGCAAATTAACATGTGGCTGGAGAAAAACAACATGAAGGGCGTGGTTAGGGGGAATCAATGGGGAGAAGGGCAATCGCAAGAGGGAGGGGCAAGGAAAAGCAGTTGGGCAACAGGGAGCAATACAGAGTGCAGGTGAAGAGACTTATATGAGGGAGACGGCTCGTATACACATACACACACACACACACACACACACACGAGTGCTTCCCACAAAATAAAAAAAGCAAGCAGTGGAAGCAGAAATGCCAGCCAGTCAAAGAGATTGTAAAGAGGCAATGCTCCATGGGAGAGACAAACACAAGATTGAAAAGCTGAGATACAAATGAGAAGCAAGCATATGAGAGTGACAAGCAAATCAAACAAATGATAAGCCATGGGCAGGCTCCAAGCCCCTCTGTATTGTTAGTAAGCCACAGAATGCCTCACAACCGACAGTGCATGCACGTTTTTTTTCTTTTTATTTGCTGACTTGAGTTGTATCGGCAAAGAAAAAATAAATTACCACATCATTTTATGATACGTGCGCCTGCCAAATGATGCAATAGCCTTTTTTCCTTATTTCGTCATAGTGCACAGCATTGGGTATACTGTACAGCTTGGCTAAAAGGTATTAGTAAAGCCAATAGGACCCAAAGGAGAGACCTATTGGTTTTGCTAATGTTTAGTTTAACGAGGGGCGTTAAAACAGTGTGTATTCGGGAGTTAAATTATCAGCATATACTGATTTTGCTGTTGCACTCCTGCTGTTCATAATTGGATGGAAAACCATTTGAACATGCGCTAAGTGCTCTTGGGATGAGCACGTGTACCAAGCAGAACATGGCAGAGCTTACTGGCAATACTAATGCACAATACCCTTTCCAAACCCTGTCATGCATTTGAAGTCTTGTGAAATTTAGCACAAGGGATGTACAAGCAAAATACGAGTAAGTCAAGTGAAGCCTTTGCACTTCTTATGAAGCATTGCCTGCATGAAGGAGGAAATTCTCACACTGATGATTAATGTTTCCGATGAAAGGCAAGTCTGGTCTGACATCAGACTTCTGTTGCACGAAGATCTGCACAAAGTACATTTTCCACAGTTTGTTTTCTCCAGTGCAGGTGTGCAGAATGATCACTAATATTGACCTTAGCGAATTTGAATAAGGATGCCTGAATGGTCTTCAAGGTCAAAAATGACACATGAGTACACACAATTGTAAATATAGAAAGACTTATGAAAGGGAAATACTACGACATTTGTAATCACCCAAATTTCAAACAAGCAACGAAAATTGCTCCACATTAACATGACCCCCAGAATAAGGTTCTCATTTGGGAAATTTTCCCTCTCCGCTTTGAGTTTTGCGATCCTAATGGGTTTCGGAGAATAAACAGTGGGTCGGCGCCAAGCGATGGATGTTCCAGCAGCTGGGTCCTGCTGCCGGCGGTCAGAGATTAAAGCCACAGGAGGTGGTGCTGCTGGAAGGCATTCAACATGGATAGACAAACTGCAGTCAATTATAGGGACGAGCCAGGACCATGGGGCAAAACAGCCAAAGCTAGCGATAAAGGCCCCATGAAGACACAGGACGAGGTAGGTCACATTGGAAACCGGCCAACACTAGCAAGAAAGGTGGTGTGGAGACATTGGACTCTTCTTTTAGAGGCTGTATCCTATCCAAAAGCAGCTGTCCCTTCAAGACACAATCATATTCCCACCATGCACTGGTTGTTCAGTACATTTAGAACAAGAATACCCTATATTGGGAAAGCTATATCGAGACCTAGAAGAATTCCTTCAGTGTTGCATTTCCTATATTGGATCCTCTAGAAACAAAAGATTGGTGTACATTCAACAAAATATAAACACAGATCAGATGTGTTGATGTACTTTTTAGGTCGAGCCTCGAGTAGCGCGCAAGCGCTGCTCTGCGAGACTTATAGTTAGGGAGTTTGAAAAGCTGACCAGACGCTCGTGCGTCATGGCCTTTTCCCTGCGGTTATGCGCGGCAGACATGTGTTTCCAATTATCGTGACCAGACGCGGGTGCGATAATTGGAAACACATGTCTGCCGCGCGCATGTCGCAGGCAAAGGCCATGACGCACGAGTGTCTGGTCAGCTCTGCAGGCTGCCGCGCTCGCTCGCCCCCGCTCCTCTCTTGTTCATTTTGGGGTGAAACGCTCGGTAGGCGGCTGCGGGAAGCAGGTGTATTTATCGCATTGATGGGCTTATTCACAGGCCCCTTGCGCCGCCGGTACGTCACTTTTCCCCATATTGAAAGTGACGCACCGAAGTCTGTACCCGACTTCGGGGCAAAATCTATCAGTAAATTGCGAAAATCGTCTGTTTTCATATGAAACGCACATGGCTTCGAACAGGAGCTCCGGCGTAGGGCCTCAAAGGGTCTACTATCACTGGAAATTCACCTCGATTTCAGAGTGAACCCCAATTGCACGCCTCCTATTAAAAAAAAAACAACGCACCCCTCGCCCACCTCCCCATGCGGATAAGGGCTGCAGTGAGTCCGTTGTCACGTGAATTGCACCTTCATTTGGGGTGAATCTTCCTTCACCGCATACCAGGCGAGGCGGGCAAGGGCAGTGAGTCTGTCACGTGAAATGCACCTTCATTTCGGGATACCCTCCCCCACCCCCAGTTAAAGGGAGGCGATGGAGGGGCCCCCCTTTCTACCGCGGGGGAGTCGGGAGAATGGGCAGTAATTCTTCACACCACCCCAGAACTCGTGGGCGAGTGAGAGCTCCGGCGGAGCCCTCGGGAGAGCGGCGTCGCCCAGTCTGGGCCGGGGGTGGCTCGTCGCGGGCTGCCCCCGCCGAGGCTCCAATGCCAGCCGAGCTGGCAAAGGGGAACAAATCGCGAACAAAAGCAGCACTGCCTTCAATGCGGCCGCGTCGTTAGGGCAACCCCCAACTATTCGTGGCACAATGAGCCGCACAGCAAAGAGTCC
The DNA here is from genome assembly GCA_963921515.1 of Calotriton arnoldi. Classification (NCBI taxonomy): domain Eukaryota; kingdom Metazoa; phylum Chordata; class Amphibia; order Caudata; family Salamandridae; genus Calotriton; species Calotriton arnoldi. The sequence continues at coordinate 605,739 of CAWUFW010001822.1, forward strand.
CCGTCCAGCGGTGACTCTCCTCTCTTCCTTCTGCCGACGCCCCCACCCCCTCTCCATGCCCTTCATTTGGGGGAAAGTTCATCTGCGATGTGTGTTTTTTTCGCCCTGTTAATTTTTAAACAATGGGGCCGCTCTTGTACCAAGTAAACAACTCCTTCAGACGAGTGGCGCTTCGGTTTCAAGTGGGGGAAAAGGCATCGGGCTTTAATGGGGTTTAGTGAAGTCAGCCCTCCGCCCCTATCACGCACCCAAAAATGGGACGCAGGCCCAAAAAAATGAGCTGCCCTGATGAAGTGAAAATAGACCGAACTAACGTGCCATGAAACGAAAGGTCAGCGCAAACGTGTCTTAATAGAGTGTCGCGAATCGGGTGCACCCTGTGAATGCAGCCGGCCTGTGCAGCGCCCATTGCCATGGCAATGCCAGCAACCTGTGAGGGCGCACCATGCGGGCACAGGCCGGCCTGCCAGGGACAGGGCTTTGAAGTCCTTTCAGGTCGCGCAGGGCGCTGTGAACTCTGTCGTGGATGGCCTGTGGGCGGAGTCTGTCGTGTTTATACACAAGGAAATGCTGGCTGTAGCTGTGTGGGGGGACTTTAAAGGTGAGGGAGTTCGTAGGAGCGAGTTGTGAGGTCACCTGTGTGTGCGTTATGTAACGGCTTTTTGTGAAGCGCACTTCTACCAATTGTATGGTTTCGTAGCGCTTTCTGAGACTTCCTGCGCCTTCTGTGAATAGTAAGGGTTCTGCAGGCCTAAATGCAGCCAAGATAAAATGGGACGATTGCTTCCAGGTTGGGTAGCAAAAAAAACAAGCATTGGCATAGCCAATAGGTCTCGCCTTTGGGACCTTATAAGTGTTTAGCCATGCAACAGTTGATGTTGTTGCACCAAGGATATTGTGCTGCATAACTAAATACTTATAAGGTCCCAAAAGCGAGACCTATTGGCTATGCCAATGCTTGTTTCTGTATGTAACAGGATCCCATAGCTTAAGCATTTTCACGTAAGGAAAGAAGAATCACTGGTCGAGAATATAGTAAATGTAATAAACCATATTAAGGCTATTTACTGACATCTCTCAGCAGACTTGCCACTGATATTAGGGATTCTGCAAATTGAACCCATGCCTTTGAGTAAACAATGAAAGGTTGTATTTGAAAGTAATTTAGACAGCCCATGTCTTTTCTCTTAAAGGGGTAGCACTCCTCATACAAACTATTTCAACAGTTCATGTAAGATAAGGCACATCCTAGGGGAGCTAAATCAAGACTCAGAGCTTCGGAGACAAGGACAAATCTTTGGTGGATCGGCAGTGGTCTAATGTTGTCATACGTACACATCAAATGTTACAGAAGCAGCAGTTTGAGAAGGTATTGTCCAGGAAGATGTTTACCCTGTACTAGCAAACCACCCCTCAAACTGTACAGCAACTAAACATCATTTCGAAGAGGGATGAATATTGTAATTACATGGGGCACTACTGCAGATAGCTTTTTATTAAAGCCAAAATAAGTGAGCTGTGGTCATGTCCAATAGTTAAATACCATTGAGTCCTTGCCACTATTTCTAAATGTCTAGCTGCCATATCTACACCCTAGTAAAATAAATGTGTTCATTCCTGCTGGAATTATAAGCCATGTAATTTTTAAGATGGAATGCGTGTTCCTCTGATGCAAGAAACAATTAACAAATTGTCTACAACTGCCAAATATATCAATTCATACCTGTAACTCAAAATATTGAAACTGAATTGCTCTTATGGGTGTGGACAATTTAGTGTTTTGTTGTTCTTTTTTGTAAAGTGGCCAACACCATCAGTGTCAACAGCACTGGTACTGAGGTGGAGCGCATATTCAAATTAGCAGCGGCGGTTGATGACATTATAAAATGGTGGGGCACACAGACAAGCTCACAAACACATACAGTCACAATCATAAACACACCCACACAAACATACACAATTAATCACACAGTGGGTCAGGAAGGCAAAATACATAAAAGTTTCACTTACCTTGCAGCACATCCTCACGCTCTCCAGTCATGGCTCTGACTCCTCCGAGGTGATGTAGGAAGGCAAACTGCACCTTATCCAACCCAGACGCTGCTCAGAGCAGCATCTGGATTGGCTGGAGCAGGCTGCCTCAGCGCTCCAAAAGGCACTGGAGTCCTGTGCCTGCTGTCCAAACCAGCTGTCTAAGACAGCTGGGTTGTAGCATTTGAATTGCGCGTGTCGGTTTGGCGTAGCATGGTAGCCAGCCAAACCTACATTCGCAATTCACACTGAAGGGCCACTCCTCATTACTGCTAATCACTTGGCAACAATGAGGCACTGGCCCCACCCCCACACTCCGTTCGGCAGAAAGCTGGAAAAGTAAAATGGTAAAAAATCATTTTTATTACCATTTGATTTTTCCAGCTTTCTAGCAGCATGTGGTGGGGGGAGAGGGGGGGTGACGCTCATCTACTCGTATGGAGGCACCGCCACTGCAAGTTAGGCAGAGAAAGAGGCAAAAAAGAATTAATACATGTTCAATGTTGTTGCTCGTGTTTTCATCCTAGGCCACAGAGGACTTTCCGATTACAGTTAGCTCTGCATCCAGCTCCGCCATATGTAAGCAGAAAGAATGAAAATTTTAAACTTGTGTGCAATCCTTTGGGAGTAATTTAGAGGTAGAAAGATGTGAGCCATCAACCAAAAAGTGCTAGGTTTGTTTGTCAACCTTGCTTTATCCCTGCTCCATTTAGAGATAAAGGAGATGCAGAAGTTCAACTGACAGAGTCTTAATTGGCTTTGCCAGTGAATATCCTTGACCTGACAGCTCATCCACTACTGGCATATCAGGTCACAGTGACTGGGGCTCCATGCTCTTTAGTGCAGGGCAACACCACTCATTTTCCCTGTTTAAGGCTGGCATTCGAGGCATGGCGGACCTGGGCACGGATAAGACACAATATTTTTCTTTGGGTGCACAGTGGCAGAGGTCAAGCCACAATCATCTTCTTGGTCACAACATTGGTTAAGCCGTGGTTCATGCCTTGAACTACAAATCCGAGTGTACACTGCCCACTGGCACCTAGGGCACTCAGATTTGTCTCCTCCGTCCTCCTTCTCTGGCAGACCCCACCAGCACAGGGTTCTTGTTATATGTGGATCTTTCTAGACAGTCACTCCTGCTGTGGGGTTGACTTGCCCTTTCTGTATCTCAGGAGGCAGGCTGGATGCTAGGCACTTAAGGTTAGATGAATACCTTCTTCCAGAAAGGATAGACTTAAATGTTGCCCTTCACCTCTGCGGAGTTGGCTGTGAGGCAGAAACCAGACCTGGGCACAAAACAGTCCTCTGAGTACTCTGTGGAGCACTCCCTTCCTTAGTCATAGGGAGCTTGAAACTAGTGCAACAGTGGGTCCCACTTTGATACAGTCAAAACAGATAGAACATGTCAGAAACGGTTTTTGGTGGTTCTCTTTTCAAGGCTGCTCTCCCGGCACAGTCTTTGTGTAGAGTTATGCTCCTTGCAGCAGGGTAGTCTTCAGCCTGGACCACCCACAACAGAGGCACAAAGAGTAGATGTGCGCTTTCTGCGCCTAAGAGCGATGGGCCGAAAAGCAAAAGGAAACTATCTTTTACTTTTTCTTCAGCACTGCATGCAAGTGCATGTGCTTTCTTTCTCTCTCCCTCATGTGCTGCTTTCCCTCCCGCATCCCTGCCCCCATGCTACTCCATCTCCTCTGTTGCTCCCCCGCCCCTCATGGCTCATGTTGTGCTTCTCAACATCCTGTAGGCTTCACCATGTGTTGTGCTAAGTATGTCTGTTGAAAAGGCATTTATAACTCTGTGGCAAGGCTCATTTATTTCCATGTAATAAAAGTAAATAATCTTATATATGTTAAGTTTGTTTATTCATGACTTTTAGTCCATATGGTTTGTGATATTTCGTTATTGCGAGCATTAGCTCGTAGAACACAATTTAAAGTGTTTTCTTCTAACATTTACTGTTCAAAGTATATACTGATAATAGGAAAAATACCGGCTTTAGGTGATTTTTTCATTATTTTTGTACCAGCAGATAAATTAAAACACCCTCATGCCAGTATAACATTGGCCAGGTAGCAACCCTAATGCTTTTCCAATCGCTCAGAAGACCTTATCTGCAGCAGTAATTCTGACAGTGGCGGCTCGCCGAGGGAGTGCTGCGGGGCGGTGGGGCGGGGGAGGGGCAGGGTGGGGGGGTAGTGGAATCCGACATACGACGGACGGGAGTAAGGTAAGTACAGTGCAGGGTGTCACCAGCAGAGAGACACAACTCTTAAGTACAGTTTATAAAACAGACACATTTTCCAGAAAATACAAATAAATAAACAGGGCACAACCAATATTTACATCTCTGAATGTAAAGGGAGCACGCACGTATGGAAGATATGGGAGGCTAGGGCCCTCATCACTGCAGGGGGACTATCATTTTCCTTTATGCCACTGACTCTGGGTACATCCTGGATGGAATTTATGGCTAGTCCCGTCCTGATTGCCATAAATAGTGAACCTCAGGACGCAGAAAGGAAGTTCAATTGTATCCATTTGAGTCACAGAGAATTCCACTGAGATTCTGCAGCTTTCACTTGGTTCCTTAGAAGCTTTTCACTCAGGAATGTTAGCACATGGATAGTAGAGGAACTGGCAATGTGGTTCACTAGGGGGATAGTTAACTTTTATCTGTGAATGTCGAGAAAAATCTAAAAAATCTAAACAACAAAGATGCTATAGTAAAAAAGCATGACAATTATCTTCCTTGCTATTTTAACAAACATTGTGAAAGCCAGTAGATCATGCCAACAAATGCAAATGATACATATGCATGCTAGTTTACATACATTAGGACCAGAGATTTTTGACTTGCCAGTGTTTGTTTCTTTTTATTATCTACATGAGTGCATACATTTTCTTCCTATGACCCCTCCCAGCCCTATGTGCTGCAATCCTGACCGCATGTTTTTAATTGTTTGTGGGTTTTTTCCCTTTTTGGAAGGCCCAACAGATGCAGTTTGCTACCGGACTACTCCTTTCCCTGTAGTCAGGGCCGGACTGGCCGTAGCAGGTGCTGGGCATTTTCCCAGTGGGCCGGAAGAGTGGAGGACGGTTTTGGAGCGGTCGGGGCCATTTTTAGGTCGAGCCTAGCATTGCAGCACATGCGCTGCTCGCTTTGCGAGGCATGCAGTATTCAGTATAGCGTGGAAGCTTCGTGGAAGCTCCGCCCACTCTCCGCCCATCTTTTTAATTGGCTTAGGTCCTAAATGCTGCCTTCCGATTGGTTTTAGGCTTGTTAGTCCCTCCCCATGACGGCCATGTCGTCATTTGTGTCCTTCCATGGCTACTGGCCCCTTTACTGCACAGACTACTTTCTTCCGGTCCCTTCCCCCCCCCCAGTCCATGACTTCTTGGGGCCCCCGCTCCCCTCCCGCGCACTAGGGGTCGTGCTCGTGCCTTCTCGCGCCTGCCCGCACTCCCCCGCCCGCACTCCCGTTTCCAATGCAATAGGTCTCGCGTAAATGCGAGTCCTATTGCATTGCAAATGCTTGTTTTCGAGCGGTCACTTCCCCACCTGCTCACCGGGGTCCCAGCAGCTGAGGAAAGCACGCGGCGGACGTTAACAGAATGCCAATGCGGCGCGGATCACCTGAGCGCGTGCGCAGCGGCGCCTACTCGGCAGAAAAAGATATAAACAGTTTGGACAGGCAATTGTCGTTACATGGTGGAGGCCAAGTAAACGCTTCGGACATGAATCTCATTGAACTCAAGAGGAAAAAAAAACACATAAGAGCAGAGGAGGAGAATGTCTAAATCAGCCCAACAAGCCGAGGCTGCCGCGGCGTCCCTTTGGAGCCCAGTGCGTGATGAGCAAGTGACAGCAATCATAAATCAGTATTTGCATTCTAACTGGGATGCGAGGTGCTTTGGTACGTCAGGTAGAACTGCCACACAATACATATTTATCGCGGTTTTGTTAAGTCATCGCTTTACAAAAGGGCAGCTGAAATAAATAGAAAATCAAGGCCTCGGGGAGCGGCGTCGCTTGTGCAAAAGAGCAAGGCACCGTCCCCTACCCTACCTATGTTTTTCGAACTTTGAACCATTCTCACAATCAGTTCAATCAGTGTCTGCAGATGTTCTTTCTTTGTGTGTGATAACCAGGCAATCAGTAGCGCAATCAACAGGTGAATGAATGGAGGCTGATAGAAAGATGGCGGCTTCTTGTTAAGCAGAGCTAAAACAATACCAGGCATCGTAGCAAGTAATGCCCAGTATATGTAACAAGTGTTAGAATGGGATGTACCACTACAATCTCCACGTAAAAAAAAATTTGACGCGTCTTAAAGATGTGCCCCATTTACGTCATGAGGCAAATATGATCCTTTTGGGACAAATGACTTCCCAGAGCCTAATAAAGAAACCTGACGTTTTTCAGTTCTTTGTCACCTTCGCTTCCCTTCCTGAACATTATGCGCCTGTTTACTTCTCAGACCTTTGGGCGCATATGTACAAATATCAAACTAGCAAGGTGGCACAATGTTTGTGAAGCACAAACCTACCTCACATTTTGCGATGCATTTGTGCTTTTGTGTTTTTTTTAGGTATAAAAAAAATAGGTGTATTACTGTAGTGTGCAGACTAAAAGAGTGCAAAGTATGCAAATAGCGGCGCATATTTTTTTTTCAGTTGCAAAGTTCAGCATTTTAGTTCGGCCTTGTTATTGGGAAGTAGCCAGTCCTTCAGAAGATCTGGTTGGTGAGTCTTCAGCTGGAGTCTCATGTATTGTTGTGGTGCGTTGTGTGTCTGATATCTCATTTAAAGAGGTGGTTATTCTGAATTTGCATCTATGCATGCCGGTACTTGAACTGTAATGGCTGTTCGGAGTGAATTCCACAAGACAAGAAAATAGGCTTTAGACTAACCCTGGGCGTAGTTTGTGTAGTAGCGCTACGCGTAGCTACGCGAAGTGCACTTCGCACTACGCGAGCTACGCGTAGCACTACGCGAACTGCGTAGTGCGGTAGGAAATGCTGTTCGCAATGATTGCACAGTGCCGGATGCTTGTCCGCACTGTGCAATCATTGCAAACGGCATCTTGCACAGTGCAAGCGGTCGTTTTCTGCCGCTCGAGTAGATTTGTACTCGAGCGGCAGTTTTCTCAACGCGGACTGGTAGTTTCTCATCGCGAGCAGTCGCGAGCATACGCGACCACTCGCAATGAGAAACCTGACCTCCCCGCGTTGAGAATCTCGTCGGGAGGTTTATTTTCCACGCTCGCGATCGGCAACTTGATGTTGCTGATCGCGAACGAGGAAAAAGTCTCGCCGGGATGTCATTTTGCTCGCTCGCCGTCGCCAACTTGACGTTGAGGACCGGGAGGAAGCAAAAAATGCCCGCTACGCTACGCGTTTTTGCACTGTGCTACGTGCAATTCGCGTAGCGTGTAGTTGCGCAAACTACGCAAACTACGCGAGCGTAGCATAGTTTTCCGCCCAGGCCTACTTTAGACGATGCTCATCTTCTATAGCAAGTTTTCTTGGCTCAAGGTGCTTCTAACAACATGCTTGTGGCTATACCCATGGGATGCATTTTGATGAAATTAAAATCAGTCTGTTGGCTAGTTTGTTTTCATTTTCACGTGCAATTTTCATAGGGTTTTTTTTTTAAATTTCAAATGAATGCAGCATGTTCTTGAGTGTTGCAGTATAGGGGGAAAGTTGGTGTCTCATAGCGGCTGTGATGCTTGCCTCTGAGCTTCCTACAGCTTGATGGCATAGAAGTCCTATTCCGGGCAGTGTTGTACTAGCCAACAGGGCAATCAGGCAGTGCCCGAGGGACTTTTTTTTTAGCAGCTGTGGGCTGGTTTTATGGCCAGGGGGCCCGGTTTTTAGGTTGAGTATTTGAGACCTCTTGTATATACTTTAGTATATACTTATTATTATATACTTATATGTGTATGTACTATGTGGGCTCTTGAGATCAGCCCTAGGACTTGTCTGCTTCCACTTAGGGACCTTTTTTTCTGTTCAACTGCCTCTATTTAACTGTCTTGATAGAAAATGACCAGCAGAAGTCAGTAAAATACCAGAATTGCTTTCTGCTGAGAGACTTTCTTTCTTTTATTTTTCTGGCAACTGCCTCTATTAAACTTTCTTGATAGAAAACGACCAGCAGAGGTCAGTAAAATACCAGAATCACTTTAGCATTCTCTAGATTCCAGTCCATAGAAATTGTCTTCCACGAGCACCAGTAGACAATAATATTTTTTTCAAATCTTGTATTTTCAGCAATATGACCACTGAAGGCACTGATTTTATATTAAAAACAGAGCTTTGGACTATACCATTTCCCGCTGAAAGGCAATATTTCTCATGTATTCCCATACCTGGCGACCATGCAGTTTGGTGCTTACTTTCCCTCCATGTTAAAGAACAGTCGATGTTTCCCTACCCAGGCTAATGTGCTGCATAGCTAAATACATATAAGGTCCCAAAGGCGAGACCGATTGCATTGCAAATGCTTGTTTTGTTACTGGGGGCTGGTTTTGCAACAGTGCTGCAATATTGGCCCCCTGTTACAAAAGAAGCAGCAGTGTTTCCCCCCAGCAACCCCCAACCCTCCTCTGGGGCTGGTCCGACTTAATTGCCAGGGCTGGTTTGCCTTCTCAGTCCGGCCGTGCCTGTAGTATGCTTTCCCACACTTTTTATCTTTTAATTCACTGCTCCAAGAGGAGCGTCCACCATTCTGGAACACTAAATCAAAACAAAAAACAAAATGATCTCCGCAGCGTCTTGATAGATACATGCACCTTCGTGGTGATGTGTGTGTGGGCATTCGTCATCACTTTGAGGCCGGCAATTTTGCTATTTTTTTTTGTCCATGCTGAACTGCATAACTGGTAAATATTGGCAGAGCCAAAAAGTCAGCTAGTGGCTTTGGCAATACTTATTAAATGTGCTGTTGCACATGCTTCTTGACTTGGCTTCAGGTATTGTCAGTCATGTCTTGGATCAGCTCGCATGAGCGTTTACGTCTCGCCATTTATCTATTGACTGTTATGGCCTTCTCCTTCCTCTTACACTGAAATGTTTGAGGGACTATTTTATATTTGAAATCAGTTGGTGAGTGAACTGGTAACACCGGGGAATGCATGCCGGCAAAAGCATCTAAAAAATGTATGCCCCCGAAATAAGGTTTGCTTTCTTTTCTTTAAGCATCCATTTTTCAGATGCCTATGTCAGTGCTCTGGCCCCAGTGCTGCTAGGTCACTCTCCGAATGTTTATAGATATGGTTGCCATATTCTGCATACTCATAATATTATTTAGTCCTTCCAAGATGATCATTGTGATTATAATCAGCCCGTGAAGGTCCCTGAAGCCCAGAGAAGCAAGCACTGATAACAAAATCACTTTTTAGAGGTTTTTGTGTTAACGTTAGTAGCGCTGATTTACTGTTTGTGCAGCGTGTGCATGCCCAGTCCATATTTCATACAAATGTTAAACCTATTGGCTTTTCCAATGATTGTTCTATTTGTATTTCTCTTTTACTATCTGAATCCTCTTCCCATTGATTCTGTCCCTTTCTTTGACTTTCTACCTCATTCTATTTATTCTTCTTTCTTTCCATTTATCTCTTTTTTACTGTCTTTCTGTATTCCTCTTTATGCTTGTCTTTTTAGGTCTGGTATTAGCAAAGACCTATGATTTTACAAAAATGACATACATAATATACTTACTTGTTAGAGCTTTCAGCTAGCTCTTTTTATTCATTGGTTTGTTGTGGTGCCATTCACATTTGTCTTCCACCCACTACAGCATACAGCATGGGGCAATGGGTCAGCCCACTTTAATTATTGGCTAAGTTCATTGTGAGTGACAGCATTGTTTACTTTCACAAAGAGCACACCCACAAAAGACAATTCCCTTATTTACTAGGGATTTAAAATATTTTTGCTTTTAATTAATGTTTATTTTTTATCTTGATGAAAACCCAGCAGCTCCTCAAAAAAGAATTAGAAAAACCATGCAAAAAAACAAAACAAGCATTAATAAAAATAAAAGCTGACAACCAAAACCAAACCTATTGGCTTTGACAATGCTTGTTCTATCTTGCTTTGACTCGCTATTAGTGTCTGGTTCTTCTCCCTTTATCACTTCCTGTCTCTCCCTCATTCTTTCTTTCTGTTTCCCCTATACCACCAGTTCTTTTTTCTGCACACACCATGTACTTCAAGTCTTTCCATATCGGCACTGAATGCCTCCCCCTTTTCTTGCCACTGTTTTTTCAACTCATCGCTCTCGCCATCCAACTACACTTGCTCTGTCTTCCTCCCACTTGCCTGTTTACTGTACGTGTCACATTGCTAGGAAGCAAGACATATTTCATTTTAGAATGCAAAGGGATGATGGCTGGGCGGAAACTTGGAAGAAATCTACCACTTGACCCCAATCCATTACTATATCAAAACAAATGGATCCCAGCCCAAGTCCCCTCATCCACACTGAAGCAACAGAAAATGCCTGCTATAAATTGACCCAAAGTGGAGTTTATTGATAGAAACAAAATGTGCAGTTTCTCTTTGTTCATAACCGATTAATTTTTTCACAATTCGAAAGCTTATTTACTGACAAATAATGTCATCCCTTTCCTAAAACTTTGTTACAGCATAGCCTTTTTATTGCACTTGTAAACTGCATAAAAGTGTTGTCTACTAGAAGAGGCGATGCTTCTGAATCTGCCCTTACCACCCATAGCAAATGGAAACCATGGAATACTCTTATTTATTAACCCTGGGCGTAGTGGGCGTAGCGGGGCTACGCGGAGTTCCACGGAGTTGCAAACAAACTCCGTGGAGCTCCACTACGCCACCCGTCTCCACCCCCCCATTAACAAATAAGTAAACATTCATTAAAAATAAATTTAAAACCACTTACCTCTGTACTGCGGCGTCCCCGGGCTGCCCTCCTCCTCTTCCTCGCCGTATCGGTAATCCTTGTGAAAACTGCGCATGCGCACGCTCCCGCACATGCGCATTTCTTGTGAGAAATGCGCATGCGCGCGCACATGCGCAGTTTTCACAAGGATTACCGATAGAGCGAGGAAGAGGAGGAGGGCAGACCAGGGATGCCGCAGTACAGAGGTAAGTGGTTTTAAATTTATTTTTAATTAATGTTTACTTACTTGTTAATAGTGGGGGTGGAGGCGGGGGCTGGCCAACTACCCTCCGCTGCAGAGTGTGCGGAGATTTGCCTTCTCCGTGTTCTCCGCACACTCCGCGGGCAGAGCGGAGGTCTCCGCCCGGGGTTATTATTTATGTGGCAGAGGTGTCTATTCCACCACATCTAGATTTTCTGAAGTGATTAATACAAGAAAGAGATAGAACCAGAGACAAAAACAAAGAGGGAGAGAGAAGTGAGAGAAAGAGCAAGTGGGAAAAACATTTACATCCCTGCATCTCAGGGTGGGGATAAGGTATGCAAAGGACAAGAAAATACATACAAAGGGAAACAGCACAACTGTACGAGCAAGGTTTGGTGGTGTGTTGACTGAAAGCTAATTTTTTATGTTTTAAGTCCTCATTTCAAATGACCCAATAACTTCTGATATGAGTGTTAACTGCATCCGCTGGATACATTTCTTCTGGTCATATCTGAGTTTATCAGTGGAAAAATGCCCTGTAAATATTGAGACATGCCTATTATTTAGTGGTAAGTGCCAACTATGATTGTGATAGACTAGAAGAATTTAGCTTAAATAAATGCCATAATTTACACTAGACATTAACACGAAAATGCTTAGTAGAAGGAAACGTAGGAAAATATGCCTTTTCTTAAATGTGTAAAATTAATTTGTAGCATAATTTTTGCAGTAAGCACTCATTCCTACTGTAATCACACTACTAGACAGACTAGGCCTCTTCCATTTTCTACCTTTCAGTTAATTTTCTTCTTTAACAAATAAATGCTTTTAGGAAATGCTGAACTATGCAATATGATTTGATAAATGATTCACACTTGACTCGTTGTCACGTTTCATCTCTGTAGAATGTGCTGACTTTAAAAAAGTATTTCTTCTTTTCCTAAGTTACATGTTCTCATCGCATTAGTTAGTTTTCTAGCTGCCACATATTCACAATGCTGATTAGTGTATTAAAACAATAATGCTTGCATGAAGATGTGAATCTCATGACTTAATATTGCAGGTTACAACTAGAATGTTTCTGCCTTTAGAATAGTTAATTGTTACACAGTGGAATACTAAATAGCTAATAGTTTAGACTGCAGAGTTCTTGTGGAAACACAGGGGGAAGCTAACGCACGTGAATATTTAGCAACTAAGTTGACACTTGTAGATAGCACCTTGCAGACTTCATACGTCTACCAGGGGAAAGAAGGAAGAAGCAACAGACTATTGAACGATCCTTCCTCATTGGCTCAAGATGACCAAACACCAGCATGGATTGTTACATATGTTTTTGTGTTTTATAATATATGTGTTCCTAGTTACATTTAAGGCAGTAAATCCAGCCCGGTCGATGCAATTAGGCAACCATCCCTTTCGCCGTTAGCACTTTTTACCCTATTCACCATGAGCTACTGCTGAAGGTGATCTCTGTCGCCTGATACTCTGTGGGTGTCTATTTTCTTTAACCATTATGGCTACAGCTGTGACTATTTTCTAAGCTTAACTTTTGAACAGTTGTTACTATGACTGTTTGCTAATGCTGATTTGAGAGGAGACTCAGACGAGTTTCTGGAACTACTCTTCATGAGGAGTTTGGCTTCAATTTGATTCTATTTCAATGCTCTTTTAAATCTTGCTCTTTTCCAAAAAGATTCTTCATGGGTTCTGATAGGTTAGAGAATTTCTTTTATAGAACATGCTGTAAATTACTTGATTGATTCAAACTATGACCTTTCTTGATATTGACAGATGTATCTGATTTACTAATATGAATAAAAAGACAAAACAAATTCTAAACTCTTATCAATGAATAAAGGTTTTTGAACTGATCGAAAACTCACATCATTGAGTGAACTAAGATAATTAATTGAGGATATCTATTGAGATATTTTTTATTGATGCTCCATTCTAAAACGGTTGGCAAAGATCCATTGCAGAGAAGAAGATTTTGGTGCGGAGTTGGAGACCCCTATTGTAAGTTACGGGTTGAACTGAAATTTATTAAAGAAAAACGTTTCACACCAGCAATTATTATGCCTCATTTTGGGGCAAAACTTGTGATGAGCGATAATTATCGCACACAATAAATTCCATTCAATATGCTGTTGCTTTTTATTGTGTACAAAAATTATCTCATGTAAAACTGGGCCACTCATAGAGAGGGCTTTAGTAGTGAGTGTGAAGCATGGTAAGTTAGTTCATTAGTTCTGAGGAACTTTTAGCTTTTCACAGAGGTACAGAGTCAGGCAAATAAATTGCACAATAGTTGTGCTGATACAACTATATATTTTGATGCTTCTTTATATTCACTTGTATTGCTAAATTTCACGTCATAATGTATGTGCATCATTGTATGGTACTCATTTCCTAATGCTATGGATAAAAGGATTAACAATACTGTTTATTTTAAAGTTATTTCTTTCTTTTTAAATTATTTTTTAAATAAAAAGGGACCCTTTGACACACATCCTTTAAAAAACTGGGCGGGGAAGGTACCTATAATTCCTTTGCTAATTTTTCTAGATCCAAGGGGTGCAACCTTTTGTTTTCAAATATCTGCAAAGAACTCCTGGGATGTTTTTGAATCCCTAAAATATTGCTACATTGTAGGATGTATTCAAATTTGCATGGCATTTCCATGACCACTACTCTGACAATTCTCTAACCTTGCCTACTTTTGTCCACGCAGTCAGATTTTATATAACATATGCATGTGCTGCATTCAGGAAACATGCGCTTTTTTGTGTGCATCACATCTATACACACGCTCATACTTCATAGACGAGAAAAAGTCTGTTGAATTTGTACAAACCTCATCACACTTAAACTGAGCTTTTGATGTACTGTAGTATCAGATGCCTCTGCATTGTACCAAACATTTCCAAATTTGGGGATAGTTGATCTAGCACTGTAGTGTTTATTCTGTGTAGTGAAATTGTCTCATTTTGAAGGTGTCAAAGCAGAGGCTGGCATGTAGATTTGATACAGGCATGTCAGGATACAAATAATCTAATATTTCTTTTGGCACTGCTTTACATTAGAGAACTGCTGTGAGTCGGAGTCCAAGTCCAGTTAAGTGCACTCATCTTGTTGGACCTTTAAGCAACATTTGACACCATTGACCATAACAGGCAAATCGAAAACAGCCAATTATCTGCTGCATTCAAGTGGACCACTCTAGCCTGGTTATCCTTCTTTCTGAATCATTATTCAAAGGACATGGTCATTTGCTCGCAAAAATACCAATTTTGCCTGTGGCATTCCTCACAGATTGCTCCTCCTCCCTGATTCTATTAAACTCCTATATGTCTCCTTTGATGAGAATGTGGATGTTCACAACACCACAAAGCACTTATATTCTGGTAACATTCAAACCGACTGAAAAATGGAAGAGATGCCAATAACAAGTGGTTAATTGCCTAAAGGGAGTCCAGATATGGGTGCAGCTGAATTGGCTCAACTGTAACAACCTGACGTTTGAGGTCTTCCTTATGGGACCCATGACTAATCACTCATTCTTTTCATAAGGCTTAAATCTTAGGACCTCCACCAGTGCGAACAAAGAACTTTTTAAACTTGGGTGTCACTTTAAACAATGACTGCTCCTTCTCTCCACAAATAAGCTACTATAAAAACTCTTTCATTTGCACCAGCTATGATTAATTTTACCTCCACTATGCCTTTCCCAAAGATTCACCTCAACAGTTTCAGTTGTTGTTTCCAGGCCCAGTTGTTGCAGTCCATTCTACATTAACCTCCTGCAATAAGAGATTTCTAAGGTTCAAAGAGTACAAAACCACTCAGCTAACTTATCTTCAGTCTCAATGATGGCTGCAGCCGGCCCTGCATGCTGTGTATGCCAGAAGGCCATGCACGTTGGTATCAGAAACATGGAGCTGAAGCATGGCCTGGCCTGTGGCCAGGCTCTGTGGTCGAAGTCTGCTGCATGTGGGTGAGGGCTGCGCACAGCAGTCTTCGAGCTATGGGGGTTGATGTGTTGAGCCTGGTCAGGCCAGGTTCTGCATCCATAGTGTGCCATGAAAAGCTGAAAACTGTGGGCAGCAGACTGGGAGGCACGGGGTTTATGCAGGTAGTGGCGGCAGACACAGAAAAAGAGTGGTGGGGTGGGTGGAGGTGGTGCGTGGTGGGGGCTTTAATAATAAAAAAATATTAAAAGACTTACCTCGTACTGCCGGCAGCCTCGCGCTACTCTGCTTCAGGTCCCTGGTCCCGGCAGTCCCTGGGACAGCATCACAGACTCTCCATCCAATCCCTGTGCTGCTCTCAAGCATGAAACCCACTGCATGCAGCTCTGCACCTTGAGCCTACTGTGCAAGGCTGAAGGTGCACCATTAAAAATGCTTGAGTAGGCAATGGCAAACATTGACTTCATGACATCAGCAGCGATATTTGTTAAACTGCTTTGCATGGTTGTATCAATCTTGTGTGCTGGTGCAAATGTGGGCTGAAGGATAAATATCTAGCCTTGGAAGACAGAGACCTGTATTCTAACATCTGCTTCAACATTTGATTAAAAATGTAGTGCTTCTGATAAAAACACTGGGCCTGAAATTGTAAGTTGTAATATGTGTAAATGTAAATATATAAAAATAATCTCAACTGTGCAGTGTTCTGTCTAATTCTCTTCCACCTCACCAACACTTGCTGCTTACCATACACTCTTCTCAGCAAGACTCCCCCCACACATACATATACAGACAGACTATTGTTCAGTGTCCATCTTCTATGACTGAGTTGTTACTGCTGCAGGAAACATCTACTCTCTAAAGTGAACCACTGATGTTTCAAGCTAAATCAGTACTGTATGAAATACATTTTGTTTACGATTCACAATACATAGTGCAATTCACAAACTTGCATCACAATGCTATGCGGCAATTGGCACATAGCCTTTATATTTATCAGTCTCAACTGAGCTGGCAATCATTTTGTGGCAGAAAAGCACCCAATCGTTACTACAAGCTCAGATCTGTTATAGATTAAGTAAGTTATTGTCTATGTTAGTCCATATTATGTTCAGTGGCATGCAGGCGTTTTCTCCATTGGAAACCCTTGAAGCGATGTCCCATCCACTACAGGGCCATCAGGTCACAGTGTGAGTATTGCCACCATAATAGGGTGGGACTATCGCCTCCGATTGTCACTGCCAGAGTCTGACATACCTTGCTTAGCATGTCAGACTCTGGAAAGGAAAATCAGTGTCAATGGTCCCTCCTTAAATAAGATGGCGGTACTAGCACTGCATTCCAAATGAGGGTTGTCAGCAATCGGTGTGGACAGAAATAGGTCAACAGCACTTTTTAGAGACAGCAAATTATGCAGAATTCCTCATGCAGTATAAAATGGGGACAATACACAGTTACTACACTTTTTTGTGCAGGACAAAGCACCACTGTACACACTTTAGGTAAAACAGCCACATGTGCTGGACAGTTCACGACTTTGGTGAAAGCTTGTCGAAGCAGGCACATTGTTGTCATTCCCAGTAGGGAGGTCAGGTATGGAGGGCGGCAGATATATCCTACATGAACCAGTAAAATGATGCAGGCCATTATGCAAAGCACAGCTGCTTTGTGCTTTGTGGTATCTTCATTTCTATGCCATGCATTCTCCCCTTAGTGTAATATTCCCTGCTGCTCAGCCAGAGTGACTGTGGTGTAATTAGAATGCTGATGTGTGCCTGGTGGAGTGATTGTCAGTTCGAGTGCATGGGCTGAGCAGCAAAGATGCTTCTCCCAGTGGGGCTTCCTTACAACCATCTTTGCCTGTAACCTGAGACTCCTAACTTGAGAATATACCTTATCCTGTTTTACCTATACCACTGGCTATCCTGCATCTTTATTTACCACATGCTTGTCCTTTGTATAACCTGAACATTTCAGTTTCCGAATGCTCTCATTCTGGGACCCGTAATAAGCCCTAAAAACTCACACTAGCTTGACAGAAGGAGTTCATGTGTTAGCCACTGCCTTTGGCACGACATGAGTACATACTCACTTGCTGTGTACATCTACGACAAGAAATGTCATAAAGTCCAGAGAGTCACTATCAATACAATGCAGCACCGAGTATAGCATGATCTCTAAAAATCCTCTAAGAAGGAAATAAACTTGTGAGGGAAGGCAGCTGGTGGAGACTTGGGAACACTTAAGGGCCATATGGTTTGCAGATGTGGAGAGGGCTGACTGCACTAGGAGAAAATGTGCTTTGGCATTTAATGATCAGGACTGCAAATACCAGAGTTCTGTTTCCAGGACTAAATGAATGTTCTTAAAAATAGTGACCTATTTCTGAAGTTCCACAATAACAGATTTATTATTTCATTGTTATCATTAGATCTTCCACTCTGGCTTGCTGTCCTGGATGGAAGCAACAAGGAGAGGAGTGTTTGATTGGTGAGTATTATGTTTAATATATAGTTAAGTAACTTGGTTGATTTCATGAAAGCTTGCATGGATATCGCACATTAATTCTGTGCATGAGATAGGTTAGCCAAAGTGTATCCTTTCATTCATATGAAGACTATGGACCTTGTTAAAACAGGAGCAGTAGCTTCTGACCCATTAAAAAAGGGCCTCAGGCATAGGCAGGAAATCCTGCCCGTGTAAAATTCTGTGCAAGGTGGAGCGTTTGCACATTAGCACTAGTGGGTGGGTGGAGGCTAATTTTGATGGTGGCCTGTCCTAGCAATTTACTTCCAGCTCCCTGTTACCACCAGAATTATGTATCAATTGGACATTCCGTATCCAGCAGTGATAGGGTCTATACTGCTATACTTGAAAGTAGCCTTTTTCTGGTCTTACCTTTGGTCATTTAAATGGGTGGCAATGGTGGGTCTCAGCAAGACGTATTGGAATTCCAAGAAGACAAATTTGACCATTGGGGAAAGGGGCCACAAAGGTCCCTCCCTGAGGTTGTGCCAGGGGGAACTACACAACCACCTCTACCAAGGAAACATTTCGAGTCCATGGGCTTGTGACGTGTGATGCATAAATGGCCAGGAAGCAATGGAAATTATAAATTTGGAAAGCTTCTCCCATTACCCAAGCATTAGCACCACAGTGCTAGAAATATACACAACCCGATGAGGTGTGTGATATTTCATTTTCTTTTTTCTTACACCAGCCTTCGAAAAACTGAACTACTCACCAAATGAGGGCAAGTACAATTGTTTGACTAGCAAGTAACGTTTTCACTTAATTTTCAAATATCTCAATATTTAGGGAATATTTGAAATCAGTGCAAATTACTCCAGTTCTATCGGACATATCTGTTATATATAATTCTTCATCTAGCAATGTGCCCAAAGTATCTGTTATTTTACTCACAGTCATGTCTCTGTAAGCTGTGATTATCAACGCAAAGTTCCACTCTTCTTGCTCCTCCTGTAATAGTATAAAAGTACCCCGGTATGATTAACAAGTATGGAAACATCTGAGAAATGTTATAAATGTTTAGGAAAATAGCAGTTTATATGGGCAGCTTTTTTATTGAGCCACAAAAGTCCATGCTTTTTATGCCTAATTTTTTGCGTGATAGGCAACTGACTCCTGACGTATCTTTAACATTTATTAATTAATGAATGCATTTATGTATTCATTAGTTTACCACCATTTAATGTAAAGCAAGTGCCAGGAGTCTAGCTTCTACCCGCAACATGGCTTAATCAGTTTTTGTACTTCCACCCAAGTATTAATCCAACATAAGAAGACTGGAGCACAGTTTATTTTATGACTGCAGTCATGAATCTTGAAGCATCAGGTGAAAATAATTGTCAACTTTAACGTGAGCAAGATAGCTCGTACGATATAATTTGACATAAGACACATAAGACTTATGTTGGATGTCATTGACACATTGCAAATAGTGTCTTGTGCAGCTTGATATAACTGTCTTTCGCAATATCATTGCCCAATGATGACCAGCATTTGCATTATGATGTTCATTATTTTCACAGTAGTATATTTGGGAATTCGAAACACAGACACCAAATAACCACCCCTGAATAAGCCCAATCACAACCCTCCCAAAAAATAAAGGCACTGTGATGTGAACAACCCCGAGTAGAGCTGAAAGATGTAGGCCACCGGCCAGCCACCCTTCATTTCAAGATAGCTCAGAATCCGCAATAAAGTCAATCCGGATCAATTTAAAATCAACAACGGGCACCACAGCACGCCACCTTTGTGTTACTGCATTTCTGAATTACACCCTGTATGCCTATTAAAATAAAGGCACTGGTGGGTGGGAACTTGCCCATCTGTATAAGCAAGGGGTGAAGAGCAGAGACAAAGATGACTATATAGGGATTGTGTGGGTTTGTATGCCTCCAGCATGCTCTGCCTAAGACCTTCCTCTGGTGTACCTCAAGTCCAAACACCTCCTTGCTCTGCTACTCCCTCAACTTAACATTGGGAATATACAAGAGAAGCCAAAGTGAGGGGCGAGTGTCCTACCCAAGTGGGGAAACTCACAGTGACGTCCCACACAAATGACAGGAGAGAAAAGTGCATCCTTGTGCTCCTCCCTTTGGTGCTGACTATGGCCCTTCCCTTCCCCCCACACTCATTAAGTGCAGACTGCATTCTCAATCTTCATCAAAAAGTCAATCGTATTCACCCATGCCCATAAATGTTTTTATCGGAACTATAATGGTTTCCTCAGCAATCCCTCCTCGTGTCTACTTCATTACCTTACTTGCACATCTTCCAGTTAACATTCACAACACACCAATGTGTCTAATTAAGCCATGAGATCCTGTCAGTAAAGTAGGTCCTGTTTCAACAACTAAAGAATTAGGCATATAATGATCTACCAAAATAAAGGACTTGTATGTGTACTTATTAACCATGCCATTTGGAAGGTTTTGATTTACCTTGGTAGAACTAAATCTAGGTTGCTTCTAATTTACAATAATAGATATTTATTTGTAAAATCATGAAATCCTCAGACTACATCTTTATCAAACATGTTTATCTTCTTTTGCACATCCGTTTAGCATTATGCGAGGGTAACTTTACATGCAAAGAAAATGAAGTCTGTGTAAGACCCAACGAGTGCCGCTGCCGCCATGGATACTTTGGAGCCAACTGCGAGACCAGTAAGTCATTAAAACAAGGAATTTATTTTCTTCAATATTTCACCCGCTTTTCACACTTTCTGCTTTTATCTCTCTGCAGATTTCTCCCTGCTATTTTGCCCCAACTTGTGCTACCTTTTGCAATTATGAGCCTAACTTTGCTTTTCTCATGTTCAACCCACAAGCATCCACAGGACAGGGTTTATCCGATATTATTAATTGCAAACTCTAATCCCATTTCACTGGAGTATTTTATCAAGTAAAATTTGACTGATGGGTTTCCTGTTGTATCGTGAACAGAAATAGACACCATTTTACTGATGCACAAGTTAGACCCACAGTACAGCTAAGGTCATCCCTTGGCTGATTTCAGACCTTCTATCTGATTTTTTTATTTTTTTGCAAAGCGCAGCGATATCTCCGCTAGGTTACTCTTTCTTCCTCTAACTGCTCTCAGACCCTAGTCCATCCCCAACCTCTCATCTTAAAAACTCTTTTTCAAATGCATTTTCTAAAATAGGACCAAGGATCTCTTCCAACCATTGAGAGTTCAAAAGACTTGTGACAAGAAGCTAATCTTTAGCCTTCCGTGCTTTCTTTTCTTTGATTAGCAAACCCATGCAAAGGCTTACAGAAAAACACAACAGCAGAAAAGAGCTACAGTTAAATACATCTCAGAATTGATGGGATTTTTATAATTCTGGCGCATCAATACATGTGGTTCTATTGCTCACAATTTATTAGTTTGACTTACTAGCGTTGGCATCTGAACCTCAGACTGGATTTTCAGACTGCATAAGTGGAGGATTTATTGAACAGGCCTTAGGGAAAAACTACACAAGTCAATTCACAGAGGAGCTTGTGCATGGGTTAGAAGCTCAATAATATGACCAGAATTGCAAATGCATTCTCATGACGGATTGGAAGTCAACATCATTGAAGCAGTCTCTTTGATAGAAGCAACTATATCTCACAACTTCCTTTTTGCTATCTGTGCATATTGCCACCTCTGGATCTTCACTTCTTGATTGTTTATTTGTGCTGGCAGAGTAGTTACACTAGTTTGGATGCTACCTTTGGATGCGTGTTAATTCTTCAATAGTTAAAATTGTAGTGAAGATTGGGTGACCCACAGAGCTTTTCATGTTATGTTCATTTCAATCTTGTCTGTCATTTCTTTTTCGCTTCTACATTCTCTGTCTTTTTTTCAAAATTGTTTCTTTTCCTCTCTGTTGTAATGGAGTTCTTGCATTGTGCCGTGCTTTGCTGTTTCCAGCTCCAGAGTTCTACTTCTCTGGAATGTCACGGGCGTGTGGTTCCACCAGTGGCAGTTGGTCTGTGGCTGGCGATGGTGGGATCACGCTTCGTGCAGCTGTCGTTAAACTGGTGAATAAAGTATTCTCGTCTGTTGCTCAGTGTCCGGTGTCATTACTACATTTCTTGGCGACGATCGCTAGCCACATGTAGTGACACCCGGGCTGCACGAAGGCGCGTGAATTCACGGAGCGAGGTTGCCGCGACGATCTGGAGTGAGCCAGTCTTTCATATTCGGCTGACCGGGACACTTTAATTAGAGCCGGTAACGCTGTCTCACTTGAGGAGAGAGTGAAGCGGTATCACGTCGCAAGCAGGGAGCTTCTCTGGGGAGCGGAGTCTGTTCGCGCTCTGTCTGACGCGCAAAGGTGAGGTGAGGAGCTGAGGGAGTTATTGCACAGACTGTTCTACACGCACAAGCTCAACAGCCCTCATCGTAGGCAGACTTGTGTCTTTTGCCGAGTTCCGTTTTGTAATTGTGGGTCTCTTGTACTGGCATGAGGAAAGTGTAACCCATGAGCCTGGTTTACCTGTGTCCCTTTCCGGGGGTCAGCAGCTGAAGAGTCGAATCTCCTGTGGCACCTCGCAGCAGTTCTTCTCAGTATTTGACTGTGGCTCCTCCTAAAGTGGTGTCTGTCACGTGACTTGTTAGAGGAAAGGCACTTGTTTTGTGAGCGTGCCTCCTGCTGGTCACTGTCATAATTGCACGTTTTGAGAAGGAAGTGACTGTGCAGAGCAAAAGCACTTGTGTTTGTGGAAAGCCCCCTGTTGGTCAACTTCAAAATTGCACAACATTTCATCCTTCTTGGAAATATTTTGGTGCAATTTAAAAAGCTCTCATCCCATTTTATTCTTGATCTAAACATATTTTGCAGGTTGTGCATTCCTCTTTGAGCCAAGTTCCGACATGGCAGTCTCATCTATTGTTATTGCACCTCCTTTTCTTGCTCAGCCTGGGCAACCGTCTATGCAGTGGGAGGAGTGGATTGACATATTTGAGAACTACATTGTTGCGCTGGATGGTATTGAGTTTTCACCTGAAAGGAAAAAGGATTTACTTCTAGGTACCATTGGGAAAGAAGTGCATCGTATTTTTAAGTACCCACCTCTGATGTTAGGAAATGACAAAGAGCCAGTGGAGGATGTGTTTATGGAAGCCAAGCAACGTCTAGAGAAGAGGTTTGCTAAAGAGGAGAACATTGTCTTGTCTCGAATACAAGTTCTATACTAGACCGCAAAGGGCTGGCAAATCTATGGATGAGTTTGTTTCTTGCTTACGGGAGTTGTCCATTAAGTGTAAATTTGGTCAAAAGGCAGATGAACTCATTCGGGATCAGCTGATCATACAATGCCATAGTAAGAAATCTCAGGAACGCCTTTGGGCTGCGAAGAACCCCACTTTGAAGGATGCCATCTCTATTGCCAAAGTGGTGGAAGAGTCCGAGCGGTGCATGTTGGTGATGAGCAAAAAGGAACATGCTGAGGAAGATGTGGCAGCAATTGGGAGGAAGGGCGAAAGCACAAAGAGCTCAGTGGACAAACCAAATCCAAAGTTTCAGAGGGCTGCAAAGTCCAAGGGTTGTTTTAGGTGTGGCAGTACCTTCCATGCAAGTGATTCAAAGTTGTGCTTTGCATCCAAACAAGGCTGCAGGAAGTGTGGCTGCAGGGGTCACTACGCCTGAATATGCAAAGATTCAGGTAGGTCCAGAGTTGCCGTCGCAGAGGAATTGAGTCTGGATGGGGACAGTGAAGATCAGGTGTTGATGGTTCTTCCTGGCAGTGGCGATATGGAGAGAAGGCGTCGTCCCAAGGCATCCTTTGCGATTTTGGGGAAACAAGTGGAACTGATGGTGGACTGTGGTTCTTTGTACACCATTGTGCCAAAGTGGATGTGGAAAAAGGAGTGGCCACAGGTTTCACTCTTGACGAGGGACATTGATCCAAGGGGGTACCAGGGCGAGAGAATTGACGTATTAGGTTATTTTTCTACTCCCATTGTTTTTAAGTCCAGACAGGTGGTGGGTAAAGTCTACGTTGCAGAGGATGGTCCTCCTAGCCTGGGTTGGGGCCACCAATTCGACCTTCACATTGTCATCGATCCTCATGCAGATGGTCATGTGTTGTGCTTGGCTGACGTCTCCACTGATCAAGTTTTGAGTGAGATGGAAGATGGTTTTGGATGCGTTCTTGGCAAGTTGAAGGGGTATACGCATAAGATTATCTTAAAAGAGGGTACCATCCCTGTCAAGCATAAATTGAGGAGGGTCCCTGTTATTGTGAGAGATGAAGTCAAGAAAATGTTGGACGATATGCTTAAAGATGGGGTCATCGAACCGGTTGAGGCATCTGAATGGGTCTCTCCGGTGGTGATCACAAAAAAAGTGATGGAAAGCTCAGTTTCTGTGTGGACCTTCGTAGTTTAAACCAGCACGCATTTACTGACACTTTTCCCCTTCCCAACATCAATGAGCTGTTGCTTTTACTTTAGGGTGGCAAGTACTTTTCTAAACTCGATTTGAAAGTGCTTATCACCAAATTAAGTTATAAGAGGAATCTAAAAATCTCACAACATTTATTACCATGGAGGGCCCTTTCAGGTTCAAAAGGTTGCCCTTCGGGTTGTCATCCGCTACCAGTGTGTTTCAGCATATCATGTCTGAAGTGTTGAGGGGCATTGAAACATCAAATATTTTCAGGACAACATCCTTGTGTTCGGGGAGTCCGTTCAAGTGCACAACAAAATTTTGAGGGAGGTCCTCGGCAGATTGAGGGAGGCAGGCCTTACCCTGAGGACAGACAAGTGCAAGTTTCTGGTGGAGGAGATTGAGTACCTTGGTCATACTATTTCTGGACAGGGTGTTCGTCCCAAGGTCGATCTTATTGAAGCTATTCGTGATGCGCCTGTTCCTCACGACAAGGACTAGTTACAGTCGTTCATGGGCTTAATAGAGTACTATGCCAAATTTGTTAAATGCTTTGCTACCAAAACCGAGGCCCTTAGGTTGTTGTTAAAGAAAGGGTGTTCATTTGTGTGGGGGTATGCTCAACAGCATGCTTTTGAACTGATTAGAAAGGATATTTGTGAAGCAGGGGTTCTTGCACCCTTTGACACACACCTCACTACCTTCCTTACGGTCGACGCAAGTGCTTGTGGGTTGGGGGCTGTCCTGCCTCAAGTGCATACGGGGGTGAGAAAATGGTGGCATTTGCCTCCCGTGCTTTGTCCGAGTGTGAGAGTAACTACTCGGTCATCGAGCGTGAAGCGCTGGCAGCGGTGTGATCAGTAGAGCATTTCAGGACCTTCTTATGGGGTCTTGCTTTTTGCATTCGCACTGACCACAAACCCTTACTCAAGGTGCTGAGTCCAGGTGGTGCTGGTAAAGGCTCAGCAAGACTGGCCAGACTTACCTCTCGGCTCCAAGAATACCGGTACCGGGTGTCTAACATTCCAGGCTGGAAAAATGCTCAAGTCGATTGCTTGTCTCGATTGTCATTGAGGAGCAGGGGAGGGCTGAGCGTGGGGTCTTTTTGGGAACAAGATGGTGTGGTGGCCTCTTTGGGTGATGTGGAGGAGTGCAGTTGGTGGGGCCTTGTTGGCGGATGAGTGGCACATGTTCATGGATCAAGACTTCACACTCAAGTGTGTGGAACGCATGTTGGTCTTGGGCGAACGAAGGGAAAGCACTGTTGTAAAGATCTTGGATGAGTTGAGTGTAAGTGACTCAAAAGTTATCATGAGGAATCATAAGTTTGTACCTCCTTATGGGTTGAGGCCCAGGATTATCGGGCTCGCCCATGAGGGACATCTCGGACAAACCATGACCAAGAAGCGGGTGCGAGAGAATTTCTGGTGGCCCTGCATGGATGAGCAGATCACTTCTTGGATTGTGAATTGTGAGGTGTGCTTGGAGAGTGAAAAAAGGCTCAAGACTGGCTGTCATGCAACACCTGGTCACATTGAGGACCCTGGACTACCCTGGGGTACTGTATGTTTGGACTTTATTGGGCCTATGCATGGTGTGGAGGAGAGGTTGAGAAACGCGTTGGTGTTGGTTGATGTTCACTCTAAGTGACTGGTTGTTCGATTTATGTCTGACGTTACGACTCGCAGAACCATTGAGCAGCTGAAGGTTGTTTTTCAAGAAGAGGGCTTTCCCCGCATTCTTGTCACGGATAATGGCACTCAACTCGTTTCGCAAGAAATGAGGTACTTTCTCTGTAAGTGTGGTATTTCGCATCACCGCACGGCCCTTTACAACCCCCAAGCCAATGGCATGGTGGAACGGCCTAATCGTCTGGTTAAGGGTACCATTTCCATGGCTATACAGAGTGGGAAAAATGTCAATGAGTTGGTTGATGAGATGGTATGGGCCCATTGCATGACAGCTCATAGTGCGACCGGTATTTCACCCTTTGAAAAAATGCGGAGAAGAAAGCCTGGCACCAAACTTTTACCCACTTGGCTTGTCTCTGCCAACTCTGAATCTGACAAGGGGGATGAGGACAGAGCTGATGTAAGGGGAGTCTGCGCCGGCGACTGGGTCAAAATCAAACATGGCAGGCCTGGCAAAGGGTTGTCCAAGTTCTGGCTGCCCTTCAGAGTGAGGCAAGTTTTCAATAACTACGTTCTGCTTGACAATGGCAACAAACGGAACAAGCGCAAGGTTGCGTTGTATTGCAAGGTAGACAGTGTGGGAGTCAAAGCAGCTGGGCCCGTTGGCAGCCGCTCTGGCGACAGTGTTAACGATTTCTTGCTAATGAGTGATGTGGATCTCAGGGCCAATGACTTGGGAGGAAGCAGCGAGGGTGGCTCTGGGAGTGCTTCCAGTTTCTCTGTGGTCCCTCTCCTCCATTGGGGCCTGAGTCTTCCCGTCCTTGCAGGTCTCGCAGACCGCCTCATTATCTGGAGGATTATGTACTAACTTAAGGTTCCTCCTTCTACCTTCTGCCTGTGTATTTCAGATTGTTCAGGCGCCTTTCCAAATTCTTGGTTATGTGTTATTTTTTTTATGTTTGGTTATTTGGGTAGAAGGGAGGGAGGTATGTTGTAATGGGTTCTTGCATTGTGCTGTGCTTTGCTGTTTCCAGCTCCAGAGTTCTACTCCTCTGGAATATCACCGGCGCGTGGTTCCACCAGCGGCAGTTGGTCTGTGGCTGGCGATGGTGGGATCACGCTTCTTGCAGCTGTCGTTAAACTGGTGAGTAAAGTATTCTCGTCTGTTGCTCAGTGTCCGGTGTCATTACTACACTTTCCTTGTTCACATTGTGCAGTGACCTCTACTCTCCTACTCTACGTTGCTTCTGTAGTCTCCTGTGCCCTGATATCCTCTATGTCTGTGTTTCATTCTCTGACAATGCAATCTAAATCAATATCTATTATGTATCAAGGTGCAAATACTGCTTAGCATAATTCATTCCATCATTGAAAACAAAATAGCTTGGACACTCATCATCGTGGCATTATTGGAAATGACTGCACTTTGTCCCACCCCCTTATGCCAAAACTGGGTACTACACGGCTCGACACAATTTGGTGGAAGGAAAATTAAGTTAGAATTCGAAAGTATTTTTTTATTTTTGTCCAAAATGTACGAACAAAGTATTTAATGGAAAATAAAGCCTGGGCAGTTTTTCCACCACCCCTACCCACAAACCTTCAACTGGTCATAAATCTGTTGAAAGATAGAACTTTTACATAACCTGATTTAAACCAGAGAGTTGCAAACTCTCCCACAGGCAAAGAGGGCACAACCTATGTTTCACTTACAAACTCTCTATGTGCTCTTCAGGAGCTCTTAGTGTTTGAAAATCTCACTATGACCTGTCCAAGGACCTTCCTTGGAAAGACCTTTGAGAGAATATCTCCAACTTCTTATGCTATGATATACATTAACAATAGTCACAGAGGTAAAGTGATGCATTACTGAACAAATGTAACTCCTTGTGCGCAGTCATGTTACTTAGGGCCCATTGAGCAGCCCAGATTGTGACAACAATTTACAAAATATAGCTTTAATATAGCCTTAGAGCCCGACCTAGTGGGCTCTACCGGTCATTAAAGACCCACTTCAGTGTTAAAGGCCCGATCTGAAGGCGAGTCTCTTTAACAAGGGAGCGGGAATTTAATGACCGGTAGAGCCCGCTAGGAGGGCTCTAAGGCTATTAGAACATTCCGCTCCTAGAGGGCAGAATGTTCTAATTAGTAAAAACAAAGGCCTCTTGGATCCCAAGGGGGTTTAAATCACCTCGCCTTTAATCACAGTAGTAGCTTTGAAAGGTAAACAACACTGGAATATTGCTCCCCGGGGTTCTATCAGCCAGTAGAAGCCCAGAGCACTCCATTGTCTACAATGGAGTGCTCAACATTCCAATGCTCTAATTTAGATTACATTTTTCTTCTTGAATTAATTCCCGGCCTCATGACTTTCCCATGTGGCGAGGTTATTTGGGGCCGATTTAGAGTTTGGCAAACAGAGTACTCCATCACAAATGGCACAGAGTACCTTGTATGCCAAACTTATGGCCCACCTGCCACGTTTAGATTTGGAAATTCAATCAGCTTTCGATCCATGGTGCCCCTGTTGGCTCCATCAAGAAAAGCTTCCTACAACAGCCCAATGGATGAGGGGCTATACGAGGAAAGCCATTACACCATCTACTCTATTTAGGGTGGGTGGTGTGATGTTCTTGTTTCTGTCCCTCACCGCCGTGTAAAATCTGGCAGTGAGGGACAAAAAAAATAAAAAAATAATCAACCCGCACCCAGACTAAAAACTCCCAGGATGTAAAGATCATTAGGTGTTTGTTTTTCAATAGCAAACTCCCGCTTTGGGAGCTTGTTTAAACAAAAGAATTTGTAACGTTTGGTGACTCCATCAAAACCGACAGCAGCCATCCGCCAATATTTTTGTACCTGGACAGGAGCCATCATGAAGGAGGTTCTTATCAAAGTACAGAGATCACAGTTGGGCTGGCGGGGATCTCTAAGTTTGGGAGACATTATTCCTTCAATCTGATAAACGTATTGTCCTCTGTCAGACTATACTTCATCCACCATACTCTAAATCTGAACCTTTGTGCCCTCAGTCGAGGTGGTCAGACTGGAGACACCATGAAAGTACATTCTTATGGGTCTGTGTTGAAGAAATGATAGTGACTACAAGCCATTCGTGGCGGCAACATCCACAGTGTCTTTCATAACTGCCAGAAGTAGGATGCATTTCTTGATGGATAGCCAACCTTTCTGTATCACACTTTCTATCATTTTGCTCTGCAGGACGGACACAGGGCTTGAGGACTCTTGAGACTCTTCCAAGATAGCACTTTCATGGGTTCCACAAAGGGCACAGCTACTATTTTGCTGCACTTGTTTAGATAGTGCATAGACATCAGCCAACATGATTCAGTATATTTTTATTAAGTGATGGCCTTGTGGAGAAAAGGCCATCAAAGGCAGACCTCTAATTCTGCCCACCTGATTTAGATGGGTGAAAATGGAAGTCAGTTTTTACTGTCTGTCCCCGCCAGAAGAAACTTTGGCGGTAAGGGGCAGTCAAAACTGATAAATGCTCCACTCACCATGGGAGCAGACTGCCATGGTGAGGGGAGCATTCTCTTTTGTATTTTCAAAACGAAAAGACTCCTTTTGGGATTTTCTTTTTGAAAATATAAAAGAAAACAGTTTGGTGCACGGCTCCATTGTGTTAAGGAAGCCGTGCACCCAATTTCACAACGCATTGACAGCAACCACCATAATGTTGGTTCCTACCAATGCTTTAAGAAATGATTGCCTGCTTGGTAATTTACTCCGTCTCTCTGCCCATTAGCATCAAAATCATGCCCTACACAAGGCTACCCCTTAGTAACTAAACGTATATTTACATGAGCTTGTAAAAATGTAATGTAAAGGGCAATATTTAAAAATATAATTTAAGGTGGGAAATACTATTGTCTTCGTTCCAGTCGTCCACAAAGATTCAATTTATTTTATTTATGACTGCAATGAGAAAAGGTACAAGAGGGTTACTCAGATTTACTCAAAGCCAAGTGTAGACTTTCAACACTATAGGAAAAATGCAGTTACCCTGTGTGAACAGGAGCTGCATTCCAGTGACACTCTGTAGAACCATGTACATTAATTTCTTTACTGAAAAGTGTGTGTGATTTCCTGTTGGACTTATCACCAGTTATAATTATTGAAGACAGTTATATTGGTTATATTGTACACGGGAAAGACCCTTTAAGAACACATTATGATGTTTTCTCATTGTTTAAGTATTTTGTGAAAAAGTGCACTTACATTTTCAACCTTCTTTACCTTTGAACAATTTTATGTGTGCCACAGTTTTAGATAAACAGCTGATCATGCAGGTGGCATTTAATCAATGGATTTTCCACTTAGTTAGAAAAAACTATTGTAACTTTTGAATCTACCTATCTTGGAAGTCTGAGTGAAGGGACACTCTTTTTCATGGTAAAGAGGAAGAGAAAATATGATTTCTTACATTCCCTGCTCACTGTAAAGACAATCAGATAGCGCCTGTTAAATAAGTGGCAAGTCATAATACAACGGTTAGAAGATAAACCAGTTGGATTATTCACTTATGTGGAGGTTAAATGAGCGATTGAATAAGTCCATTAAAACCATTCATCGCAAAGTGATCTGAAACCATCTATGCATGCGTTGGTCGTGTCCGCATAGGATCAAAAACAGCATCCTTCGAACCACACACCAAACATTGTGTAGCATGCACTCATGTAGGCAGGTGCGTCAGCGCGATGCAAATAGGGGTAGTAAGCACTATATAAATCCTGCAATTCAATACCATTTCCTGATTAAATTATGGGATAACCTTTCTTACAGGTCGCCCTGAAATTTGATCATCCATGAGGCCGCCAGAATGATTTCGCACACTAGAAAAAGTGTCCATATAAAACATGGCTTACCCCTTGGAGCTTTCTACATTTTCAGTTCCACGTGCATTCTTTTTTAAGCCCTCAAACTAAATACGTCCAAACCTAAAAGACTAATTCAGAATCTCATGTAAGGTACAGAACTGACAATAAATAACAACTTTTCACTAGAAAATCCCCAAAGTATCAAAACTTCCACTTTATTCTGCTCCTTCTCAGGATGTGCTCCCAGGACTTTCAGCTACATACCGAGAGAAAATAGGCAGCCCCCAACTTTCCACTCCCTGAAAAACAGATCTAAAGAGTGAGTCTCTGCTCTTGTCCCTCGTTTTGCTTGCATTATAGCTCCTGGCCTCAAATAGAGTTTGATTTCTCCGAATTGAGGTAATACAGTGATTCTTCACGTATGCTTCTCAGCATTCCATTTTCTACAGCTCTCATGTGCTTCCCCTTTAACACCTTCTATTGGTTAGGCCGTATCACCTATAGCTCTAAACTCATGCCCTATAACATCCTTGTACCCTCCTTCGAGAACCTTGTACACAAGTACCCCTGCAGCTGAAAGATGATGGAATGGGTTATTAATGCTTAGTTTGATGTGTTTTTAAGGAATATGACACTTTACAACGCACGCGTTACAACGCGTGTCATTACAACGAATTTTTTACATCGCAAAATCCATTACAACGCATGTCGTTACAACGCATAATCCATTACAACGCAATTACTATTCTAACTCCGCCGGGGCGTTACTTTGGGAAATGCGTTGTAATGGATTATGCGATGTAATGAAATGCGTTGTAATGGATTTCACGTTGTAAAACATTAGTTATAATGACACGCGTTGTAACGCGAGCGTTGTAAATGATGTTTCCCGTTTTTAAGTTCTCATCTCATCTTTGCCGGATGAAGCACTCGATACGTGTTTCCATTTAAAGTTTATTACATATTTTATATCTATATTTTTAAGACTCATTGCTTCAGTGTCTGACTGTCATTTCAAACTTTCTGACACTATACATGGCTTTGATCTCGACCTATAATACATTTCTGCTATAGGGGGAAAAAAACTTCTTAGTGTTGCCTGTTCTTTGTTCCTCTTTTAGAATGTCCAAAGCAGTTTTGGGGACCGGATTGCAAGGAAAAATGTGCATGCCACCCTAATGGCCACTGCGATGACGTAATTGGGCAGTGCACTTGCAACCCAAACCGCTGGGGAGTAAATTGCGAGAAGGCCTGCTTGTGCAAGTATGGCAAATGTGACCAGGACAATGGAAAATGCACGTGTGATCCAAGCTGGTGGGGCCCGCAATGCTCCAACCCCTGCTACTGCAGCACCAACTCGCAGTGTGAACAGAATACTGGACGGTGCATCTGCCAACCTGGATGGTGGGCACGCAGTTGCAACAACCAATGTGCCTGCAACAATTCCCCCTGTGAGCAGTTAACTGGCAGGTGCCAGTGCCGTGAGCGGCTGTGGGGGCCACGCTGTGAACGCTTTTGCCAGTGCCACAAGGGAAAATGTAACCAAGTGGATGGGACTTGCACCTGTGATCCAGGATACAGGGGGAGGTACTGCCGCGAGCCGTGCCCAGCTGGATTATATGGACAAGGATGTCGGAGAAGGTAAGTCCTCAATCTTCTGCTCTATTGCACGGAAGAAATATACAGGTTCCTACAGCAAGGATTTGTGAGGTGCGTTGTGATTTAGAATGCTGGCAGAAAGCAGTCACTTATTTAGGTACAGAAATTGCAGGTGTTTGTTTTGCAGCCTGTGGTACATTGAAAATGTGAGAGACCTCTTGATATTTTACTCTCAAGTTAGTATTTAGCAATGCTTCCTCCAGCCCTCTTATTATTATCCATGAATCCATCCATTAGTCCACACATTGCTATCCACAAAGACGTCTGTTAGCCAGTTACTTGCCTTCCCTAAAATTATATATATTAAGCAAAACATTGACATGCATGACACATTGCTATCCCCAGCACTTGTCTTACCTAACATGTTGATATCCATGAAATCATCCAATACACCACACAATATTAAAGCGAAACTCATCTCTTTAGCACACATTACTTTTCCTCCGGGGTCTGGAATCAAATTTTTGTGGAAAAAATATCTTCGGACAATATATTGTGTCCTAATTTTTGTTTTAAAAAATATTGCCCCATTGGTTTCGATTATTGAACATCTACACCCAAGGAGAAAATATGTTTCTAAATGATATTTAGAACACTATATTTAAGTTAGAGAATACATATTGGTCAATGATATTCTGACATGCATCTTTCTTGAAGGCATTCATTAGAGCAAACCTTACTTTTTTCAAAAATCTTTACATTTGGTAACTCCTTGATATTAATTGAACCCATTCTTAGCCAATACTTTGCTCTCCTTGAGAGTATACTATGGATCCCACACATTGTTATTCACGAACCACTATGTGAGCACCTAAATTAATATTCAGTAACCCTTCTATGAGTTTTTTTTTAATCAATGAACGCAGCTATGGGAAAAGGAATTGGTATTGATGAACCTATCTGGGAACCAATCAGTTCTCATCCACGGACCCACTTGTGAGCTCGGGCGCTGCTATCCTTGAACCCTTCCATTTGCTCAAGTTATTATGGAATGTGTGCATGTACTGTTACCAGGAAAGCATTCATAAACTTAAGCTGATTTTCAGTCAATTCTAATTGGCCGATGTGTGAATGGACAGCCTCTCAGTCTCTCTTGTGGAGTTTGCTGCATTGGCTGTGAAATTGGTTGCATTTATAGGCAGAAAGTTTCATTTGACGATATACGTACTGGACACATTCAACGGTCTGAAAAAATGTAGACACACCCAGAAGGACAAACAACCATACATAGGTACATGCAGGTAGAGAGAAATCTTTGCAAATTTATAATATCAATACTGTTAGCCTTATGTAAAGAGTAGGTTTACGTGTTCTGTCGTATTACAAATATGAAGGTTGACTTTTTCTGTCGTATTACAAATACTATTAGGCTTACGTAAAGAGTAGGTTTCGTTTTCAAAGTCATGTAAAGAGGAGCACTGAGCTAAAGTTGTGCTTTATGAAGGTACTGCCATCCCTTATTTCATCCATGTATTCATTTACATATTAATGTCACTTCTCCTCAGGTGTGGCCAATGTAAAGGACAGCAACCCTGCACCATCGCTGATGGCCGATGTCTTGCCTGTGAGGCAGGCTGGAATGGGACTAAATGTGATCAAGTCTGCTCCACTGGGTTTTACGGGGAGGCTTGCGAAAAGATTTGTCCGCCTTGCAAAGATGGCCACACATGCAACCATATCAATGGAAAGTGTTCACACTGCAACCCCGGCTGGATCGGAGATAGGTAAGCTGCTGCTCATTTCACAAGTATTCACTCTATCTTTCTGAAGACAGGCGAACACAATTTGCAGCAATCTGTTGATAAAAGCGTAGGAGAAGATGGTTATGCAAAAATATTTTTCAATGCTGCTGTTGCCTTATAGAAGTGCTATACCCCCACTAATTTGCATGCGTTGTAAAGCATAACAGAAGTATCACATCCATTCTGCCAATCCAACCACTACATTCCAACATAGGTATAGCTTAAGATTAGAATAGTGATTGTACACTTCACAAGGTAAGCATCGGTGGTGTTAAAAATGGCAATTGTATACTTACCTTGTGATGCAGTTTTAGGCAGGATAATGGATGCAATATTATTGTAGGTCAATTTTATCAACATTGATATAGGGTTATACAATCAACAGAAGTACTTTTTCCCAGATTTATTGGCTTATAAAATATGTTTTATAGAAATATTTGAAATGAGAGTTTGGTGGCTTTCATTTATACATGCACTGTCAGAAACACCTAAATTCCAGAGACACTTCTAGAGGCAGAGTCCATGAAACTTTTCGGATTTTCCTTAGGACCGTGATCACCATTAATGTACTGATGTGGACATTTTAAATGTACTTAAGTGCTAATCAGAAAAATGTTTTGCTAAATCAAACTTAAAAAAAAGAAAAATGTTTTGCTCATTGGAATGTTCTAGTATCTGTAACTTTAGTGGACCCATTGCTGTCCTTTTTCCAGGTGTGAAGTCAAGTGCCCTAATGGCACCTACGGTGAAAACTGTGCCTTTGTCTGCAATGACTGCTACAATGGGGAATGCCACTTTGAAACTGGACAGTGCCTTTGCAGTGCAGGATCATACGGTCCATAGTAAGTGATACTATAATTTTCCGCCTTGGTGTTGGCGTTGAATGAGATTTCTGAATTAATCGTTAATATTTTTCAAGATTGCCTGCCTACCTTGTGTAAGACTTCATATGTACCTAGGCCTCCCTCGTGTAAGACTGCATATGTACCTAGGCCTCCCTCGTGTAAGGCTGCATATGTACCTAGGCCTCCCTCGTGTAAGGCTGCATATGTACCTAGGCCCAGCAACTCAACTTCTTTTCCTCATGCTTTAAGTAGCTGACTAAGACTTTCTTTAGGTGCTAGTATGAGAGTCATGATTGGCATGCTTTCCTACCAAATCCCCATGACTGAAAATCTGACAATAAACAGCAGTCAAAATATGTGAATTGACCAATATATACTCCACAAACATACAAATAAAATTACTCATATCTTAATAACACTTGACATTTGTTAGTATTTCATCTTTCCCTACCTCTTCTTCCCGTTACTCCTACAACCTATCTTTCACATTCTCTTTCTTTCCTCTTCCTCCGGCTGCTACAAGGATCAGCAAATCAACACAGAAGACCATCAACTCCTGTATGTTTAATGTCATCTTTTAATATAAAAGCAATACACACCTTACTTGTTGTCATTGTCGCTTTACCAGTTTGCATGTTTTAAAGAATTTATTGTTATGGTTTATGGCGTATGTCATCTTGGTGGTGAAATTATTTTACTTGGCATTTAAATAAATGATGTAATGCCTAGTGCGGTGTGGTGACATGCTTTAAATGGCCAATACATGGGTACATTTACGGATCATATTCTCACTATAAGGGAGTGGGTGGGATTAATGTTCATTAGTAAAGGCTGTGGAATGAACCGTGTGTAGCAGTGTAAAAGATAGATTCAAGAAATACGTAATTATGTTAGCCAAGAAATTAAGTTGGAGATATTTTTTTGACGCAAAACAAATGGTTGACTTAATAAGCGAAACACAAGGTCAAGTGAAAAATGTATTATGGGAATGGTCTTAAAGATATATGAAGGCCATTTAGACCCTAGCAGCACCTCCTCCCTGCTCACAGGAGGATTGGGCCTTCATTCCCTTGGCAGTGAACCACCCTGCCTAGCAGATGGCGGGGATTTCATTGAAAAACAAAAAACAAAGGCTCTGAAACAAAGGGAATATTGATTTCTCCGACTGGGATCACCATGCCAAATAAGGTGGTCAAAGGTAGGGAAATCTAGTGATGGCCATCCTGCCAGTGTGCTCTTCACTCTTACTTAGGGTTTAGTGGCAGACGGGTCACTGAATCAAGGGTTTCCACTGATAGAGCCAGCTGAGACTCCACCTGTGGAAACCCTGAAGTTCCACCACTTCTTTATGGCAAGTTTAGTGAGGCAGGTGAACTGGCAATTTATGACGGGTGTCCTGCTGTGCCAAGCTGTAAGCCCCTGTGTCTTTTAATGGGAAATGCTGCATGAATGGCCTCAAAACACCCACTAAATGTAGTTACTAATGGGTGTATAAAAAAATGTGAACCAAAGTTTTTTGTTTTCTCCTTTTTCTAGACCAACGTTTCTGTGGGCCTGATTCACAAAGGTAAACTTACAGTTTAGAGTAAATTTACAATTGTTTACTATTCTCAATGATATTTTACTAGTAGTATCTTTATGACTGCAGAGTCACTACCAACTAAAAGATAGAACTGTCCCAGTAAAATACCTTTGTGAATACCAAACAATCATATACTTACACAAAAGTGCAGGTTTATCTTTGTGAATCAGACCAACTCAGTCATGGCTTTGGCCAAAAGTTCCACTATTTCTGACTTTGTCTTTGCACTCAATTTCTATCTTTACATAATTTCAGTTTGTAATCTTTTAAGGTGGTAACCTACATAGATGATCATTTCTTGTTTGGTTCTGCATGTCTGTCAAGTTTGAGATATGTCCAGAATTTTTCTTTCTATTCCTAAGCTGCACAACTTGACCATCATCTATTTCTAGTGGATTAGTTCCTGTCATGTACTTATGTCTTGAAGACCCTTCGCTTATGTCTAGGCTAAGTAATGCTTGAGTTCCTGCTAAGGTTGAGTGTGAGAACCTCCATTTGTTTCCCAGTCTGTCAGCATTCATGTCATTGATGAGTGTACTTCACCTTAATTCCTTTGGAGGGAATCATAAATTTACATTTCTGACACTTGTAATGAGAAATTGAAATGCCTCGAAAGCGAGATACTGATCATCCTTTCTTTTTTTCTTTGGTATCCATAGCTTGTAAGTCTGTAATTTACTCCCATCACCAAGTCTCTTTTTATTTGTACCCATGAGAGAGGCATTTAATCAACTTTGTAAACCAGTGCAGTCACCCATAACTGGAATCCCTCACCTAGGCAAGTGTGCATTTTCTGTTATTGTATGTTATGCGAAGAGACAGTGTGCAGTATGATTATTTCCCTCTTCAAGGATGCATTGTGTTCAGCACAAAATAGTGGATTACTACACAAGGTAAAAGGCCATTCCAT
Source organism: Calotriton arnoldi (assembly GCA_963921515.1). NCBI lineage: Eukaryota > Metazoa > Chordata > Amphibia > Caudata > Salamandridae > Calotriton > Calotriton arnoldi. The sequence goes on from CAWUFW010001822.1 coordinate 642,998, forward strand.
CTCTCCAATTCTTGAAGTAGCTCTTGTGGTTGCAGCTCTGAAACCGTACAGCAGTTTTACTCTGGTTTAATTTTGTAATACAATATACATTAAGGCCAGGGCCAAACTTTAAAGCAAAAGGCCAGCTGACCTGGTTTAAACACTTGGGCAGATCTATGCCCAGATCTGTTTGAAGACAGATTACCTCTGATGAGGGTGCCTCAGTTGGGTGGAGCCTAGTCCACATCATGATTGCCATATGTGCCCTCCCTCTTTGTTTCGACTGAGAGCTAGCTGGATCTTGGAGGGACCCCACTTAGGGAGTCCGGACACATTTTTTTCGAAATAAACACTTCTTTGACAAATAGTGCCTGGCAATTAGTGCCAATAAGTGTTTATTTGAGAGGCCTAGGGCACTGTAGAGTGCACAGGGAAGTGAATTCCCCTGGAGCCAAGAGGACATTGTGTTCCAGTATTTTGTGACCAAATAGGAGCTCTGAACATCAGAGAGTCCATGACATGGAAAGACATTTAAGGACTGCAACTGTGTTGTGACTGCTGTGCCCCTTTTCCTACACTGCCGTTGTGTAGTCCTGTATTACACTATTTCTGCATTAGTACAGCATGAGGCATATACCTCTTTACCGACCATAGAGCTAGACAAAGATCAGCTGACTGACGCCTGAATCTTTTGAACCACCACAATATGACCTATAGTTGCTGATACATCTCATTTTTAACATGCTGCTGAAGCCTTATCTAAACACTAATTTTTTAGAGGCATTGAAATACTCTAACCTGGTCCCCTGAATAGGGATTTCCACATTGTGCCCCAAATCTAACTATTTGTGCTTTTTTGATGAATTTAGATGCACAAAATGCTTTGTGATTTGAGCTTGTAACTTCTAATAACTTAGGGGCATATTAACAACGAGGCGATAAGCAATTATCGCCGCTTTAGCGTCCGTTTTCGGACGGAAAGCGGCGATAATTCTATCGCCTAATCAGCAAGGTCACGCTATCGCGTGAATCCTTGCACTATCGCCCTTTCCCCCAACGCCCATCCTTGCATCTCTAATGAGATGCAAAGTGGGCGTTACTGGGCGTACCCCGGATGGGCTACGTTGCAAATATCGCCGATGTTCACATCGCGATATTTACAAGGCAGCCCACAGGATTATAGCAGACGTTAGATTTTGGCGAAAACGGCCGTTTTCGCCAAAATCTAATGTCTGCTATAATCCTGACTTACCTATGTTAGGCATAGGAGGTGGATTCTGCTGATACGACCACAGGGTCGTATCAGCAAGGTTATCGCCCTTTTGCAGGGAACATCGCTGGAAAACCAGCGATGTTCCCTGCAAAAGGGCGATAACCTCGCTATCTCTGGAATTTTTATCGCCCTGGAGTAACGCGTTGTTAATAACGCGCTACCAGGGCGATAAATGCCAGAGATAGCCTGCGATAATATAATTATCGCTAAGCACGGCCAGCGATAATTATCCGTTGTTAATATGCCCCTTACTTATTTCAGTGTGCCAGCACTTTCTTTCAGAGATCGAAACTTTGCTTTCTGTCGTCCTGCTGTGCTGTGGGAATAGACAAGGGGGCATATTAGCAAGGGCACTATCGCCGCTTTAGCGGCACTTTTTGCCGCTAAAGCGGCGATATTTTTATCGCCCTATCAGCAAACTGTCTCTAACAGCAGTTAGCGACAGTTTTCGGGCATTAGCGCCCGTTTTTACCGCTTTGCATGTCAGCGATATTTATCGCTAATGACATGCAAAGTGGGCGTTCCTCACTAAAAATACACGCAGACAGTCGCAAACACAACTTCACAATATTAGCAAGGCCCGCGAAGCGATAAAAAAATGTGCGTTAACCCCGATTAGCGCTGGATTTTAACACCTGCTAGAAACCTGACTTAGCCATTATAGTCTATGGGAGGTGGATTCTACGGTTAAGTCCCCACCTGCCTATTAGCGAGTTTTTCCTTAGCGATAGGAATTTATCGCAAGGAATTCTCGTGCTAATGCTGGGAATCGCCGCTATCGCTGGATTTGTTTCGCATTGGAGATAAAACGTTGCTAATAACGCGTTATCTCCGCAAACGAATCCAGCGATAAAAAAAACGACGCTAACTGTGGTTTGCGTTAATTAACGCACGCTGTTGGTAATAGGCCCCAAGGTTCCCGTTTTCTTAAGAGGGGGCGAGGTCATGTTTGAATATCATGCGATTTGGGGAGTTTTGACACTTATTCAAATAGCACCGTTCCCTTGCTCATAAAGAAGCCGGAATACAGAAATATCTTCAAGTGATGGAATGAATTGTCCCCCAGGGATCTGAACTGTTCATGTGATAGAGCGCTGCGATGAAAAAATGAAGGATGTCAGGCGCTCTTACAGCATCTTCTCCTCGAGAGGTCTAATTGGTTCAGTGCCTGTGGACACCATCGGAATGAGCTCAGAGGCCTTGGAATGCGGGACTTCTGTGGAGCACATGCTGTCAGAAACTGTTAACGACGCGGCACGGAATGAGGGCCCGCCTTTCAAAGAGGAGCTGTTTGTTTTCAGTGGGAATGCCTTCCTCCTCCTGTCCACCACCACAGAGGCCCGGGGCGTTGTCGAAGATCCATGACTCGAGTGAAACCGAGCCAAACACTCAGCTATTCCTAGCATTCTTAGAAGAAAAAACTGCGAAAAGGTTCAAGATCGGTCAGTGATTGACCTATTCTGTCCATCTTTACTGTGAGGGGATCACTGTTCCCTAAAAGAATAGTGTGTGTTGTTAAATAGGGTGTTTGAGCTCGTCATTGTGGGCAGTTAAAAGCACAGACATTGCACTGAATGGCTCCATTTTTGTTTCTTTGTGGAACGTGCTGTTTGGTCGGTTGTGTCTTAATGGCAGAGGAATTTGACAGCAGCCTCAAGGGCTCCATTCGTTTGATTCCCTCCTCAGGTGCTTTTCACCCGTTGCACATAGGTGCTCAAGTTAATTAGTTAGTGCGTCACACTTAAGCATCTCTTCACAGTCCATTCGGTATCTCTAGAAGGGCAGGTTTCTCCCATCTCGCTGAGGATGGGCGGTGACAATATGAAATGTAATTCTGGCTCAAGAAAATGCACAACTCCCACTCGTGTTGCTTTCTGGTCTCAGAATTATAACATTGCCTGTGTTGGGATCAGTGGCATAGCAAAGATGCCATGGACGGTGGTGCAAGAAAGAAAAATGGCCACTTTGACCTCTGTTCGGGTAGTAAATACAACAACTATCCGTGTTCAAGGGGCCCCTCATGGCTCTAGCCTCTGGTGCCACTGCACCTGCTGCACCAGTGGCAGCTACACTCCTGGTTGGTATATAAGTGTGTGAGCCGATGTCACAGAGGCTGTGAATGTTAACGATGGTGCCAGCTGTGGTACATTCAAGCTTCAGCAGTCTTCAGAGTGTTATAAGGTGTCAGTCCTTTTATTCTTGTTTGTGCCATGGCATGGGTGAGATAGATTTAGCTGCTTTTGCCCGTGAGTGAGTCGGTTAGTTGGTGCTTGTTCTGCATTAGTAGACTCTGTGAGAAAGTGGACTATTAGATAATGTGTAGTGGGCTTCGGTGGGTATAGTTCGGAAGCAGCAAAGAGTGAGGCTTTTGTTATATCTGCTGTAGGTACAAATGCATAGTCTCTCTTGGTGTGCTTGACTACCAGGATGAGTTTCAAAGCATTTGTATTCGAGGCTGGGCATTCATTTTCAACTTAGGTGGCGATAATCCATAACAGTAGGTGAGTCCTGTTGAGTCTTCGCTTCTTTCCCTGCCACTTTACTCTTTGGGTCATAGAACCTTTGCGGCTCATGAGCTTGAGAGTTCCAAGATTGGTTATGTGGAGTTGAAGGCTGGAAGGTGAGGGAGTGAAGGCGGGGATCGGGCAGCTGCCCGTTACTTGTGACTGATTGTTTCACAGGTGAATAATCCTTTAGGCTACAGCGAATTTGACGTCTCCAAGTCCAATGTATTGCGAGTGCTTGTTTTATTATGGGGAGGTTATGAGACTTCTCAACCAAGTCAATATATGCAGTGGGATTAGAGTGCTATTTTTTCTACCAGTTGCCATACTTGTAAGTCCCTATGGCCTTTGTGTATGTGTTTATATAGCTCAAACCTAGGTGAGACACAGTTGAGTCTAACCTTGAAGTAGTGCCTCATTGCTGGTAAGAGGGAGACATCTGAAACGTAGTATTTGGGTGGACCTCCATGAGCCTTCTAAAGGCTGCTGCTTCAATAGCCTCCTGGCTGCTCAATGGAGAATAACTGCAGGTATGCCAGAAGAACGAAGGGTGAAGTATGGGTAAGTGTGCCATAAAAGACTGAGGGCACCCATTTCCCACGTTCATGTAGAAGGGAGGTGTAAGTAGCATCCTGGAACTCACAATTGTAAAGTAACATTTTGTTAGCAGAAGGCAAGATGCAACTCAGTACAAGGTAAACGCAAAAGGGGCAGGCTCTTCCCTGTCCTACAGAGAACTGTTTGCCACGGAGCGGCAAGAAGAAAGAGAATGCAAGGCTAGGTTCTTGTGGGTAACCCTATCAACATGAACTTCAGATGGCAAGGGGCTCACAAACTGAGACACCACATTATGGGGAGAGAAGTAGAGGTAGGGGGGCCCTCCACAATAATGTTCGTCACAGGATCAGAACACTCACAAACACAAAAAAAACAAATAAAATGAGCTTTGAGCTGATATAAATGCCATCAACTCTTTGTAAAAATGTTTCAGTTAGCAGACAAATAAAATTTAGAATAGTGTGCACCCCACAAATTGTTGACATTGTTTTTGACAAGAAAAACAGGATTTTGTTGTTGAAAGTGGGACTAAGGTGATATGGAGACTCTTAGCATAAATGAGATGTTAACCCAATAAAGTCATCAGGATGACCTGTTCTAGGAAATGGACATACCGTATGTTTAAGGACACGCTAACCAGTTGTACTGTTAGCTAGAAGCAGCACAAAAGGATTCTGCCCGTTGATCCCCACCTAGGTGGAAAATTAAGAGTCACTTTGTTGTGTTAGTGTCGAATGATCAGTTACATAGACTTTGTAAACCTCACTGTTTAAAAACAACTGTCCTACAGTCCTTGACATGCTGTTCTTGCCTTTCTATAAATGCCTTGCCCTTATGTTTTCAGCCATTCCCATGACAAAGGAATATTTGGCTAGGGATAAATAGCTGATTATTCCTTGTTATACCCTAACGTTAAAATTCAAAACCCATACAATCACAAATAACGAAATAAGACATTAACTACTTCAAGCATGGCAGAGACTTCGCTCTAGTCATAGCTAACACTATGGACTCCCTGATCAGGGACAAAAAAATGATCAGTGATAAACGATGACAAGGGCAAATGTACATGCTGGCAAAAACATAATTTACAATATATTTGCTCAAAGAGATATGAGGGCTTTTGGTATCGGAAGCATACACAAGATTATTTTTTGTTTTCAGACCACTTTCCTGCGGTCATGAGAAGGGAGGCTGCCTTTTTTCAAAAGCTCAGAGAAGTAAGTAACAACCCTCAGAAATGGGCCACAACAACATGGAGGCCCTGATTCTTAAATAAAGTGGGAAAGTTACTCATATAGGCCTACACATATGTTTGAGTAATTTCTAATTTTCATGGAATTCACAAGTCTTTTCAGAAGTACTCCTGGGAAGCTGTTTCTGTGGAAGATTTTCAAAAGTACTGCACAAACATGTATGTGCACAAAAAAGTGGTAAGTTTATTTTTTGATATGCATAAATGCAACGCATCAGTTTATTAATTGTTTTAGAATGCAAGAGCGACACAACTTAAAAATGAGATTTATGAAGCCATGTAAGGCCACCTTGCATGGCCCTGAGTGACTTCATAAATCTTGAATAATGCAACGCAGCACAAATCGCTGTGTTGCATTACTCTGCGCCAGGGAGGCATTTCCATGGGTGTTGCATGGGTGTTCCCATGCAACATCCATGGATTTTGACGCATTCCCAGATTTACCAAAAGTGGTAGACTTGGGAATGCACCAAAAACCTACGCCTCTCCAGGTGAGGAGTAACAAGAAGAAATATCTTAATTTCTCCTAGTCTTTTCCTCTTTCTATGTCTGCCGCATTGTGCAGCAGACATAGAAAGAGGAAAAAGCCTCAGGGGATTATTTTTGTGCAGGAAGGTGCTCCTGCCTGCACAGAAACAATCCTCCTTACAACGCAGGCACCCTCGCACCACACCATAATCCAAGGGTGCCTGCATTGGCGCTGGCAGCCCAATGTGAGCCAGAGCAGGGGAAAAGGCAGGAATGTGCTGTATTGCTTTAAATACAGCGCATTCCTGCCCTTTACCTGTCACCTGCTGCCCTGCACTGCGTGACTTGGCCATAAATATGGCCCTGAGCAGACATTTAATTGTGTAACTCCGAGGGCATTTTAAACTACATCCTACATTTTGAATGTAGGATGTATTCAGCAAGACAAATACTAGGGAGGAGCAAGTGGGGGTGTGGTTACTGCTTGCTAAGGGAAATTTAGGGATTATATAGCTGTGTTTTAGGAGTAAGGAGCTATATTTATCGGATGGTTTTGCAGGTCAATGGGTACATTGACAGGGAGTACTATTATGATCCCGGAGGCATGGGAATCCTACTGTCACATCACATTTATAAGGAGAAATGATGAGGGAGTGTGTTAGTGCTTAATTTGTAAAATAATAAGTGACGGTGCCCAAAGCTCTGCTCAGAACCATGGGGCCAGCAGTGACGGATGCCTCTGTAGGGGGGTGGTGAGGCAGGGGGCAGGGGTGGGAGGGGGAGGGGGAGGGGAAAAGGAATGATATGATAAAAAATTCACTTACCTTCTTCGCCGCTGCCTCTGCCACTGCCGCATGTCTCTCCTCAGTCCTCGCAGAGCACCGGAAGTACCCAGTCTCCTGGACTCTCCCAGCCAATCACGACACTTCAGGAGCAGCGTTGTGATTGGTCTGAGCGGCCGAAACGGCAGCACAGGCAGTAACTGGGAGGCTGGGCATGTTCTCCACTGGGCTGTGCAACACAGCCCAGTGGAGAACATGCCGAGTGTGCATGACTGTTTGGACGGCCCCAGAGGGCCGACCAAGCCGTCATGTGCACTTAGGGAGGGAGTGCAAACCTCTCCTGTTCCCTCTGGATGTGGGGAGCCTATCTCTGCCCCACCCGACCTGGCTGGAGTCGGAGTCCCGCAAAGAAAAATACAATTATAATAACTTCTTGTTATTATCATTTTATTTTTATTTTGCACTGCTCAACGAGCAGTGGGGCGATGATCCTCCGCCTTAGCAGAGGAGCCGCCACTGGGGGCCAGTGCTATTAAATATCAGCATGCCGGATACCAAGTTTGTGTAGTCCTTAATCCATCTCATGCCTCTTTAATCCACTGTCAAATCCCCCCAACACACACACACCCTTCCCCTTTATCTCACTCTCTGCAGGTTTCTGCTTTTTCCCTTGGTGACGTTTTTTTCGTCTTTCTCTTCCTCCTTCTGTCCCGTTTGTGTGTTTTTCCCTCTCTAGGCCCTCAGGAAATGTCTGATGAGGAAAACTAAGTACTGGTCCATAAAAACTAGTGCTGGTGGCTCCCACCAGCAACCACTGGGGCGTGGGAGTAAGGTGGTGGTACTTGGAAATGAAATATCGGTTCGAAGAAGTGGATAATCATCTGTGGAAGAGAGACGAATGAAACGTCAAATATTTGCAAAAATTGCGGTTATGCAAAATACATTAGTTTGACAAATCTGCTCACGAAATTCCCAGGCTTCTTCATGGCTCAAGGGAGAAAGCGGTCTTTGAATGAATCATTGTTATGGACTGCGGATGGTGTTTTGCATATCTCGGAGGGAGGCCGTTATCAAAGGACAAATACGTTTTTCAATGAAAACAAATATGATTAAATGGCCTTTCATAGCAAGCCCCCAGCTCCCAGGGAGCAATTGGGGGCTCGGCTGCCGGGAGCTGAGTTTTGTTAAAGCACTGTACACACTGGTGTTTTCTGAACAAACATCCCTGAGCGCGGATTTATTCAGCACTAAAAGGACTGTGCTCTTATTTTTGGCAGGGCCATGAGCCTTGTGACCGCAGGGAATGTGATGGAAAGGGCGTGGGGAGGAATCCGACCGGCGGCAAGCACATGGATTGTTCTACAGAAGTTCTACTTTGACGTACTTTTAAAAAGTGCACAGCTTCTTTTGATATCAGTCTCTTTGCTTCTAGTGCCATCTTCTACCACTTTCTTCTTTTCTTCTTAATCTGTTTAATTTCTGTTCTCTCTGAGTGTCTTCCAGATCTGCTCTGATCTTAAATATCAAGGTAGGCATGCCTTTCCAGACTCATTTTCGCAACGAAGTCAATGGTGATTGATCAATGTTCAATAAGTGTGTATTGTCTTATCTCTCAGTTCGATTAATGCAGTCAAATCTGCTGGTTTGCACTCAGCAAAATACTCATAAACAACTGGAACCATGTGATCACTCGCCTCTCGAGCACTCCCTTATTTCCCTTTGTGCTATTCTGTTGCTGTCTGTCCCACTCTTCACTGTACTCGCTCACTTGCCCCCACTTTCTCTCTGCTGCCAATGGACATGACTTCATCGAACTCTAGGGGTTAACTGCACTCCAGGTGTTGCTACATTAACGCATGACCTTGATGACACTGTGGGAATTGATATCAGATGACCTTTGGTCTTGATAACATCACAGGAAGTGACATCACTGGAGGTAAAAACTACAATAAGTTCATGAAAATAATAAAATTAGCACATCAAAAACAGACACATTACTGATGCAGATAATAGTCTATCACGGGTGCTAGCTATATTAACTTGGTTGCTGCTATAATTTCTCTGGGGTGCAATTCTCATAGGCCCAGGATGCATCCGTGATATGGCATACTGCTATAATTTCCCTGGGGTGCAGCCATCAGTTATTAGCATCCAGCTACAGTTCTTTGGCACCTGCAGATTTTAGTGCGCTCTATAAATGTTGTCCTATCTGATTCTATCATACAGCCTTGATATGCCAATGACAGTCAACACAAATGTGCAGGCAGCCCTACAAATGGCGAGACTCAGCCTCACATACAAGAATGTAGCGTCTAGTGGTAAGGTACAGCAGTATTTTCTAGTGTATAGATTTATGCTGTGGTATAGCTTCAAATGCAAAGTGCAACCTCACAATATATAGGTATAGACTCAATTCTCATGTAGAACTCGTCACATCAACCAAAAATTGGAAAGTACCTAACACAATCTGACATGCATGCAAACGAAGATGATACATAGAGTATGCTTAGTATGCATGCCTCAGGTGATAGGATAAAACCTGCTATTATAATAAGTTACTAGATAGCCTGACAACTCATATATAGAGCATCAGGAATCAGGTATTTTTCCTCAGTGCTACTCATATGCTGTCGAAGGCCACCGTAGTGCTATTGATCACATTTTACCACCCTAGAGAACTGCAATTGTGTACATGATCTTGCAGTAATTCATAACATAGAATGTCCAGAGCCTATTGAAAGGCTCTAACGCTTCGTCCATCATCCCCTTTGGTATCGCTTTGTTCGCCCTAAGTTGGCAGGGTATGCCCAGACGTGGGTCCCTTGCTCACTTTGCCACTGGATTCAAGATAGCCTGGCTGATGAGGGTTTTGAACCCGAAACCGGTCCCAGGATGCTTGTTTCCGGTCCAGGGAAGACATGGCTTGGCAGTTCGGGCTGGACTGTTCCCATGAGGCACAGGGTCAGACTGATTTGCATATGGCCATGTCTGAACTGGGGTGGTGGAGTGAGCTAAAGAATGATGATGGATTAAACCCAGATCAGTTGACTGGGGGTGAGTGTTTGATTTGCTCTAACGCTCCGTCCATCATCCCCTTTGGTATCGCTTTGTTCGCCCTAAGTTGGCAGGGTATGCCCAGACGTGGGTGCCTTGCTCACTTTGCCACTGGATTCAAGATAGCCTGGCTGATGAGGGTTTTGAACCCGAAACCGGTCCCAGGATGCTTGTTTCCGGTCCAGGGAAGACATGGCTTGGCAGTTCGGGCTGGACTGTTCCCATGAGGCACAGGGTCAGACTGATTTGCATATGGCCATGTCTGAACTGGGGTGGTGGAGTGAGCTAAAGAATGATGATGGATTAAACCCAGATCAGTTGACTGGGGGTGAGTGTTTGATTTGCTCTAACGCTCCGTCCATCATCCCCTTTGGAATCGCTTTGTTCGCCCAAAGTTGGCAGGGTATGCCCAGACGTGGGTCCCTTGCTCACTTTGCCACTGGATTCAAGATAGCCTGGCTGATGAGGGTTTTGAACCCGAAACCGGTCCCAGGATGCTTGTTTCCGGTCCAGGGAAGACATGGCTTGGCAGTTCGGGCTGGACTGTTCCCATGAGGCACAGGGTCAGACTGATTTGCATATGGCCATGTCTGAACTGGGGTGGTGGAGTGAGCTAAAGAATGATGATGGATTAAACCCAGATCAGTTGACTGGGGGTGAGTGTTTGATTTGCTCTAACGCTCCGTCCATCATCCCCTTTGGTATCGCTTTGTTTGCCCTAAGTTGGCAGGGTATGCCCAGACGTGGGTCCCTTGCTCACTTTGCCACTGGATTCCAGATAGCCTGGCTGCTGAGGGTTTTGAACCCGAAACCGGTCCAGGGAAGACATGGCTTGGCAGTTCGGGCTGGACTGTTCCCATGAGGCACAGGGTCAGACTGATTTGCATATGGCCATGTCTGAACTGGGGTGGTGGAGTGAGCTAAAGAATGATGATGGATTAAACCCAGATCAGTTGACTGGGGATGAGTGTTTGATTTGCTCTAACGCTCCGTCCATCATCCCCTTTGGTATCGCTTTGTTTGCCCTAAGTTGGCAGGGTATGCCCAGACGTGGGTCCCTTGCTTACTTTGCCACTGGATACAAGATAGCCTGTCTGATGAGGGTTTTGAACCCGAAACCGGTCCCAGGATGCTTGTTTCCGGTCCAGGGAAGACATGGCTTGGCAGTTTGTGCTGGACTGTTCCCATGAGGCACAGGGTCAGACTGATTTGCATATGGCCATGTCTGAACTGGGGTGGTGGAGTGAGCTAAAGAATGATGATGGATTAAACCCAGATCAGTTGACTGGGGGTGAGTGTTTGATTTGCTCTAACGCTCCGTCCATCATCCCCTTTGGTATCGCTTTGTTCGCCCTAAGTTGGCAGGGTATGCCCAGACGTGGGTCCCTTGCTCACTTTGCCACTGGATTCAAGATAGCCTGGCTGATGAGGGTTTTGAACCCGAAACCGGTCCCAGGATGCTTGTTTCCGGTCCAGGGAAGACATGGCTTGGCAGTTCGGGCTGGACTGTTCCCATGAGGCACAGGGTCAGACTGATTTGCATATGGCCATGTCTGAACTGGGGTGGTGGAGTGAGCTAAAGAATGATGATGGATTAAACCCAGATCAGTTGACGGGGGGTGAGTGTTTGATTTGCTCTAACGCTCCGTCCATCATCCCCTTTGGTAACGCTTTGTTCGCCCTAAGTTGGCAGGGTATGCCCAGACGTGGGTCCCTTGCTCACTTTGCCACTGGATTCAAGATAGCCTGGCCGATGAGGGTTTTGAACCCGAAACCGGTCCCAGGATGCTTGTTTCCGGTCCAGGGAAGACATGGCTTGGCAGTTCGGGCTGGACTGTTCCCATGAGGCACAGGGTCAGACTGATTTGCAAATGGCCATGTCTGAACTGGGGTGGTGGAGTGAGCTAAAGAATGATGATGGATTAAACCCAGATCAGTTGACTGGGGGTGAGTGTTTGATTTGCTCTAACGCTCCGTCCATCATCCCCTTTGGTATCACTGAATATGAAACACTTTATGATGACTTTTTCTTCAAGTATAAGAAAACCCATATAGAACTTGCATATTGCAATCTTTAGCAATATGGTATGTGCGTAACTAGTAAATAAATCTCACAAAAAGGCTCACAACAGAGCTTGAACTTCCCAATTCAAAATGTACTGCTTCGAATAAATCTCAACTCACACAGTGTACAGGGTAAAAGGATGAAAAAATGTGGGAGAATGTGGGGCACTACTTGTGTTTGGACGAGAACCCTCACTTACCCTAGGGTGACATGCTTCATCATAGGGTCCCCCCCGCACACTGGGACCGCAGCGTACTCAGTGTGGGCTACGACTTTCCCGTAGCAAAGGAGCAGGGTTGTTCTATAGCACACAAAGCACTAATACCTACGGGGCAGAGTGAGGGACAGAGTGCTAAAGAAAAAAGTGTTTTAAAACTATCTCGATAAGGGCAAACAATTTTATTCCTATGCCCTAAAGGATAGAGGTTAAAAGCATAGTGAAACAGGGATATGGATGTTTACCCTGTATTAGGTCAACATGTTTCTGCAGTGTATGACTAAAATGTTCAGGGCATTCTTCAGGACCAAGATGGTAAGTCACTGTGCTATATATAAAACGTGCAAAAATATATTTATATAATACTCCTCATATAATTAGGCCATACAAACACTTGACCAGCTGTGCTAAATAGCATCAAATTCTTGGGCAGGCCAAGTGGCACTGTGAAAAACAAAAAGGGAAAAATATAACATATAAAATTGATTGCATCGAACGACCTGCATCACCAGTGTCTACCACTACCACTGCCAAACATGTGTAGGGTGCTCCCAGTGAGCACCTACCTATACCTTACCAAGATTATATTGATAAGGTCCGACTCAACCATCAACAGAGTCTCTCCACACGTAGAACTCTAAATAGGCATACACAAACACTTTATCACAAACAATGGAGGTACAAAGTAAAGCATCTCATATCATCCGTACTGTATGATCACCTCGTTATATACTTAAATAATATAATAAAGTATGAGAATATTGTGGAGCAGAGACATAGAAGCAGTGGTCTCCAATGGGTTGTCCTTAGGTAACAACATAGACCCTCCTCTTCATTAGTAACTACCAGAATTCTCTAGAATGTACCATATTTCGTGCCAGTGTATTGGGCCTAGAAAGGCCCTATAGTGTCATGAGCGGCACCACCTAATGGTCATCGTCTCTCCCATAAAATAATGTCCATTCTAGTGGTAATTATTCATTACAACAATGTAGGTCCCAGATCGTGGCCAGAGTCTATATAAAGATGAAAGCTATTGGCGTCCAGTGTCACCCCAAACTCCTATGTCTTGTCCAATCAGAACTGGTCCCCACCTAGTGGTTGCCGTTCTGTTCATAAATCACACTAATATGACTGAACGCCTCCCCCCGCAATAGCATGCGGGTCAAGGCAACAAAGGACGCAAAGTAACTGAAGGCAAGGAACCATTTAATTTTTTTTTTTTTAACTAATCAACCCTATTTCTAAAGACCTCATATATTGGACAGATCCCTTATCTAAAACAATCTTCCATCTCTAAACAAGCCCGCCCGCCTGCTCACCTTATGTGTTGCATTTCGTGCTAAGGAGATCACTGGCGGGAGTGTTTGTCCAAGTCTCTGGTGCTTCTTATGACATCAGAGCCTCGACCGGACGGGTGTGCAAGTTGTACCTGGGAGTTGTAGTTACCGCTCGGCAAATGAAAGCGTTGGTCCTCTCACAGCGTACGTCTACATGCAATGTGTGACAGGGCCATAATCTGTTCCGCTACAACTCAAAATCAATTTAGAAATGGATGTTATGATAATAGTTGCAGGTATACGGGAGTGAAATTAAGGCTCCTTTAACCCTGAAGACTCTAGCAAAGAACAGGCAGTGATGGATAGTAATGATTGATTCCAAGACTCATAACTTGTGTCTCATTATCCAAAAAGGGGCAACAGTCAACAAAGTGTGTTGTATCTTGCCAGCACATAGTGGTAACGCACATGAACAGTGAAAAACTTTCAAAGTAAACTAGAGCTGTCTGCGTCATGTGCACTAAATAAAGCTATATGAAATCGATTTCATATGACAACTCTTCATAGCATATATGACTCAGTATGTTTTATAGTGCACACCACGGAATATCATCATTCAGACCACTAAGGTGGCTGCCCAATCTAAACACCCAGTGCTGTTCTCTGCGGAAAAGTACTTTATCCAGGGGGCCCATATCCCTACAATAGTGTGGCTTATCAAGGACCACCCACTTGATGTCTTCTTCAGTGTCGCCAACATCCAGAAAATGTTGGGTGAGTTTTGTATTTGATTTTTTACATTTAACAGCACTCATATGTTCGATAATTCTCGTCTTGACCTTCCGGGTGGTCATGCCCACATATAACAAATCACATGGGCACTTTATCAGGTATATTAGCCCCTCCAAATTGCAATTGGTGTGGTTAGATAAGATCCATGGGGTTTTCAGGCTTAAATCAAGTTGTTTTGTGCACTGAGTGGAGTGGCAAGCAACGCAGGAGACACAGGGAAAATAGCCCCCGACTGGTTTCCCTGTCCATATTGTGCGTGTGGTATCAAGGGTAGATGAGCGGCGCGGTCTTGCGTGTACCAGGATATTACAAAGATTGCTACTATGTTCTAAAGCAAAGAGGGGTTTCTCGCAGTATTTGTCACCCTTGTTCAAAATGTGCCAGTTGTTATTAATAGCTTTCTTGACAGTCTCTGTCAGGTGGCTGAACGTACTGACACAAACCAGTCTTTCTGATTGGGGTTTGGGATGAGTTTCAAGTAGGGCCTCCCAAATGTTATTTTGTGCCTGTTTCGAAGCTCTCCAAATGAGATCTTGTGGGTATTGTCATGTTAGCAGCTTCTCAGTAAGATTGTTGGCATGTTCTTTATACTTCACCAACTCCGTGCAGTTCCTTCTCAACCGCAAAAACTGTCCTACTGGGAGATTATCACAGAGAGCCCATGGATGAAAGCTGGTGTAACTGAGCAATGACTTGCGGGCCATGTTTTTGATACAGTTCTGTAAAGATCCTACCCTCTTTGGGGTATAACTTGAGGTCAAGAAATGGGAGTTCCTTCTTACTATACACACAAGTGAACTTGAGATGGATGTTCAGAGAATTGAGCCATGTAGAGAAAGCCTCCAGAGATACTTGGTCACCCTCCCAGATGACCAAGATATCGTCGATATATGTCTTCCACAGTTTCAAATGTGTCTGGAAAGGATTATCCGTAGGGTAGATGTGAGTATCTTCAAACCAGTGCATGTAAAGATTGGCCATACTGGGGGCACAGGTACTGTCCATGGAAGTACCAGTCACCTCCCAATACAGTTGGTCTTCGAAGGAGAAAAACATCTCCTTCATGGCAAGAGACGCACACTCCATAACAAAAGATGTGGGTGTCAGATAGCCCTGTGGATGTTGTGCCAGCAAGTGTTCATTCGTTCGTAGAGTGTCTACTTGCGGAATGTTCGTACATAACGCCTCCACATCAAATGAGACCAGAAAATGTTTCTCCAGATCGAACTGGATAGTAGTCAGAAAAGACAAGCTGTGTTTAGTGTCCTGTAAGTATGAGGGCATGCCTGCCACAAGAGGTCTAAGAAACCATTCCACAAATTGAGATAAAGGTTCAAAAATAGAACCAAGGCCGGAAACAATAGGTCTACCAGGTGGTGGTCTCTGGGTTTTGTGTACCTTAGGTAGAACGTAAAAGGCTGGAATCCTGGGGTGTGTGGAAGTGAGAAAATCAGCTTCACTCTTAGTAATCCAACCCAATTCTACAGCCCTCAATATGAGTGTCTTGATAGTTTTTTGCAATCTTGGCGTGGGGTCACGTGAGATAGGTTAGTAGTATTTTGTATCATTAAGTTGACGAAGGCACTCTGTACGATATGTTAGAGTATCCAAAACCACAGTGGCCCCACCTTTATCAGCCGGCTTCAGTTCAATATCTGGGTCAGATCCTAGTCTGTGTAAACATAGCTCCTCTTCTTTCGTCAAGTTGAAAAACAGTCGTCTTGCTTGGCCCTTAAAAATAGTAAAATCCTTCAAAACTGCTTTCTCAAAGGTCGCTACCTCCGATGGTACTTGTTGGAGAGTGGGAAGGAATTTGGATTTATTTCTCAGTCCAGTGTTGGAGGATAACTCTTGAGTGGTATCATTCTGTTTATCAAAGAAAAAAGATAGCCATATTTTCCAAAAGAATTCAGATAGTTCTTGATGTGTTTTAAAATCATCACCCATATAGGTGGGCACAAAACCCAGACCCTTCTCCAAGACCTTAGTTTCCATGACGGTCAAGAGTCTACTACTCAGATTGACTGTTAGATAGTAAATCACATTGCTAATGATTGGAAACCTTATCAGGTGCTATGAAATGTATGTTTGAAGTTTTTTCAAGATAAAGAAGCAGTAGCCATTAACATAACATTTTGTTATGTGCCCATTAACCCATGACACAGATCGATAAAGCAGAGGTTTGTCCACAAAACACATACTGTCTGTAGTTCAGAAGTGAAGAGGTAGTTACTAATACAATTGTGTTCAACAATAAGACATACTGAACAGTGTTCAAAATATCAACCTTTCAGATAAACTGTTTCACTCTAGAAATGTCTGGGATTAGATATAATTGTAATTAACTATCCAAAGCAAATAAGGTTACTTGTGCCCAATGGCCCTGCGCTAGTTCAAACCTATAGGGCCATGTAACTCATATGGCTCCCATTATACATAATACCAAAAATTGGGGAGCAGTTTCATTGAAAAACTTACTGCATAAATTCACATTTTTGACATACACATTTTATTTTGATTTCTCTTAATATACTATATAAAATCCGCACTTTCAAAATAATTCACTATTAAAAAAAACTCATGGAGCAGCAGTACACTTGCTCCAAAATTAGTACATCATAAATGATATTTATTTCCACCTAAGTTAATATTGTAGTCCATTTGACATGTTTGGTCCTTTTTTATTATTTCAATGATTATTCCAATGTGATTAATTGAATCTCAACTCTAAGGTTTCTTAAGAGTTTTTTCCCATTCTCGGTTGGAAAGCCCATCCATTGAAAAAATCTTTTGAGTGATGATCAATTTCAAAATTAACATCATATTTTCCAAATTTGGACCAAAAAAAGGCTCTTAGGGGCTTATTTACAAGCCCCTTGCGCCACTTTTGCGTCATTTTTAACATGGGAAAAGTGACGTACGGGTGGCGCAAGGGGCTTGTAAATATGCCCCTTAGTGTCTTAGGAACCCCCGTGAAATGTACCTGTAGTATTGTGATATAAGGAGAGGAGATAATAAGGAGTATGGAAGGGATATATGTACCTAGGTTATGGCCTTAAAATGAGATGGATGTGCGTCCTGAAGAAACTGCAGCACATGGCTAAACATGTGCTGGCTCCTTGTCAGATACTGGACATGTGCTTTTTTGATTCTTGTGAATCTGTAACTATTATGGTCATAAGCCAGAAAATCTGACAATAAAGTTTAAACTGATGATCATTTCATGATTAATTTGTTTTAAATTGTGAATTCTTTTTAAAGTGTGTATTGTAGATAGTATATTAAGAGAAATCGAAATCAAATAGTTGTTTGTCAAATGTCATGTAGTAACTATTTCAATGGAAGTGCTCACCAATTTTGTTACTATTATTGTAAGCAATGTTCCGCACTGCCCCTTTGTGTTAATTTAACTAGTGAATGAGAGTGGGAGCTACAGAAACTAAACTGGGATTTTTGGTACATAAGCTCAAACCTATATGAACATATTCCATAAGACAGTGTAAATTTCTAGATTTATTTACGCTCCCCTCCCATGTTTCCTACAAGGCCTTTTTAAGCACGTTTGCCTAGCTCCACCTCATGGCTTCACAAAATTTATATCCTGAAAAACACAAAGTGATGATATAGTTAGGTATGTGTGAGAAAATGGGTTGTTGGTTGAGGAGGCGGGAGCCTACTTAAGCAACATCCACAATCTTTGGCTGGGTGACACACAAAAAGTCACTAAATTAACCTGTGCTTAACCCCTTGGTAGCTTGGCACAAAAGCAGTTGGGCTCAACTTAGAGGCAATGTATAAAATATTTATGCAGCACTCAAACAGTAATAAAGTGAAAACACAGCACAAGAAAAATCCCACACCAATTTCGAAAAAATAGAGTAAAATATAATAAATTATTTCACACCAAAACAAAATAAATCCAATCAGTAGAATTGGAGATATGCAAATTCAAAGATTGAAGGTAAGTTTAGTGCATAAAACATAAAGCACCACTCATGGTTATCTGGTCAGGCAAGACCTAGTGAAAGTCACAAGTTGAGGCCCACCGCGATGGAGCGATGGCTGGATACAGGGACCAGGTTAGTCCAGCATGAAAAGTCCAGTTCACAGTGGAGGGGACCACGAGCTGCAGGTAGAACATCATGGATGGGCCTCACTGTACTGCGAGGAGCCAGCCGTCCGTCGCGTATGGTCTTTGCTGTAGCACGAAGATCCTGTTGGACATCACAGACAGTCATTGCTGGAGCTTTGCATTGGCGGTCACCGTGGGCTGTCGATGCTGTAGCACCAAGTGCAGATCTTGTGTTGTGGGTCATTGCTGGCGGTCGCTGTAGCATGAGATTTGGTACAACAGAACTTGACGTTGGCGGTCAGCATGGGAAGGAACATCTTTGCTGCGTGAATTGCCTGTTAGCAGTTGTGAAGAGCCAAAAACTTCAGCATTTCTCCTTTTCTTCTAGGAGGAGTTCAACTAATGCCACACCAAAGGTCCAGGACCAGGGAGGCACCTCATGGGGATCAGGAATTCACTCCAGCAGAGGCCAACAGGGCTCAGGCAGGTCTGGTTGCAAGTCCATGTAGGTTCAGTGCAGCAGGTCATCTAGGCAGTTGCAGGGAGGCCTCTGAAGCTTGTTGTATCCCTGTAGCTCAGAACAGGAGGTCAGTCACCTGACTCTTGGAGTCACTTCAGCCTGGGATGAAGGGTGTAGGTCCAGTCTTCCTTCTCAGACAGCAGGTCAGGCCTCATGCAGCAAGGCAGTCCTTCTTCTGTAGTATCCACAAGTCCAGGAGTGTACTGAAATGTGGGTCTGAGGGACCTAAGTTTGTACCTAGTGCTAGCTTTTAAATGGGCAAAGCTTCTGGAGATTTCCCCCCACAGAGATGTTTGGAATTTCCTGGCTCCCAGCCTGGGTCCCAGTCTGCCTGCAGTCACAATAGGCTAGTGTGAAGTTCTTTGTGTGTGAGCTGATACAAAGTGTGACAGGTGATAGCTATGCCCCTCTCATCAAGTCAGGATTGCCCATCCTGCCAACACGCAGACCCTATATTGTTTGGCTGTCTGGGAGGAATGCACAAAGGCCAACTGCTAACTACACTTAGTCATGTGGCCCAGGAAATAGGCTGCAGGCACCAAATGGTAAGGAAAAGAAAATGTCAACTTTCTAAAAGTGGCGTTTTCATAATTGTGACTTAAAATCTGACTTTACCATTAAAGAGGGTTTTAAATTACAATTCCTCAGACACCAAACATGATATTTCTACCTGTTCCCAAACAAAAGTTAGCACTTATTAAATGTAATAAGGCAA
The DNA here is from genome assembly GCA_963921515.1 of Calotriton arnoldi. NCBI lineage: Eukaryota > Metazoa > Chordata > Amphibia > Caudata > Salamandridae > Calotriton > Calotriton arnoldi. Next base: position 662,532 of record CAWUFW010001822.1, read on the forward strand.
CCCAATGTTATCCTATCAGAGATCTAGACCTCACAGCAATGATAAACAAATTTGGGAGAATCCCAGGAAAGGTAAACCTTAAAAGTACATGTCCAACTTTTGAAATACACACCACCCTGCCCTTTGGGCTGTTTAGGGCCTACTCTAGGGGTGTCTTATATGTATTAAAAATAAAGGTTTAGGTCTGGCAAAATGTTTATTTTGCCAGGCTGAAATGGCTGTTTAAAACAGGCTGCAATGTCAGACCTGAGACATGTATAAAAAGGCTACTTAGGTGGGTGGCACAATAAGTGCAGCAGGCCAACTAGTAGCATTTAATTTACTGGCAGTGGCTACATGTAGTACCACTTTACTAGGGAGTTACAAGTAAATTAAATGTGCCAATTGGATGTAAGCCAATTGTACCATGTTTAAAGGAGAGAGCATAAGCATTTCAGCACTGGTTAGCATCGGTAAAGTTCTCAGAGTCCTAAAGCCAACAAAAACAGGTTCAGAAAACAGGAGGGGTGAAGCCAGCTGGTACTGTTGAATGAATTAGTTTACTGAAATTGATTTAATGTTAAGTACACAATTGAAACAGTACATGCTTTCAGTTTTTGTCCAATATTTCAATATTAACTCATAATTGATTTATAAAGTGCTATATGAGGTATTTATTATCATTTTTCTCATTTTCATATATATATAGCCAGTAGGTAGTTATAGTTAGGACCAAAGTTTCCATAGGAAAAGTAATTAATCACTTTGGCACCGCTTGACGAATCTTCAGAAAAGTTTCAAAGAACTTCCCTTTTTTTGTTCAGCTGCTGTGTTGAACATTTCGTGGTGATCCGTCAAGCGGGGGCTGAGAAAAAAGGGGGTGTCCCAACATGCCTTTTTCCCATGTTATGTTTATGGGGATTTTTCATTGTTTGAACACGACTACAGCCCAAACAGCTGAACGGAATTTCACCTAATTTGGCAGAAAGCTAGATGTTGGTCCAGAAAGCGTGCCTTTTGTGATTTGATGTAAATCTGTTCAGTAGTTTCAGAGTTATTGAAGTTTAAAAAATATAGATATCTGGGGACATGAGTCCTTCCAGTGGACTTGCGGATCCTACTGAAATTTGATTGGCTGCCAAAACTTCAACCAGTAAGTGGTGGCAGCCATCTTGTGACTCGGCTCAAAGTCGAGTCCCACAAAAAAGAAAAAAAAGAAAGAAAAGGGGGCAGGGTAGGAATACCCTGACCCCCCCCAGTTATGGTGGGGGGGCCCCATTGTGACCCCGCAGGGGGCTAACACCATTTTTTTTTAAATTTAGTGGGTGGACCAACGGATCCACAGCAAAATTAAAAAAGGCCATGCGTCTTTCATAAGAAGCCCCCGGGTGGGCTAAACCCTGGGGGCTGGTTTTTAAAATATGCGAAGGGTGCCCAAGCGGCACCCCCTGTGCCACGGGGACCTCTACCTCCCTGGGGCAAACAAAACTAAACATGCAGGGAGCCTGCACAGCCCCCCCTGCATCCCCGGGGACCGCCCCCTCCCCAGAGCTATTTACTTAATTTGTGCTGGGGAGAACCGTATGACCTTCCCCACAGCCCTGGGGACTGCCAACTCCCCAGGGATAATGTAATGGGGGGCCATACGGACCCCCTGCCCCGGGGACCACCACTTCCCCAGGGCTTTTAATTTTTGGTATGGGGGCCTCACGGATCCCCATGGGCCCCAGGGACCACCACCACCCAGGGCCAAAGTGCATTTTAAGAAATGAGAGGGGTGCCACTTGGCCCCCTTCCTGGGGCTTTCTCGGCCCCCGGTGACCGCCACCTACCTGGGGCAGGCCCTTAATCAAGGAAGGGGGGACCGTGCTCCTGGAGCCATACGCACCACACCCCAGAACCTGCTCCTGCAATGTTCTGTGGTGCCCACCCCGGGGACATAGCTGTTGGTATGGCATGGCGGGAGCACAACCACTCCCGCCAAGCCATAGCAAACTGTGCTCCGCTTTGAGAAAGCAAGAGCATTTTGCTCTCGCTTGCTCAAAGCGGAGCACAATTGCTTTTACACACAGGAAGCTGCATGTTAGCAGCTCCCTATGTGTATTAGCAATGCCCGCTCCCGCAGCAGGTTGGGAGCAGGCAGGGACCCTGGGGTCCTTCAGGCTCCCCACGCAGTCCCAATCAGTGGCAGTGGGTGCCCTGGGTTGGGACCAGGGCACCCACAATTGAGGCCGGGCCCCAGGGGATGGGGTCCCGAGGCCCGAAATCAGCAAGGCCCCCTCCCATTATTTATTTTTTTAAAGGCTGGGCCCCAGGGGATGTGTCAGTGGGCATACCAGAGGTTCTATGGGGATGCGAGGGGGTGTGTGAGTGGTTCTGTGGATGATGTCATCAGTAATGTCATCAGTGATGTCATTTGAGATGTCATCAGTGATGTCACTGACCATGCCATGAGTGATGTGATATGTGAGGTCATAAGCAGTGCATTGTGGGGGCATAAGTTATAGTTAGCTCAGGTAACTACAATTGCTGAATTTCACTAGTTCTGTACGAGTAAAATCTCAGCCTAACTATAACGCTCCTTGGTTTTTTCAGTGAATATATATTTTTATATAGATATACAGGTATAGATATATTTATATAAAACGTGTGCCTAAATTCACATAAGATTTCAAAATGCATACAATTGTGCATGCCAAATTTTATGTTATTTCTCCCAGGAGTTTTCTTTTTGTTAATCATCCAATTCCTTTGAGGAATACATATTAAGAAATTGCCATGAATAGTCTGTACAAATCTTTAAAGGATAGAAAGAAGTGACTTGGAATTGTTTTTGGAAACATTTATGAAGATTCATCAAATGATGTTGAAGTAGTCATTTGTGAAGGAAAATATTATATCCTGAAGTATACCCCCCCATACCTACAGATGCAATATTGTGGTCTCTGCAATTAGCATGTGTTTGGGGCGGGTTGTGTATATGTCTTGTTGAATGGTTTCTTTATCCTAAGCCATGTGTTTTTATTTTAAATAAATATCTTCATTATTTTTACTTATATATATCAATTGTTCCCAAACCTTGATGGCATGCATCCACCTTCTGTTTGTTTGGGTTTTTCTTCTTGGCCTTGTTTATTCATTACATTTACAATTTTCTTCATTATCCTATTGGAGTTATGGGACAGAATTACATCTTGGGCTCGAATTCAGGCATTAAAACAGCCATTGGTTAAGTTACTTAGGGCCCAATTTAGTATTTGGTGGACAGAGTAATCTCCCTTGGCCGGGCAGAGGAATTAACGTCTGCCAGGTTGAGACTACTCGCCAAGCCGGGGTCATTTCTAAAGCATTTGCAGGAACCACTGTCACAGCGGTTCCGATTAATGCGTTTTAACGTTTGACTCTGTCAACATGACGGAGCCGTTCCTCAAACTTTTTTTTTTTCTTTTTTTCAAAAAGGAAATCCCAATGCAGGATTTTCTTTTTGAAAATAAAAATAAAATCCCCTCGCTCGCCATGGAATATATTTCCCATGGTAAGGGTGGCATTAGACAGTTTTCACTTCACCTTACTGCCAGGATTTTCCTGGCAGTGATGGGCAGTGGAAACTGTCCTCTGTGTCCGCCTATCTAAATTAGGTAGGTGAACACAAAGGTCAGCCTCCAATAGCCCTAACTCCATCAGGCAGTCGTAGGGGTGTAACCATGGCAGAGACGGAGTAGTCTATAGAATGGTTACACCTATGGTTCGCCCACACCTAAATTCAACGTGCGGGCCTTCACCTTGGCGTTAAGGATATTCTATCACCATTGCGACGGAGTATCCTTACAGCCAAGATTTAAATCAGCTCCTGCGTGTGTTTTACAGTGCAATGTAACTTTGCGAGGAAGCTTAAGGAATCATCTTCTGTGTGTAAGGTTTGTACATACAGAGCATATGAAGACCAGAGGTCAACAGAAAATACTTATGTCATAACCACACTGTTCACAAAAAGGTGATCTCAATACATAAGCTAAACTAATGTGGTTAATAGGGTTTTAGGCTGTTATTTCAAAACGCAGTGTTGTAAGTGACTGAAAAGTACTTTAATAGATTTCAAAATGAGCTTGGAGTTTGAGGAAGTGGTGAGATTTTTGGGTTTTCTAGAGTTTTGCTTTACTCGTTTCTATTTTCACTTACAAGAGATTTAAAATGATCAGATTAGTTTGAAATTTGTATTGGTTTTATTTATCTAGAGTTAGGGTACAATGAAATCCTGGAAGGTACTGCAGCTTTATAACTCCCATTGCTTATCTCACATTTTAATTTGTTCTTGATGTTTTTATTTTGTTCTGTCCTTCCCTTTTTAGAAGTGTAGCATCATGCCCTTGTTTAGCCATTAGTTGTCGAATTCTATTTCTGAGGTTTCTTGGATGTCGAAGAACTTATAGCAACATCAGTCTTCATATTAGCTTTGAGATCCCTGTGCAAGTCAGGATTGTTAAGTTTTTTAAGCTTGTGGATGGAGATTTCAAGGTGTGTATTTTTGAAAGGAGTCTTAGTTTTGGTTCTTTGATTTAGGGGGTGACTGAGTAAGGGATTCGATTTTGGGCTGATGTTCAAAGGTAGGAAACTGACCTGTGAGCAGTGTGATCATGCCAGGGCTAGCAAGTTATTGGGTTTGGTGCTTCTGTGTATTTAGTTTGGATCTAGGATGTTGCCCTCTGAGTGGTGTTTGTGAGTTGAGAGAAGGCAAGTGTCCCATGTCAGGGATCAGATGTGATGGTTTGACTCCCTGGGAATCGCTCAGAGTTTGGAGTTGCTGATAATAAGGTTTTTATTGGAACACACATGGAGGAGAAAAGCTAACTTACTGGGGGGAATCTGGCTTTCCAATGACCATGGGGGCCAACTGGGACTTTCCAGTCTGAAATCTGTAAACAGCAAGTTCACACACTGAAATCGCCACAGAAAATGTGTTGTCATTATTAACATTTAGATACATTTTGTTCTCCATTCCATTTCACATATATCATCAAATGTAATTCCAGGAATTGACCATTTCCACTGGCGTTGCAATCTGTCTGTCCACCAATCCCTCTCCATTTGAGAATGAACTATAGTTTCCTGCCTCTACTGAGTTCTCTGACATTGACTGGGAAGAGCTATATGTTTTTCATGGCTGCCACTCTCTAATGGAATTGACCGCAGCGATCATCATGAGATGGAATATTTCAGTGCAGAACATGACTCTCTGACTGGCACTGCCCGAAAATAGGACAGATACCCCGTAATAATACACAAATACGACAGTTCCTATACGGAGACTTAGAAAAATAATGGTCACTTGCTCATGGCATGGCCCTTAATATAACTCACCCCCCCACCCCCCATCCAGTGCTGGTGATAAGTGTGCAGCATAACTTCATGGGTTCTACTCAGAGCTGGGAGTAAGGGTGAGCAACAGAGCCATGGCGGGTCACAGATTCCCTCCTACTCTGATTATGTACATTATTAACACTGTTGCTTTACATGGAATCAAACAGTACTCTGTAACTGTGTACAGCAAAATAGAAGTTTTAGAAGTTTGTCTGATGCTGCGACATGAAAGCAAACCCAAAGGGCTAGTTGTAATGCGGAATAGAGGGACTTTTTGTCAATCTTTCTCCTAAAGGGTTAACACTGTAAAATCAGCACGTGGTCTTGTGCTGGCATGCTATTCTGGCAGCAGTTCCTCCTGAGGTCTGCAAGACACATCAGAGCACAACTTGAAAACAGCAGATTCTCAGGGAATTTTGGCTGAGTCACTAGACCACCAGCTGCTAGAAATAGTACACATTGTGCTGCAAAAAGCAATTGCTGCAAAAAAACATCATTATTCAGGAACTGTAATACTTACCCGTTCTTAATTTTAGATGAAGTGGTCTTGATCTGGTCCTAATGCTGCATCGAGAACTTCCTGCTGATGATGCAAACAGGCTTAGTCTGCTTAGGTCCTTCTCGCAGTTGAGGGGAATGACCTCTAGTTGCTTTCAAAGGCTGAGGTGGGATCTGATAGGTACATACAGCCTCAACAAATCATCTTGTTGGTCTAGAGCAGTGATATTCAAAATACGGCCTGGGGGCCACTTGCGGCCCTCCTGACCTTCAGATGCGACCCCCAGGTTAAAAGCAGCACCAAGCTGCTGTTTACTTCAGAGAGCACTAACATTGAAAAAGATGTTAAAAAAATGGGGAAGCTTTTAATTACAAGCCAACTGAAGTAAAGGAAAATAATCTAATACAGTATCCTACAAAATGTAACTACCCACAAAGCCCCACTCCCATACTGCCAGCATCAAAGTGGCCCTCGGGCTCACCACAGACCATACTTTGTGGCCCCTCCAACAATGTTTGCAATTATCTATGGTCTAGAGTCTCCAAAGGTGGCATACATTTATATGGACCAAAGAATATTTATGTAATTTTTGATTTATAAAAGTGAGGCTAGTGCAGAAAAATCTGAGGTTTGACTGATACTCTTATAGTACACTTGCATTTATTGTTTGTGTGCAGAGCTAAGTAGATGCTTTGTATTGCGCTACAGTCAAGATTTGATGAGTTTATTCACACTATAGAAATGGACTTAGGGAAGATGTGATGCTGCTGTTGTGCAATGTAACTCAGAAAGAATGAAGGTGCTTCTCTATGTGTTATGGAAAATCCGCGATCAGGAGAGTAATGTAGACATTAGTGATAATGGAAAAACATGGGGAGAAAATGTGGCCTAACGGCTAGAGCGGTCGACCTGGGAGCTGGGGAACCGGATTCGAGTCTCGGCAGCGACACTCAACATTCTGTGATTCTGGGCAAATCACTTAATCTCCCCGTGCCTAACAAAAATTAATGTGTCCCTCTGTAACGTAACTGGTGCTCATGTAAAGCGCTCAGATACCTTCGGGTCTAGTTCGCGTTATATAAAACTACACAAAAAATTTTTTAAAACACTTTTGACTATTAAATACTGACGTACTAATTAAGTACCATGTGAGGAGAGTACTGCAGATTTATAGAGGTGTTGCACTAGAATCATAATGGCACCTGTCTCTTTCAATCACTTTATTAGTTTCATTAGTTGAAACTAATATGAATCTGGTCATAAGCAATGACCACCTGTGCCGGCCAGTGACTGCGGGGTCGTTCTTTTGTGTCTGCAACTACACTTTGCAAAATCTTCCCTTCACAAGAAAAATATGCAACCTACACTCAACATCATTTCTTTACATACCTCTTCCAGGATACAGGGAAATTAGAAAACAGGAGACTAGTGAAGAGTTATACAATGCAAGACTATTAACATAAAGGTCGAAATATAACATTTTTAGAAAAAGTGACATCTCTGAGAAAACTTCACAAACCTAAAATGATTAATTATTATTGTGATTTTACTTACACTTTTATGGATGGTGATTTTTTTTAATGCCCTATTGATGTCCATGCGTGATAGACAGATTCAAATCGTGAAAAAATAAAATTGACATATGACTGTAGAGTCACATGTCTTGCATCAGCCTGCCATCAAAGGCTTGGGCTCAAAACCATCTTCTTAACATGAATACAGATCTATGGGTGAATATTAGTCTAATTAAGCCTGCACAAAACCTACAGTGCCTCAAATTGTAGACACAATCTTAAGATTACATTTTCTGCCTCAACTTCTGAAGCATAGCTGAGCTCTCTAAACTCTGGATTGAAAGACAGAACATGTTTAGATTAGTCACAGGTATTGGACAATGCAAGAGGAAGCTGGTGCTCTAGGGGCTTCTTTCTTGACTACCCGAACCAAAGTTTTAGTATTAGGCCTGGGACAGGGAGCCTTCCAACTTGGTAGGTTACTTGGGTTCCTGTAATTGGCGGTTCTACTAATTTTCATAGAGTGACTAACATTTTGAATATATATGCCTTGTTGGCCCGTTTTTGATGCTGGTGTTGGAGAGGGCACCTTTTATAATCTCAAGCTACAAAACTGTTTTATTACGGAAGTCACTATTTCCTATTCATAAGAACTCAGAATATATCTAGTATATAAAACATGGGATCTGGGACCCAAGTATAAACAGCAGTCACTAATATCTTTATAATTGGCAACTTGTGATGCACAAGTCACCAATTATAAAAAAACAGAAGTCAGAACTCCACTATTAGAAGGTTATTATGGTCGAGTTCTGACATCACAATGCCTACTGCAGCCCAGTTGAAAGGCAGGTCAGGTAATTAAGCATATTTAAAGCAGCTGTTTAAAGCAACAAACGGAATATTGCTTTTCTTTCTTCTGCTCTATTTTAATAGCTTAAAATAACAAGCAGAGAATAAGTTTATTTTTTGTTTTGCTCATTCCTTAGATAGAGAAAAGCTAGAATCATACTGCATGTTTCTACACGTTCTGAGCTACTGCAGCTTTTTTTTAAACTAACTAGTGTTGAATTGTTTCTAATATCAGGTTTTTGATGTGTTTAATTTTGCACTAGAGGTTTTATTTTTATTTTTCATGTTTGCAAACATGCTCTCTCTTTCAAATGAAATAGCTATGCACCAAGGTTTTAAGTGGTTTGTGGGAAAGGTGATGTGTGACCATGCATTATATGGGATAAAGTACCCGCGGCGAATGATAAGGATATTGCAAGTCACCTTGGAGTTCCATAACCTTATAAAAAAACTCGGCCTTTGGCCTCATTCCTCTATATGGTTATGGAACTTCTCGGTGGCTTGCAATATCTTTATAAAGTATTGCAGGAGGAACTTTATCCCTAATATTCTGATGAGAGGAAGTCAATAGATTTGAGTGTGATATAAAAACATAACAAGCACCACTCTCCTGCGTGAAGTGCTATGCAGGATATACTTTACCATGGAAGGGAAGCAGCCTTTACCAAGCAGTACCTTTACCACACATCATTTACCATGCATGCTTTTACCATGCATATGCCTTTACCACCCGTATCTTTACTACATATATGCCTTTACCATGCCAAGTATGTATAGTTAAGATATAAATATATATGTATGTATGGCAGTTGCCAGTAGGTAGTTATAGTTAGGACTTAATGCACCGCTTGACACATCTTCACTAATTTTTAAAAACTGGTTTGCCAGTCACAACATCTGCTGTCTGGAAAGTTTCAGGGTGATCCGTCAAGGAGGTGCAGAGAAAAAGGGGAGTCCCAAAATGTGTTTTCACCATGCAGTTTCCCATTGGGATTTTATATACACCTACCGCCCGAACCTCTGAACAGAATTGCACCAAATTTGGCAGAAAGCTAGCTCTTGGTCCAGAAAGAGTACTTTTTGTAATTTGGTGTAAATCGGTTCAGTAGTTTTTAAGTTATTAAAATAAAAAGATGTATATATATATATATATATATAGAGAGAGCGAGAGAGACACAGATCCTCTGCAGTGATCCACGCGCCATCAGCAATGCCATGATTGGCTGGCATCAAACTGAGGAAAGTTGCAGCTGCCATTTTGTGCATCGGGACTCCGTTCCCTGGGGGGAAATTTAATTTAAAAGTGATAGAAGGGGTTAGGGTAGAGTCACTTTGAACCCATGGGACTGATGGAAGGGCTCGGTGAGGGACTCCTAATAGGCAAGAAACTGTCCCAAAAATGTTTTTTAGCGTGCGAGGAACTGCTGACCAACTGTGGTGCTCAGTGTGACCCCCTGTGCACTCTGCAGTGGATCCGCCGATCCAGAAACCAATTTAAAAACACATACACTCACTTACAGACCCACACACCTACTCACACACACACCCGCATACACACCCACACAACCACTCACACACCCACCCACTCACAGGCCAATAAAAACCACTCACACACCCACTCACAGACCAACACAGCCACTCACACCTACTCACACACCCATTCACACACCCACTTACACATCCACACAACCTCTCACACACCCATAAAGCCACTCACAAACCCACTTGCAGACCTACAAAACCACAGACACACACAATCACAGACCCACTCACTGACATGCCCACTTATATACCCACACAACCACTCACTCATCCATACAGTCACTCATGCACCCACTCACAGACCCACAATTTCACTCACACACCCACGCATAGACCCACACAGCCACTCATACATGCACTCACACACCCACTCACACACTCAAACACCCATTTAGACACCCACATAACTGCTCATACACCCACTCACACACTCATATAGCCACTCACAGACCCACAAAACCACTCACACACCCACTCACAGACCCACACAGCCACTCACACATGCACTCACCCATCCACACACACATTCATGCACCCACTTACTCACCCACACAACCACTCATACACTGACACAGCCACTTACATACCTACTCACACACCCTTACACCCACCACCACACCCATTTACACACCCACACGGCCACTCACACACCCATATAGCCACCCACACAACCACACAGTCACTCACACACAGGCAGTGATGCACTTATAGAAATTGCAATAGCATATGTTTGTATTAAATGTGTTGTTGTTTTAGTATTGAATGCGGTTGGGATCAGATCTGCGGATCGATAAAGTGAATTTAAAAAAAGAAATACTTGGTGCATTGCATTTATAGAAAGACTGCATAAGTAACCTTACCTTAATTTTTTAATTTTTAGTTTTAAATCTATAAAAAGAATGAATGTGTGACTAAAATGTATTTATAAAGTTGTGAAAATATATATTCATAAATTGAACTCAATATTTAAACAAATGGTGAAATTCACTAAAAAACAAAGATTACAGGGACGTTATAGTTAGGAAATAGCATTAAAATACAATAGAAACTCACTGAAAAAAACAAAGGTTACAGGGACGTCAAAGCTAGGAAATAGAATTAAAAAAAACATACAAATTCACTGAAAAAAACAAAGGTTAGAGGGATGTTATAGTTAGTTTCAGATTTTACACACACAAAACCATAGAAATTCAGCAGTTATAGTTACCTGAGCTAACTATAACTTATGCCCTCCCATGCATTGTTTATAACCTCACATATTACATCACCCATGACATGGTCAGTGACATCACTGATGACATCCCAAACATTTGCAAAGTGGTGAAGAAAGGGGGCGTGGCCTCCCTTAACCTCTCAGCAATCACGCTATGTGGGACTTACTGGAGGTAACAGGAGGGTTTATTGCCCCCAAGGACCCTCAGCAGCCAAAAGGGATTTCATTCCCCTACCAGTAGTGCACCAGAAGGCGTGTTTGCAGAGGGGTGGAGAAAGGGGTTGTGGCCTCTGATGATCTCTCAGCAATCCGCTGTGTGGGACTTACTGGAGATAACAGGAGGGGTAGTTGACCCCCATGGTCCCTGAGGACTCAAGGGTACTTCATCCCTCAAGTAGTAGTGCACCAGGAGGTGCGTTTGCAGAGTGGTGTTGAAAGGGGGCAAGCCTCCGGCGACTAGCTGGGGCTTGCTTTTTAATTTTTTTTATTTAGAGCAGGGGGCCGGGTGGCCCCCCTCCCCTGGCTGATTTTCGCCTGGGGACCCTATCCCCCCGGGCTCAGCCTACTTATAATTGAGGAATGTTAATAATACTACTAGGTGATGGGGGCCACGTGGCCCCTTTCCCCTGGATAAATTCAGCCCCAGGGCCTGGCCTTCTTAAAGTGGGTGCCCACAGGGCACCCACTCTCCACTGGGACTGTGGGGGTATCCTGAAGGCACCCGCGGTCCCCGCCAGCTCCCCTCCTCCTGCGGGAGCCGACATTGCTTTTAGACATAGGGAGCTGCTGAACATGCAGCTCCCTCTGTCGAAAAGGAATTCTGCTGGAAGCTGGACAGTGACATCACTAATGACATCTCAAATGACATCACTGATGGCGTCACTAATGACATCATCCACAGAATCACTCACAGGCCCACCCACACAACAACTCACACCCATACAACCACTAACACACCCACATGACCACTCACACATCCACTCACAGATCCATACAACCACTAAGACACTCATACAACCACTAAGACACCCACTTACAGACACATACAACCCCTCACACCCACTCACACACCTGAAAAACCATTCACACACCTACTAACAGACCCATATAACCCCTCATATACCCACCTACACGCCCATACAACCCCTCACACACCTACTCACACATCTGCACAACCACTCACACACCCACTAACATACCCATAAAACCACTCACACACCTGCTCTCACACCCATACAACCACTCACACACCCATACAGTCACTCACAAACTCATACAACCACTCACACATCCTCTCATACACCTATACAACCACTCACACAGCCACTCATACACCTATAAACCCACTCACACCGCCACTTACACACCCTGAAAACCACTCACACTCCCTCTCAGACACCCATACAACCACTCACACACCCATACAGCCACTCACAAACCCATACAACCACTCACACATCTTCTCAGACACCTATACAACCATTCATGCAGCCACTTACATACCCTGAAAACCACTAACAAACCCATTCATAGACCAATACAACCACTCACATATGCAACGACAAACCTATACAGTCACTCACATACCCACTGACAGATCCATACAGCCACTGACACACCCACTCACACACCCATATAGCCACTCAGACACCCACTCACACACTCATACAATCAGTCATACAGCTACTCAGATGACATATGTTAGAAATAGTATCGCTCATTAGTAGAACAGAAAAATAGTATTTTAAATTATGCAGCAGCTTACAGGCACATGCATCAACCATTTTTGCGAGCGCAAACGGTGCGATTCGCAAAAATCAGCCGTTTGCGCCCGCAAAAAGGGCTTCTGCAATGCATCAACCTGTCAGCCCCTCGCAATTTAAGAAATCGCAAATTATTGAGATTTCTAAAATTGCGATTGCATTTAAGGAATCGCAAATTGCGATTCCTTAAATGCAATGCATGATGGAATCGCAAATTGCGATTTTGCTAATAGGGGGCGCAAATTACCATCAATTTGTACTTTATGGTAATTTGCAAAAACTTTGAAAAATGCACTGAAGTGCATTTTTCCAAGTTGTAGGTTACACAGACACATGCCCTTGGGACATGTGTGTGCGCAACATGTGTGCACAGATCAATTACAGGGGTGCAACAGGGTGTCCTTTTGACACCCTTGCACCTTGAATTGCATGCGCAATTTGCGAGTACCTATTGGTACTCGCAAATTGCGCATGTAATCTTCCCATTCATTCCTATGGGCCTGTAGGCCTATAGGAATGAATGGGAAGGCACTCCTTAATTGCGACTCGCAATTTGCGAGTCGCAATTAAGGAATGTTTGGGAATCGCTAATTTTATAGCGATTCCTACATGCATGCAGGTACATGCATCAATGTAGGCTTTTGCGATTCCTTAATTGTAATTATTAAGGAATCGAAATTAAGGAATTGCAAAAGCCTATGTATGTAGGAATCGCTATAAAATTTGCGATTGGGGAAAATGCATTTTGGGACTTCATTTTTCTTAGTACCCACTTAACGAATCACCCCAAACTTTCAAGACAGCAGCTAAAGAGACTTGCAAACCACTTTTTAAAATGTCATAAAGATTTATCAAACGGTGCCAAAGTTATTTGCAAAACAAAAACACTCTTCCTATGGAATCTAGGTCTTAACAATAACTACCTACTGGCGACTTCCAGTAGGTAATATACATATATATATTTTTATATACACCTTAACGATACATACTTTATGGGTGGTTAAAGGTATAGGGTGGTAAGGGTCTTTTTTGGATTTATGGGTGGGTAACAGTATAGAGTGATAGGGGTATTTTTAGGGTTTAGGGATGGGTAAGAGTATAGGGTAGTAAGGGTAATATTTGGGTTTAGGGGTCAGTAGGGGTATAGGGTGGTAAGGGTAATTTTACAGTTTAGAGGTGGGTAGAGGTAAACTGTGGTAAGGGTATTTTTAGGGTTCTAGGGCTGGTAGGGGTAAAGGTTGGTAAGGGTATTTTTACTGTTATGGGTTGGTCGGGGTATAGGGTGGTAAGGGTATTTTGGGGGTTTAGGGGTGGGCAAAGGCATAGGGTGGTAAAGGTAATTACAAAAATTAGGGATTTTCCCCTCAATAAAGAAAAACATATATAATTAATTGTTTAAAAAGCTACAGCGGTTTGGGGGTCTGCCCTCAAAATAAGAACTAACAAATGATACCTTGTGTGGTAAAGGAATGGCTGGCAAAAGCATATGTGTGGTGAAGGCATGCATGCAAAAGGCATATGCGTGGTAAAGGTGCGTGTTGTAAAGTTGTACAACCGCCATGGATGTACTATTAAGAGACGGCACAGCATTTCATCTTTATTCTGCTGGGGCTTCATTTACTATACCACTAGGATGATTTGTAGCTCCACAGAAGTAGCACAGTTATACACAAAAAAATACACTGCTTTTACTAATTAAAAATATTAGAAAATAAAGGAGAAAGTAAAGAGAGTTGGGGATTAAGTGTAGCTGGCCATGAAAAGTCTTGCTATATGGTGCTTATGATTCTAGTCATGGGCTTTGTTTTGGCAGCATAGTGCATTTTGGAAGTTGGATTTCTTTTTCAGCATCTCAAGTGAACCAGAGAGATAACTGCACTTGACAGGATTGATTTGTTAAAGGAAGACTGGGGACTGAAAACATAATATGCTGTTTACAAAGTCCCATCTGGCAAACCTAGCAATGAACAACAGTGAAGTAAAGCAAAACGATTTCCCCATCCTCCAGTAACATTTTGTGAGGAACCCCCAAAATGAAACTTAGGCTGACTGCTCAGAGAGATACAAAGACCCATTGGGGTTGAAACTTTCCTGCGTTACTGGAAGGGCAGGGGCCTTTGCTATGCCCTTCATAAAGAGTGGAAGTTTGTGAATAGTTTAGACTCTTACACAATGGAGTACATTTTGCTAAGCTTACATTCACAGGTGTGGACATTTTATTTTTCCTAATTTCTTTATTGTTTTTTCAATGTAACTCAAGTACATAAACATCTTAGACTGGAGCACCCACTCAAGAGTGTGGTGAATGAAGGGGCAGTGGCTGAAGCAGGTATCTAGTGCCTGTGCCACTAAGCTTGTTCCTTTCAACTTGTGTGACATAGCACAGCTCTGCCTGCTGTAAATAATTATAATTTCACAATTTGCTTGTTCAACTTGTATTTGTATGCGCATCAATATGCTAGCTTACATTAGGTTCATTATCTCCCAGTGTGGAGCCGTATTCTGCACCTCGTTTATGCAGTGCGTCTCCCCCCTCGCTCCACTCCCTGCAGAGCCATACTCCTCTTACATTTGAGGCTTGCTCTACCTAACTTGCAAACTACAAAATCCCTTGGCTTTGATTGTTTTTAGCAGCTGCAAGGTTCCCAACAACCATGTGACCACCAACCTCTTTCCAGACTTTTTCTAGCCATTGTTACTCTTCCTCCTCAACATGTTCATTGGGGGCAGAAAGATGGAGGGAGGAAACATTTATGAATGGTTCTCTGTGACTTCCTCCACGTTTGAGCATACTAGTGCCAGGTAGGACCTGGGAGTTAGACACCCTGCCTCTCTACCACTATGATTTAATTAAACTGTTCCTCTGCTTGCTCTCTTTCTACTGAGGTGTATGTGGTAATCCTTCAGTTTCACCTCCAGCTTTTCAGGGTAGTACCACTTAGACTTTCTATTAAGGTGTATATGACAATCCTTGGGTTGTGCCGCCAGTACCTTGGGTGGTACATCATAGACCCTCCACTAAGACGTCTGTGAATTTCCATAGTGTTGCTCATTTACCACTGCTGGGTGGGATGTTAAACCCTCTACTGAGGAGCCTGTAAATAGCCTTGGATTGTGGTTTCACTGCCTCAGGGTTGACTCCATAAGGCCTTTTCTGAGGTGTCTCTGTTAAGCTTGTGCTCTCCCTCCTCCACATCTAGGTGACTTCATAGACCTGCCCCCCCTCACTGTGGCACCCCAGCATTGCTCTGGCCTCACCGTCACAGCTTCTTGAGGGACTTAACAGTGGTGAATGTTATTTTTACAAGCTTGGCCTTCTGCCATAGTCTCTTTGACTTGTGATTTGCCACACCTATTTGTCTAGTTTATCTAGATTCCTGGCGGGCTTTCATGATGGTATCATTCCTACCTGCACTCTGTGGGGTGTTTATCCTAGGTACCTGTAACAAGGGCACTTGGTGGAACATGTTTCTTTCTCTCCTGGATGGAGCCCACAGAGACGCATGCAATCATGCACTACAATGAATTAATATAAATTGCAGAGATTCTATTTCTTACTCCTCTTTCCACCATCCCACATCTAAGTGCGGAGACCTAACAAAAGAAAATTGCATAACTTTGGTCACTGAAGCATACACAAAATGCTTCCCACATGGCCCACACTTTAATCCAACAGTCTTCCAGTCAGGCACTTCTCCATGCTAATGCAAAACACCCACCAGCTAATGCGCTTTAGTGCCTCATCAGTAATGTAAAGCACTATAGAATTCAATTAGACCATTATACATTCTTTGTTCCGTTAATAAAAAAACTAAAAAAACTACGAACTATTATACAAGCAGCTTTGTTCTGTGGATATTTCAGTCCATGTAGTGAACTGTGCTGATGGTGCAAAATTCTACACCTGGATGATTACATCATCCACAAGTAATGAGGCAGGGTGTGCCTTATAAGAGAAGCACAGAGGCCACACGTTGAGAGGGTCACATGGTTCAGGGATGTCATTTGCTTTGTAACCTGTGCTATGACGCCAGGAAGGGAGTTGACATTCCGCATTTGACTGAATGACCACAGCATTTCCTCAGCGAATTCCGAGAGCTTCTTCAACTGGGCTGTTGAATTTTGCTAAAAAGTTTCATGGTCTAGATGCCTGCTTCCCATACCATCTGTTGCCAATGACTCTTGTGCCTTAATGCAAATGGCAACAGCACCATTTGTGCCTGTCAGAAACATGTATATCCATGGGACGTTGTTAAGCGGCATTAGGCGCGCACTTACCAGTGCCAAATGGAACAATGACGAAGTGGCATATCAGAAGCAGAGAGTAAAGAGATTAGAAGAACAGAGATATAGGCAATCTACCCGGCAGAGAATGGGTAGAAAATAACTGTGTTTATTAAGATTTAAAATTGAAAAGAAACCCCAGACATTAAGGGTATGCCGGCCCATCCCGAAGTTAGGGGCCTACTCAGAAAGGTTAATATATACATGAAGATTTTCATACATCTGCACCTAAGTCTAAGTCTTCACTTTTTAACTATTTGCCATTTCCGAGTGTAGATTTACACCTAAGTACAGACTTCCATGTCTGCACCACCTCAGTTCACATGTAGGTGGAGATGTCCACCACCAGGGCAGAGATCTGCTTTTGGTAAAGTATTGTGAAAAAATGTATGTTTAATATCACTTAAAATAACTTGATGTTAAATAAAAAATGTAATTATTTAAAATAATTATTATTCACCTTGAACGAATAGCATATAATCTTACAGCAGATTAACTTGTCAAAATAATTATTTAAAACATATTATTTTTATTTAGAAATATTCTTTTTTAATCAGAATTTGAAAAAAACCTTTACTAGCATTTGAAAATATAATTAATATTTAGTACATTAGTAAAATGTTATCTTTGTACTCTTCAAAAATAATTTATTTTTTAAAGTGTAAAAGTTTATTTTTTCAAATAAGTTAATTATTGATTAATAAGATGCTAATATATTTCATTTTTAATTTAATCTGACCTTTTAACACTAAACATAACTTTATATAATATTTCATTTAAAACTCAAAATAATTTAATTTATTTAAAATTATTTCCTATGTGGTGTTATAGTAAGTCACTGCCTCCATTATTTTCAATAGCAGTGAGTTGCAGTACCCGTGAGTGACCATGTTTGGTGCTAGACGTACTCCAGGGCTGTGGTGGAGTGCATTTACTACATCTTTGTGACCTTTTAGACTGTAGTAAATTTAAAAGTGTAGTTTGTGTACATTGGCAGAAATCTTTGCATAGAAATGATAGGAGAGGCAAAGGTGAATGTCTCCCCACATAGGTTTATGAATAGCATTCTGTAGTTCGTGAGTTGTGCTACCATACTACTAGTATTACAAAATGCAGTTGTGAGTAAGTCCATTAGTATGCAAATCATTGAACGACATGATGTCCCCAGTAGTCCTTTCATCCCTCATGATTGGGTTCTAAACTAAAGCCTATCCGTTCCACTACAGTATGAAGATTATTGTGCAAGTATCCTATTTTTGATGAATAATTGACAAAAGAAGGCAGATGCTTCGATTTGACACTACCTCCTATTAAGCAGAGAGTCGGTCTAGGTGAATAGAATGTTGAATGTGACCACTTTAGAAATGAATAATTTACGTGTGGCACTGCGGACTATCAGCCTAAACTAGTGGTTACTTATGTACGTGGCCACCTGACATGAGTACTGAAGGAATAATATGTTAGGATATAAAGCTAAGATGTCAGGGGAAAGATACATAGAGACCAGGTTTTCCTCCCACTGACTGATCAAAAGATGGTGTGTAAAGAGACAAAACTGAGATATCAGATAAAAACATTGAGGTCCTGATTACAAGTCTGGCGATCCTCGGACCACCAGACTCGCGGGGCACGGTGGTGGTGGTCCAGCCACCGCTGCACCGGCAGACCGACGGCCCTATTAGGACTTTGGCAGTCGGACCGCCATTGCACCACTGCAACCACCAGTATATCGTGGTCCCTGGTGGTCCTGTAGTGGTCTGAGGGCTGCAAAAGGCTTGGTGGTGCCCTAAGGCACCACCAAGCATATTACAACTTTCCTCACTGCCAGCGGTGTCATGGAGGTTCTTTCTCCATGTAACTGCTGGTGGTGAGGAAAGGTAGGGCACCCTCTTGCCCCTGTGCATGGGGGTGTATGCAGGGGGGCACATGTTGCGCCCCCCCTGTAGATTTTCACCCCCAGTTCCTGCACGGGAAGGAATGTACGACATGGTGCATTTCTTCCCGTGCAGGAACGTGCACTGGCAGTCCTGCTGCGGTGCTGTTTAAGGCTCACAATGAGCCTTTAAACAGCAGTGCCACGCCGCCTGGCCGCCCAGCAGACCACAAAATTACTTGTAATCTGGCGCGCGGCGGTGAGTTTCAGCGGTCCTGGAGGTGGTGTCCCGCCCGCTCCAAGACGACCGAAACTCGTACTGAGGCCCTAACTGTTCTGTTAATAGAGGACTAAAATGAGTCATCGAGAGAAAAAGCTTAGATATCAGAGAAGGGTACTCATAGGTCATAGTGATTTGTTTTTGATTGCAGAAATCAAGAGTACATACACAAGCACTGGTAAAGACAACATGTCCTGTCAAGAATGCAATTTTGTAAACATCCTGTGCACTAAAAACATGCAGCAAAGATAAAAATATAAAAAGAAAGGAGTAGCCCACTAGCTCAGGCACAACAGCTCCGGCCCTGAAGTGCAATCTTTTGTAGGTGACTACAAAAGTATGTAATCAACAAAACACCATCACCCATAGTGCAGAACAGCCAATGAGGTAGGCTGTCCATTTACCTCATGGTGTATGGTGTGGTTGGCAAAAGCAAAATGTGGATGCCACTTGAAAAGACCAATGGATGAAGACAGCTGAGCGATAGCTCCTGTATGTATGTTTGTACGTATGTAAATACGAATGTATTTTTCTTATTATCTTTCTGGAAAACATGAATCTGGTGAGACAGCTAAAGCTATCTCTTGACCAGATCCAATAAAATGGTATAGCTATTCTCAGTAGAGCAAACACAAGAAGGTGAGCCTGTTCCATATCCGATTGGAGAGCATCAGATAAACGGAAGTACGCTAGGACAAAAATCCATCTCTGGTTGGAGGCATGAAAGAATGAGGCATTTACTTTTTTTTATAATTTAGATTGGTGCAACTGCACACTGCAGAAGTGCATCTAGAAGAGCCTTGGTGCATGTCGTAAGACCTAGCTCAGCTGCACTCGGGCATCAACACAGTTAACCCTGATGGACCCACAGCAAGCCCAGTCATCAACAGAAATGGCATAAACAGAGGAATGCGCAGTGCTGTACACGTGCAGCATGAGAGCACAGAGTGGTCACCCAGCACCAAAGGAAGAGAGGGAGTGCCAGATTATGAAGAAAGGGTATGCAGGAATAGTGAATGTGCGGATACACCAAGCTGCAATATCAGAAGAGCATTATATGAGACTTCAAGGTCTGGTGGCCGGCCCCATAGCCAGTAGTGGAGTGGCCATCCTGAATTCAGGTGGAAGGAGCACAGCATCTCAGCTACTGGGAGCAATATGTCACAAGGCCAAGCAGCAATCTTAAAATCAGGCAGAGTCAACAATAACAAATGGGGCAGAAAACAGGCAAGCCCCAAGAAGGCAACCCAGACAACCACAGAGTGTAAAAGATAATGAAAGAACACAAACAGGTGGTAAAAAGCCACATAAAAGCCTAACAAGCAAAATAGTACATGCACAAAGACAATTGTCAAGGCAACATAAATAATACAAAGACCCCCGACTGTTCAGGACTGGGAAAATGATCTGGACTGGTGTCAAATAGCAGAGCCTGAGATATACCAGGGCAGAGGATGTCCCCTTAAGTTCGACAAGATCTGGGGTAGCTGGAAACACTATAGGGAGTCTTGAAAAGGGTGATGGGAGGTGTGGGAGGGAGGGTCTGGCGTTGCTCCACATGGGACTTATCCGAGGGAATACGTCGCATGGTACATGTAGTGCATGCCTCCTGACCAAAGCCGACCATTATTAAGAAGCGAAATGTTAATGCCTCCTGCGAGTGGAGTATCGTATTTGCTTTTCATTCGCTCTCAATAGCTGTGAACTGAACAACTGCGTAATAAAATGAGTTGTGAAAAAAATACAAAGACTTGCAGTAAGAGCTCTAAGAACAACTTTAACTGGCATAGGAAACACAAACAGAATTTCAAGTCAAGCAGCAATGTCTATCAAGGTAAACTCAAAAAATGATCAATGACATATTTAAAACTGCCAGATCAGTTTGTAATAATACCTAGCAACTGCATATGCCCCAAATAGGTTGAATGGCTAGATGCCTTTCACAATGTTATTAAAGTGTCAGGAAAAGAAGTTGAAAGGAAAGTACTACTCACACTGAAAAATATAGCGGGGAGAAACATTCTGAAAGTCATCAAAATGCTAACAACGACTCAAACAGCCACATATTAAAGTGTATGAGTGATCCTCAGTACAACATTCTTACCCAAGAAAAATGTAGTTTCTGAAAGATACAATTTCTCTGGTGACTCAAGAAAATGGTGAGTCAATGAGTGATCTCGTAACACTTCTGCGCAATTTGGTTCTACACTGCAAATTCCACAAATTCTCTGATGAAGCAGCCATCTAGTTGAAAATCTTTTAGGGATGTCAGTCAAAATCCCTTCGACATCACCTGTTATGGAAAAGTGCAATGCTAGATTACATTGAAGAGATGTTGCGACTTCTTCACCAGGTAGATACACAAAGTAAAAAATCAAATCAGGAAATGCAGAGGAGCGGGAGCAAGCATTCTGGATCCGGAATCAAAGAAAAACAATCTAAGACACTTGCAGAAGGTGATTGCAATCAGATGACTACAGCAAAAACAGTGGCAATGCCCGGCCAGAACTAAAAAACAAGATATATGAATATTATTGTTGTGGCCAAGATCACCCACATGAAGGCAAATGTCTGGCCATGGGGGAGTCGTGTCACGACTGCAGAAAAGAAAACTGCTATGAAAGAATGTGCAAATGAACAAAGAAATAAAGAAATGTGGGGATCAAGAGATGACATACCCTGCCACTACACCCATGCAGGAATGGGCAAGAGCAGTAGCTTGTCCAGCACCAGAACCAACTCACATCTACGATCATCACTGGAGTCTCACATCAGTGCATCATCATATTCACATAAAAGTGATGCAGCTCTTTTCCTGGTGACGGACAAGCAACCTACCAGTAGGACATACCCATGACTACATTTCATGAAGAGAAGCCATGTGACATCATTTGTGCTGGACAGCAGCACATGTCTAAACCACACAGAATCCATGGAATATTGGTGAATGAGACCCAACTCCAAACTGGACAGAGCATGTGCAAAAGTTTACAATTGGATGGCCAGCAAACCTCTCAAGTACTTAGGAATTTTCAAGAGACTGCTGTCATGCAAAGCTTGCTTGGAAGAAGCCCTTGTTCACGTAATGGATGGAGAAGTATCAACAGACTGCCTTCTCAGCCTCTCAACAGCAGAACAACTCAGGCTAGTTGTCATCTTGTACAATATGGACAAAGACCCCCCAGAAATAAGACAGTGCCCCAAATTACTCCCCAGACTTGTTAAAATAAGAGACTTTGAAGTACGCCTACACATCAATGAGACCATAAAACCTGTCATCCATCGCCACAGGAAAACACCTTTTCACTTGCAGAAGGCAATAGAATGAGAGCTGCGTTACCTACTTGTGGGTCACATAATAGAAGAATCCTGTGGCCTGACATCCTGCATCTCACCTTTAGTAGTGGTCATGAAGCGAAACACTGAAACCAAGGTGCTCCTGAGTTTTCCATGTGAATCCCAAACACAGCCGCTGAGAGAGCGCAACATCCAGGGTCCCAAATACGTGACATGATATCACTCCTGAATGGTTCCACAGTTTTCTCTATACTTGAATTAATCAAAGGATACCATCAGCCAGAACTTCACAAAGACTCATAGTATAAATGCTCACAACTCAGCTCGGATTGTTCTTATACACGAGACTGAGCTTTGGAATGTCATCTGCTGCTGAGATTGTCCAGGAGGCCATCAGAAGAGTGATCATACCTGTCATCAATACCGTAAGCTACAGTGATGGCATTGTATTTGGAGCCTCGCAGGAACAGCCTGACACAGTTGTGCCCTGGTAAGGGGAAACATGAGGTTAAATGCTAAACAGCTACTTCCACAAAACCCAGCTTCAGGGCCGGACTGGCCGTAGCAGGCACCAGGCTTTTTCCCGGTGGGCCGGAAGGGTTGGGCCGGTTTTGGGGTCGTGGGGGTCGGTTTTATTACAAGGGGCAGTGCTGCAATATCTACCCCCTGTAACAAAAGCAGCAGCGGTGCAGCGTGAGTGGTGCTTCCCCCGGGGAGGTCGATCTGCGTGCCTGTGCTGGTTTCTGTTCCCAGTCCGGTCGTGCCCAGCTCCAGTTATTCTACACATATTGGGAAACAAAGGGTTCCACCCAATCTAGAAAAAGTCCTTTTAGGAATGACCAGTTACTGTTCATTACATATCAGAAACTACGCCACCATCAGCAAACCACTAAGAGAACTCAGTGTCCAAATATAAATATATCTCACATACCTATTTGGTGCTGTGTTGTCCTTAAGTGCTGCCCTGTGAGACAACAGGTTCCAACAAAGACTAGAACGCAGCAGTGAAAAATGGTGTACACTATACTCCTCCTCCCTAGGGGGCGTAGCTACCACCGGTGCAACAGTTGCAGTGAGTGGCACCGAGGCCCAGAGCCCTGAGGGGCCCATTGAACCCTGACAATATTGTACTTTTTTACCCAAACAACAGTCAAAGGGGCTTTTTTCTTTGCATGCACCAGGGCCCATGGCATCCTTGCTATGCTACTGCTCCCCCACGTAAAAACATTACATTGCAAATATCTACCCTGGAGCTGTGAAGCTTTAAGTCTGTAGTGAGTGCTGCTTTATTGCTAAGGCAGGAACGTAGGGTGAGGGGCAACACACAAGAGCGCTCACACAGGAAACCAAAAACAATGGGTGGAAGGGAAAGAACAAAAACAACACTTACAAAAGACCCTTTGAGGAAGACAGTACATGGACTACTTGCTGCAATTAGCCATAAACCGGGAATGTGTCAACATATTTCCCAGTAGAACTCATGCCTCACCAATATTACTGTACCATATACTCTGACTGCACGTCCTTTTCCTTGTAGTTGCTAACAGGACCGGGCAGCAAATGCGTGGAATACGGAAGCTTGCATGGAAGGGCATCAGAGCAACAGTGGGGAAGCCATGAAGCGTGGAGGGACTGCTGCTGTGAGGAGCCTATGGGCATAGGAAGCACAGATGTTGAATAAAAAAATGTCGTGCAAAATAAAAAAGTGCCGGTACTTCCGTACCGCACAGTCCCGGCCCATTTAAAACACTCGTCTAGGTAACTTCGACGAATCAGGGCTGCAGGAATCACAGAATTAAACTTTAGGATGTAGCTAATAAAATACTGCTAGCTGCGAGTGCGCCGTTTCCGTCCACCATAAAGTCATTCACCTAAGCACCAGCTCTGACTCAAGTGGCATAAAAAGAAAAAAACCTAATAAGATAATGTGTAATAACATAAAGTTTAGATTTAGCAGGATGCTTTACTGTGTCAGTTCGCACCCTCTCTTTCCAGCACAGAATTAATGACCTTGCGTGATCACACATTGCACAATCAAAGTAATCATTGCTGCCCCTTTTGTACAATGACTTTCTTCTCTGGGATTCATTGGTGAAGTTACTTGGCATCATTCTTTGGACCAAAACAGGCCGGCTTTTTCAAGTTTTATAAGTGGTAACTAGAACACTGATCATATTACACAAAATTACATCACATGACATGATGTCAAGAGGCCCAAATGACATGCATGTTGGCATGTGGGCATCTAACCCAAATTAAATCATGTCAGTTGACGCAGGAATAATGAGAGGCCTGTGACCACTCTGGCCACCCCTAGCCTGACTTTCACATCTCTTTATGGTTAGATATACAATTACTGTCAACAATTTGCGCACTCCTCCTTTCAGTGCTGAAGTTCATGCATTATGTTGTATGTTTCCGTGTATTCACCTCTCTCTCGCACGCTCTCGCTCTTTCTCCTCTCCTGCTCTCTCCTTTTCTCTCGCCACGTCTCTCTCTCTCTTTCCCTTTCACTTTTGTTCTAATTCCCTCTCTTTACTATCTCTCGCAATCGAACCCATACTCTTTCTTTATCTCTTTCGCTTTCTCTACCTTATTCTCTTGCAGATTCTCTTATTTTTACACTCTAGTCTCCCTCCAACTCTCTTTATTTCACTCAATATGTCTTGTTCTCCCTTATAATCTCTGTCCCTCTGATCCTTGCAAGATGATCACTTGCTTTCTGTTTCTCCCTGTTTCTTTCTCGCTTTCTCTCTCTTTCTGTCTAAAAGCCTTATTTCCTCCTTCACTATCTCCTTTTCCCTTTCCTTATACTTCACCCTCTCTTGATCTCTCTCCCACGCTCTCTCCTGTGTCTATCTCGGTCTTCCTCCTCCTTATCCTTCTCTGATTCCAGTCTCTTTGTTTCTCTCTATCCTGCCCTGCTGCTCTCTCTATCTCCCTGTCTTTCAATTTTTGTCTCCCTTGCTCATTCTCCCTCTCTCTCTCTTTCTTTCCCTTGGTCTATCTTTGTCTAGCTTCTTTTCTCGCTGTGTGCCCCGCGGACCATCTCTTGACAATTTCAAGCCCCCTGTTTCTTCCTAAAAATAAAAAATGAGTAATTTCAATCTTTATGAAAAACAGACCTTTTGAAACATAAGCTGGGGGTTCTTGCTAGACACGGGCTCTCCAGGCTTGCTGATCTATATGCTGAGCTGTCTTCGGGAATTCATTTTCCCCTCTTAACTTGTCAAGTTATCTGCCTTTGCTGCTGTGTGTCCGCATGTGAACAGAGTTTCCCGGTGGCGGATTCTGTTACTAAAAGCCTCCGTTCTTCCCCAAGTGACCTTCCCCTGCTGGGCGACTTAGCTAATTGGTCATCGGAGCCAGCTCCCCACATGCAGTGGTCACCTCGCTGTCCATGAGGTCAGAGACATAAAAGGAATAGCCCCTGAGTTAGAGCACAGTTAGCCCATCACCAGGACAGGGTAAAATAGAAAACTGTGAGGAGTGGTCTCACCAGACTGCCAAGATTCAAGGTAATAAGATGCATGTCTAAGAGATGGCACTGACCTGCTAAGATGTGGAACGCAACTGGACCCTTGACTGGAGGGCCTCAGTCTCAGCAGCAGACGAGTCTAAGCAGGGCTGGAGGCGTCTCCACGGCAACGAGCGTTCCTGCTTAATAAAAGGGACAGACTCTATGCTGGTATTACAGTTTTAGGCCTAGAAAATAAGTGCGATGTTCAGTGCTTAATTTGAGCAGGTGGCTGCAGTTGGGGCCCACAGCACTCCCTTTTAGGGACTGGCACTTTTCCTTAACAGACTTTGATCCAGAGGAAAAGAGAGTAAAAACACTAAATGGGGAAAGAAAGAAGAAGCGTTCTTCTAGCTCATATGCTGCAAAACGATTGAGAAATTAGCAGGGTCGACTTGTAATGTTATATTTGTTACTTAAGTGTAACGGGCAACTTGAAACTTGTCCTTGAAAAATGTAATGTAATGAAACTGTAGACCTGCCAACAGGGCTCAAGTCCTAAAAAAAGAAGTTGGGGGACTCACCAAGTTAGGCAGAATGGGTGTGATATCACTGTGTGTGACATCACAGGAAGTGACATCACAACCCATGACCTCACAGAAAGTGACATCAGATCTTACGACCTCACATCATTTTAGCAGGTCTATCATGAGTACATTTGAGCACATTACAATATTTAACAAATGAGATTTTGCATTGGGGTTGTGCCAAAATATTGCCGCAACCCAGATGCAAAATCTGTGCCTCAACTTATAATTTTTTTTTAAAACCCTGCCACAAAGAAATTGGCAACAAAGAGAAATGTGGCAGCAAATCTGTGAGAGATCTGTGTTTTGCCTAGTCCTAGCTGTGACTCACAGTAGCATAGAGGGTTAATATGACTACTGCAAAGCACATTGTGTAACACACAGATGACAGATTTTTATTTTATGGAAATGGTTAAGTGGGTTACTGCTTTTAAGATAGAGATCCTTTTCTTACTTGCAGTTCATACATTGTAATCCTTCTAATAAAGCACAGTGAGTTATGAAGGACACGGAGCACCTACACCTTGTAACCCTCACTATCTTATGCAACACATCCTTTATATTGATGTACACACATAAGATTTATTGTCAATGTATAATCTGTATGTGTGATGTAAAGCGCTCTGACACCCTGCATTGGGATGAGTAGTGCCACTACTCATCCCAAAGCAGGGTGTCAGAGTGCTTTACATCACACGTACACAAATAACTATTTAAATACCACTATTTTGTTGTATTTCTTTTATAGCGCTTTAGCACAACTGTAATGCTAAAGCGCTATAAAAGAAATAAAACAAAATAGCAGTATTTAAATTGTTATTTGTGTAAATACTTGGGCGACCAGCACATCTGACATTCTTACAGTGCATGCATATCTCTTTTATACAGGGACTGAACAAAGTCAAAAGCATTTCTCTCTTAAGTACCTGCGAAGTTATAGCTGGGTCTTGTGGCTCAGTGGACTAATGCATCCACTGCATGGGCCTGGGTATGATCTCATGGTCACAGGTTCACATCCCAGCAGATCCACTCAGCCTTTCATCCATCTGAGGTTGATAGAATGAGTACCGTTGGGTAACAATAAACATCTGTTATTCAGCACCAGGATATCCTGTTCGGGATGAGTGTGTGCTATACAAATGCTTATGTTATGTTTCCCCTCCATTGCATCGAGGTGTGAGGCTCCCAGGATGCTCCAACAAAACGAGGCCTAAGGGTCCCTTAACTCTGGCTTTTGTCATGGGCCCAGCTTGAATCTGATGAGCCCCCTCCCACCTGCACGTTGCTGCTCGGAAGAAAAGCAGGCGCTGCTGAAAGTGTCCTGGTGTCAAAAAATAACACAGGTTCAAATTCAGCATATTTCAGTGAATTTAAAAGCAGCCAGCATCTACCCACTGAAAACAGTGTTTAGACTGCGTCTACCCACATCTACCCTCGACTCGAGCCCTGCCTGCCAACTTCTAAAAAAGTTTCATGTGTGCTAGAAGTGAGGGAGCCTTGGAGAAGTATGGCTTAATGCCCAGCACAGTCTGAGGCACTACTATCCTTCCCCAACCGCTTCGCTAAAAATATTAATAATAAAAATAAAAGCTTCTAAGCCTGCCAGCGGTGTTCTGAGGAGATTTCACACCCCGTAACCCAGTAACATGAAAAATCCAATAATGCGCACAGCAGTTTACGAAAAGGTAGTGATGTTTGTAACAGTTCTCCCATTAGGTCCTGTCAAGGAATACACGTAACAGATAAGTGTAAACATATCCATATTACACAAACCAGCAGACTGTCTGGGAACTGCATTTAACAAAGCGAGTTTGAGTATTCCTGCTTCTGAATTACTGAGAAGCTTTAATGCTGGTTTGTGCAATATGGATGTGTTTACACTTATCTGTTATGTGTATTACTTGACAGGACCTGATCGGAGACTGGAACTGCTACAAACATCACTACCTTTTCGTAAACTATTGTGCGCATTAATGGATTTTGCAGGTTACTGTCTCCGCATATTAATTACCTTCTGTCTGTTTGACTCTTTATTCAGAGATCGCCCAGAGCCTTTTTAAATCTTGAGCTGTACAAATGGTTCTAGGGCAGTGATTTGTTTGGGACCTGCACGGGGATGATATTTCCTTTATTACGCTGCTTTAGCGGAGCACATATTTTGGTGAACCGCTTTCGTGTGTTTTATTTCTGGTTATTCACCTCACTGCCACTGTAAAGGTGTGATAATCAGTGAGACTCTTATCATATTGGACTGTGTAATATGGTGTGTGTATATTTATGGATTATATGGATCCCAAATAGGAATTAATTGATGACTGGAATTAATATTGGTATTAGGCCCCTAATAGAGCCTACGCGTTGCAGTACAACTTTGCAGTTTATTTTCCTTGCATATATATTCTTTTCTCACTGCCTCGGTTAGTATGTTGTCTTAAACCTCATGGTGCACCGGTGTTTTGAGGGTGATAATGAAGTGCATGCTAAGTGGTTTCCATTGGTACACTTTATTGTTTGATTAATTAAATCATTATAATACACATATAAAAATCGAGCTTAAAAGACATTAGAAAATATTTTTCACTGAGCTCCACCCATCGTTCTCAAATAAAGGTAAGGCAATAAAATTGTTAATGTAAGATTTCTTCTAAAACAGGGTAACCTTCACTTAAGTGAAACCATGTAGCGGCATAATATCAATAAATATAATTATTAAGAAATAGAGGTTGCTTCTAAAAGCAGCAGATAAAACACCAACTTATAAAAGAGCATCCCAAAGTTAATATGCAGATCAACGTGACAACAATCAATAGTCAGTGGCAAGTCATTAAGTTCGGGTTCCGTGTTGAAGGGCTGGGGCTTAATACATTGGTTTTACTGGGGAGCAGCTTCAAAGATGTACCTTTATTGTAGCCACCTGTGCTTGTTCCCTGGTTTTAACACGGAGCCTACGATTTACTGATTAAGCTTGCGGTATGCAAGATGGATAAAGAGTGTGAAGCTGATATTTAAAGCTGTGTTCTTCGGATGCAGTGCCGCAATGATACCCTGCCTACAAGACCGGACTCCCAGTCTGTTCCACTGTGGCTTCAATTTTGATCTGCGGAAGGACAGCAATGCTGGACAGAGGCATACGACGTGCTCCAAGGACTCTACCGATTCCCCACAGCCCCTGCACAGAAGGTCATCTGATGGGCGACGCCAAAGGGGTAAATGTTTCAAGAAGTGCCACTGCCCCAGTCTAAGTGCCATAAACCGTAGTTTTAGATACAGGGGTTATGTGCAGGACAGATACGATGGAAGAGAGGCCAACTGATAAGAGTTGATTACTGCCCATGCGTGCTTGCGTTTGGCAAGGATCACTTTGTCAGAAAAATAGGAACACATTCGGATGCGCTTCTTGATACTTGTTTTAAAAGCTATGTTGCTTGGGTTGAGATTCCAGAGGTCACTTGCTGATAATTGCTGTATGCATTCATGGAAGAACCGACTGTATGACCCGCCAAGATTGCTGGAGCTGATATCTGACCATAACAGTGACTCGAGAGAACCGGCTCTAGCCTGCCTTAGCTTGTGGCACATTTTTAGATAAGCACCTGCGCTTAGCATTTCATAGTTTGGAAGGCCTAGTTCTAATCGAATCTGTGCAGCAGATGAAGATTTGGGCAACTGAAGGACCCTTTTGTAAATCTTGGTCGCATGTTGGTTTAATGTGGTTGCTAAGTGGTTGGTTCTATATTTTTCCTTATCACTT
Source organism: Calotriton arnoldi (assembly GCA_963921515.1). NCBI lineage: Eukaryota > Metazoa > Chordata > Amphibia > Caudata > Salamandridae > Calotriton > Calotriton arnoldi. Next base: position 692,781 of record CAWUFW010001822.1, read on the forward strand.
TAAGAGACTATTGATCACTTTCTTCAAAGTTTCTCCTGATAACACAATATGTAGTAAAAATGTGCATTGGGATACTTATAAACACAAGATTGCTGGCCTTTTTTAGGTGTTTATCCTAGCCATTAGGTTAACTCCCTCACACTTTCTGGATTCACTGATGCCTCATGAGTGGGTGATGGTGTGTCCTCAATACATTATATTAGTAGTTCTGACATAGGCAATTTTTGATTTTACATTGCTGTCTTGAGGAAGTCGAGGGCATGCTCGCTATATGACGAAACGTGTTGGCTGCTTACTTTTGTACCAACGGCTTGTGAAATACAGCTGCCTGTCCTTGTATCAATGTTTCATAAACTACAGGATGGATATGTAATAAAGAATATTTGAATCTACATGACTGCAGAAATTTTATGATTGACTATTTGAGTGCTCAGGACTTTCCTTTTGTTTATGATTACATTTACCCCATCTCTGGGGGTTATGTTTTGAGGTTGCATGCAAGCTAACCTTTGTCCTAGAGCACCACCTGGATATACTACTAGTGTATTTCCTTGTCCCAGACATCCGGTGAGCGCCCCATAAAAGCCTGGCTACCCTTTCCTTTTGAGCAAAGTTAAAACATACCTTCACAAATTTCCCATTTACACAGTTTCAGATTTACTTTTGTGAGGGGTAAAATGATCCAGTTTGGCTTCTTTCCCTAAATCAAGAATGGAACTATCGGGTCTGTTGGAAGGCTAGTGAGCTGTTGAAGGGAAAATATAGATGCTGTAGTCGAATTTCATGCTCAGCACTCTACGCATTGCAAATCGGAGAGCGCACTCCGGTTGCTCTTCTATGCATTGGTTCCCATGAGCTAAATGGGCATGTTGACAATAGTTGCTATTCTTATGTTTCACATGACAGCATATTTTACAAGTATGGGCCTTAAGGCCATGTTCTGGTCAATGCTTAAATTTACTTCCTACCCCTATGTCAGGGAGGGAATATACATTAGTAATTTACCGTTTTCACCTAACTGTGGCATAGCGGTCTGCAAAGAAGGTGGGCATTTCTATGCCCTGCATCCAATGTTCCTTCTCCTGCGGCATCCCTGTGTTAGGCCAGTACTGCTAGCACAGATCAGGGAAGATGGTTTGTGAATCTGAAACTTTGGCCAGAAATCCCAAAATGTTTTGACCTGTGTTGCTAACTAAAGTACTTATAAGGACACAATTTACCACTACAATTGGTCAATTCAGCCTCATAATGACACCAGGATATCTTTCGTAAAGGACCTTCTGTACCCAGCTCCACTCCTATTTTACTAACTACACCCCTAATTCCTGATCGGCATCTGATCATTGTTCGCAGCATTGTTAATGCACAACTAGACTGCACCAATTACGAGAATGCCAAAATAACTGCATTCTAAAAAGCTACACATATGTTTGTCTGGCTCATGGCAGACTACAAAAAAAGAGAAGCATACTCTAGAACTAATAGTAAATTAAAACTCCTGCGCCCACCCCAGCAATTTACCTAGCTGACGACTGTATATCAAAATATTTTTTTCCATCCTGCTCTTTAAATGAAAACTGCTAGTAGGTTTGCTGAATGAGGAACCAGACAGCCCTAACACCCAAAGTGTAGAAACATCTTTCAAGCTGACTGTGATCAATATCTATGAAATGTTATCTTTAGAATCTCTTAGATATCATCTTCACTGACAGATGGCTCAGTTTGAGATGTATGTACCACAAACATTCAACTCAACCCAAAAATAACACAAAGTAAAAAGGTGTAGTTGGCTGCACCTTTGTTCTGGATACTCCTGACTGATGCCTGGGAGTCGGTCAGTTTTTGGGCATGCCTCTCTGCCCCCCCTTGGGCGTGAATTATTTTTTTCACAGCACAAAAATCACCTGTTGAAACAAACTCTTGAGTTTCCAGATGGCGTAAAAAAAATATTTAAACCCTGATCCAGCCAATCTCATTTTGTAAATAAATCAGAATATGGTTGATAGGATTCATGAGTGATGACTCATGAGTTAAAATGGCAGAAATATAGGAAAGCGTTTATCCTTTCAAGCCCACTCAGGAACTTTATAAAATGCTTATATCTCATAAACCACTGAACGAATTTACACCAAACTCAAAAAAGAACATCTGAAGTTCTGCTTTCATGCTAAATATGGTGTAAATCCATTCAGACTTTTGGACTGTAGATGCGAGCAAAACTTTCTATGGGAGCTAAAATCGGATAGCACTTGTTTTTTTCACCCCCTTTACTTTTTTCCTCTGGACGGATCTTCATTAAACTTTGCAGTGCTTAATTTAAGCCAGTAGTTGCTGGCATGGTTAGAGGACCGGCACTCATTTTTCCTTGTCAGACATTAACCTCAAACAAGAGAGAAAACACACAAAAAGGAAAGAAGTAAAAAGAGAAAGGTGGACAAACGGGCAGAAATGGGGAAAGCAGAAACCTGGTCTGGTAGTCCATTAAAGAGACATGAAGTGGATTCAAAACTCCGCAGCCATGGTACTCAGTACATTTAAGGGCACTGGCCGCAGGTTTCTGAGTAGAGCTTTGGGCATCAGCACTATTATAAACTAAGCACTGAAACTTGGCATGCTGAAATGTATCTGACTGAGCAAGCAGATTGTAAGTTTCGTGCAAATCCTTCCACGGGGCAAAATGTGTTGGCAAAGCAAAAATGACTTTTTAATGAAAACACCATCTGACCCATATCAACAGAGTGGTGATAGCCACTGAGTAATATTTACAACTTTAAAAGCATTGATGTAGTGTTAAGAATAGCTAATCTGTACTTAGGTATATTTAATTACCTATTTTGGTAGTTGATATTTCGGCTATGATATATTTTAGCACAACATTTTTGTGTTCCATACTCTACATGGAACCAGAGGAAGTAATGGATTAGTGGGGACACGTTGGTGGGCTCACTTGTGGGTACACTATCCTTCTGGACTGCCAAGACCTCTGGGGACTCACCCTCCATCCAACAATGCGCCAGGAGGCACAGCTTCTTGCCTCTAGGGGGCGGGGCCTCCCATCAATGAGCCTAAAAGCGATATGCAATCCTGCAGTGCGGGACACTTTGGAGACTCACTTTGGGTACACTATCCCTCTGGACTGCCAAGACCTCAGGGGACTCACCCCCCATCCAACGTGCCAGGAGGGGCAGCTTCTTGCCTCAAGGGGGGGGCCTCAAGTCAACATGCCTAAAAGCGCTCTGCAATCCTGCAACGCGGTTTGCGTCCGCAAAGCCCAGGCCAAGGGCGGGCCTGTCCTTCGCCCATCAGCACCAGCAAGAGCCAAGGCAAGGCCACCCCCTTGGCTTCTACTTTAGGATTTACACTCTTCTCTGCTGTGGTAAGAGCTCATTATTAACTTTGGTTTCTAGGCAGCCTATAACTTTCCTCTTGGTTTGTTTGGAGGTTTCTGCCTGCAGTTATTCGGAAGAGTAGCTGCCTGGTGCCTAATATCTTCATCCATCGCGGGTTTCAAAAACTGTGTTTTGCCGCTTCACCCGATTGGCTGTTTTGAACAGGTCCTGCTGTAGTTCTTTATCATTTTGGTATCATTTGGGTCTCGTCACTGAAGCAGTTAAAGTGCCTGTTGGGAATCTATGACAGTGTATGGTTGTAAGGACTTTCAATCACATGCACTTTTATGATAAGATGTGTTCCGCATTACCACGACTCGTGATTTCCATCTGGACTCCCTTTTTAGGTCTCGCCTATGCAGCGCGCATGCACTGCTTAGGAAAAAGACCTTTAGCCATCTATTCAGTTTTGCTGCCAAAAACGTGCACGCATTGCATTGCCTTCAATGGCAACGCGTGCACGTTTGGCGATTCCCTTGCGGGAGCGAACTTTGACAGATGGTTCCTGCTCGCTCCCACAAGGGAAACAGGCGCCGGCCCCCTCCTCTCTCCCCTCCCCCTGCTGCCTCCTCCTCTCCTCGTCTTTTTTTTTTACCTAGTTCAGCGCGACGCGCGCGCTTGTTTCCAATTGTTAACAGCTCAGAGTGAATGACCTGCTTGTCCTCAAACAGTCCTACTTACATTATTCCTAAAACCGCTAGACCTTTTTCCGCCAACAAAACAGCTACACTGTGTACAGTTACATGTCAAGTACAACGAAGACAGATTGAGTGAGAAGGGCTCAATGGAGGTGCAGAGACTTAGATAAAAGTGCATGATTTCGTCACAGCTCCACTTTGTCAGAAACAGAGACTGTCAGAGCATACAGAATTGCCTGAGAAACATTATGGGCATGGGTTCATCGGTGATCAATGCCGGGTCTGCGTGACCGGGTTCTAAACATCACTCATTCGCCACCCATTCACCACTTGCCCCTCTGCACCGTCCCTTCCAGTCCTGAATTGTGGGTAGTAACAGCACAACCTACCCGGGCCGAGACCGACTGTCACCGTCCAGTTCAAGCTTGCCCCGTCCGTGACAAACAGTAATTATAAACAATATTGTTCAACTGCAGAGGCACATTGGGGACTCTAGAGCCAATGAGCATTTCGGATTTTTTTGCAGCGTACTAGGATTGGCTGAGGTACACCAATCTTAGATCGTTTTACATAATACGCGCTCCTCTCGCTCCAATACGGCTGCTTTAATATGTATGGTCCTGGGTTTGTTTTGTTGTGCGACCCGGAAGAACTGAAATTAAAAGATTAATTACAGACAACGAAATCAGGCTGAATTCACGAACGGTCTGTGTAAGTAGCGTGCAGGGAATCAGCATGTTGCACAGGCGTGCAGTGTGTCATTGTGTACTTAAGACTTGATGCCCATGAAATTTTTTTTGTGCGCGCCGCCGGTTTTCTTGCAATACATTACAGTGTGGCAAAAAAATCTCCCAAAGCACGCACATTAACAGATTTTGTCAAGGGCTGCGTTTTCAGAGCTAAAAGTTAGTGTTGACCAAGCAACGTGGTCTTTGTGGTTATCATTTTCCAAAAACGGACTTGGAATTGTACACCCGGTTTTGCAAGAAATATTCATTTTTTAAATTGCCTATGAACATATCGTTATAAAGTGCCTTGCAATACTAATATTGCCCAGCTATGAATACTGTCTTTTTAACATACATCATATCAGATGTGGAGTATTAATCAGGTATAGGTGAAAGAGCGAGATGCGGAATCTAAACTTCCACAGAGCGGACTAGTCATCAGTGAAAATTTCCAGAAGGTTGTTGATATTAAAAGACTGTGAGCGCCGACTTCAGTACCAACTTACTGTACCTCACCCATACCGGACTTTGAGCGATATGAACCGCATGTTTGTGATTTTCAGTATAAAGCAGGCAGCTTGAGTATATTTGATGCTTTGTTGTTGATAGATATTATAAGTTTGTTGGGTATGGTTGGAGGACTAACCTAGACATGTTTACATGCAAACTGGTGCATTTGACTTGCGTATTGCCCACGTGGTTGTGTGTGAATTAGCTGGAGTTATCGCATAGTGGCATGCAGCCCTGATACTCATCTGATAGCTTGTTTTGACTGATGTGGGTGGGTGTTTTCAATTTTGTTGACACATGTACTGCGGTATGATGGTGAATATTGCTGGTATGCTTAAATGCTTTTGTGGGAACTCTCCTATCCACCTACGTGGCATGTCATTGCATTGTTGACTGCGCACAGTGCTCTGTGTATTACGTTGTGTGGGACGTTCCTGTGCGTTGTTTATTCTTCACTAAGAAGCAGTGACGCCAAATTGTGTTCATGCTGTCTCTGTGACACTGACAAAGTGCACATGTTGTGCGCTAAAAGTGCTGTTGGGCGTAGCTACGAGCCTTTTACTTCACTAGTACATGGTATTCAGGGCCCAGCTAGCTTGTCCATTCTAGGCATGTTACCAAACAGGTACAGTGAGTCCAAGTACCGACCTTCTGTCTCTTACCTACCTCAGCTCTTCTCTCTCCTCCCTCCTTTCTCTGCCTCAGTCCTCTCTCCTTCCACTACCTTAACCCCCTCTCTTTCTCCTACCCACTTTCCTCTGTCTCAGCCCCCTTTCCTATCTTTCCCTTCCCTGCCTCAGACCGTCTCTCTCTCTCTCTCTCTTCCCTGTCTCAGCTCTTCTCTCTCTCTCTCTCTTCCCTGTCTCGGACCTTCTCTCTCTCTTCCCTGTCTCACCCTCTTCTCTCCTCCTGACCTCATTTCAGAGCCTCCACCCTGCTCTCTCCTTCACCCTCTTCGCCGCCCTCCGTGCTCAGCCTCAGCCCTCCCCTCCCCCACAGCTCTTCTGTAATTGCAGCGCTGTGTGCCTGGCCCAGAGCCACCGATCAATGTGTCGCTGTTGAAATGTTAATGCTAATCGTATAAGGGCTCCGGTGGCGGGCCCTTCAGTGGCAGTGCCAATTGATCTCAGGTAAAGCTGGCTCTGACCTTCGGCAGGAACCTGCCGCAGCCGAGCGATGCTTATGTAATTACACCGTAAAGTGTGTAATCACCGCCCTCATCCCAGAGGCCTCCCAATTAGCCGGCCTCGGTGCCGGGCTGCCAAGTGCTGCCACCCTGTGCCGCCGCCGGAGATGGAGAGACGCCCATTAACGCCAGCGCGGCGCCAACTGTTGCATGCCTAAACACTTATAAGGTCCCAAAGGCGAGACCTATTGGCTATGCCAATGCTTGTTTACATTCTATTTGCAATATACTGTATGTGATTATTGTATCTCTAATGTTCAACATACTGATTAAGGTATTGGGTGCCTAATTAATCTAGTTATTTTTTTAATCTTTACTCAATCAGAATTTAGTATTTTAAATTAATTTGATCCGATTATAGTTGTCTTGCTTATAATTTTGTTAGCTGAGGGCTGACTCCTTTGCTGTCATGGGAAAAAGAAAGGCTTCAGAGCCTACTATGGGAGCAAAAAAGGCAAGAAAACAGTTAAAACAAATGTCATCAAATTGTGCTTTAGATGAAATCGATGAGCCAATCGAAGAAGTGGAGGGTTTATTAAAAAAAAAATGAAAAGGCTAAAAGCACAGTAACAAGTCAAGGAAACATTAAGTCTTACTTCTCTAAGGTCTGGGGAGGGGGAAAGAGGTTAACATTAACGGAGGCTCATGTCCACTTAGCCTGCCAAAGAGAAGCACAAGGAGACCCTAGAGGTCAGACGGGACCAAGGGTAGACATATATTAAGAGCAACAATGGTCCCATACATGTAGGGTAGGTAAAGTATCACAATTTTTACAATCAAAAATTGGAATTATACGTGTATTCAAAGATAAGAAACAATTTATTATTAATGAATTAGAGGCACAAATTATACAAAAAGGTGAGTGAGCAGACCGTGACGAGGTAAAAGGAAATCAGCTGATTTCCTTACCACAGGCAAGTGACTTAAAAAGTGACTTTTGAGTGATTAAAAATGTAAATAAAAAAGTCACAATTGATTAGCATCTCATACTCAACAATATGATACAAATTATAGTATAGAGTTAGAGAGGTGTGTCGATGACTTTTCGATCCCTATGAAATAGTGGGATCTCATCAGGACAAGGCGATAGAACGAGTGCCTGGGAAGTTTGCCTAGGTAGGTATAAGTAGAGAGGAAAGGGAAGGTAGGAATAAGGGAGAATAGGGTATGGATTAGTGGAAGGCAAGGACAATTATGTATATATAGGTCACAACAACCTGATATTTAAGAAAACAAAATTAAGCAAGGCATAAATTCAAACATTTGGTACATGCTGCGATAGAGGATTACGAGAAAAGGCGAAAGTTTTGCCAGAAGGAAGAGTCCAATTAAAAGGATAATAAAATAAAAATAGATATAGAGTAGCGAGCGTAGGGCCAAGGGTGTGCTATGGCGGAAACCAGTAAAGTTATAACCTGGTTGGCCGGTAGATACTGTACACATTAAAGAAAGGTGGTAATAAACAGGCAAGGAAGAGGAGTGAAATCGTGGTAGGTAGGGTTGGTCCATGAGGAATGGCTAAGGGGCGAGGGTGCGGTAAAAATTTGCGCTGGTTTAAGAAGGGTGGCATGCAAGCACAGTGTGCCGCCAGTGGAGCGGAGGGACGTCCATGAGGAATGGCTAAGGGGCGAGCGTGCGGTAACCACAATGCGCTGGGTTTAGAGCGGTGGCATGCAGGCACGGTGTGTCGCCAGTATAGCGGAGGGGGTGGGACTTACAATAAGCACGGTGAAGATGCAAAATCGAAGAAGATGCAAAACCGATGATGAAAGGACGGCCGGCGGCCGGCAGGCAGCTGAGACCTTGTGGCGCTAATTAACGCGATCGGTCAGAGTCCAGTTCAAGGGGAGGTGCAGATATCCCGTCCGGGATATTATAACCGGGAACTCAGTAGGGCAGGAATTGGCGCCTGTAAGTAAAAGCGCACAGTAGTGAACAGGGGTGGGGGAAGGAAGTAGAGGGAGCGGAGAAGTACGGTTACCTGCGTGAAGGTAGAGGGAGGCGGCACGGAATTGTAGGTCGAATCCCAGCCGGGATCGAAGTGGAACAGTGTCCACGTGGGGTTGAGATCGGCATCTAGATAAGGGGAGCGGGGGTTAGATGCAATTGGAACTAGGGTGCTCCAGTAAGTGGGCGCGGGGAGTGCGGAAGGCTTACCTCGAGGGGCGCGATGCCTAGTAGCCGGTGAGCCGGACCTCGCGTCCTTACAGCAACAGCGGTGTGTGCGGGTCAATTGGGAGGTACGTGGCCAATGATGTGAGTAGACTGGCAGGTGAGGGGAGGGCTATATAGGTCCCTCCCTCTAGAGGGAGACTGCGAATTAGAGCATGCGCAAGGAGTGGAAATTAGCGCGGCCTTCTTGGAACGGCGTGAGGGTGATGAAGTGATGTAGTGATGTAGTGGAAAGTAAGGGGAAGGTAGGGCTAATTAGCAGATGTTTTCAGGATAGCGGGTATAAGAGTGTAAGGGGAGTAGTCAAAAGTGCCAAAGGATTACATAGACAGAAGATAGAGAAACATAAAGATGGACCCAATATAGAGGACAGAACAAATTCGAATTGTGGTTACAATTCAGAAGTTATGGAACATTAGAGAACACGACATCTGTTCATCAAGGTAAGTTATAGCAGGTTTGTCCAGTCCTCCAGGCGATTCAGACCTGTATGGAGGCTGTCAGTGCGAATTATCCATTTTAGTTCTTCCTTGTTGAGGATGCCAGCAATGTTTGTATTCCTTGGAGGCTGCTGGATCACGTTGATCACTTGCCATCTAATGTCATCTTCAGTGTGATTCAAGCAAGTGAAATGTTCAACAAGTGGCGCATTGGGTGTTCTGCAACGCATGCAGCTTTTGTGCTGGCAAATGCGGATTCTGATTTTTTGTGTCGTTTGTCCCACATAAATCAAGTTGCAAGAACAAGTAATTGCATATATAACATTAACGGTGTTACAGTTAAGAGAAGTTAGTAAGAGTAATGTCAATATTCGCATGCAGAATTTTTTTTGTATCCGAGGTCAGATGGCACTCCGTTCCAAGATGGCCGCGCTAATTTCCACTCCTTGCGCGTGCTCTAATTCGCAGTCTCCCTCTAGAGGGAGGGACTTATATAGCCCTCCCCTCACCTGCCAGTCTACTCGCATCATTGGCCACGTACCTCCCAATTGACCCGCACACACCGCTGTTGCTGTAAGGATGCGAGGTCCGGCTCACCGGCTACTAGGCATCGCGCCCCTCGAGGTAAGCCTTCCGCACTCCCCGCACCCACTTACTGGACCACCCTAGTTCCAATTGCATCTAACCCCCGCTCCCCTTATCTAGGCGCCGATCTCAACCCCACGTGGACACTGTTCCACTTTGATCCCGGCTGGGATTCGACCTACAATTCCGTGCCGCCTCCCTCTACCTTCACGCAGGTAAGCGTACTTCTCTGCTCCCCGCTCCCTCTACTTCCTTCCCCCACCCCTGTTCACTACTGTGCGCTTTTACTTACAGGCGCCAATTCCTGCCCTACTGAGTTCCCGGTTATAATATCCCGGAAGGGATATCCGCACCTCCCATTGAACTGGACTCTGACCGATCGCGTTAATTAGCGCCACAAGGTCTCAGCTGCCTGCCGGCCGCCGGCCGTCCTTTCATCACTGGTTTTGCATCTTCTTCGATTTTGCATCTTCACCGTGCTTATTGTAAGTCCCACCCCCTCCGCTATACTGGCGACACACCGTGCCTGCATGCCACCGCTCTAAACTCAGCGCATTGTGGTTACTGCACGCTCGCCCCTTAGCCATTCCTCACGGACCTCCCTCCGCTCCACCGGTGGGTCCCTTGCTCACTTTGCCACTGGATTCAAGATAGCCAGGCTGATGAGGGTTTTGAACCCGAAACCGGTCCCAGGATGCTTGTTTCCGGTCCAGGGAAGACATGGCTTGGCAGTTCGGGCTGGACTGTTCCCATGAGGCACAGGGTCAGACTGATTTGCATATGGCCATGTCTGAACTGGGGTGGTGGAGTGAGCTAAAGAATGATGATGGATTAAACCCAGATCAGTTGACTGGGGGTGAATGTTTGATTTGCTCTAACGCTCCGTCCATCATCCCCTTTGGTATCGCTTTGTTCGCCCTAAGTTGGCAGGGTATGCCCAGACGTGGGTCCCTTGCTCACTTTGCCACTGGATTCAAGATAGCCTGGCTGATGAGGGTTTTGAACCCGAAACCGGTCCCAGGATGCTTGTTTCCGGTCCAGGGAAGACATGGCTTGGCAGTTCGGGCTGGACTGTTCCCATGAGGCACAGGGTCAGACTGATTTGCATATGGCCATGTCTGAACTGGGGTGGTGGAGTGAGCTAAAGAATGATGATGGATTAAACCCAGATCAGTTGACTGGGGGTCAGTGTTTGATTTGCTCTAACGCTCCGTCCATCATCCCCTTTGGTAACCCTTCTTAAACCAGCGCAGATTTTTACCGCACCCTCGCCCCTTAGCCATTCCTCACGGACCAACCCTACCTACCACGATTTCACTCCTCTTCCTTGCCTGTTTATTACCACCTTTCTTTAATGTGTACAGTATCTACCGGCAACCAGGTTATAACTTAACTGGTTTCCGCCGTAGCACACCCTTGGCCCTACGCTCGCTACTCTATATCTATTTTTATTTTATTATCCTTTTAATTGGACTCTTCCTTCTGGCAAAACTTTCGCCTTTTCTCGTAATCCTCTATCGCAGCATGTACCAAATGTTTGAATTTATGCCTTGCTTAATTTTGTTTTCTTAAATATCAGGTTGTTGTGACCTATATATACATAATTGTCCTTGCCTTCCACTAATCCATACCCTATTCTCCCTTTTTCCTACCGTCCCTTTCCTCTCTACTTATACCTACCCAGGCAAACTTCCCAGGCACTCGTTCTATCGCCTTGTCCTGATGAGATCCCACTATCTCATAGGGATCGAAACGTCGTCGACACACGTCTCTAACTCTATACTATAATTTGTATCGTATTGTTGAGTATGAGATGCTAATCAATTGTGACTTTTTTATTTACATTTCTAATCACTCAAAAGTCACTTTTTAATTCACTTGCCTGTGGTAAGGAAATTGGCTGATTTCCTTTTACCTCATCAAGGTCTGCTCACTCACCTTTTGTATAATTTGTGCCTCTAATTCATTAATAATAAATTGTTTCTTATCTTTGAATACACGTATAATTCCAATTTTTGATTGTAAAAATTGTGATACTTTACCTACCCTACATGTATGGGACCATTGTTGCTCTTAATACACTTAGCCTGCCAGGCAGGCCCAAGTAGTGATCCTGAGAGTGTAGCTCCTTTTGAGGAAGCCCCTCCTACAACTTTTAACACGGTCACAGTTGAGTGCTCAAATAGAATCCACGTTCTGGGGAAATTGGATAATGAATTGACACACGATGCCCCCCACTCCTATGTTAATGACATTATCTCCATTGATCAGTGTCAACCCTTACAACAACAGGTTGGGAGACGAAGATGGGGGGTGAGCTTAATTTACTTAAGTCAGAAATTATGGGGCTTAACACTGATGTTTCTACACTCACACAATTCCTCATGGAAAAGATAGAGAAGATGAGGACTTTCCTTGAAACTTTAGCAAGGAGAGAGCATACAAACACTTTTGGTTGCCCTGAGACTCAAGTATCTAGCCCCCTTAATTCTAGTACAGGGCCTTGGGTTAGGCCGAAATCTATTCCTCTCTTGGAGAGAAGCTTTCCTTGCAAGAAGGCACCTCAAACGTTAACAACTGGGAGTGATGCCTCTCACTGGGAGAAATGCTAGACAAAATTATCTTCCTCCAAATGCTAAATGTTTAGAAACCCCTCCTGCTTTATGGCGTGCTGCTGATAGTCGTCTATCCCTGTCCAAACCACAGGCAGCCAATTTGGTTCCCTTATTAAGATCTTCCTCTCGCTCCTTGAGGGTTATACGGGATGGTTAAACGAGGTGTTTATACGGGATGGTTATACGGATGACTCACTGGGTAGTCAGAGGAGTAGAGAAGTCTTTTTGACAAATGTTCCCAAATCTAAGGATAACCGTTAAAGTGACACATCTCTTACCATAAAACAATTCATTGGCTCCGCCATGTATGGAATTATGGTGATAAGGGAAGATATTGCCTCTGCATCAAGATATGTGAGTAAGAACAGCACAACCGATTGTATTGGTGTAAAATTTGTGAATAATGACATAGTTGATGGCTTAATTCAAATGGAATTGAGATCCACTTTCACTAGTGACTCCCTTATTCATGTAAGGTTTTATCTGCCCCAAGAATTTTCTTCTGCAGCCCCGAGTCATTTGGTACCACTGACTGCCCAACCTTCCAAGAATTGCACCCAAAGACCAGGCTTATTAGGCACATCAGATATTGATTGACTACAGCAGACACAGCCTCAGGTTAGCAGGATTGGGGATGCCATGGCCTGTCTGCAGGAAGAGGTGTTACCCCATGTGCTAAGACTATAGCAGACACAGCCTCAGGTTTGCGGGAATAGGGATGCCGTGGCCTGTGTGCAGGAAGAGGTGTAACCCCATGTGCTAAGTCACCAGGATGGTAGATCTTTTGAAATGGTGAAAATGTTGTCATGGAACTTAGCAGGAATTCAATCAAAACTTACAGACCTTGAGGAAACTTGGGTGACCCAACCTTAGTTCAGGCTGGGTTTTCTAACATTCTATAGCAATGGTATCCCTGCTACTTCAAGACGGGTTAAGTCAGCAATTGCCAGTAAGATTCAAATACTGGAGTCTGGCTCAAGGGACATTATCGGTATAAAGCTGTTCTTACTTGATACTTTGAAAGCAAAGTATAGACACATTGTTGTTATTACATATATGCCCCCACTGTTATGAACAATAAAGACTCCAAATACTACTCTATCTTCAAAATCTTCTTAACTCCATTAAACATGGCTGGCCAGTGATTTTAGAGGAGGACTTTAATATACATTTTTATCTCCACGAGCCATTCCTGTCACTGTTGGTAGATGGAGACAAGCAGTGGGTAATATCTGAGATTTTGGCTCCCCCTGTGAGCAACTTTTCTATCTCACATTGGATCACCCAGCCAATCCCACATTAAGGAGGGGAAGTTCTTCAAGCTACATTGGTTATATTTTTTGGATCATAGATTATGGTTGCACTTAATTGACTTCTGAGTCATATTTCGCTCAGACAGCGACTACAATGCCCTGGCCTAGGAACTAGCATCAGAGGTATTCTCTCTTCCTCTTGTTAGTGAAGTAGAGCCTTACCCTGCTCCCCTGTCCCTTACCAATAACCAAAGAAACGTAAAATGGGTGGATATAATTAATGATACCTCTAAGCTGGGCAGAGTATATAAGGCTTTTGCTGATTTCTTTAGTTATTATGATACAACTGACCTTGTAGATAGTAATTTTGTTCTGGCTCATTCTGATTTGTTTGCCATATTAAGGCCAATTTTCCTGTCACATGCTAAAGGTAAAACCAACTTGAACTCATCCTGCCTGTTGTTTAAGAGGGAGTGTCGAAAGGCCAAGTTGTGGGTTACTCGAGGCTGCTAGTAAAGGTACTCTAATCGAATTAACTACAACTAGGAAATACTTTGAGGACTAACAATAAAGAGTGGGAAGAGGCCCATTGGGTAAAGCTTACAGAGTCCCTAAAAAAGAAAGATACCCAAACATTTTAGAAAATTATTATAGTAGGAAATAGAACGATCATCCTCCAACCTGAGTCATTTGTTCCATCTGAGAAGTAGGCCTGTTATTTTTCTTCCCTTTATAAAAAGTGTGATATACCTAAACTAACTAATACGAGAGATATTGAGCAAAAAGACCAGTACTCTTTAAGCTCGCAGATGGTTAAAAACAAACCCTTTATGTGCACTTTTAATTTAAAAGAGACTGAGGCTGCTCTTCAGTTAGTTAAGCGGAGGATTGTATCCCAGATGATTTGTTTCTCTCTGAACCAGAGGTTTGGATTTTATACCTTAATACTCAGTCTAACAAATGCTGTTGTTATTGAACAAGAACTGCCTGACACGTGGTGTGAGTCAATAATTGTCCCTATCCACAAAAAGGGTGCAAGAGATAAACCGGAAAACTACAGGCCTATTAGTCTCATAGAGTTTCCGCAAAAGATCTTCGCCAGGCATGTTCTCTTCTGACTCCAAGCTTGGATGGAAGAGCATCAGATTTTAATTGACTTCCAGGCTGGATTTCGAGAGAAGATTAGTACCGTTGCTGGAAGTACATCACTCTAAGAAAAGATCACCTTTATGTGGCCTTCATGGATTTGAAGGCCGCTTTTGATTTAGTTCCCAGGAAAGGCCTGTGGGATGTCCTCAAACAATATAATATCCCTGAAGATCTCTTAATCTCTTAATAATTTTAATCTAAATACATTTAGGTACCTTTGCTCAAATAAAGTGGAATAACCAAGGAGAGCTCACAAACAGAAATCTCATTGACCGTGGGGTTAGACAAGTGTGGATATTAGCCCCCACCCTCTTCAGTTTATACATCAACGGCCTGGTGGAATGGCTGAATAGGTGCCAACATGACGCACCTAAATTAGCAAACATCAGCATTCCAGTGCTGATGTTTGCTGATGACACCCTACACATATCACGTACTGCCATGGGTCTCCAAGTATTGTTGGGTGAATTTAAACAATTTTCTGTGAAATGATCTACAGAGTGATTATCAAATTGTTCATAACGGATCATAACATTTTGGATCAGAGTCTGGACTACCCCTGAATTGGCTTCATACAGGATGGCGCTGAAAGAGTTGATTGCACTAGATATGAATTGCTCCACGCCTTGGCTAAAAGTGGTTAACGACCTCTGTAGTAGTTTACATATGTCTGAAATGTGGGAAAACCCAGAACATCTGGCTAGTAATATGGCTGTTCAGATTAAGAGGATTCTCTGGGAGCATATTGTAACTGAAACTTGGCGGGGTGCATGACTGGAGGGTGTGATAGACAGGTTCCTACCCCCAAAAGTGTCTTCTAAAACATGAGCCCTACACGAATAAGATCACTCCCCATAAAGCCAAAATATTACACTTTTGGTCAGAATTGGTACCCTCCCTTTTCATTAATTGACTGCAAAATGGAAAAGGGTTAACTGGTTCACGATAGGAGTGACTTTTCTGCCCTTCAGTTACGGAAACGGAGGCTCACTTTCTATTTTTTTTGCCCAAAGTACTTTTTATGTCGCTCAAAGTGGATTATTCTGATATGCATCCTTCTGGGATTCAGTCATTGCTCTGTGTCACGAGGCACTCTCAGATCTGATACATGTGAACAAACAGTGTTTGCATTATCGAGATAAATAAATTGGGCCTGGTACTTAAGGGCAAGTTGCTCCATTATTAGTTAATAGATTGACTAACTCTATTGATGTGGAGCATGAGGCCAACATTTGTGTTGCCTCCGTCCTCTGAGAAACACAATGTTTTTTATTCCCAATAATTCTTAATCCAAATTGATACAGCATCCAAGTAGGCTTCTGGTTAGGCATTCATATTACAGGTTTTATTTTAAGTATTTCGTTATGTAATATTTCGTATTCGTTTTTTATTTTATATTTTTGTCTTATTTAGGTGTGTTTTTAATTATATTACCCTTCATCTACCCTAGGATGTTTTAACTTGTATAAAAACTTTGTTAGTAATGTTTACACTTGCCTACTGGATATTGAATTGCGAGCTTAGTTATATCAGAGCTCGTATTTTATTATGTTACATATATTGGCACTTAACAGAATAGTGCAATATGTTTTTTAACTATTGATCAAGGTCCTTTTGTAAATTTCCCAAATGCTGGGAGGTATTGCGACTTACTGCATGAATTGGTTATGGTACATGACACTTTAGGTTGGTCCTTAAATGGTTATGTATTTTATGAACATCAACTAGAATTTGAGAACCTCAATTTTTTCCCCTTGTTTTGTGGGGAAAAGTACGGATTGTTTATTTAGACCCCGCTTACCTAATAAGTGAACATATTTCGATTGTTAATAAATAACCATTATCGTGCTGTGATTTTTGTAATGGTTTTATTTGTGGACATGTTACAAATGTGATGTATTTAAGTACTTTTATGGTTATTCATCTGTAACCGAAATAAAGTTATACTACTACTACTACTAATGGATTGGTGAGTGGCTGCATTGATTGATTGAATAAATTAATTAGGTGATTGTTTGATTGATTAACAAATATATCATAATTTATCAGCATGATTTATGGATAATCCAGTTGACTACTGAGTTTATTAATCCTTTGTGTAATCTATTTTTTACTAATTGATTGATGGATGGATTTATTGAAGAAATGGTTGTTAATTGGGATGAGGTATTCGTGGTTAAGAACGTTGCTTGAAAGAGTTTCTTTGTTCTGTTTCTGACTGTTTGCTAATGAGTGATTTATGAATTAATCAATGTATCTACTGGTTGAACAGATTGCCTTAATATTTAGGACTGGCCACCAGACAGCTTTAGTAGTCTCGCCATCCTCACATAATCACATTACAGTGGGCTTAGAGCCTGTCAATAGCTTACCATTGCTTGTTTTCATTGTCACTCTCAATTGCTTGCTACTTGTTCAACAGCTGTGTGGGCTTTACTTCCTTCTCTTGTGTTTGTCCATTCCCTGGAGCATGGATGCATTACTGTATCTTTCCACTGCTTGCTTTTTCTGATGCAACTTTTTTCTTTTTGTTTCAGCACTCTATTAGAGTGCTTGTGTTTCCAGCTGTCTCCCTCCTGTGCTTTTCTACCCCCCTCTGCAGGGCTTCATGTTCTTCTTGTGTGCTTCTCCCCCACACCCTCAGCGTTGCCTTCTAGCCCACGTGCTTTCTCCTCAACACCTCCACATGTTGTATTTTGTCCATTTGATACCCCCAACTGCACCCCATGTTGCTTCTCCTCACCTGAGCACCGTGCTAATTCCAACCCCCACCTGTGCCCGCCCTTTTGCTTCCAAAAGTCTTCCCTATTTTGCTCCCGCCTTCACCAGGCCATAATGTTGCTTCCATCCACTGTTGCTTCTGCCTCGTGTTGCTTACCCCTCAGTGCTGCTTCCCCACCAACTGCCTTTAAAAAAAGAAAAATCTTTTGTGCTTTTTCATTTTCAGTTATCAATCCAACTGGGATCAGTAAGTAAAATTGAAAACCAATAGCGGTGCGTCATTTTGTAGATGTGCTTGGTGTTCACGCCTACAAAATGACAGGACCAGCCATGATAAAGGTTTTTTTTCCAATTCTTTAGGCACATAATTCAGGCTACTGTGCCGCACTCCTCAACAATTGGCAAAGCCAATAGGTCTCAAAGGTGAGAACTATTGGCTTTGCAATGATTGTGTGTCATGCTACAGTAATGGTTTTGATACCTGGTATACGTACACCTACCTGATCGGAAGCAGCATACAGTTCTATTAAAATTGTACAGGATGGTTATTCTTTTCTTATTTATTTTTGTATCGCAATCAAATGGCCACCACCTTTAGATGGTGCCATTTTTTTAATTTTAGCTTTGTGGCATATGCTAGAAATTCATTTTCGAAAATAAAAAATAAACCATTGCACCACCAAAGCCAAGGCCAGACCTTTTGTCTTTTCCAAACATCTTACACTGTGATGTGCCCCAAGTAATTGCTTGATAAGAAATGATTTTTATAGTTGACATTCATTCTTTGCACAGCAAGAGGTCTTAGGATGCAGTTTTTGATGGATTTTCATGGGCCAAGCCTTAACAAATTACGAGAGTGATGTGTTAAGTGCTTGTAAACTGATCAATTTCCTCCTCGAGCCCTTACTGGTAATCCATGTGGTTAATTGATTGCATAAACGATTGACTGAATTGTTTAACTAATGCTAAAATATCTGTTGTAGAATTTATAGCGTTCACCCAGGTGTCAATGAACAAGTGTAATAGGCATGGAGGAAGAATCTCCATTGGACACTGAGAGTTTGTCCTCTTTTCCCTGCTCCATGTTCCTGAAAATTGAGCCTGCCTCCCCATTTGCATGTAGAATAAACGTCTAACATAACCATGGGCAAAAAGCTGCTTCCATGGGCATGCAATGAAACTGCCCCTAATGGGTATGTAACTGAACGGTTTAAGGCAACAGAGATTTAGTAGAATAGGCATTAAAATTCAACTCTTGGAGTTGAGGTAGATACTGGGTCATGTTTTACCATTTCTTGGTATTAAAACTGAAACCAGGACCAGCTTTAGGGTAGTGCGACCAGTGCCACGGAACTGGGCGCCGAGCTTGGTCGGTGCTGTGTTTTGAAAGATCTTATGCGTTTCAAATCACCTGCTGCAAAGTTCCTTTTGTGTCCTGCAATTTTCAGGGAATAATACAAATGTCAAGATAACTCTGGGGATTAATGTAGCTGCTGGAGAGAGATCATAGTTTTCTCTACTGGCAATTTTGAGTAATCATAAAGAAGCATAGAGGGTTAATGGGCTTGCTGCAAAGCATGTGTACTATGCAGACCAAAGAAATTTATTTTATGTGGATAGCTCAGTGGGTTACTGCTTTTGCTAGAGATCCTTTTGTTACTTGTAGCTCATAAGTTACAATCCTAAAATAGCAGTGACCTGTGAACTGTCATCAAAGAGCGGCATGCAAATTGCAAGGTATAGGTTAAAACCTTATGGTTTTTCCCCAGTCTTTCATTATCCTAAGGTTTCTAAAAATGGTTTGTTTGGGTAGAAATACATTCTCATTAGTAAAGCCAACCCCCACCTATGATCCAGTGTCTCTGTATAATGTGTGTGATGTAAAGTGCACTGCCCCACTACACTGGTATGAGCAGCACTTTAAAAAAATGAAAATACATGTAAAGAGACGGGCTATGGAGAGGTGAGGAGGACTGTTGGAGGGTGGTATTAAGGAAACGCATGCAGAACATGGTCATTGGGAGGCACCAACAAAGATTGCCGCACTGGGCGCCACCAGCGGTAGAGCAGTCCCTGACTGAAACCCATGTTTATTAGCACATGATGCTACATGGAGGCTGACCTCACCTCTCATAGAAAAGGAGACTGTACACCTCACCCCCATTAGAACATCTGAACTCTGCAAGTCTGAAATCCACACTCCATCCATACCGTAGACACATTTATACGAAGATCTCGCTCCCATGATGATTGTCCTTTCTAGATAGCAGGTTCACAGAGCTCTGTCTTGGAAGCTGGAGGTACAAGTAGTCGTACAGAGTCCACTTTGTAGGTAATTTTATCTATGCTCATGTTGTTGCACTTTCCACCACATTTCAGTATTCTTAAAGTTAAAGCCAAAGCCTATTTTTCCTCACTGCAGAATCCCAGAGTAAAAAAACCCACAGAAATAACAAAAGGAAACAGAAAACCACAGGACAACTAAGAAAGCTGCTTCAGTTTAATTTTAATTCATGATGCAGTTTGATATTTTCCAAAAACACATACCAGAGGAAGGCTGCAACTAGTAAAAAAATGCATCTTACCAAGGAGTTTGTTGAGAGAGAGGGCCTGCTGCATCCGGCCCAGTCAGGGTTCAGAGCCTCCCACAGTACCGAGTCTGCCCTGGTGGAGGTTTCGGGGGCAATTAGGGAGTGTCTGGACACCGGCGGGAAGGCAGCATTAATTTTGCTCTACCTGTCGGCGGCGTTCGACACTGTCCCCCACTCTCTCCTCCTCTCGCGTCTAACCGAGATCGGTGTGTCGGGCACTGTTTGGGGCTGGCTCAGGTCCTTCTTGGAAGGACGGGCTCAGCAGATATGGCTTCCACCGTCCTCTTCTTCTTCCCAGGCAGTGAATACAGGAGTCCCACAGGGGTCCTCCCTTAGCCCCCTTCTTTTCAACATCTATGTCACACCTTTGGTGTACCTGGCAGAGGACCTTGGGGCTAAGGTCATGGCCTACGCGGATGACACCCAGCTTCTCTTCACTTGGGATAAGAATGTGGACTCTGTTTCCTTTGCTCAATACTGTCTGTCTTCCATTTTTAATTGGCTAGCTGCCGCACAACTTAAGTGCAACAAAGATAAATCGGAGATTCTCCTATATGGAAAGTTTCCTTCCAATTTTAGAGAAGCTCTTTGGCCCCCTGAGTTACCTATCCCCACTTTTACAGGGAAGCCCGCCAAGAACCTGGGGGTGTGGTTTGAGGAGAATCTTTCCTTTTCTACACAGATTAGGAAACTTGCCGGGACCTGCTTTGGCCTTTTGAAATCTCTGAGGAAGTTTCTCCCTCTCCTGCCTAGGGCGGCGAAAGAAACTGTCATCTGTGCCCTTATTCTGTCTCGGCTGGACTACGCCAACGCCCTTTATGTGGGCATCCCGGGCTATCTGTTAAAAAAACTCCAGGTAGTCCAAAATGCGGCAGCTAGACTTCTTCTTGAGATTCCCGCTAGGACTAGCATGAGACCCCACCTGCGCTCTCTGCACTGGCTTCCCATAGCCAACGGGTCAAGTTTAAATCTCTAGTTATGGCCCATCGCGCTCTTCATGGACGTTTCCCAATCTATCTGCAAAAACGCTTCTCCTTCTACACTCCAGCGCGACATTTGCGTTCCATGTCCCAGTGCCTCGCCCAGGTCCCCCGCTTTAAATGTCAGAGGCTTGGAGGCAGCTCTCTAGCTCGGAAAGCTGCTGCTGCTTGGAACGCTCTCCCTTTCGCCCTCCGGAACATTCAGGACCCCCTGATTTTCAAGAAGAACTTGAAAACATATCTCTTTGCATAAATCTCAGATGTTTGCCCCTCTTTGCTCCGTGCCGGGACACTCTCGAGTATCTGTGCGCGGTACAAATTAAATTAACATAACATAACATAATGTAATCAATGATTATTTGATCATCCTAATGTTCTGTAAAGGAGCTCAGTTCATCAACAATATACCCACCTGATTTGTGCTCAGCCTGGCTATGATGTTAATGTGTATGTTGACTGACCCTGCTCAATAAGTAGGGACTAATGAGGCTGCATTTTTGGCACTGCATAAGACTAGCGTCAACATTGGACATGAAAAACTGAACAGCATACTTGGTATGACCATGGCCTTTGAATGGCAGTTTACGAATGGATGTGCAGGCATATAAAGAGATGGGCAGATGGAATATTGTACTTCGTGTGGTGCCTGCTATGAAGTGAACTGGTTGATGTGCTGTCTATAATTTCTGGACAACCCTATCATTTATGCCTCCCTTGTAAGTAGTAGGTCTGATGTCGATGGACCATTGAGAAGGAGATTGCAGAGCACAAGGGGCTTCAAAGCTTTAAATAAAAGACAACAGCCTATGAGGGAGAGACACATTGTCAGCTGTTAGGATCGAAATATTGCAGAGAAGACAATAAAATAGTTTCAGTACTGAGCCAGGTATAAAGACTGACTAGTAACTGCAGAGGAGACCCTTTTGTTCCAGATGTGTGGTAGGTTTGGCAGTGACAACCATTTTAAGAGTCTTAGTCACACAGGGGAATCAAGAGACGGGTCAGTTGGTTTGCTTAGGTTGTAGGATCTGAATTAGCTTCGTTCTGAAGTGGGATTATTATGAACTGCCTGAAAAGGTGAGGGAGTCAAGGGCAGGAAGATACAGTTGGGCTACTTTGACACTATGGATGCATACTGCCAAAAAGGATGGTTTTGACTCAGTGATCAAAGAAAATGTAAGATGTTTTCACCAAGTATAGGCTTGATTATGGTAAGTAGTAGGCTCAACAAATCGAGCCGGTTGATGCTGTGGATTGTGGCAATGTTATAACTGAAGTATGAAATAATGAGATGACCCATTCTAAGAAAGTTGATTATTATTTGAGGTGGATGGTTGCCCACCTCAAGAAATAATAACACAAACTTGCCAGGTTGAACCCTAAAGTCAACAAATTAACCTGAGTTCAACCCATGGTATGTATGGCACATAGCTGAAAGATTTAACTTAGGGCAATGTGTAAAGTATTTATGAAGAACTAAGACAGTAATAAAGTCAAAACACCAAACAATAAAAATACCAAACTGAATTAGGCAAGTAGAGTAAATTTTAATAAGTAGAATGACAGTAAAATGACAAAAATTGAATAAGGGGCACCAAAGATATGAATTTTTTAATTTGAAAGTCAAAATACCACCAGAAAGCACTAAGCACCAATAATAGACTATGAAAATAATAGGTCGGAAAGTAGAAGCTATTTCAGGATGACCGCGATGGAGCACTGGTTGAATACTCCAAGCTGTATCTCAGTCAAAGATTTTACCTTCTGGCTTTGTTTTTTTATGCAGCTCAAAATCCTTACACGGGGCAAGCCTGAAGCTGTATCTGAGGAAGATGCATCAATGTCAGACAGCTATTCTGCAAGGTCACTGTTAGACCTGGCACTGTTGGCGTGGGTCTCCCTTCCATTTTTTGCTGTTGCCTCATGTGTTTTTGTTGGTTATAGATGCTTTGGGCACTGTGCCACTGCTATTCAGTGCCACAGTGCAAGTGCTCCCTATGGTAAATTGGTGTATGGATTAGAGATTCCATGATTGGTTGGTTTGGTTTACTTGTCAGACCCTAGTACAGTGCACTGAGTGTGCCCAGGGCTTGTAAACCAAATGCTGCTGGTGGGCTTGCAGCACTGGTTGTGCCACCCACAGAAGCAGCCTGTAAAAGTGTGTCTCAGGTCTGCCATTGCAGAGCCTGTGTGCAGTCTGGTACTGCCATGTTGACTGGGCAAGTGCACCCACTTGCCAGTCCCTAAACCTTGCTTTTCTTCATATCAGACACCCCTATGGTAGGCCCAAGGGCAGGGTGCATTGTAAGTATAAGGTAGGACATACCCTGGTGTGTGTGGCATGTCCTAATAGTGAATTACAGCCATTTTCGTTTTTCACTATTGCAAGGCTACCTGTTCCCCATAGGCCAGAATGGGCAGTTTGATTATTACATCTTATAATCCTAACTGACCCAGGGAACATGGTAGAAAAACGAATTTAGTATGCCTGAAACTATCCAAGCCTGCCTCTGCTAGGTTGTGTATTCCTTGTCTGGGTTTGTGAGTGACAGGGGCTGGGGGATGCCAGGAGACAGGGTGAGTCAGCACAGGGCTGAATAGAGATCTGCATGGAGATGGGTGGGAGGAGTTGCACCTGGGACCTGAATAGGGCTGTGCCTTCCCTCCACAATGCTGGCTCCACCTCCTGTGGTGTGTCTGATGTCCCTGGCCTACACTGTGAAAGGAAAGAAGGAGTCTTGTCAACAAAGTGCTCAAGGACTGACCAGAACTGGTTTGGATTAGGCAAAGGCCTCTCTGCCTTCAGAGACAAAGGATTTTGGTGTATAAAAGAGGGGACCCAAACCCCAGAACTTTAGATCAGATCAATTTGGGAAACAAGAAGAAACCTTTGCTGAGGAGAGGAACCAGAGAAACTGAGGAGGAGACTATCCCTAAGCTGAGTGCTGTTTGGGGGATTGGCCTGCAGTGGTTGCCTGACTGCCAAAGAAAGGAGAAAGGAACTTTGTGTGTACTTTCATCAACTTGTAAAAGATCTCCAAGGGCTTGAGAGAAGAGCTTGCCTCCTGCTGAAGTCTCAGGGACAACAGACTTCACCAACCAGCTCCCCAAGAGTCTTTCTGGAAAGTGCCTGCTGCTGTGCTGGACTTTCTGAGGGACTGCGTGTTGCAAGGAGCTGGAAGCACGACTCACGAAGAAGAAGCGTCGCCGCCACAGCCGAAGCGCCTCGCATCGCCGAAGAAAAGGATCGACGTCGCATCAGATGCCGCCGCATCAACGGAGAAGAGTGTCGCCGCCGCTGCCGCATCGTTGCTGAAGCGCCTCGCATCGCCGGAGAAGAGGATCGACGTCGCATCAGACGCCGCCGCATCACCGGGAAGCGTGTCGCAGGGCCTGTCGCGGCTCAGAAGAATCGTTGAGTCCCCGCACGGCTGTCGCATCGTTGCCGAAGCGCCTCGCATCGCCGGAGAAGAGGATCGACGTCACATCAGACGCCGCCGCATCACCGGGAAGCTTGTCACAGGGCCTGTCGCGGCTCAGAAGAATCGTTGAGTCGCCGCACTGCCGTCGGGCGTGCACGCATCGTGTCGCATCAAGAAGAAGATGCCATCTTTGTTTCATTGCACCGGATCTTCATCGCATCACGGCGTTGCTGGTCGCATCGCCACAAAAGCGCAGTAAGAAACCGACGCATCACCTCTCCACGCCGAGAAGAACCGACACATCCCCTACGCATCAGTAGGGACCCGACACATCACCGTTCTTGCGTGTAAGGAACCGACGCATCACCTTCCCTGCAACACTTTCGTTGTATAGCGTTACGCATCCAAAGGTACATTGAACTCAAAGTGTCGCATTTACCATCTTAAAGAGAACTGAGCTAATTCTACCATTTTTGAAGTACAGTATTGTGGATTTTTGTCGTTTGTGGTCTTGTGTTAAATCTATATAAAAGATACTTATTTTTAATATACAACTGGTGTGGTGTCCATCTGTAGTGTTGTCACTTGATTACTGCATGTGTTCACAAATGCTTTACACACTGCCTCTGAGATAAGCCTGTCTGCTCGTGCCAAGCTACCAAGGGGGTGAGCAGGGGTTATTTTAGGAGTGTACCCCCTTACCCTGACTAGGCGCAAGGGTCCCTATTTGGTCAAAGGTACCTACCTCTGCCAACTAGAGACCCCCAAATCTAACAGTCACCCTGACAGCTCCCAAGATCCTCACTTTTTAGGGTTTCTGGAGCAGCACCTCTGAGTCACTACTAAGGCTCCCGGGACCTCAGCGACAGCACTAAAGGGCCACGACTCACACCAGCAAGGTCCAGCCAAAGTCCAATTGGTACTGGCTGACTGGTTGCTTCAAGAAAAAGGGCTCTTGTGCCTTGTTGTGTCCCTGTAGCCACCCAGGAGGTCAGTCAACTGACCTTTGGAATCCACTTCTTTGTCCTGGGTACAAGAGGGAGCAAGTCCAGTCCTATAGGGCTCTTCTCATATCCCAGGCAGCAGGTCCAGTCTTCTTATGATCTTCTACAGGTCCAAAAAGTATTCTGGAGAGAGTTGCTTGGGCTGCCACATTTATGGTTGGCACTAGCCAGTGGGAGGGGGCGACTCCTGGAAAATGTTCCCAGGGGCAATCCCAGCCACTTTTTCAGCAGTTCCTATTTCTCCTACTGCAACCAGTACCTCAATGCCACAGTGCACATTACTCCTAAAGGTCAATATGGAGAAATCCTTCCTTCCTTGTGCAGACCCTTTGTGTTTACCCAAAGGTGTGGCAAGTGAAATATGTAGTGCATTCCTCTGTGCCCACTCCAAATCAGTTCTGGGTTAGTTTCCCTCCACTGGGTTCATAACCAGCCTAGCTATTGTGGGCATTTCGGAGAAAGGCTTTCCCTACTTCCGGTTTCTCCTTACACTAAACTATGAATGAAGTGACCTCACCTTTGTCCCTTTCAAGTTAACAAAGTTCCTGGGTCCTCTCCCTCCCCCCTGGAATTAAGAAAGGGACTTAAGACCTGGCTCTTTGACTGATACCATCCTCAGCAGTTTATTCCTAGTGCCTGGATACTCTCATGGGTGATTAGTCATGCTTCAGAAATCCTGATTGATTAATTTATTGACCCAACTCTCCTTCCTGGGCTGATAGGGATCAAATGCCCCACACCCAGTCCATCCTGTCATCAGGCATAAGTCATTGGTCTGCCCTGGGAGCAGGTTTTGCACATTAATACCTTCAGGCACTTGGGGGGGCAGCTGCTAGAGAACTAATGGAAATTATCCTCCATGAGCTTCAGGCGGGGAAAAGACAACTTTCTAAAAGTTACTTGTCCTAAATATGTATATATGTATCTAACTTTATCAATGAATTGTACTGTTACTACATATAAAATATAGTTCTTAAATGACTAATTTTCCTGTAGAGAAATTACAGATTAAAGTTTATAGTCTGAACTTTGACATTTTCCAGGATCCAGCCAGAGCCCTGCCAGTGAAAATAGCATTTGAGGGCTAGTCATGGGAGGAACATATCAACTTTAATTTTGCGCTTGTTCCACTTTTAAATATCAGACACTCTACCTTGTGGTTGACAAAGTGTAATAAGGGGTGATGTATTAGTCTTTAACAGAAGGGTTTCCCCCCTGTCAAAAAGGGTTATTTTGGCAGCAGGTTTTTAGGCTGCTGCCTTCATGCTACACAAGGTAGTCATGAAGCAATGTTTTACAGGCCCACTCTGTGATGACACATCATGTGCTGCATTCCCCAGGTGCATTTAATTAACTTCCAGGCCCTGTATGTTTCCAACACCATCTACTAGGGACTTATAGGCACAATAAATATGCCAATCAGAGTGAGCCAACTTAGCTATGTTTAAAGGAGAAGCACAGGCTCTTTACTTTTGTTTAGCAGGGATAAAGTGCACACATTTAAAAAACCAGCATAAAGGGTCCCGAAAAAGGTGAAAAATATGGGATGTCCATGCTGAAAAGAATGATTATCTGAATAATCCTAAGAACTCTTTTGAGGAGCTTTCCTTCTCGATATGTAAGATTTAGTGTGGGACTACAGCATCTGTACCATGCGTGGAGGGAATTGACCAGGCTAGTTATATTCTTCATACCAGGTTTATTTTTTATGTTGATACAGATGAAGATGTGATCACAACAGAAGAAGGTGCAATCCTCAGAGATGTAGACACTTAAGTACTATGTGAAAAAAACGTATTGAGTAGTAACTTCAATGGTTTCTTCAACCAATTGGGCAAAACCAATAGATTCCATGCGCTTAAATATACCCTGGGTAAGCAGTGTTCTCCCCAGATAGACTTATCTGCGAGATTGTGCTGCTACTGCAGGTACCCAGGGAAGTGAGACTTGGCACAGAAAAGTGCTAAAAATATGTAGATCGAAAATAGTCAAGGTGCAGGCCTAATGGCTCTTAGATTAGTAATCACGATGATTAACTCTACTCCACTCCACCCCCAAAGCTCCCTAATGTACAGCAGATCCTGTAGTTTGCAGGTTGTAATTCAGATTGTAGTAGGCAGTAATTGAATTGTTCACTACACCTGGATACCTTGGGCCTGATTCACAAAGGTAAACATATACTTATATACTTATTGTGTAAGTGTACGATTGTTTGCTGTTCACAAAGGCATTTTACTAGTAGTATCTTTACGACTGTGGATTCTCCGCAATTAAAACTATATCCTATCTTTTTATGTGCGGAGACTACATAGTTATAAAGATACTTCCTTTGTGAATAGCAAATAATTTTAAACTTACAAATAAGTATATGTTTTCCTTTGTGAGTCAGCCAGGCCTTAGACACTGCGTTTACTCTAAGGATGGGCTGGAATCAGGTTAGAGATTATATGTGAAACCAATTGAAACAGAAGTAAGTGGTAGAACAGGGTTACAGGTTTACAAAGAGGTGATTGTTCCTCTTCTCTGAGAGCTGTGCATGAGGAGAAAAATGGCAATACTGGGAACATTGGGATGATAAGGCACTGTGTATATATGTGATGAAAAATTTGAGGAAAGTTTCATTCTGCAAACTAATTAATACTGGATTCATCCCACTGAAATTTGTCTGCAGATACTGCTTGAACAAAGTGCTGATGAATCTTTCAGATACTCCGACTCCACACACTCACACTGACAAGGTTTGCCTAACCCCTCTGCCCATTCAGAACCATAGGCCATCATTATAAGCATTATTTCAATCGAGGGGGAGAGAGAAGCAGAGATTCATTCAGCTTCCGAAGATTTGCAATTTTAAGATCAAAGGAGAATGAATCACTTGTGTCAGTAAACCAGAGTCTCACAGGGGTTGTATTGAAGACCCTCAACCATAGAACCAAAAAAACAAACAAAAAAAATAAACATCATTATGAGCATGCCAGAATTACCATGATCATGCTTAAACCATGAATTGGGTGTAATACCACGCTCCTGCAATTTTTCCTTGCACAATTCCTCCATTTGGCACCTGTAAGAATTTGCAGAGGGAAAAGAGGTCAGGAATGTGCTGATTTCAAGCGTGTTAAAATGCCATATGCACATTATTCCCCATTCTGACCTTAATAACTGAGAATAGGGCAGTAATAAAACCTCGGGTAGTACAGCAGCAGCAACAGTATCATCCTGGAGTAACAGAACTACTCCAGGATGATTTTACTGCACAGTAATTATGTGCAACCTATAATTAGGGCCATGGTGTGCTCCTGTAAATGTTGTCTGCATGTTGGCCACTTCAGCACAAACATGACCCACAAGAGTTCTGAGATATGGTCGCACATTAATTCAGAAGCAAGGGCAACTATCTGCAAGTGGCTGGGCTTTCGAAAATGAATTGCAGGTACACATTTTTCTTCTTCTTTGTAATTATATGTAGACACAACCTCTCTGAGAGCTACTATTTGTTCCATAGGACTACTCGGAAGTTGAAATTTACCTTAGAAAAATAAGTAAATAGACTCCTGTGAAGATAATAAAATCTTGTAAGGCTCCAACTCCTTTGTGATGTGGCCATCGCACCACAACTGACAATAGTCTGTTCCGTTGCACTGTAACTTAAGTAACGTTGTTAAGTAAAACTCAGTAAAACTGAGTAAGTGGTCCATCTAACCCATATGTCTGATCTTAGGAGCCATGGATTCGGAATATTTCGTAAAAATCTCTTTTTTTCTGTTTCAGCTGCAACATGACTTGCCTAGCCGGACAATATGGGGTTAACTGTGAACAGAGCTGCAGTTGCCGCGATGACCGTTGTGACGCAGTAACTGGAGCATGTCACATGGGTAAGTACAAGAGCAATCTTAACATATCTCCAGACCTCCTTTAGGTTCAAATGTGGACTGTGGTGTAGCAATTAGCCAATAAGCCGTCAGATCCTGGACTGAAAGTTAACTATGAAATAGAGGCCCAGGGTTAAATACAGCAGTGTAAAACTCAAAGTGGCATAACACAAAATAATGTTGCCCCCCTGCAGTATGTGATGAGGGGCCCCTAAGTCTTGCATATACCAAAGTTATCCATTGGCTATGAGCTAATTGGGGCCTCCTGAAGGCCTGGTGGCCCTTTGGAGTGTTAAGGGCCCCCTTTGCCTAGGGGCTGCAGGGGCCTGCGTTAAGCCCCTGCAAACTCATAGACCCAAAAGCCAAAATACTGTTCATCTATTACTCAATATTCAAAGAAATTATTTTAGAAAGGGTACTTTGGAAAATATGGCATACTACTGGCTTTGCTAAGTTTAATTCATATTTATAGGAACAAGTAAAGGTTTGGGGGGCGGTAATGCTTCCTTGTGAGTTCATTATATACTTTGCTCATCTGGTTCCAAGTTGTTTGTCTATAGTTCTAATTTACTCTGCTTTGCCCAATAGCTGTATTCAATACTGTGATGTAAATTTGTATTTTTAACCACAGTGATTGTTTATAGTGTTGTGTGTCTACTTACTGCGACTGTGGTTGCATATTGATTGTTTATTGAGCCCATTTGCTTACTTCATATTGATGCATTGAGATCAGTGAAGCTATGCTCCTTCTTAACGCCATGTATATCCTCATGTACGTTGCTCCTGAAAACACGAGTACAAGCAAATGAATATACCATATGTTTTGCAAAATGTCTGGACCCTTTTATCAGGATGCAGTTTATAAGGCAGACTACTGGATAAGGACATGCCTATCTTTTTATGTGCGGAGTTCTGTGCCTCGACTGTGGAGTCTCCGCAGTCATAAACTTACTATTAACTTGTAGTTTGAGAATACCAACAAAAAACAAAACACACACTTACACACAACTGTTTGTTTACCTTTGTGAATCAGGCCCTTGGATGTTACAGTAGAGTGATAGATTAAAGGATCCTTAAGGTCTCATTCTACAATAATTGGGCTCAATACAATGACTTATAGTAGTTTCAGAGGAAGCAAAGAGCACAGTGCTGTCTGTTATGAAATGAAGTTCTATAGTATTCAGTATTGAGTTAATTACATGTTTTTTATTTATAAATACCTTAGAGATGGCTCTAGGGAGTAATTGAGTGGGCTGCAGAAAGGCAAGAAAAATATACATTACATGAAACTTTAGAGACTGCTAGAAAATAGGATGTCCAAAGACAGATGGGGTTTAACGGTTTGCCAATAGAAATTCAGAGGGAGGATACTTGCCACTTTCAGCTAAAAAAAGGATAATAAGCCATTGTCTGTAAAGTTTGTTATGTATTGTCATGTGTTAATAAAGTTTATTTGAAAGGAACCTCCTGTGCAAAGACCTACTGAGGTCTCATTTAGAATATGGTGTACAAATATGAACTCCAAAGGTGAAAACATATAGAAGAGAATTGGGACAAACGATGTGCCAACAAATGCATTTGTTTGTTTCTACAGAATGCCTAAGATGTCTCGTTGTGGCCACTTCAGAGCCTATTGTAAATGTAGCAATGAAAGCGTAAATACTGGGGACGTCGGCATAAGGGAGTATTACAGACGATGGGGTAAAAGTTGGGATCCATTGAATGGGGCATCATTAATGGAACATGCCTCCCTGTTGAGGAGCATCTATTGGTGGGTCATACTCACATACGGCATTGATTAATTTCAGACACACAATCTTTATGACTTTGGCACGTTGTGAGTATTTGTAAAGCACGCTATCACTTGCGAGGATATCCTGGCACTGAGTAGGTGTGTGTGCCTAGCCCTGCCTATGGTAGGTTGGTTAATTAAAAAGCCAGGAAGACCTGGGTTTTTTGGTGCAGGGATACCAAAGGGGAGATCTTCATTTCCAGCTGGTATCCTCATGTTAAAATCCAGCAGTTACAAGTTTTGTCCCAGCTCTGGTGAATACCCATCCTGACCCATTAATATTAGATCTTTTTCCAATGATTATCCCTGATACCAGGATAATATCTGCTGATATTTTCCACAGAGCCTCAGAGCAAACAGAACATGGCAGCCGGAGGGCAGTGGGGGTGGAGGGTGCTCTTGTCCACAGTAGCTGCTTCTGTCTTTGTCTCCAGCCCCCTGATTATGTGCAGAGAGACCGGTCTATGTGTAATGTCCTTGGGGGGGGGATCACGCCCAAAGTGAACGCTCAGGATGATAGGATGATTTACTGACATTCATCACAAGAGCCTAAGTGCTGCAGATTATGCAATAGGTAGTAGATGATTTGGAGGAGAGTGGATGGGCACATTTACTGACTTTTCTTGCCACACTGCAGAGCCTTTAAAACTAAAGTGAATCACTTAGGAGTTGGCCGTCCTGGCTAGTGCTGCTTTCAGTGCAATCCTCTGGTTTAATTAAAAGTGGTTGAAGATGGGCATGGATTTCTAAGCAGCCATGTGTTAATTGGTTCCCTTCCATCTTTTTAGGTCGAGCTTGGGCAGCACATGCGCTGCTCTGCAAGGCATGCTGTATTAAGGTATGGACTTGAAGCTCCGCCCCCTCTCCGCCCATATTTTGCATTGGCTTGTGTTTACAAAGGAGAATGTCCTTTGTAAACTCTGGCTCTTTGTTGGTCAATAGGCTTAGTAGTCCCTTCTTAGTACCACCTTGCCTCATCTTGTAACCTCTCATAAGAACTGCCCCTCTTACATGCGTTGTTACTCGGTAGGCTTTGATTACAGCCTTCGAGCACTATTTTGTTTAAATTGTTTTCACCTGCCTGCTGTTGCAGGCAGGACACGCTCTCTCCTAACGCTTTAATTTTTTTAATGGCACAGTACGCCACAGTGGCGGTCGCACCTTTGGTTTATTTGTGGCACCGAATGCGGCTGCATGTTTTTTTTTTTTTTTAATTCTTTATTCACTTTTTATTTTTGTTGTTTGCAAGCGCCCCAAGCAGCACTTGCATGTTAATAGAGGCCACGCCTCTTTCTTTAGACGAGCAGCGACTAAAGAAAGGGGCGCAGCCGGCATTAAAATGAAAGCGCTGTTTGGTGCGCTTTGAAACAAAAAAGCACCCCATACCGCGCTTTCACTTTAATGGCGACCGCACCCCTTTCTTTAGTTGCGACTTGTCTAAAGTAAGAGGCGTGGCCTCTATTAACCTGCCAGCGCGGCATGGGCCGCTTGGAATCAACAAATATTTGCAAAACAATAGGTCTCACATTTGCGAAAATTTAAGCTATTGTCATTTACAATGCCAGTAGCTCAAACTCTTGTAAATGCGAGACCTATTGCATTGCAAATGCTTGTTTTTATTTGCAAACATTTTACACAGTTAGTGAGAAAACAATGGTACAAGTATTTTACTGAGACTTTATACAGAGGCAGAACCTAACGCCCTCTGTGGAGATGGCCTTGCACCCCTAGATATTCTGTCAGCAAACGCACTAGAAATATGGAGCTGAGAACGCATTGAGTAATAGGCAGAGGACGGATTATTTTCATTGAAGGACATTCTGCAGATTTAAAATCGCCATCTAGTGAATAATGGAACAAAAGTTTTACAATACAGTCAGACTTCATTGAATACAAACGCACACAGAAGGTTGCCGTGCAACCCCATCAGTCTGAACCTAAACATTTATGGTGTGGAGTACCTCAGGGGTCGGCGTTGAGTCCGCTTCTTTGTAATATATATCTGGCTCCGCTGTTCTCACTTATAGCCAACTGGGGAGTGAAGGTGATACCATACGCCGACGATACCCAGCTGGTGTTTTCTTTTAAGGATCAGTCGGAGGGCTCCTTCAAGAGTTTTAAGGGCTGTCTGAAAAACATTGCCCTATGGATGAATAACAATAAACTCAAACTCAATGCTGAGAAAACGGAAGTGCTGTTTTTCGGCAAGGACTTGCCACCAGAATCAGATCTGTGGTGGCCGGGGGAAATGGGGTCACCTCCCGTCCCAGTAGGTACAGCAAAAAATCTGGGAGTGCAGTGGGAGGAAGATCTTTCTTTCTCTGCCCAAATTCGGCAGGTGACAGCCTCCTGTTTCAGCAAACTGAGAAATTTGCAGAAATTTCTACATCTGCTGCCGGAGGATTGCCGCCGAGTCATAGTCC
Source organism: Calotriton arnoldi (assembly GCA_963921515.1). Taxonomy (NCBI): domain Eukaryota; kingdom Metazoa; phylum Chordata; class Amphibia; order Caudata; family Salamandridae; genus Calotriton; species Calotriton arnoldi. The sequence goes on from CAWUFW010001822.1 coordinate 726,251, forward strand.
ATGCCACTGTGACATCTAGGTTGGACTATGCCAACGGCCTTTATTTGGGCCTGCCAGAGTACCTAGTCAAAAAACTACAGATGGTACAGAATGCGGCTGCGAGACTGACTAGACGTGTACCATTTCATCATCACATCTCTCCGCATATCAAAGAGCTCCAAGTGGTTGCCGGTGGCAAGAAGAATTGAGTTTGCGGCCTTGACTTTGGCGTTCCGGTTGTAGGAAGGTGGAATCTGACTGCATGGTTGCCCCCACTTTTTTCCTGGTGTTTTGCTGGTTTTCGACTTAGTTTGGCTGGGATCCTGCTATTCAGGACCCCAGCCTATCTGCTTTCCCCTTAAATTGATTGCATGTACTTTAGGTACACTCCAGATTGGATTCTGGGGTACCCTTATAAGTCCCTAGTATATGGTATACTATGTACCCAGGGCATAGGTACCCCAGAGGCCTCCCAGGGGCTGCAGCATGTATTATGCCACCCCTGAGAGGCCATCCAAAATGACACAACAGGTCTGCTACAGCAGCCTGTGTAAGGTGGTGTATCCACCCCTTACTGAGATATAGGTTCCCTATATCTCTCCATATCACTGCACAGGTAAACCTATCAGTCACCCCTATGGCAGGTCTTAACAATCCTGAAGGCAGGGTGCTGGGTTTCATGTGAGAGGGTGCCCATGCATGAGCAGAGCCCCTCTGCAGCTTTCGGAATCTTCATTCCGGGGTTGTTTGGGATGCAGCCAAACCATATACTCTTAAGTGCATTATAACCACCCGGTAAATGCTAACTTGAGAATGGCTGCATGGAAACATGTTGTGTTTGGTGTCAAACACCTTGGAATCATACCTCCACCCCAGTAACTGGGGTGGGAGGTATGATTCCACCCTGCTAGAGGGAGAAACATGGCACCACCGGTACACCGGTACCAGCTTAACAGAACCCTGGCATCACAAAATGGATGCTGCAGCCACAGACACGAGTCTGCCCTCCTGCTGCTGGACGAAACTCCGGCAGGGGAGGCCTGGACAATAGGTTTCCTGTCACAGGGAGGTGTGACCACCTCCCAGACAAGCTTTAGTGTATTGGGGCTGGGTGGGTGCACTCCAAGAGTGCTTTGAAGTCTGCACTGGGGGCACATTTGGTGTCCCTGTTCATAGTCCAGCTCAAACCGGTTGCAGGGGCGACCAGCCCCTGCTCTGGCGCAAAACTGGACAAAGGAAATGGGTGTAGCCACCCCTCTTTCCTGACCCTCCCATAGGTGGGTCCCCAGAGTTTGTCCCACCCCTTCCTTGGGTATAAAGTAGGAACCCCTGACTACAGGACTTTAGATTTACCTGGACGAAACTCTGATACAGAATCCCAGAACTTCAACTATCTACACGACGTTGGATGACCGAAGAATCTCCCTTGGAGTAAAGGAGTTACTCCCCTGCTTGGCAGGCACCAAAGACGCAACTCACCGGTTGGCATCTCCGTAGCTCCTGCGGACTCCGAAGAATATTGCCACACAGGAGGTGGGTACCCAAGGTCTCTGAGGTCGATCTGTGCCCACAGCAAGTCTGAGGCCCGTATCCCTCGTGGAGACATTGCAACCCGAACCCCTGGACACCATGACCATTTGCAGAAGCATCAGCTTTGAGGCAACCTCTGAGGCTGAGCTTTGGGTTACTTGTAGCCCAGACCCCGAGCAGCAATTCCACTGAAGATTGCAAGCCTACACTCCACGAGTGTTCCGTGAGCTGGCCCTTTGTGTTTTCTCTTGAGGTCCCTTCATGATCCCTGGTCCGTCAACTGGTGGGTCTCTGTGAAGGCAACACTAAGATTAATTGGGCTACTCTGGTTACTCCAGACGTGCCCTGACTCTCCATCGCTTGGGGAGTCCCCCGGACCTTGCTGGTCCGCACCAAAGCATCTTTACTCTTCCTGCGTGGGTTGCTGTTGCCAAGGCTTGTAGTGTTCAATTCGAGCACCGACACCCCAGCACTCGACATCCTTTGTGGGACAGCTCGAATCCGGCTCCTGGTTGTCCTCGACATCTCCTGGACCCCGTGGCTGCAGAGTCAAGCTTCACCTCTTCGCACCTGAAGCACCCGACATCGGTGGGCATTTGATTGCTCCGCTCCTGGTCACGTGAAGTGACCCAGACTTTGTCCCCTATGCTTTCAGGTTCTTCACATCTTCAATCCAGGCTTGTATCATCCCGGACACTTTTCTTCTTCACGGCAGCAGCACTTTGCAGCAGATCGCCATTGAAATCAACGACGATTCCCGACACCATTTGCCACCTATGCACCCGGCTTCCCTGGGTGAGGTAACTCAAGTACTACGGTGCTCCCGTGGGTGTTGGCCCTAGAACCCCTTAAGTCTAAAGGGGTTTGCTCAAAGTCCTCTCCTAAGTGTCCTTTTGCTTTAAAATTCCAACCGCGACTTTCCTCATAGAATCCTACGGCGCTCGCGGCTGTGTTCTCACACTGCATACGTCCCCCGTGGGTCTCCTGTGTCACTACCTTGGGTGGTTCCTTGGGGTCCCAGCGATTCTACGTGCTCTAGGCACTGTGTCTAGTCAAGTCGTGATTCTTATACCACTTTCTTAATATATGGTTTGGTCCCCTCTGGGGCCCATTGTATATTGTGCTATTTACTGTCGTTATAATACTGTGATATTGTGTATCTTGGACTCTAATCTCATAAAGAGATTAGTAGTGAGTGTTTAGAAATAAATACATATATTTTATATATATACCTGGTGTGGTTCTCCTTTCATTTGGTCATTCAAGAGGTTATAATCTGGTAAACCAAGCTGCTTTACACTCCTTCAAGACTTAGCCTGAAGGCTGCTCTCCATAGCTACCACTAGGATAGCTTTCAATAAAGGTTGTCTTTAAACCTATCATCAATAAGGGTCGTTTGGACTGGTGCAAGGTGCCCACTATAACTAGTGGACAGCATATGCCAGGCCAACTTCTCACACCGGTCAATCCATGGTAATTGCCCTAGTTACCTGAAACAACGGTTATGCAGTTACAAGCAGAATCGTTCGTTGAGGTCCAATTCTCAAAATCTGCTCTGTACTCCACGAGTTAGGAAAGCCCGGCTAGGCGGTAGATCTTTCACGGTTGGGGCTTCCAAGTTATGGAACTCCCTGCCTAACAACATTCGCCATATTGAATCAGAGCCTCTATTTAGGAAAGCGGTGAAAACGTGGCTTTTTAGCCAAGGCTAATTCTCTCAGGGTTTTCTGCTGTTGTACCTTCTTTGCGTGCCGCCTATTGCTATAGCGCCGGGACACCTCTGTTTGAGGTAACTGATTGCGCTCTATAAATGTCGGTATTATTTCAAGGACATTCCGGAACCACTGTCTGTTGATGCTATAAGATTGGGTAAGAGGACAACAGTCTTTATACTTTTCACTGGATGGCCCTTTAAAGTGGAAATATTACCTACAAAATTATATTTTAAAATATGACGACCTATGGACAAAATGCTTCAAAGTTTCAGGTACCTAAGACCTCTTTTAGTGAACATAAATGTCCAGACAAGAAAGGGTCAAGGTTTGGGCAGTTCTACCACCAGGCTGCATTCCACTTACAACCAAGAACACGGGGCTCCATCTGGCGAATCAGCCCTCCCCTGTCTAATAAGGCCAGACAAAGACTGAAACGTCTGGGTCAAATTTAATACATTTTTGAACTGTATGTGTGAATTGGGATTTCGGGAGATTTCTCGAAGGGTTAGCGAACTCTGGAAAGCCGGTACATTTGGATCAGAGTTAGTAACGTGGCAGACGCTTATCCCTAAACGACTGTTGTAATGCTCAACATAAACAGTACACATGTACTTAAGTTTCATAGAAAGTTTAAACCGACCAAACATCACCGCAAGCGGCTCTCTGGCACAGCCAGGTCAAAGCAGAGACGTAAACACAGGGTGTAGCCGCCCTTCGAGAGTCAAGTCTTCAATTACTTTCCAATTGTGAAGGGAGTCTTTGAAAGTTGTACGGTTTTTATGTGCACGCACAATACAACAATGAAAGCCTTTTTCGTGCCCAACTAAATTAGAAACTAATGTGGACTTTGATGGGGTTACAAAAACAATGCTGCTTGAGGTGCCATAAGGTTAACAGATAACACCATGTCACCAAAGACACAGTGCTGTGGAACTGGGCTTTCTTTTGCATATCTTTGTTTTCAGGTTTGATCTTTCAATTGGATCAATGGAAATTAATCAAGATTACAGCTCCCAGAATGCATTAAATTGTTTAATGGAAACCCTGGTTTTGTGCACTGCATCTGTTAATATTGAAGTAACTCAATACAATATGCAGTGGTTTAAAACATCATTCATTGAGGGTCCTATGTATCAATTCCTCCAATTCTAGAGTGAGACCTGGGACGACACACGCTACCTAAGCAGTGGTCCACCTTTTTATGCCACTAGCAAGGAACAGTAAGAAGCACTACATAAGAAATGGTAGTTCCAAATACAGGCATTTTTTGTGGGTACAGAGGAGTGTGGGTAGAAAAACGAAAACATTAAATTATACTTGTCAGGCTACAATTCATTGGACTATTCCTCAGACAAATTTGACACCTTTTGGCAAAAATGTTAACATTTCCCAACTTCACTGAGAAACAAATCTGTACTGCCACTACAGTGAGAGACCTGGCTGAGTGTCACCTTTTAGTTCACATATGCCTTCAACACTGTGTTGTCAATTTGGACCAGCATTGAGCAGCCTCAGTGAAGAAACATAAAAGAGTTGCCTCAATTTCGAGGACCTGTCTGAATCCTCAGCACAGCCCCACCCTGGGTCAAAAGAGACAATGGCCAGAAGTTTCTATGATGTCTATCAATGGCTCGGAAAGACCTGAGTACTACACTTGAATATGTTCACAGGCATGAGCCACCATTGCAGATTCCTGCACATTTGAGCTAACATGGGTCTCACTGCCTTAAGGAGTTAACCTTGATCCCAGTGATAAAGCACATGCAGATCTAGAGGTTCAGCCTTGTCCATTCACAAATGTGAACTATCACCACCTATAGACAGAAACTGCCAACCCTACAGATCAGGTCATTATTAAGAGGTGGCTCCAGCACGTGCGCTATGTCACCCTTCACAGTAAACCATCCCTGAGCTCTCGGACATCTACTTGTCAGCCATAGACATGGTAGGAAACACTGTCTCCAAATCTCTCCTAAGCCTGGTACTACTGAATTGGAGTGGCTGACTATGTTTCAGATTCAATTTGGATTGGTTATGAGAACCCTGCAGTGTCTCAGTAAGTCGCAAATCATGTCCGTCAAAGCCCTTCTCTGCACAAATCATTAGACATGCAATCGTGAAGATGGATAACAATCTTCGGCAAGTCACAATTGTAGAGTATCCTCACCAGGAGAACAAGACTTTTGGAAACCCTCTATTGCATTTCAACCAAACGGGATGCCCTGCTTTACTGTTTGCTGCTGTTGCTGTGGGATGGGCACCCAGAACTTCATTGCCCACTAGCCCACGCTTTGTGAAGGAGAGGAAGGAGGAGGAGTGACCCCAAGCGCAATTTTGCATACTAATCACTCTAGCACCATGGGACACCATAATTTCATGTTTGCTTCTGCTGCTGTAGGCTGGACACCCAGGACTTCATTGCCCACAAGCCCAGGCTGTGTGAAGGAGGGGAAGAAAGAGGAGTGCCACTAAGCGCTATTTAGCATGTTATTCACTGCCACAACGTGGGACGCTGTGCTTTGCTGTTTGCTGCTGTGTGCTGGGCACCCAGAACTTTATTGCTCACAAGCCTACGCTATGTGAAGGAGGGCCCCCGACTGCTATTTAGCGTGCTATTTACTCCTGCAGGGCGGGATGCCTATGGGTGAAGACCGTGCCCGTCTTCGTCCGTCATCGACCGGAGGAGGCTGGACTGGGCCACCCCTCTTGCCTGAAGCATAAAATTGCCTAACAAAAACCTGAAGGCAATGACGGAATGAAAAAAAGCCCTCTCTAAAGTTACTGTTGTTTGTTTTCTGTTGGAAAGGCCCCTTTGTGATATTTCTATCATGGGGTAGTGGGAAATGCTGGGTGTAAAAAACTATAAAGAACAAACTTTGCCACCAGGCTCTATATTGGACATCTTTTTGGCTGCGGCAGTTGGGGTCATCTCGAAAGAAATTGATTTGGCCGAAAGACGGCTTTCTCTTCACCAAGACGATATTTTAGCATCCCCTTCTGTTATCTCACCTCTCCATTATCCATTCGCCCTAAGTGATTTAACAGTAACCCATTCTTCACTGATAGAGGGTAATGTTAACAGAAGGGCTGAGACGTCTTTCCAGGACGTATCTGACCATGATTCCATCAATACTAGTGAAGGAGGCCTGCGTGCAAAGAGAAAGCAACAGAGTAAGGGTATGTGCAGTCACAGGACAGTGGCCAATGTGATTATGGGCAGAGACAAAGCAAAAAATCAAGCTGCCCATGAATGCAATTATCCCAAATCTGTTTTGCGTTTAGGTACTATGGAAAAAAGTGTTGAAAACAGTTGGGATATGATATTTGCTAAGAATAAATATTAAATTCATACCTGCGTTCCCCCTTTAGTGGAGAAAATTTGAAGTCTAGAACATGTGATCTCAAAGCTATCTAACAGTAATCACTGAATAAGTTCAGCTCCTCTACGTACCAGGGCAGCGGAGGTAATGACAAGAAGTGCCACAAATATTATCTCCGTAGTGGAAGACTGTGGAATGGTGCGTACAGGGTTCAGTGGCAACTGCAATGGTACCTCAGCTACCTCAGCCCTTGATCCCACTGGGGAAACCTTATCCAATAGGGACAGGGAACATCACCGTGTGGAGTTGAAACACAGGAATTTCATCCTTGTAACCAAACTAGGAAGGCTGTCTTTATGAGAGAATGCTATCAACCATCCACATCTTGGCATTCCTCTTGAGTGCTGCCCACCATATGCAGTAGTTTTGTCTAATCTCCCATGTTTGCCCGCAGGTAGGGAGGAAACCCACGACAACATTAAGAACAAGGTGTTCCTCTGGTTAACTAAGAATTCTGATTTTGACATTTTGGAATATAAAGATATCCTCTCTGTCAAAAGAGTTGATTGGATTGGGCTATCAAGTAAATATTCCAGAGGGGACTGTGTGTTTATAAACTGCTGAAATCAGACCCAAGCTTGCTGGTTAAACTCGCATAGTGCTCGACATTCTTATTGGAATCTCTGGAATAAACATATTACAATCTTGCTACTGGTCTACTTTTACCAACATTATTCTGGTACACAGGTCATCAGCACCGGTTTGCCCCCTTCCTCCAGTATCCTGAACCCGCTGCTCGCTCTTGTATCCCTATATCCCTACATCCACCAGATTCAGTCCCATTATGGTGTCTTGAGGATATTGACTGAATGCCCAACGATTGTGTCTCTCCTGTAAAAAAAGAAAGCACTGCTGTGGTTAGCAGTAACCCAGACACAACATCCTACTGGGATATTTCCCCTGAGCTGCCACCAGCTGTAGGCACATTAGTTAATTTGATCTGTTGGAACATTGCTGGTTTGAGGGCAAAGCTGGCAGACCCAAATTGACTTACACATATTGTAAACTTTGATATTGTAATGCTGTAAGAAACATGGCATTTGGGGGCCATTGTTAGGGATGAGTTTGAAACCTTAATTGTAGTGGCCTCTCACTCTGTTGTGGGCAGAGCTCGCAGGGGGGCTGACTACTATGCTCCAAGTCTCCAAGTCATTTAAGGTAACCTCAATTGCTTCCAATTATCCTGGGATCCAAATATTGTGGATTTGTTCTCCCAAATGGGTTATTCATTTTTATAATTCTGTGGTGGAATCGAGCTCTAAAATTGAGGTATTGTTTTATGTGAACTAAAACTCTGCTTTCAGTGTGAAGGTGTTAGCAACCTAACTCCCAAGGATAAAGGACTTACTGGCACATACATCAAGGAAGGCTTTTGCGATTCCTTAATTACGATTATTAAGGAATCGCAATTAAGGAATCGCAAAAGCCTATGCATGTAGGAATCGCTATAAGGCCCATAGGAATGAATGGGAATTGCATGCGCAATTTGCGAGTACCCATTAGGTACTCGCAAATTGCGCATGCATATTTCAAGGGTGCAAGGGTGTCAAAAGGACACCCTGTTGCACCCCTGAAATTGTAATGTGCACCCATGTTGCGCACACACATGCCCCAAGGGCATGTGTTTGTAACATGTAACTTTGAAAAAAGCACTTTAGTGCATTTTTCAAAGTTTTTGCAAATTACCGACCTGTTTTATTTTTCGGTAATTTGCGACCCCTAATAGTGAAATCGCTATTTAAAATTGTTTCTAGCATTGCATTTAAGGAATCGCAATTTGCGATTCCTTAAATGCAATCGCAATTTCCGAATTTTTGCATTTGGGATGATGCATCCCAAATGCAAAAATACCGGTCGCAAAGTGGCAGATTCTGAGAATCTGCCCGTTTGCGACCGGTTTTTTGTTTGATGCATGGGGCCCTTAGACTTATGTGGCAGTCATCAAATATTTCGTCCTTGCTGACTACCACTGTAAAAGCTAACCTTGGTCAGATTCTCGATCACTTGTTAATTGTGGACCATCCAGCATCTGAAGTGATTGCATAATTTGAAAATTTAAACCCATCCTTCGAGTCCCTTTATACTGGTCCTGCTAAAAATGTTAATGTTACCCAGCTGGGCTGGTTTGATAGGGAATGGAGGGCAGGAAACCAGCCTTTGCAATCTGCTTTAAATCGCTGCCCTAGGGATAGAGATGCTATTGTTAATGCAAGACATAATTATAAAATGACCCTAAAAAAATGCAAGCTGGTACTTAAGGAGGAAGCTTGGGCTAGCCTTATAAGATCCTGCAAATAAAATAATACTTTAGGTTTTTGTGGCCTTGTAAATGGTAGACAGCAAGCCCCAAAGGTGATGGGTTAGGGACTAATATTAGTGCAGACAGCTGGACCAACCACTTTAAACGCATTTACTCCTTTGACAACTTGAGTGAGAATACGGATGGATACCCCCTTCATTTCCCCTTGACATTAGGTATTACCTTGAATAAGTGATCACTACCTTTTCCACCACTCCACCTAGAAAGGCACCTGGCACTGATGAGGTCCCAATGGATCTCTACAAGGAGAACATTTACCAACACCCCGAATGCTGCTTTACTCTGTGGGATTCCTTCCTCTTGGCACGTGTCCTTCATTGTTCCCATATTTAAGACTCCTCCTGCTATTGACCAATTTTGCTCTTGGACTCAGTGGTTAAAGTTGTTGGATGCATTTTCCTGCACAGGATAGAGAGTTCGGTCCAACAGTCTGGTGTCCTCAGTAAGTTGCAATATGGGGACCCAGGAACAGTTCCTTAATCTCAGTTTCTTGATTGGGAAATACACAATTGCCGAAAAGAATTCTCTCTTTCTTGCATTCATGGACCCAAGCAGTGCTTTTGACCGTGTGAACCTCTACAAACTGGGGCTCATCCTGACTCAGGTGGGCCTGTTCCAATCTTTGGTGGACTTTTTTATGAGCATTACATTATGGGGTTTCAGCAATGGTCAGGTAGGGCATGGGTGGGGGAGTGCACAAACACCTTTGTTTTGTCCTGCGGTGTATGCCAGGGCTGTCTCCTGGCACTGATTTTGTTTCTTTCATATATAAATGATTACATTCATTTGTCATTGCCAAAGGTAAATAGCTTCCAATAGTGAACTCCATCCCAGTTCCAGCAATCCTTTATACAGACAATGCTGTTCTGCTCTCCCGCACATCCAATTGGTTATGGGATTTTGTTAGGAATTTAGTACTTTTTATGGATAATTTGGACCTCAAAACAAATACAACTAAATTCCGTTATATGGTGTATGGGTCACAGAGCAGCAAAGCCAGGCCATTCTCTATTTGGAGCAATAGCATCTCGAGGGTTAATGAATTGTCTTACCTAGGGGTGACCTTTGACTCCTGTAATCGCTTTTTGCCAGGTCTCTTCAGCTGCTGTCAACGCATTATTCCAGCCTCGGGACCTTGTTTGATGTGTCCTCAAAAGTCGGCTACAAGTCTAAACTGCCCCTACTGGAAAATTTCACACTGAAATGACTACTAGTGTTAACATATGGGGATGGTATTGGCCGGGTCTGGTGGCTTAGTGGACTAATGCATCCACTCCAGGTACCTGTGATCGGCATGGTCACAGGTTCCAAGCCTGGCGGGTCCACTCAGCCTTTCATCCATCTGAGGTCAATAAAATGAGTACCATTGATTTGGGTAACAATAAACATCTGTTATTCAGCCCCAAGATACCCTTGGGTGAACATGCGCTTTACACATACACGTTATGGTATATGGGGTTTTCACAACTGCATTAGGCTTCAGCAGGAGCAGAATTGTTTCTGCAGGCGCCTGTTAAGAGTAGGTCATGGCAGTCCTCATCACTTTCTGCATGAGGTGCTGGCCTGACCTATGTTATTGATTATGTCTGGCTCATTACACTCCTCCTCTGGATCTCATTATGGAATAACCTGAAAGCAACATTTAATCACTAAGTTATAGCTTATTGTCTTGCATTCGACTTTGGGCCCAGGATCCCATGGCTGAACTATATAAAGAAAACAGAAGAAGCTCTAGGAAGACCTGATTTATTCACTTCATCGCGTACCATCTTAAGGAGAGAGGCCGGCAAGGTGCAGGAGCTCTATTTGAGGTGGGAGCCTGCCAACAGGGAAGATAGGATACTAATGAAGCCAAACCTAAGGGGGTTATTATGATGGCGGTGAACCCGCCTCCAGCAGCCTGCCGGTGGCGGGTTCACCGTCATCATGCGGCCATTCTCTGCCTGCCAGATTAGGATGGCGGGCGGTGTGCTGGCGGACGGAAAGCCCATCCGCCACGGATCCGACACAGGCAATTGTTACGATTGCCTGTCGGACCCAGCCAGCATATCTAGAATGGTGGCGGTGCCTAGCAGGCACCGTCCGCCACATTTGGATGCTGCATCAAGCCAGCCTTTCAATGGCGGTTCAACCGCCATTCAAAGGCTGGCGGAGATGTATTTTGGGGGCCCGTTGCGGGCCCCCTTGTGCAGGGGCATGGGAATTGTGCACTGTACAGTTCCCTGCACCAGGTGGCAGGCACCGCATGGTGCCTGTCACATAGTGCAGGGAAATGCACAACATGCATTTTTGCCATTGCGGCGGATGCTGCAGCCAGCAGCACTCACCGCAATGGTAAACATGCACAATGCGACCGCCACAGTGGCGGTCGCATTATAATTGCATGTGCAGGACCGCCCCCATGTGGGCGGGATCCTGATTCCCGGGATGATGGCAGACGGACTTAAGTCCGTCCGCCATCATAATCACCCCCTAAGTAACCATATCTCTCCTATGTGAATAATGTTTGGAATGAAAAGAGCTTTTACCAACCATTTAGATGTAAATACTTGGTAACAATTCTCAAAACACATGGTTTTTATCAATGCAAGCCTGCTCTTTATTTTCTTCGCATGTTGACCCTTTTGTATGTTATTCTGTGGGGGCATGTTTAACAAATATGTTGTGCTGGGGTAAACCTATTGATCATTAGTACTTTTTGTATTCCCGAGTATATAACTTTTATGTAATGATGACGAATTTGCTATAAGTAGACAATTATGTGGAATGTGTACTTTATTCTTCACCAGTTTTTTAATATATTTGTATAGGTGATGCACTTAAGCACTTTATTTGCCCCTAACTGTGTCTTGCTTTTGGGCGCATATGCAGTAGCTGATTAATTTACAAGTGTATGATCACATGGTGTGGCTTTTGTTTGACGTTGTTTTTGTGTAATTTTGGAATTTTATTGAATTTTATATTTATGCATGATTTTTTATGATTATATGCTTATAATTGAATAAAGATAATCATCCAATCAACCAAAAAGACAAGACAAGACCTGAATCTGAAAGTAGAGATCCTGGAGGGTAAATTTAAGGAAATTGAAGTATTGTGGCGGACAAGAGCTTTTACCAACCATTTAGATGCAAATACTTGGTACCAATTCTCAGAATACATGGTTTTTATCAATGCAAGCCTGCTCTTTATTTTCTTCGCATGTTGCCTGACCCTTTTGTATGTTATTCTGTGGGGGCATGTTTAACAAATATGTTGTGCTGGGGTAGATCTATTGATCATTAGTACTTTTGTATTCCCGAGTATATAATTTTTATGTAATGATGACGAATTTGCTGTAAGTAGACAATTATGTGGAATGTGTATTTTATTCTTCACCAGTTTTTTAATATATTTGTATATGTGATGAACTCAACCACTTTATTTGCCCTGATTACGCCAACCTTTACTCCTACCTTTCCCTACTAGATTTAATGCAGATGGTCTTTTATTTGCCTGCTAAAAGTGGTAGAAGGGAGGAAAACAATTCAAGATTATACTTTCGATTTAGTTATGCTGTAATGGACCACAGACTCCGAAGTTCAATTTGGTGGATTTATTATAAGGCCAAAAATAATTGAAAATAAACACACCTCAATATCAGAGTATATAGATACAGAAAGATCAATACAGAGCTGATTCTACGAATATAAGTCATTCGGCACAGAAGGCATAATATGATGAACTCCAAAATCAAAATACAGCAAAGAATAGAAGCGGAGTCCAATTCTCTTTTCATTAAGAAGGAGCAAAATCTTTCCCTACTCTGCTCTCAATGAGGATCCTACCTATCTCCCTTGTATCATATCCCAAAGGTGTCAGCACGTGTTGACTTCCTAAGAAGTACTCACGTCAAATGGGTCTGATAGCTTAAAGCTATGGAGCTCGCTCTAAGATGCTCCTTCTCCTCCGAAAATCAGCAGAAGTCTCTCGAATCTGTCCCTGCGCATCATACAAAAAGACAATGTTCAACCCACAATACGTCATCTACTAAACCTTCCCATTGAAACAATTTCAGTAAGTTTCCACAGGAGTTTTAATTAAGTCGACTCTTCTTCCAGTGGCCTTGGTTCCCAGATAGGCCAGACACGAAAGGAGTCCTCCCTTCTCGCCTTGCAGTCTTCTTCAAAGACATTCCGGGTATCTCCTTAAATCTAAGAATAACGAGATCGAATTCCTGCACCTGCAGTGGGATGAGAACACACTGTCTTCGAGCACAACAGAATTTATTTAATTAATTCTTGAGCAACCAAGGAGAAACGAAACTCAAAACAACCTACAATTTGGGCCTACAATTACACATACAGAAATTAAGTTTTCTAATACACGCAAATCCTACTTAAACGTGCTCACTTCATTTTAATACTAATATGACATGAATAAATGCATTTTAATAATCATAAAACCCTGCACACGACAAAAATACATATGAGTGCGTTTATATCGGGAGTATAGTGCACCCCTACAATTTAGAGTGCTGTAAGTGCTCTATCAGCCCCTAACTGTGTCTTGCTTTTGGGCGCATATGCAGTAGCTGATTAACTCACAAGTGTATGATCACATGGTGTGGCTTTTATTTGACGTTGTTTTTATGTAATTTCAGAATTTTATTGAATTTTATATTTATGCATGATTTTTTTTGGTTATATGCTTATAATTGAATAAAGATAATCAATCAATCAACCAATCAACCAAAAAGACAAGACAAGACCTGAATCTAAAAGTAGAGATCCTGGAGGGTAAATTTAAGGAAATTGAAGTATTGTGGCGGACAAGAATATGGAGATAAACATTGTTCTGTTCCCAGGAAATGATTAACTTCTCCAGAAGCGCAAATAGGCTAAAGCAATGAGTGATTCCTATCTTCAAATCTATAGTCCTTGTGTACAGTTTAATTATTTTCAAATTCAACCCTGGCTCTTCTCTTTCTTGAGAATAGTGCAAATGGCCCTCTTCTCCAACTCACTGGTGTCACTGGCCCGCATCACAACTCCCAGGAAGACATGTGGTATCCAAGACATTGTCATATAGCCTCAATTTTGAGTAAACTCTCGGAGTCAATCATGTACCAACTGCACCGCACCATACCCACCCAGAGCACAGAGTTCACCCATACCTCTTGTACAGCTGAGCAATAGTTGCTGACGGTCTTCTTGGCCATAGCATTCAAACTGTTGGCGGGACTTACCAGACCAACTATATCTAAATGAAACTTGGCAGTTCTACAAGAGAACCACTTAGCCGTAGCGAAACATTGCAGGAGTATTTGCTCCTTTTCCTTAGAGAAAAAGGGAAGAGGGTGCACAGCGATACTGAAGGTCAGATGCATCATATAATTCAGGGATTTTCCAAAGAACTTAATGCCTTGAAAAGGGAGTCTAATGATGGTGCTCGTTGAACTTCCTCCTCCTTCCAATCCCCAGCCAAACCTGCTGGTGTGCTACCATAAAAGACCCTGCAATTAGGGCAGTAGACCTTTAAACGAGATGTTGCCCTTTAGCTCTATCTCTTTCTGCACATCAGTGCAATTCTTCTCCTTCTCCCTGAGGAGAGACTCTTAAAATCCCTAACTAAAGACTGGGAGGGATAAGGGGCACTAGTGCCTGCCCTCAAAGGTAGATCTCAGAATAGCATACTAGAAGGGCAAGATTGAGTCAACTTGATATATGGAGTATTCAGAAGTAGCGTACTTGATGACATGACTGGGTATACCACGCAAATAGCCAACATATGACCCACCTTGAGAACCTGAGAAAATGTGGTCTTAGTCAAGCAGGAAATGAACTTGGAGACAGCTATCTTGTCCAAATCTCACCATTCATGGCACTGAGGCCTCTAAACCATCAGCTGCACATTTGTCTGAGAGAGGCCTTTCAATCTAGCAGATAAGGCTGACAATAATGCTGTGTTAGGCTCCCAGGTTCTCACAGAGATACTTCAAGAGAAGAGGGAGTTTATCCTTGTTAAAATATTTACCATTAGGATTAGACTCCGATCTTCTCCTCTACAACCTCCTCACCAGTGTAGTATTGAAGCTAGACTCAGAGGGAAGAAGGCAATGTGGATAAATAAACTTACAAAAAGGAGAGGAAGGGAATGACAGATGAAATAATTAAACTTTTCCACCCGTTTATCGTAGTCTCTTCCATCGCTGACTTCAATTAATGCTTAGATAGCACCCATCTCTTCATATGGTAGTGTGCCTAGGGAAAGAGGATTTCCCTTTCTTTCTTTTCAAATGATGCAACTTAGTAGAGTTAAAGCCACCCATCTCCACACACCTTGCAACACAGCAGCAGGAAAAGCAGACACCTGTAATTCCACAACAAGCAGCCTTTCATCCCAAACCAAATAAAAATGGTGGTACAACAGTGCAGGGCAGAGCTGAATAGAGAGCAACAGCCATAATAAATATGGCCTTGTGGACATCCCACACAATGCACAAGTCATGTGGCAAGCTGTGATTACACAATACAGCTCACATTAGGTCACATGAATACGCCCCCCACACATGATCTCCACCCTGGTAAGGATAAGGTGCTTTTAACTGCTGATAGTCTGTAGACATACCACTTACCATCTTGAACACCGTTCTCTACAGCACCCACACCTAGCACCAATGCCATTAAGGGAGGAAATGGGCCATTCATTGTACGTGTTGCACTGCCACAAATTCGAAATTAGAAAATGCAGCCTTATACCGTAAGCTAGCAGAAACCCCTTGTCCATGCAAGGACTCATGCCTTCACTCCAATCGTATATGCCCATGCCAAATACCACGCCTGGAAATAAAAAGGAAAAAACAGATGAGAACCCTCTAGTAAGTACTCAGTTTAGCAGCTGCCTTTAAGACGATACAAGAAAGGAGGTGTAAGATTTCTGATTTCCGGTTACATGGATACCATAATTGGGTATGGAAACTTTTGACATCAGGATCCAAACCAAGTATGAATTGGTTGGGTAGGTTGCCTTTCTGGAAGGGGCACTCATCCCTCATGATGTATGGACAGGAATGTGGCATACGATATGGAAAAAATATACATGTCTTTTCTGGTGCTGCAGTGAATGTGGTACTGTGAGGAGGCACAGCTAACAATGAATGTGTTAGATTATGTGATGGCCTGCTGTTCCCGCCATAATGTTGAATTGTGCACAGGCCATTGATGTTGAATGGCCCACTGGCCAATGATGTGAAAGCTGCTCTTCCTTCCTTCCATTGGTATTTCTCTTCATCATCTGTGTCTACAATTCTGCCCTTTCGGTTTAATGAAACTCCTTCATCACAGGTGTTACTTATGGCTGTTGAGTCTTGAGAGCTATTTCACCACAATGAAGGAGCAAGATTAAATCATCACATGCACTCGTGGTGCAAAGTCTCCAGCTACGTGTCACTGTTTAGTAATGTGCATGTTCAATGGTGCACTTCATCGAAACAATTGATGCAGGTATATATCCCGAGTCTGATTGGGGTTCACTGGAGAATCAGGAAGATTGTTATTCCTAAAACTCTAACTGTCGGAAAGGGAGAGAATGTGCCTGCATCTTTCGAAAGGCCATGCAAAGAGCAAGAAGACTCTAGACCATGCCGTACTCAAAGGAGGCACATGAGTGTCCTTCTTATCTCTAGTGCACTACTAGCAAATCGAGGGACACAGAAAAACCTTCTTGCAGGAAGCAGGAACATGGTTTTGTCTCAGCTCTAATTGGCAGGAGCTTTAAGTCAATATTATTGCCAATATGATGACATGTTTGCAGAAAGTGACACTTTGAGGTTTTGATCAAAGAGTTATTTTGCTGTTCCAATGGCATAGGGAGTTTGAAAGGTTGTCAAGTGACTCTACATATTGACTAGACAGCACGTTTTCTGTGAGACACAAATGCATCCCTTATCACATTTGAACAAGGTGGAGAATGAGCTGCACATGCGGGTGGCCGATGTTGTAAATAGGAAACTGACCCCATGGGTTTTGGCAGTAGAAGTTAGTATATCATTTTTGATTAGGGCCTGAACAGGTGGTCATTGTCCACTCAACATTCTTCAATAGGAAACCTTTAAGAATTCAAGAGAAACAGGAAGCTGGGAATTCCGCTACAGGCAGCTCTTGTCCCTCAGATCCATGTGATCTACTCCATAATCACCAAACTCGAGCACCTCCAAAAGAGATCTTTCGATGGTCCTACAGTTGCCGTCCACTGATGCTTCCCTAGAAGGATCTCATCTGCTCAGTTTCTGTCTGAAGTTCACCAGACAAGTAGGGAACTATTCAAATGAAGGGAAGAGAGGCCAGTTGTATGGGTACTATGTGGTGACCAGCATGAAGAAGCATAGGAGATGCCAAGACTAAGGGGTATATTCACAAGAACGTGTGATAACTACCGCAAGAGTAGCGTAACGCAACTTTCAATATCGCAGCCTAGCGCGGGAAAACAACCCCGTGTCAACGTGGAATTCACAACAAGGCGGTAGCATGCGATAGTCACCAGATAACGTGTCAAATGTCAGCGTGAAAATCAACGCCACGCCGAAAAAATGCGAAACGCAAACGCGATAATTCATGCGATGAGGCCAATCGCGGTACAAAAAGTAGCGAAAAGCAGCCTCAGGCCTGCAAATCCCACGCGTCTGGCGGGAAATTGCACCATAAAAACCACAGAAACAACACACCAGAAACAAGCCAAAGCACGTAGCAACATGGATGCACCCTGACCCAGCGCAGAGGCCAACGCGAACCCCACAACCCCCACAGACCACCAGCAAGGAACAACTGGGTCGGGGAAGGCCAAGGAGAAAAGGGAGAGGAAGACGGGGTGCAGACCGCAGGAAAACAAGACCAGCTCCACGGAGGTGACAGAACACTACCAGCAACTGACCCACAAGAAGACCACCTGGAATGCAGTCGGAGTGCCCAGGAGGCTAATCCAGGAGGCCAAGAGGCGCCGGCAGGACGTGACAACCTAAACCAGGTACAAACCCGCTGCCAACAGGAAGGCAGCAACGGCGACAGGAGGTGGCAGTCCAGCGCCACAGGAGGAGCTGGAGGAAACCCAGGCCACAGTCATCAGTGTGGAGACGGTGCAAGGAGAAGGGAGTACGGACACAGCTCGGGAGGACCTGACACAACAACAACAGGGTGAGGATCCAATAGGGACTGGGGGGACGGGGGATGATGGGCACAATGCCACACATGCACAATGAGGTGTAGCACACTGCACACCCACAATTACCCAGGGACATGTCCCCCATCCCCTTGGCACACTGCAGCACACACACATAGCAATCACAGCACATACCATGACAATGTGGCACAAAGTGCAACACCCACACTGCAGAACAGGGGACACAACTGGGTCCGCCCAGGCGCAGAAACAGAACAATCACATTGGACAGAGCAGGGAACTGTGAGATGCATATTTACCCCTACAACCCCACATCAGCCATGTAGGCCAAATGTACACTGTCCCAACTCAAATAGCCACCACCGCCCAAACAGTCACATTGTCACACAGTCTGCATGTCGACAAGAACAAGGCGCCAACACAATGCCAACATGCACCTCCCCTTCACAACGCAGAGGGACAAACAACACCTCCAGCAGGTCAGAACAGACAACCCGTCAGTGATGCCTGAGACGAACACCACACCCCCGACACCGACGCCCTACAACAGCCCATGGACATACCACACAACCCACCACCAGGACCAGGGCAGACAACCAACTCAGAGGAGAATCCAGCCCCTGCAACAGACCACAAAGCATGAAGCACCCGCAATCACGGCTGCCTCACAACACCTCACCGACCCACACATGGCACCCCAATGCCAGGTGGCAGAACGCCAAAAGGAGGTGGCCCAACAGGTGAGGGTGTTGCCGAACCCATGGAATGCGAACAAGAACACATACGTCGGTGTCCAATACCCTTCAGGGACCCCCTACACCCCACAAAGGAGACCCATACTTCCATAGAGACACATGCAGATGCACATAACCAGTACAGAACCACGCCCAGGGGCACGCACATATCAGTCACACACCCTCGTTGGCTCTGCGTACAACGTCACAGTCCACTCCCCTTACGAATTGAGTGGGTGACGACAAAGCTACATGTCCAGGTTCTAGCTCGTTGCCTGCGGTGACATGTCTGCGTCCGCTGTACACAGCACAATGTAATGTCGTAGGGCCCAGGGCCCCCATGCATAGAACAAGACCACAGGGACACATGCACATATCATGTTGAACTGGCTACGGGCACGTGCGCCCGGCCCCTTTATTGGCAGAACCACATGTACAGTGACGCCTGTGCTGGATGTGTGTGGGGTGAGTATAAGCCAGCCCGCACGGAGTGCTTGGTGCTGGCAACAACCTGAACAGTGGACACCAGTGTAATGGAAACAGAAAACACCAGCATAACAGAGTCAACAGCAGAGCAACATGGAGGGATCCGGAGTAAGGACAGAGGTCACCCAATATTCAGTCAGGAGGTTCCGTGAGGTTCCGTGAGTTGCAGTGCACTGAGGTAGGGGCACTAGAGAAGAGCGCGCTCATGTGAAGAAATTGCTAGGATTGTGTCCCTTCGGGTTAGTCCTGATGCAGATGCAGTGGGGTGTGTTACACCTGCATCAACTTCCTCATCAACGTCCCAGGTCGCCCACACTGCCTGAGGTGACAGTTGCGTCCGCAGTCCACAGCGCAATACCCAGTAATAGATCCGGGTGTGTAGCTTGACTACCACCACCAGTCTGCATTCCTGCCTTGGGGCTGTTGCCTCCTGCCCTCCCATTGTCTGTGCCTTCTCCCTTCAGCACACTTGACACATCTTCCTCATCAACATCCCAGGTCTTCCCCACTGCATGAGGTGACATTGCTGCGCAACCTCACAACAGCACAAAACTCAATCAGTAACGGACAATGGCTTGCGGTGCACTGAGTCACTGGCACCTGGAGTGCTGAGCAGGGTATCAGGCCGATGATGGCATCCACGACATGTCTGAGCAACTCCGTAGGTCTGTCAGGACCACCGTTTCGACTCTGGCAGATGGCGGTTGGAGGTGGTCCTTGCAGTGGTGGCATGTGCCTCCTGTGGTGATGCAACGTCCGGGCCGGTCAAGACTCGATGCTATATGTGGGCCCTGGTGACCCGCAGTTGAGGCCGGAGGATGCGGACAGCGCAGGGCCACAGACACATGGCGTTGATGACCCCAAGACCATCGCTACAGAGGCCATTCAATGTCCCAGAAGAAGGGGTCCCAGGCCTGAGCAGCACAGAGTTAGTGGCCCCGGATGCACTGCGGCCGGCACAGGCACCCAGCCACGGGACGGTGACTTGCGGTGCAGTCAGATGGGCCATGTGACCTGAGAGGGTCCCCATCAATGTCCGAGGTGTACGTTGCGGAGGGTTTCGGGGGACAGTGGAAGGTGTCCTCCAGGGCATGATGCGGAAGGTCTGATGTTATCCGGAAGTAGCAAATGGAGAAGTGGAAAGCGCAACCCTCGTTTTCACCAACAATTCGGTATCAGCTACATGAGGATGAAAACTAGCCCCTAGTCCATAGACTCAAACGCCACCAATGTGCGACCAGTGAGTGTCCATGAATGTCGGGGAACATACTTAGTGGCACAGTTGCTGTGAGGGGATGCAGTCTGCGATGATGCCGGTACACAGATGTGAACTCCAACATTGCCAAATCAGGACTCTGTGACCTACTGGACCGCAGTGTAGGCCGGAGGCAGCGGTCAGCATGGGCCCACAGACACGTGTCGTGTGCTTGTGATGCATTCGTTTGCTTCACTGATAGCAGGGAGTTTAGTGATATCACCCCTGCAGTAGACATCTGGTCACTGCCATTCATGACTCAGGACACAGTTTCACACATGGGACCTACTGGACCGCAGTGTAGGCCGGAGGCAGCGGTCAGCAGTGGCCCACAGCCACGGGTCGTTGGCTCGCGAGGCACAGAGTTAGTGACACAGTGGCAGTTGTCGGTAGTGTTCAATCACCTCCGTCACGATGATCCTGTTCCCTCCGGACTGCAACGCGTCATCCTCTTACGCCTCTCCGTGCGTGCGATGAAATGTATTCTGCCTTTTGAATTACCGATGTTCAGTTCCAAATCTGTGATCCCACTCGTGTGCAGCGTAGGCCGAGGGCAGTAGTCCGCGTAGGCCCACAGACACGTGTGGTTGTGATGCCATGCACAGACTAGTTGCCACCACATCGAAGGGTGTATAGTGAATTGTTCTCTGCCTTAAATAATGTTCACTGCCATGGTGTAATCAAGACTCAGTTCCAAATGTGTGACCTACCTGACCGTGGTGTAGGCCTGAGGCAGCGGTCAGCACGGCCCATTCACCGAGTGTCGCCGGCATAGGTTGGATGGCCCCACCGGCCTGCGTAGTTCAGGTTCAGTGGCACCACGTGTAGCCAGCTGGTGTTGAACAGGGTTAGTGGCACCACGTGTAGCTGGCTGGCGTTGAACAGGGTTAGTGGCACCACGTGTAGCCGGCTGGCGTTGAACAGGGTTAGAGGCACCACGTGTCGCCAGATGCCCATATGGAACTATGACTCACTGATCGGGGAGGGGTCTGGTGCTGTGCCCGCTGGCCTGAATTTGGGGTCACTGCCATTCATGACTCAGGACACAGTTTCACATATGGGACCTACTGGTCCGAATAGTAGGCCTAAGGCGGCAGTGGAGTACGTCAACGTGAAAGGAATAAAGCGGGCCTGTGTCGTGGAGGCCGTGATGGTCTGGGGTGGCTGCCAAGGTCGCGGAACTCGGGCTTGGAGCTTGCGCAGGCACGTTGTGGGCCCTCCTTGACACACGCCGGTGTCGGCGGGTGATCAGTGTGGCCTGGCTGCGCTGGGGCGGGCCTGACGGGTTCGTGGTCCAGCGTTCCGGGGTCCGGCAGGCGCACAGCATCGCTGGCAACTCCGGTCACGAGGACGGCGTTGGCCTCGTGGCGGGGTGGGAGGCGCCGCCCTGGCAGAGGCGTGGGTCTTTCCAGAAGAGGACCACGCCCAGGCCTACGTGCTTTTTATTCACACCCCTATGCTGGCGTGGCGTACGCCGGGCCATCCCACTCCAGTGACGCTTAGGGGGGGCGTAACAGGCAACATTTCCACGAGGTCCCCCACTGGCTGGGGTGACATGGTTGCGTGCACTGTCCACTACACTCCACACACCAGCGGTGTATGTCGCCATGGATAGGGGTGTGTTCTGCATACTGCGGTGTGTCCACCACTTCTCCGCCACCCATGGCATTGTGTACTTTCCCAATCATGGTTCTACTGCATCCTTCACACATGCCTGTTTGCCACCTCTCCCCACAATCGGCTATTAAGTGGCTGAGGTGCCATGCCGTTGCTGGCTCATGTTCAGGGCTTGCCCATGTGAACATTGTATGTTGTTCTGTCGTGTCTGGTGGGTGGGCATGTTGTTGTGCCTGTTGTATGTGATTTTGTGACGTGTGCATTGCCAGAGTTGTGAGTTGCATGGTTGTGGAGTTGAGGTGTGTGGGGTGTTCATTTGGATTTTGCCAAGGGGCTGTGCATTTCCCTTGTTGCCATCCTGGGTACGCTGGTTGATGATGGACTGTCGGTGGATGTAGGTATCATGCACACTGGCTGTGTATTTGAAGGCGACATTGTTGGGGGTTCCACGGTGTTCTGTTGTTGCCTGCACATTGATGTGATACGTGTGCTTCCTGTTGCGGTGATTGTGTGCTGTGTCACCAGGGGGCACAGGTAGTACATGTGTGCTGTGTATTGCCCCCGACATGTGCGTGCATCCTTCTTGGGCGTATGGTCCTTGCTTGGTCTCCAGCGGATCCTGTGCATTGTGTTGTACGTATGGGGAATGGGGTGCCAGGGTGATGGTGATGTCCAGGACAGGTGTGGGGGACTTGGATGTGGCTGGCTGTGAGACTCCTCTGACTGGTGGGTGTTGGTTGGGATGTACCAGGGGCCAACAGGTGCAGCTAAGCCTGCAGCTTTGTGTGGGATGGGATGTTGGTTGTCCGCTGTTTTGGTGCCGTAGGCCTGTTAGGCGATGATGGTCAGGATGTGCAGAATGTTTGTCACTTTCAGCCTGTAGTGGACGGTGACATTGTCAGGTGTTGGGTGTGTGGGGCTGGTAAGCTTCCTGGGGGTCCGCTGTCCTTGTCTGCGCTGCGTCTGGGGTGGTCCGTGGGGGTGGGGGGATGTTCCGGGTGTTGGTTGGGGTCCTGGGTGGTGGCGGTGGGTGTTGTGGCCCTCTTGGGTGTCCGGGCCGCATGATGAGTGGCTCCATGGCATCTGTTGCCCTTGGGTTGTGGCCCTGGGCGGTGCTCCCTTTTGTGGTGCTGGCTGCCATCCGACTTTACACCAGGTCAGAGCAGGTGTAGATTTCCTGGTGCTAACGCGCCTTATCGCCTGTTTTGTGTTTTTATCGCCGATGTGGCTGGTCATTGTGAATGTTGAGGTGTGATGTTGTCGCGCCTTTTGGCACGGGAACGCCCACTCTGCATCTCATTAGCGATAGTTGCGCGGGTCATCTGTGGCAACGTTTTTTGCGGCTGCTATCACGGGTAAACTGGTGCTGTGGGTTGTTAACACTGGCTTGTGAATGGGGGGGTACATTTATCACGACTTTGGCTGCGATAAAGTGCCGTTAATTCGGCGATAGCTCCTTGTGAATATGCCCCTGAGTGTTTTATGGATGGGACGTTCATATTTTCTCAAATATAGAACAGTCATGTCATTATTGTTTTTTTTTTGTTTTATATAGTGCAAACTCGACCCGAAGGTATCAGAGCGCTTTACATGAGCACCAGTCTTGTTACAGACGGATACATTCATGTTTTAAGCATGGGAGATTAAGTGAGTTGCCCAGAATCACAGGATGTTGAGCGTCCCTGCCGAGACTCGAACCCGGTTCCCCCAGCTTCGAGGTCAACCACTCTAGCCATTAGGCCACATTTGTCTGTTTACATTAGTTTTCCATTTTTGGCAGGAATTTTGTGTGAAGCGCGATGACTGAGTGATTCATAACAAAAACATTTTTATGAAATCAGTGGGCTTTCCTTCTGTACAGTGGTAGCACAGTGTCACTCACTGCTACTAATAAGTCTGTGCAGTGCCCCCTCAAGCATACAGGGCATAAACTGTAGGAAATGTTCATGTGTCTTACTGGTGCTGCAGCAAATGTGCTAATGTGGTGAGGCACCTGTCACTGGGTAGTCACTCTCATGGTTGGCAGAAGCGAGATGCCACTCAATGCGGACTGGAGCATGCCTGATAAAGCAGCTGCTCCAGCCGTAGCATGGACTGACAGAACTTTTGTATCTGATTGCCAAAAGTAGAAAATTCCTTGTACATCCACGTGGCAAGGAGCAGCTACAATTGGTCAAGGCAGCTGCATGTCTGAGGTCTCGGCTTAGCTGTTTCAAAACCGTAGCCAAGGCCTGGTGCCTTCTTGTGAAGTGTAGCTCAGACATGGGGCAGCAGTAAGTGCCCTGCCTTCTAGGAGCGGCTTCTAGGAGCAGCTGCCTTCCAACACCATTAATGGGGGATGGAGCGTATCCAGCAGGCAGCTGGAAATATATATTATTGACGTGTTGAAAGAATGCACTTCTGGCCTGTGATTACTCTCCGATGCCATTCCTTCTTCAGCCGGAGCATGTGGTCAGTACATTGCTTCCCTTCTTTTTTGGTAAGACCGGTTGAGCTTCATTACTGGACTGTACACTCTGCTAACTGTGATCTTGGGTCACATGGTATGCAGAGGTGATGAACCACATCATTATATTCACATCTACCACCCCAGAGAGACAGCAGTGAGTGGTGATCAATAGCGGTGATGACATTATGAAAATCCCAGCTCTGGTGCATGGTATAGGGTGATGAATTGAGACACTTATGCCTTGAAATGTAAAAAACATCTTAGTCATTAAAAATATGATTTTGCGTGCAGTCATTAATTAATTGCACAACACTGCCCACCAGTCTGCTAACCTTGATAGCACATTTGGAGTACCAGCCTCCCTGACTCACACCAAGTTTATCTAATTAGGGAGTTCCAAGGTGTCTGGTATTCCATACTCTACAGACAGTACTGCTCAAGCCTTTATAAATTTTAACCAAATGTTCGTCCAGTCCTTGGAAAGACTTGCCACACTGTGGTTAGCGTTGAGGTGTACATTTGATGAGGCTAATCTTAATCTCCCCAAAGATGCCTTTCCCTAGTCTTGCCCAATAAACATCATTTAAAATTCTTAAAAAACCTATTCAAAATAGCCACTGTCTCTAGGAACTAGCCACAGACAGTGTTTTCCTTTTGCAATTCCTCTTTTGTGACATTGCTTTAACACTTAAAATAGTTTAATTCAAACAGTTCAAACTACATACAGTCCGAAAACCACAAGCCACCCGTTACTGTAAAACAGTAGCATAAACAGCGCAAGTTACATCTGCAGCAATAGCTTTCTAGAGATTGCAAACATTCAGGAGAAAACAGTGTGCTCCTAGTACAGTCGGGCAGTGGTGGCTGGTGGAATTTTAAAGTGGTAGGGCGAATGCAGAACGAATCAACGTATGCGAGCGCAGCGAGCGACCCCGACGGCAATAAGGGGGGTACAGTGGGGTTCTCCCCCGTGAAGAAATTTTTTAAAAGGTGGCATCTTTTTGCTGCGATTTTCAGCACTATTTCTGTGATAAATGGACTAAAAATTCAGTTCTTCTAGGCATTCATAAAAGAAAACTCATACATTATTTCAGAGAATTTCTGGGTTGCCAAGCAAGTCTGACTTCTGAAGAGGGCTAGGGTACTAAGCAAGACTGCTTTGGCTCTACCCTTTCCAATAGAAAACACTAGTTAGTGATGTGAACAAGTTCAATGGACAAACCTGGGGTCTAGGGAGAGTCCCTCTCCTGAGAAAGAAATTTAAAAAAGATTGGCAAATGGTGCATTTTAAAGCAAATGAATGCAGCGATAAAGCAAGGCCTATTAAGCAGTGGGAACGTATAGTCTTGAAATATTAAACACATTAAAAACTGCCCCGTATCTTCTTGCATTAATTTGTTCAACAGTTACTGTAATATGTAAATTGTTCTGCATGACAACTTTAGCCCTTTAAAATGCATGCTCGCCCAGTGTCTTGCACTGCATGCAGCATTAACTTTGGAAAAATATGCTCTAACCAGACTTCGGGAAGCACCCACAGCTGCTGGCTGTAACCAGTCATATAGAAATATGTGCAGACAGGTCTTTAAGTGAGATGAAAAAAGTGTGTGCTCCCTATAAAGGAACATGCCAAATACATTTCTGTGATTCCCATAGTGTGCCATCAGACCGGTATTTTGGTTTCTCTCTGAGATGTAATTTTATCCACATAAATGGCACAGCAACTGTGAGTGTTTTGATCGTGTGCGAGGCCCGGAGCACGTGCTCCACAGTTGATGCACAGTACTAACGGAGCTATCGCATTTTCCCTCTCATGAAGATCTTGTTTTCAACAATCCATTACCTTATCTCGCCGCCATTAATGATGCTGAAAGTGGAACGAGATAACATGCCTAAATTGCCAGAAGAGCGCTGTATCATCAAAATGACAGGATTATTAAACAAAGATTACTTTGGACGGAGCTCCGAGCTCGAAGTTGCCTGCGCGGTTTGCCACTGTGTTCACGTTTCTTTTTCATCTGTTCACTTGTATGAACCACTATGACAGCAGGCCCGGAGGTGAACTCTAAAGCTGGCGGCCCCGTGGCGGGTGGAGTAAAGACAGTGTGGTTTACATAAGGTGCTCCACAAACCTGACTGCCTTTGACTCGGTCCCACAAACTTTAAAATAGGCCCATGGACACCTGCTTCAGGCCTGAACGAAATCCCTCGCTAAGGCACATGTCTACGTCCACGTTTCAGTCTTCTCTCTTCGGCGCTTGAACCAAAAAAACACAACATCTAAACGTGAGCTGCTGCCTTCCTAAATTCACCTATACACTTTAAATTACTTGAACCGCCTCCCTTTACTCATGCGCTATCCATATTCGTGCATCCTCAGCTGAATATGCGTAATTAAACATACGTGCGAGCCAAGAGATGTACATGCACTCTTTTTCACTCTCTCTTTATCTCTGTCTCCCTCTTTTGATTGCTCTGTCTCTCTTTCGCTCATTCTCACTCCCTCCCGCTCACTCTACTCTATCTTGGACTTACTCTTGCTTTTTTTGTCTGTCTTGCTCGAAGTCTCGCTTTATCTGCCTTCTGTAAATCGCTCTTTCCCTCCCTTTTGTTTCGCTCTGTCTCTCTCCCTCTCTTTTGCACTCTTCTCCTGAGCCTCTGTTTCCGGGCCTACCTTTATTGCCCTCTGTGCATCACATGGGTAAAGCTTTATATGATATCACCCTCCCTAGTATGACTCATGCACCGCACATTAAGACATTGTTTTCTTTTTTCCGTTGCCTCATAGTATGAGGGACAACATCGTCACAAAATAATAAACGTTGACATTTCCGTGAAATACTGACGTGTCTCCAAACAAAATACTCCGGTTGAAACTCTAAATCTTCTTTGAAGTGCCCATATCAAACTTAGGGGCATATTAGCAAGACTGGCGATAAAATTATCGCCGTTTTAGCGGCAGGAAACTGCCGCTAAAACGGCGATAATTGGCTTGCTAATAAAGCGGTATCGAATTCCAATAGAAGCCCAGGTTAAATGTCCTGCACATCTAACCTGGGCTTCTATTGGAATTCTATAACGCATATTAGCAAGCCAATTATCGCCTTTTTAGCGGCAGTTTCCTGCCGCTAAAACGGCGATAATTTTATCGCCAGTCTTGCTAATATGCCCCCATGTTTTAGAATAATAATAACGCACTTCAAACATGGCGCTGCGTCGTCTTCTTATTTTAAAAGTACGAATGTGTGCTATGTTACACCTCAGCAGTTGTGCTGAATATTACTTGAGAACGCCGTGCCAGTAAAAAAAACACACGCACATGGGTGTCATGTTGACTGTGCAGCTGACGGTTGTTCATTATGAATAATTGAATGTATAATATTTGAGGCTTTTCCAAGCGCCTTCAGCGGGAAAGTATATACGGGCACAATGTGGAGCTTGCAATTTTTATCAGGACAATGCAAGCAGATTTCAGCAAGGCTGGTTCCAAGTCATCTGTGATAAATGAGACGATAAGACAATCAGTGCACACCATGACACTCTGTGCAGCTAGTTAGGCACACTTCAGAACTATTCAGGTGTGTTCACAAAGCTTATGAATCTGGGGGAGAGGGGGAATATAAACGCATCTTTCATGATGGCCACTGGCCAAGCAGGAGTTTCTTTCCAGACTTCACCTGGGTCACACACCTACAATAGATCTTAACTGCTCCTTGCCATGGTGGCACTTCCGTACGGGTCCACCCTCTGTCATGTGGTGCGAGAAGCGTTAGAATAAGTGTTACAATAACCCCATGAGGCGTGCTGCACACACAATACTTAAATGCATGTTTTTCTGAGGTTCCAAGTGTGGAAACCAATTTATCCAACACACATCACGTGATTTCACATCGGATTTAATAAGACCAACACACATACGTTATGCTCAAAGGCAAATAGGGCACCCCTTCACACAATCATCATGTGTTCAACATTACCTATACAGTTGTAAATGCAGCATTTTCAGAAGTCTGCAATGTCAGTTCAATATATCTTTACTCAGCTATAAAGCAGCCATAAAACATCACAAACGCATACCAATAAAGTATACAAATACAGATATAGCAAAGAATACAACAGAAAAGTTTTTAAAATTAAAGACTAAAAGCTCATAAGATACATAGACTTGATTCATATCTTTTCCTAATGAGGACTGCTATTTTTATAAAATTTCAAACCGCAAAACATATTTGTGGAGTCTCATTTCTGTAGGCTTATTATATGCTAATTTATATGATCTGATTTTGCTCTTGCGCAAAATGGGGACCAAGAATGAGTGACGTAGCATAGAAAATATAGTGCCGAGAGGTGATATGTGCTTTGCCTAGATACGCCATCACAAGGACAGGGGGACAGTGTTCTAAGAAATGGTCCCTGCATGGGGAAAGCAATAATAAAGTGCAGTGTTTAACCTAAAAAGAGTTAGATAAAAGCGTTGTCTAGAATGCATCACAAATGACAGAGAGGGTTCTGGGCCAGCTGATGTGCAAGCATTGAAAGAGTCACGGACACCAGACAAAGATGGCGCCCGCCCCCACCTTATCTTCATATAGTGTTCTAAAAAAGGAGATTTGATTTTATATTTACAACTCATTTCGATCGACGGGTTATCAAACATGTCTGGGGCTCCCAACAGATAGAACATTCCTTTGACGTACGCAAACCAGGCTGTAATGTCATAATAGGCATACTTCGCTGCTCTGCGCAGGGCATTATAAACATCATATTACACAGATTCCTACAGCGAAAGTAGTGCATTTGATAAGTTGACGACGACCTGCACAAACCCGATCGGCTTGAGGTGTACACAGCAACCGATAACTTTAAGTAGCCAATGCTGTGAAGAAGCAGGCTACTAAAATGAAAGCATGCATTAACACAGCGTGCCCCGCCCATCACTGGAAGCGCAGTGAGCTAGCTGCCAGGCACCGCCCGCCGGACAGTCTCCTGAGCATCACCACGGCTCTCCCAGCTGATTTCACACAACTTCCTCTGCTGATCTCACCGCCATTCAAAAACCAACTAAAAGGCAAAGTCTAAAAACCATAAAAGATACCATTTCAAAAACAAATCACTTATAATCAGTATAATCAGTCATTATAATCACTTGCAATTTCAGATTCCGGAAGAACAGGCGCATCTGAAAGCGGCACTGGAAATGTAAAAAATAAATTGCGGCAAGGGAACTGGGGGAATCTTCCGAAACAGTTGCGGCTCGCAATACTCGCGGGGGGGTCGCGCGGGGGTGGGGGGCCGGGGGACTCACTCAGGAGAATAAAATTAAGAAAACTTACCTGACCGCCTCTGCTCCTGGGCCGGCCCCAGGGTCCCGCGTTGGCGCCCAACGTCTTCAGTAACAGCCGCGCGGCGTCACTGCAGTGGCAACCCCTCTAAGCCAATACTGGTGCTGCTCCAGCAGCGCCAGGATTGGCTTAGCAGGGTTACACGTCGCCCTGCCGCCCATTAGGAGACCGAGGGTTGTAGCATTGAGCAACCCTCGGTCTCCTAATGCGCAGCCGCCAGCCAGACAGTACACTAGTGCGCATGACTGGGCTGGTCGGAAAAATTCTCCGACCTTCACCCAGCATGCGCACTTGTGCTGCTGCCTGCTGTGCGCTCTGCGCCACCCCCTGGCTGCCTGACAATGCATGTCAGTCAGTCAGCATGACACCGGACCGCCCACCCCCTTCAGACTCTGAAGGGGGTGGGCGGTCCGGCCTCCGGCATCATGCTGACTGTCTGACATGCATTGCCAGTTAATTACTGTTTGTTTACTTTGCGGGCACGGGCGGCTTGTGGGGCAACGCCCCAGCGCCCTAATGGACCCACCGCCACTGCAGTCGGGAAGCTTGTTGCTGGACGTCATGCCCAGAACGCGGTTAAATGTCGTGGCAGCCTATACCACACTGAAGTTTCCATGCTCACATTCACCCGCTGGGGTGTTTCACAAGCGACGCGGAGCATCAGACGAGAAGGGTAGTGGTGGCATTACGGAGTTCAGTGCTGGGCAACGCATGTCAGAATTGGGCTTCTATTCTTTTGCCAAACCGACACATGAGTTTCAGGAGAGTAATGTTATGTTATATTTATATGCTCTTTCCTAAGCGCATGATTCACCCTTTAGGTATATTGGCGCTAATAGTTAAGAGAGTGGCAAACAAAGAAGGGAAGCTATAGCTGTTTATTGAATGCCCGCTTGAGCCACGTTTTTAATGAATTCCTCAATCAAGCAAATTCTTTTTGTGAGGGCATTCCACTCCTTAGGGGCCAGCACTGAAAAACTGTGCCCTCCTGCTCTAGTTTTCTTGAATCAGAGCACATCAAATACATTTGTGGATGCAGATCGGAGAGTCCTTTTAGGATCTTTCAGTAATCTCTGGGGCATCCCAGTAGGAGACTTAAAAATTAAGCAGCAAACTTTTTATGTAATTTGCTGTTTAATGGGCAGCCAATGAAGGTTCTTCAGATAAGGAGTGATTCATGTTCTTTGAGGAATTATGAAAAACAGCCTGGCCACCGCATTCTGAATCAACTGCAATCTTTTAATCTCTCTCTGGGAGACCAAGATCTATACTATTGGCATAGTCTACTCTGGCACGAATTACGGCTGCCATGATGGTTTTCACAGCATCCATGGTCAGAAATGGTTGGATCTTCCTAAGCGCTCCTAACATGAAGATGCATTTAGAAACCACCTCGATGATATGTGGTTTAACGGAAAGAAGTTGATCTACACAAATGCCAAGATGTTTTACCGCTGGTTTGGGGGCGAAAAGCACACCTATTTCCACAGGCCAAAAGGAATTGCTCCATAAATAAGGATTTTGACCTAGCACCACAATTTTAGTTTTATCTGCATTTAATTTTGAGTGGATTTATTTCATCCAAACACTGATACAACACAACATAATGTTAAAATGATCTTGGGCATATTTTGGCGAATCAAGGTGAAGTTGAATCTGACAGTCACCTGCATAGTTAAAGATCCTACACTCTCTATCCACAAGTTCCATAATGAGGGGTTGAAAGTAGATATTGAATAGGTGGGGAGGGGGACAAGGCAGATCTGTGTGGTACAACACACTCAATCTTAAGATCTGCTGCCCTAAAAGATTTCAGTTGCAGAGTCTGAGTTCTATTTTACATGAGGGAGGTGAGCCACCTTAGGGCACTTCCCTAAAACCAACTACACATAGTCAAAGAATTGATGACGCCGGATTCCACTGTACAACTTACTAGGAACCCTCGGCCGACTGAACCTTTATTACCTGCTGAGAAGTGTAAAGGGGAGAAACAATACATTCGTTCCAATCCTGTCATGAAGCAATTTAATTCTCGGAAAAGATCACTGACTCCGAATTCCAAGTTTAGAGGTTTATTACAAAACCAAAAATAACTGAACATACAGACACCTCAGAACGAGGTTGCACAAATACAAAGGCACTAATACAAAATCCATCCTACGCACCAATCTAATTCGATATAGCGTAAAGAGAATGAGCAATTCCAAAAATACTAAACAAGCAATAACTGCACCAACATCTATATTAGTCTTCATTGAAATCTGTAAAGAAAATCCGTTAGTCTATCCCTACACTATTCTAAAGGGGCATCCCTACTTAACTTTGCCCAAGCAAGATCATGAAAAGGTGTCAGCTCGTGATGACTTCCTCAGAAGTGCACTCACGTTGTAAAAGACCGTCTAAGTCTCCATCCTAAGAATCGATCCCTTCCTTTTATCCTCTTTGCTCTTTCTACCTTTCCTCAATCGGCTCCTGCTCAATCTGCCCTCTCTGCTGACTGCCGCCTCTTCCCTCTGGGCACTGTCCCTAATACAAAATGGACATTCGATAGGCCCGCCCAGGTAACACCTCTCCTGGCAAAGCACCTCTCCTAGGTAACTTTCCACTAAAAGTTGAACTCGGTCCAACGACGGTTGCGGTGTCCTTGGGTCTCAGGCTTCTTCATCGCAACTTCTAATTATCAGCATTCCTGGATACTCTGTAGCGGATCTCCTCCATTCCTAACTCCTAAAACAAAAGCATTATTCTAACTAACGAAGACGATGTCCTTGCACCTGCAACGAATGCATGAGAATGAAACAACCTTGCACGCAAATTAATTTCGCTGACTGTCTCCAAATTAGAGCCTCACCAGGGGAAAATACATTTCGGGCCTACATAAACCAGCTAACATAAGGAAACGAATAGGCCTTTCTTAACGCGAAGGAGCAGGTATTCCATCTAGGCCTTTGACATCACTTAAACATATTTAAAATGTTACATCTGTAAGCACTACATTTCATCACATTTAAACACAATTAGTCACCTATGCGTGTGCAACTTCAACATGATACACATTTAAATCTACTGCATTACATTACATATAACTACTTCATTATGCATTTGCAATGAACATCGAAAGTTACATAGTTTCTTCTAAATGCCACTTTACGTTTCTCAAATGGCTTAGCATTTCAATTACCACTGATTATTACAACACGAATTCTAACAAATGTTAGCGCACACATAAGAATATATGCGGGTACGGACTATCTACGAATATAATGTACCCCCTACAATTTTCAGAATCTCTTTGCGCTCTATCAGAATCTTGTGATTGACCGCATCGAAGGCCGAGAACACACCTAATAATATCATGGCTGGGGTATGCCCTCTATCCAGATCCTCTCACAAGTTGTCTATGACCAGTAGAATTACACTTACAATACAGTGTATTGTGGACGAAATCCAGCTTGATACGGGACAAGATAGTTTGAGTTGGAGAGAAAAACAGTCACCCCTTTCACTATGTGTGCTTTCAAACTTTTACTGCCATATGTTGACAAGACTTATAAACAACCATTTCCTTGATGGTGGTCTGTACTTAAAATTATAACAGATATATTATACCCAATCCAAGATGATGTTAGTTCCTGTTTGAATCATACATAAAGAATCATTTACAAGTGATGGATGCATCAAAATGCATTTGTACCTATATTTTCATCTCTTTTTTCGCCCCCTTCCTACTGCTTTTGTCCCTGATTTGTTTTGCTCCTTGCAGGTGGAAATCATACTGAATTTATTTCTGGATAGTCTTTCTTGCTCCTTCCTCTTCCCTGATGCCAGGAGAAATTTGATGTCTTGCTAATAACCTCTGTATTAATCTTCGTTTTCAATCATCCACAGCTACAAAATTGCCAAAAAGGTTTTGTCCATTTGTGTTTTTTCCTCCTAAATGTGATCTTAATAATGTGTCCCATGACACCAATCCTGAGTACTTTTAAATAGAGGGTGGTTTAGTGTCTTTAGGAAGGAGTTGCCCTTTCCTCAGGCAAACAAGAAGGAAAAGAAAAAAAAGAAGAAAAAACTCAACTTCTCAGAGTCCAACCCTGGAGGCAAATATACCTCCCTCTTTGTTTACTCTGAATTCCTTTACCTTGTTAATGTCATCTTTAAGGATACTGAGAATAATACTTGTTATACATGCTGGACGTCTACTTTCTAAATTTAAAAGTCCTTAAGTGTGTAAATGTACGAATTGTCTACTCAGAAATTGCTCCAATGCCTCGGAGTTGAAAATTAAGATATGTACTTTATAAGGAAGGTCTGGATATCAAATTGACCAGCCAGATTCTGATCACCAGCACTTACCTGAAACTTACTCAGCATGTCACATGTGATCTTGTATTCTTACTCAAGGCTTCCTTTTAGTTCATGTTTCACAATGTGCATAATGGCACAGCCTTAAATCTTCTTTGGTACTTGGTTGTTAGTGTCTCTTTGGTAACGTAAGGTTATACTTCTGGAGTAACAGTCTGGAGATTAATGGTCTTTTGGCCATGACTCGGTGAATGTCTTTACTTTCATGTTGCATTTAGGAATGAGTGGCTAGAGAGGCATAGAAGTGAGTGCCTGAGAGAAATGTTTGGGAAAATCCAATAAAGTCTCATTTAGTAAGGAGCTGTAAAGGTTCTTGAAGGCTTCCCTGAAAAGTTTTGTCTGCCGATTGCACTAAAAAATCTCACAGTCTTCAATAGTTGTGACTGAGAAATGCAGGGTGCTTAATAGCAGTGTGTTATGATCTGCTTAATTGTCTCATCACCCTGTAATTGGAATGTTACCTATGTCATCGGTGCTTATTTGTTTTGGTTTTTTTGGGCGCTTTATAAAGCGCAAAATTGACCCGAAGATATCAGATCGCTTTACATGAGCACCAGTTGCATTACATAACGACACATTCATTTGTGTTAGGCACGGTGAGATTAAGCGATTCGCCCAGAATCATAGGATGTTGAGCGTCGTTGCTGAGACTCGAACCTGGTTCCCCAGATTTGAGGTCGACCACCCTATCCGTTAGGCCACATCCTCTCCCCAATTAGAGAACCAGAACAGTGTCTAGGTCCTTGATGACAGCACAAAGCATCATACACTGGGCTAAGGGAATGTTTTGAATGTAGGTCAGTTGGTCAAGCTACCTGCATGGGTTGGTGGTCTTTAACTCGTTGCGTGCGTCTGTCGGCCAACGGCCGTCGCGAGCACCACCTCTGTAGTGCTGCGAACGTCCGTTGGCCGACGCGGCCCCGCCCACTCCGCTAAACCGCCGCACCACGGCGGAATTGCCGCCGCGGTTAACCTGTATTGAATAAATACTTGGAAACTACACCAGGAGTACATGGGGTGACTTATGAACTTAACACAGCGCTCCATGGAAGATCAGTTTCTGAACTTCACTCCATGTTTTTTCAACCATACTACCACCTGTTTTATTTATGGCAATTACCTTTTTGCTGTGGTGTATCCCTGTTAATTTTCTGATGTAGACTTTAGCTGTCTCCATCCGAGCATGAATTCT
The DNA here is from genome assembly GCA_963921515.1 of Calotriton arnoldi. Classification (NCBI taxonomy): domain Eukaryota; kingdom Metazoa; phylum Chordata; class Amphibia; order Caudata; family Salamandridae; genus Calotriton; species Calotriton arnoldi. Next base: position 761,768 of record CAWUFW010001822.1, read on the forward strand.
ATCCTATTCATACCAGGTGCCACCACAGTCTTTCATGATCAGCCGTGATGCTGAATGGTTTGTTTCTGGAGCTGGCGTATTAGCTTCTAGAGAAGTTCGTGAGACCAGCTTAGTAGGGGAAAGATCATGGCATTTGTATCTGTGAGCAAAATTGTTCTGTTTTCAGATGAGAATAGTAATTCATATGATTCATTACTTGCTTCTTGTGAGTGTCAAAGGTCATATATATTTATCAATCGTGCCTCACAAAGTATAAAGATGCATCTAGGTCATTGTTCAACTTCAGATTAAATTCTCTAGAGATGCAGATTTTAATGTTTTTCAGCAATCAAAATAATTTCAATTTTAATTTAATTGAGGACTAACCACTTCCCTCATTCAATCTTCAATGCTTGTAACACACCATGTGAAAGATATTAGGTGCATGGGAGAGAACAGGAAAAAATACCATATCCATCTCTCCATACCATTGGAGAGTTAACAATGTCAAGGTGTCACCGGCGAACCCTTAACGAAATGTTAAGGATGCCAAATGACCCAAATTTGGCAAATCCCTACATATTATAAACAAAAGTGAAGCAAGTGATGGTGTCTGAGGAGCTTTCCACTGCATGGAACAAGAGGAGAAATGGAGCTGCCCAGTTTCTCTTGCTGATTACTTCAGGCAAAAAAAACAACTACTATAAGTGACTAACTTAGGCTTTCAAATGGACCCTTTCGTACAATATTTAATTGTGAATAGGGATCACACAAATACTACTGAAGAGTTATTTTCTTTTTTGACTGACCATTTTGTAAAGATAAGCTGTGATAGGCTCATTATTACAAGGCAAATCACTATTTGAGGTTAAAACCTCACTTGAAGCATCATACATTTCATTTTCAGATGCAAAGTTGTCGTTTGTAACCATTTTCTATTAAACTCAAGGTCCACACTTCCATTTGAACTGAAAGATACCTCTAAATACAATAGTGTTTTTTTCTATGCTCGTCGTCACTTTGGTAAAAGAAACAAATGTAAAAAGTACTGTGTTTACTTCCAGTCGTATAATCACTCATGCAGACACTCTTTCAAAATTATGACTTTTTGTGAATAAAAATTATGTCTTTACCTTGTCTTCTTTATTTCCTCTCCCTGGCTTTCCACTGGTACCAAGTCTAAGCCCCAGTGACTGATCCTATGGCCTGAACCCAGTGACACGTTTACATTGAGCCATCACCTTGTGCAAAAAATTCCATCTTATTTTACTATCTTCTCCTTCAAGCAGTGGTCATTTTCTTGTCACTGGCTTTATTAAGGCCTCCATCGGTGCATAACATTCTCAGAAAACAACCTCATGAAAGCTACCACTACTCATGGAGCTACTCTATGCATGTTGCCACTCTGCTTCAAGAATGCCTCCACTGTATTAGGCTACCTCAGCGACTGCAACGAGTATGGCTGCTCTTCACAATCATATCCCTTTTTGACATCCAGTGAGCGAAGACATTCCTTCTTAGTTAGCTCCCTTCACAGCCACATAATATGCATCATAAGTGAGCCCAGTTCAGGCCTCTCAGACGGATCTTACTTGCACACTTACCATCCATACACAGAATCAGAACTAGTGGTCAAGCTTTCTCCAACATTGCCCCTAAAGACTGGAACGACCTGCCATTACACATCAGAGCCCTTCCTCACTTCTTGAGTTGCGCAAGAAGCTTATGACCTGACTCTTCAAATAATTCACTCACCAGCCCTAGGCCAGGCTAGACCTGCACCAATACCAGAATACCGCCCCAGGTGATAGTGTAGTGAGCTCTACAAAATACACATAACATTAAACAACTTAAGACTGATCCTATATGATCTACCGAGGGCCACATTGCAATGAAACCTTGATGAGGGATTGCTCAATATGGAAATTATTTTTATCACTCTGTATAGCCCTACTATCAGCATCTCAGGTATTTATGGTGTTTCAACCTCTTCAATTGTGATAGACTTTGTTAGGTAGGTTTCTTGTTCCTGCAAGAGGTTTGGCATTTTAAAAACGACCTTACGTTCTGCCTAAACTGCTTTACGTTCAACTAATAAAGTTTTGGTTAATAGCCTCTAAAAACCATTTTTGCTGTTCTCCTTTTTTCATCATGTGTACTAATGACCTGTCCTCTTTGCCACTTAAACATAGAAAGTCATTTTAACCATGTCCAGTGCTTATTGCGCGATTTGGTGGAAATGACTGAATTCTGCTTTAAGTCCAGTGTTGGACCTGGCTCTTTTTGCAGGATTATCCCCAAACATTTTCCCTTCCTTTTCCTATTTTTTGCTGAATTCATTTTTGTTGGCTTAGGACACTGAGCACTTTACCACTGCTAACCAGTGCTAAAGTGCATATGCTCTCCCCTATAAACATGGTAACATTGTCTTATACCCAATTGGCATATTCAATTTACTTACAAGTCCCTAGTAAAGTGCACCACATGTGCCATGGGCCTGAAAGTTAAATGCTACTAGTAGGTCTGCCGCACTGATTGTGCCACCCACTTTAGTAGCCCTTTAAACGTGTCTCAGGCCTGCCATTGTAGAGCCTGTGTGTGTGGTTTAAACTGCCATTTCGACCTGTCAAAATAAACCTTTTACCAGGGCCAGACCTTCCATCTTAATACATATGTCACCCCTAGGGTAGGCCCTGGACAACCCAAGGGCAGGGTGCAGTGTATTTAAAAGGTTGGACATGTACTTTTACGTTTTACATGTCCTGGTAGTGAAAAATTCTTAAATTCGTTTTTCTCTATTGCGAGGCACATTTCTCTCATAGGCTAACATTGGAGTTGCTTTATTACATTTTATAAGTGTAATTTCCAAATAGGAAGAAATCACTGGTTCATGTTTGGTGTCTCTGGAATCCTAGTTTAAAATCCTAACTTATGGTGAAGTTGGATTTTAAATTACAATTCTGAAAATGCCACTTTTAGAAAGTTGGCTTTGTCTTGCCTCAGTCATTTGGTGCCTGCTGTCTGTCTCTGGGCACATGACTGGGAAAGTTGGCAGTTGGGCTTTATGCATTCCTCCTAGACAGACACACACAATGGGAGCTTAGCTGTGACTGGATGGGCCAGGCCATCACTGGCAGGATGAGAGGAAGGAACTGGGCCCAGTCTTATTTACACCTGAATAGGCTGTGTCCAGTCTTCACACAAAGGGCCTAACAACCCTGGATTGTCACCTCAGCCAGCTTGGAGCCGGGCAGGGGAGGCAGGAAATCCCATGCGCTTCAAAGCCACTGTCTAGAAACTTCTCCCACTTTCTAGAACCAGGCCTCAGATACCACCACTTCGGTACACTTCTGGACCCATGGATGCTTTGCCAGAAAAAAGGATTGATGTGCTGCTACAAGGACTGCTACTCTGCTGGATTGCTCTGAAGGAGCTGCTTCCCTGCTGTGTTGACTGCTGCACTCTTGCTTGGGGAAGAAGAACTGGGCCTGCAACCCATCTTGAACCCAGGACCCCAGAGTTACGCAAAGGGCAGGTCTGTTGGCCTTCTGATCTGAGTCTCAGGAACATAATAGACTCCGCAACAGCTCCGCAAGCGCGTTGCTGACCATCCAAGTGCCGCCCCTCAGGTCCTTGACCCTTGGGTTAGCTTAGCAGGCTCTTAAGTCAAGCTTTTGGGCTTTTCACAACCGAGAACGGTCCTGTTCGCACCGCACAGACGCACCAAAGCTCAGCGCGAGCCGCTGCCAGCCTGTTTCCTAGCACAGCTAGCATCGCTTTGTGGTGGATTGCCACCACGAAGCTCCAGCCTGCCCATCTGCGACGCCAGGCCTGTACTTCATAGCATGCTGACCACTCCCTTCAACACTCTCCTTGCTCCCTGAGGCCCTCTCCAATGCGAATGGGTCTCTTGGCATAAAACTTGAGAAGGTAAACCCTTCAAGCGGGACTAATCTTGTACTGTATCCGACCCACGCTCCATCGCGGTCAGCCTGAACTTTTGACTTTGACCCAATCCAGTGTGACCAGATAGCTGCAGTTGGCACTTTCTGCTTTTAGGCGCTATATTGCTGTTTATTATTTAAAAATACATAACTCTGGTTCTACTGATTGGATTTTTATCATTTTGGTCTTGTTTTATTTATTAAAGTAAGCTCTATTGTCCTAACCTAACCTGTTATGGGATCTTTTAGTGAGGTGTTCTCACTGAGTTGTACTGTTTGAAGTGTTGCACAAATACTTTACACATTGCCTCTGAGTTAAGACTGACTGCTCTGTGCCAAGCTACCGGGGGTGAGCACAGGTTAATTTGGGGTTTGCTTGTGGCTTACCCTGACTAGGGTTGTGGTTGCTGCTTGACCAGGGCTCACACCCCTCTCAACCAGTAACCCAATTTCTAACATCCAATATTCAACTATTCTTTACTCCTCTGCCCTAGATCCTGCCTTTTACTCTAGCTGCATGATCTGATCCTGAAACCTGTTTGATTTCTGATTCTTTATTTTCTCATTCCAGTGCAATCTATCACTGCCTTTCCTTTAAGCCCCTAAGTACTAGTTAGGTGGTCACGTGTGGAGATTCCAGTTGGCAGTAATTACTGTTTCCAAGTTGCATCTCTGCAGATGTTTACTACTATTTGAAGCTAACTCCCTTGGAATGAGGAATACCTATGCAGTTGTGGAATTGCTGAGTTTAAGTCACATATCACATTTACCATATGTTTCAAGTAGGCTATTAATGAGTGCATGGGCTTCTGTCTGGGGTGGGGTGGACCTTGGGAAGATAGGGGAGGGAAGGAGGAGATTAGTTCTGGCAGGGGGAGTGCTGAATGCTCTCCCGTTGCTAATGAAACAAACATTTGCAATGCAGTAGGTCTCGCATTACTGATAGTTTGAGGTATTGGCATTGCAAATAATAATGCAACGCCAATAGCTCATACTTTCAGTAATGTGAGACCTAGTGCATTGCAAATGCTTGCGTAGTGAGCCAGGAACCAGCATTGTATGTCTCAGTGCAGTACCACAAGCTGCTCCTAGAGGTCCCTAGTGAGCAAGGCACCAGCACTGCATGTCTCGGTACAGTACCGCAAGCTGCTCCTAGAGGTCCCTAGTGAGCAAGGCACCAGCACTGCATGTCTCGGTGCAGTACCGTAAGCTGCTCCTAGAGGTCCCTAGTAAGCAAGGCACCAGCACTGCATGTCTAGGTGCAGTACCGCAAGCTGCTCCTAGAGGCCCCTAGTGAGCAAGGCACCAGCACTGAATGTCCCAGTGCAGTACCGCAAGCTGCTCCTAGAGGTCCCTAGTGAGCCAGGCACCAGCACTGCATGTCTCAGTGCACTATCGCAAGCTGCTCCTAGAGGTCCCTAGTGAGCAAGGCACCAGCACTGCAGACCTCTTTTGGTCACATATGGTACTGCACCCTGTAGAAGATATGGTAAATCCACCCTACTCTTAATGCATTGAATGCAAGACAGTACTATAAATAGATTCAAATAGCTATTTGCAAATATACAATTAGTAGCTTTGAAATGTGACAAAAGAATTATTAAATTCATTTCGGATTAGGTTGTACTCTGTGTGGAGCTGGTGAAGGGAAATCTATAGACGGTCTCATATAAATGTGAGATGTTCTAGTGAGCGAAGTAACCACTGCCAGCCTAGCTTATGACCAAGTGTGTGTCTTGCCTGAAGCCTTTTAAGAAAATAGTGCCTTGAGGCTGTAATTAAAACCTAGGGAGTAACAACACATATAACAGGAGATGTCCTCATGGGAGGTTACAAGAAGTGACAAGGTGGTACTAAGGAGGGACTACTAAGGCTATTGACCAATGAAAAGCCACCATTTACAAAAGACAGGGACAGGAGCCAATTAAAAAGATGGGTGGAAAGTGGGTGGAGCTTTATGCTCATAGCCTCAATACAGCATTCTTGAAGAGACAGCGCAAGTGCTGCCTTGGCGAGACCTAAAAAGTCAGGGTGGAAAAAGCTTGGCTGCTGAAGCACAGCTCATGCCTTTTTTATGTGAATTACCCACTGGTAAAATCAGTTCCAGTACCTGGGAAAACCAGGCCAGTTGTGATCAGGTGGAGCAGAATTTAATAAGAGAATTCGATTTTAGCTGACTCGTAGTAGCCTTTGGGAGATTAATGTGTGTGCTTTCACTTTCAAAGCGCAACAGAAGCTGTACACTCTCACTGTGCTCACCCTCAGATTGTTTTGCGCTAGCATGCACAGCGCTAGCTTGCGTGTTCAAGAGGGCTACTTTAACTGCACATTTATTTTGAAAGTGTTCAGCCCGCATGCAGGCCAGGGCGTATGAAAAAGAATTGAATTAAGGCCTGCTTGTGGGCACTGAGTAAGTGTCCAAACCAAGCTATTCATAGCAGCTGTTGTTTCTGGCACGCCGGATAAAGCCAGTCTTAGGCTTGTGATGCACAGCACTGCCGCGTGGAAAGCAGGAGACAGGAAGTGGTCTGAAAGCTGGATCTCTTCTTAATGTTTGGAAAATACAAAGTGAATTTGGAACAAATGGCTAGGTCACAGTCACAACGACAGTAGTGTGTTAAATTTTTCACAGAGCTGAGTAAACATACTCTATTTATTAATATCCTCATCTCGGCTGTCGGTACAGTAACTGGCAAGCACTCGGCTACTTTCCTAACTAATAAACCTTGCCTGGTCTCCAAGTCTTTCTTTCCTTTCCAGGTAATTTTGCCACCCAGTTTCTGTACCAAACCTTTTTTGAATACATGACTGTACTCCCAACATTCCTCACCGCACACAGCTTGAGACAGTCACTACTCTGCATAGAAAAGCACACTGTTTTAGAGACCCCTTATGTTTAGTGAGGTAAGTACAAATTTTGTGTTTGTATCTGTCAGGCCTCTTGCACACAACTGTCTTCCAGTGATACTGGCTTCATAGCAAGTACATTATTTAGAGGGACAGCACTCCCGAATTTCATTCAACCCTGCACATGTGTACTGTATGCAATGCATATTGAATGCACCTGCATGGTTAGAAAAATTGGCGCCAATGTATATGAATACAGAGACGTTTTAAGGCATGGGCAAAGTGGGCTCTGCCAGGGCCCCAGCCTGTCAGGGGCCACCCGATAGATCCGGCTCTGTTTTCCACATGGTCCGGCCTTGATGCCCTTGAATGATTCTTAAACATAGATTGTTTTAAATACCATTTTCTTTCATTTATTATTCAGACTTTTGATATAAGGGAGTCCATTTGCAGATAAGTCCTGTGTTTAGGTTTTTCAACAACATGCAACATCCATAAAAAAAAGTTCATTTTAGATCAACACAGGACTTCACATATGAGAAATGCCTGTGGGTCAAAGAGATTATTTGCAATAATATTCTTGTGCTACTTCTATATTACAAATTGAAAACACGCATCACTACCCCTGAACATTAGATGGAAACACATTTAGAATTTGGACCAGTCTGTCTGTGCAGTGTCAGTGACCTGTCTAAAGAGTGCATGAAAAAGCTGACATTGGATTATAAATACAAAGCTGTTCCAAACATGGGCCCCCAAAATACGTTTGACCCAGGACCCCAAGAAGTCTTAAGATGTCCCTGTATGAATGCGTATATTTGGACAGGAACAATATATCAAGCCTCGCTTGTCCAAATATGGTATGGCAATATACTTGAGGTCCTAAAACCAGCCGCGGCCTCTGCAGGTAAGAGCGGTGGGGCCCGGTGGGGGGGTATTTCGACAGACGATGACGAGGGAAAATTAATTATTTATTTAATTTTCCCTCGTCATCGTCCGTCGAAATACCCCCCCACCGGGCACCACCGCTCTTACCGCCAGTGGCCGCGGCTGCCTAAAATGCTCATAAACTACAATAACGCGTGGCCCGTAGCCCTAAAGAAAGCATGGCTTAGTTAAGACGTGTGTACTTCATTTTGAGAATCTGGCCTGTAGTGTTAAGTAAGCTCATGCTTTTCTTGCATCCTTGTCTGAATTACATCCAAAAACCTGGCCCTGCTGAGACATGGGCCTGCTAGCAACAGGCGTCATACGAATGTATTTCTCTGGCTAACTCTGTATCCTGTATCCGTCCTCTTGTTTGTGAAGGCGTAGCCTCTTGAACACATCCTGTTCATAAAGGCACAGCATGCTCTATTTGCTGAGTTCACGATGCAGAATTTGTGGTTATTAGATCCCTCACACACCGTCTTCTCACAGCGAGAAACAGTTTCAATTGCTTTACACTTTAGGATTTGGACAGGTGCAGGAAGGAAACAATGGCGCCAGGTGTAGTGAATGTGTTCCTCTTCACCCTTGGATAGCATTATTAACATGAATCCCCATGTTAAAATCAACATCTTCACCCATGCTAATCTTCAATTGTTTGTTGCTGGTTATAAGAAAACTGAAGATGTGACATGAAGGAGAGGCATAAGAATGGCTTTAAGTAGGCCGGGTCCTGCCGGTGTTGAGCACCGACAGGTTCTAGAAAACGGTTGCTGAGACGGGTCCCTATCGGGCCCTCCATTTTTGCCCTCAACCTCAGGGTGAAAAATAAATCTTAACTCTGCAGCAGTACCACCCTTCACTACCTTTGATGTAACTTCAAAGAGACTTGTTAAAGTTCTTTCACATTTTCATCATTTCAGAACTGAAGCATTTTCAATCTTATATACAACGAAGCCATAGTTGGTGCTTATTTATCTTACGCAACTAACAACCATTGACAAAGCCAACAGTCCTGGCTTGTTGTAGGTGTAATGTTACTTGATGTATTATGTATCGGGATGCAAGGACAGAAGCAGCAAAATACCACACAGTATGCTAAGCACAGTTTTTTAGCTTATGTGTTTTTAAGCCATGCCCTTAATTGCATCCGCCACACCCCTTTGAGAGACCCCTCTCCCCCAGTTTTTTCATCCCACTTAAAGCCCTGAGACAGACCTCTGTAATTTATAGATGTTGCTCCATATTTCCACATGAGGTACAGTCAGCAGGATTGCTATTCATAAAAATCACAGCAAAAATCGATCACACGCTACCTTTTCTCCAGAGAAACTAGATGTTTCTCACTACGGTGGCTCCCAAGACCATACAAAGAGCTGCAAACCTGCTTCCTTACCTACACAAAAATTGCCACTCATGTCAAGCATAGGAAAAGCAGTAAGAGTGTAAAGATTTTAAAAAGTCATTGGTTTCTTTATTCATATAATGGTATTTAAAAATCACATGAAAGAACTCACAGCCCTCATACGTCCGCTGACGTGGTCTATTAAGATATATCAGTAAAAAAATAGAATATTTTGGAGAGGCTGAGAAGGTTTTTTGTCTGTATCTATAAATAAAAGCCAATGGCAATAAATATAAATAATTAATAGATGTACCAGTGAATATGTATACCCTTGAGTACTGAAAGGATAACACACTGCACACAACTGTGAATCAGAAAGGAAGCCAAAACACAGTACACTATAAATAGTTTCAAAATAATGCTGTTAGTGTGTGGTGGATTGCCAGACAGATCACTGAGAGAGTAAAAATACTGTGTGGGGGGATGAGGATGTGTGGGGGGTGGGTAGGAAGAGAATCATATTCACAAAAGTTGTGCTTTGTCTCGTAGCTTAGTTTATAATGTTGATGACACATAATGTAGCTCTGGCACAACTTGCAGTCCGAGACACCCAGTAGTCCTATCCTTTCATATTTAGAGTCATTGGCATTAAGGACTTCCTGCACAGAAGTAACTACACAGGGAAGTAGGTTTGAATTTTCACTACTTTAATTCTTCAATTCAAAGCACATTAGTGCGTGAATGAAAAGTGAAGAAACTGAAATTATATACAATAAACCAACTAGGGATCTTGATGGAAGACTGGTCAAAAGTAATAAGAAGTGTAAAAGTAGCTAGGCAAGTAAGAGAAAAACAGCGGTTTGGAAGGGCCATAGAATCATGGCTTTACAGTTTCATGAGATATCCTTTCATGAAGTGATGTGACGTGGACACAAGTGTGTATATTTTTCCCACATCACATGTCATTGCCTTCTAATATGGGGTCACTTGGATTGTAGGGCAAAGCTAATCTTACGAATTCATGGACAAAAAGAATGGTCAAAATGAATACATTTGGATCACAAATAGTTGAACTTTCCCGGTTTAAAGAGATAAAAGCACTTTCGTAAGACATCAGTTAATTGTCAGGGAAAAATGCATCAAGTTTAAAACAGTTGCTTAACGCCCTTCATAGTACTCGTCTGTGGTAAATAGCGAATGTTGAGACACATCTTACTTCGTCTCCTTAAAATTTACAGTTTCAGTGTACCACACACACTACTTCAACAAGATGTTGGCCCACAAAGGAAGAAAACTGCAGGATAGGAAATAACCTGACTCTAACAAAAATTTACTAAATGTATGCAGAAAAATACCCCTAAGGAAATCCCCAAATAATAAAATCAGCTGTAGAATGACATATTCACATAGAAAAGAAATTGTGCAAAAGTTTCAATATGACTAGAAAGACACACTTCTCTAAAGGGTTCAAGCCTGCCTTATCTGAAGGAATTTGCCAAATGATATTCACATTATTCAGTAACATAATTAAACAAGTTATGGACATACTGTGAGCAAATCAGAGAAACTAAAGAGATAAGCAAAGACATAACATTACCTGAAACAGGAGACAGCCATTCACTAGATTGGCAGAATTTGATTCAGTCACAGCAAAACAGTCAATCAGCAATAACATAGATTAAAAAGCCACTCTATTCAGATTATACATGAGAAATTGGAATTATTTGTGAGTGGTTATTATTGACTCAGGCATTGCCAATGTATCTAAAGAATATTTAAACAATATTAATGTTTCAGTGACCCTCATGAAGACATGTATAACTCCAAACAAAAGTGAAAGCACAAATCTCTTTAACAAAGAAACCAAAAACGAACAAACTGAATGTGGTGACAAAAGAAGTGATAGAAAATATTGCCTCAAATGAAGAAATTTCGATTTACATTAACGCAACCTCTTGGTGCTAATATTTTCTTAAATTTTCTGAAATTAGCCTATATGATGGTTCTGCAGAGTACTGTATTTGTAAGATCCAGAGAGTTCAATAAAGTGATATTCACTTGTTTGGGACTTCTAAAATTCATTATCACAAAGCAGCAACCACAAAGTTGACAATAATTAGCCCTGGCTAAAAAAAAACTTTATTCAAATACATTGTGGTCAGTGCACCAGGCCTAGAATTTAATCTGCTTAGAAAATGCTTTCAGCTGAAAGTAAACTTATACATGTTTAATGTGCTCACAACATATATTCATACATATTTGGCCTGCAATATTCTGCACTCTATGTAAGGGTCCTTTTAAATATATTGGAAGGCCAAAGTCGATGACCTAAGTAAATAGCAATGGCGCAGTCAACACAAGAGTACACAAGTGCTATAGCTTCAGATTTATGTGAGAGATGGTAAGAAGGCTAGGAATAGTTTGTAGCAGTTTAGGATGAATGTGAGAGGCCAAAATTACATTGAAAAGAGGTCCTTGCAATTTGCAGCCTCAGTTCTAGACTGATAAGGCTGCAGGCAGACAGGGTTTCATTTCATCAGGCTACATAGAGCAGGTCCAACGTTTAAACAGACACATGGATCTCTCTGGTGCCCAGAACCAGCTTTCATGTCTTTTTGCTCATCCAGAAATCATCTTTTGTTATACACTTTATTCATGTTTCAACCTGAGGGTGGCTAGAATTGGAAATCTTTAGGATTTCTGTCTGCCATCCATGATGTAAGGGTTAGTTACTTTATATGGGATGAATGCATTCAAAAGCAGAGTCAGGCATGTAAAAGATAAATGATGATTTGGAATCAGGATATCCACTGTTGGTCCAGGGAGACTGTATCGTACACGTTTTCAAGATGGCTGGTCGCTATGTAAATACTTTTCTTTTTTTCTGTTTTGATTCAATGTCAATAAATATGATTTTCATATACTCTGGAATGGAGACAGCCTCCCTGTCCCATCTCTGAACTCCCCTGTGTTAGAAGCGTTTATGATCAATGAAATCAAAAGCAAAATATTGAACTATTTAAATCAGGCCTCGGACGTGACTAACGTTCATCTCCATCTCAAGGTGTTTCACTATACACACTAGCAAGGATTTATTACTCCTAGAAGAATGATCATAGCCTGATCTTAGTGTAAGGGGTTTATGGAAGCTCTCAATAGTGTCTAGAATGTGCCAAAAGGTGCTAGAAAATATATTAAAAACAAGTTTAATAATATTGACTGAAAAAAACTAAAATCTCTTTCTCTATCCAGCAAGGCTCATAAGGACCCCAAAGATCTTTGAAATATACAGAATTGTTTTCTTGCACTCCAGGGTGATGGTAAAGATAAGAAGGGGCTCTTCCCTTCTCTGGGTCTAAAGTAAAACAATAACGTGGAGAATAACTTTTGTCTGAGCTGTTAATTCTGCAAGAATGTGCTTTTGTGTCAGGAAATGGGGACATCTGTTAATAAATATCAGACAGACTAGACTGAGAATATGCCATGCACATCGAATTTTAGTATAAACCTTAATGGACGGAAATATAGTTTATAATAGTCTTTGACAAAGAGGTCACATGGACTGTCAGACTGAGGATGATCTGCTTTAAAACAGAAACATAATTAAAATAAAACGAATATTTTAAACTAGCAAGAGGTTTATATAGCAGAATATTTTAGTTGCACCGGAATACACATAAGTAAATCATAGTTTTCCATATAGGAACAAGCAGCAAGAAAGCTAAGCTGGCATTTACTTTGTATATAACAAGAGAGTCTGCATTTGTCTAGATTGTATAGTAAATCCCTAGACAGAGGGCCTCTATCCAGCAAGCACCATTTTTAGGTCTTGCTTTAGCCAAGACCTTTTGATTGTACTAAAATTATTTGTATAATAGACTTATACAATGAGGCTTTCAGTCAGCCATCTTTATCCATTTGGTCTATTATCGTGTCATTCTAATTTTTTCTTCAGCCCACGGAAGCATACAGTATAGTGCAATGTGTCAGCCCGCCTTAGCCATTGGCTAACTTCGGTTTTAATTTATTTTAATATTTACACCCATGTGCAGGCTTAAATACAGCAATATCTAGTAAGCAAGAGCAGCAGAATTCTACATAATAGCTAAAGTGCTACATACAATAAATAAATTCATAATATATAAAAAAATTAACCAATGAATTTCATCTAAACAATTCATTATATATATATATATATATATATATATATATATATATATGTGAGATTTGAATTTAATTTCACAGTGTTTAGTGAGCGAAAGCAGCAGAGTTATTCATGATAAATAAAGTGCTACGTGACAATAGATAATAATATCTTACAACATGATTAACCAATAGATTTCATCTGAGTACTTCACTAAGTATAAGAACTGACTTTAATATACAGTACGATATAATGCTATGTGGCCGTAACTACACAGTTAGGATCCTATAACAGACTAGACCAATAAATAAAGACATAATATCCTCTAGTAAATTAAACTGATGAGTTCCATCTAGGTAGGCTTAATGTATTACCTTAATCTGTACTCAGCTAGTGAGGCAGGATCTGGATCAGCTCTTAGCCCTGCTAACCAATTTATAACTGGGGACCACATCTTCTCACCTAGTCTTTTCTTCTTGTTACTTTTGAATTTATACAAGCTGACCTCCATATTATAGATAGGCATGAACCTATTCCTCCACATTAAAAATGTCGGGGTATCGGGTGTCAGCCAGTCCAAGGCGATACATAATCATGCTACCGCTGTGGCTACAAAAGTAAGAACCTTTGGCTAACTTCACTGTGTGACAGTGTTCTGCCTTTTCACAAGCAGTACATCCACATAAAAAGTAGTTCCTTTCAGTGACAGAGACTACTATGGTAATGTGTGCTTTTTGAGACAAAAATATTTTTGCTTTTAGCCAATTTCCTTTTTTGAATTGACAAAGGCCTGGCAGCTTCCCCAACAATACGTTTTGCAAAAACCATGACAAAAGAAAACAAGAATTTACAAGCTAAATGACTGGCATCCAAAATCAGACCTATTGAATTTGTCAATACTCGTTGTTAATTAATGCTCATGTTATACTATATCGTGTCTGTAACAGGTTCAGGGTGCACTAGATTGTGCTACATTGTATGGGAAGTCACTTAGAGAAAGAGTAAAATGAGTGAATTTGTGTGTATTAGTACAGTTGTTATCATTAGCATGTTATTCTGTGCACTGGCGTAGCAAGGGGGGGCGGAGGGGGCGGTACGCCCCGGGCGGCACGAGATTTCGGGGCGGCAGGTAAATTTATCGCCAGCACCCCCCCACCACCCCCCGCTCTTAGGCGCTCGGCGGCGGCGGCAAAAAGCAGGGACCGCCACGGGCGGCAGAGTGCCTAGCTACGCCACTGATTCTGTGTTATGTTAATAGTTTTGTAAAGCCCAAAAGGTGTCCTGGTGCTGGGTGTGTACCTGGAAACTCAGCTTTGATAAAAGCTACTAATATGCTGAAAATCCAGGTCTTTTAGGCTTTTTAAAAACAAAGCAATCAGAGAGCGTTCCTACTATAAGGGGCAGAAGATTCCACTGTTCAGCAGCAACTATAAAGAAAGAGAAGACAACTAATGTCCTTTTGTAGTGCAAAACAGTAATAAGTGTTGCTGTGGATGAGCTCAATGATTCTTTTGGTTATAGGGCTTTACTTTATCCTGTATAAAAACTGGATCTTGCTTATACAAGGTACAGTGAATTACACAAACGCTCTTGAACGAAATTGGTTTTTAACCAAAAGCTAGTGCAGGTCGGGGACATCCTAGTCCTGCTATATAATCTTAGCATGGTGTGTGCTTCCAAGTTTTGAGGTAACTTGGGGGCATATTAGCAATAGACGGCGATAAATATCGCAAAGCGCGCTTAGCGCTTTTTTATTTATCGCTGTCTATCGCTGGAATTTTTCGCCCGGTTAACGCGTAATTAACAACGCGTATCACCGAGGCGATAAAAATTCCCGCGATAGAGGGGATATCGCTGTTTTCCATGGAACAACGCTGGTTTTCCAGCGATGTTCCATGGAAAACGGCGATATCCTTGATGATAGGGCCTGTGGTCTTAGCCACACAATCCACCCCCCATGTAAGGTATGCCTTAGTCTGGAATTTAACAGACGTTAAATTCCAGCGTTAAGGCCCAGTTAGCGCGAAAAAAATCAGCGCTAAACCGGACGGGGCTTCGTTGTAAATACAGCGAAGCACCGTTACTGATATATTATGATGTAGTTGTGAGGGGCACGCCTACCTTGCATCTCATTAGCGATGCGAGGTGAGGCGATAGGGAACCAGGCGTTAAGGCAAGGAAACACGCGCTAGCGTGTCCTTGCTAATAGTGCGATGCCATTATCACCGCATTTCGGCCGAAAACGGGCGCTAATGCGGCGATAATGGGCTTGATAATATGCCCCTTAGTTTATAATGTTGAAACGCAGGAGAACTCCGCAATAGGGAGCTGCAATAGTCCAGTTGTGAGAGTATGATAGCCTGAAATACAAATCTTCTTAAGCAATATGTTGTAAAGGAAGATACAGAGTCCAGCTGTATAAATGGAGTAATCCTTTATTGTAGCTTGGTTCCAGGATAGGTGAGTAGGATAAGGTAGAAGATATAGATGCAGCCCCACCAGGAGCAGGCTCCTAGCCGCTCAGCCTGGGTTGACCAACTGACACTCTAAACACAGAGAGGCACTCAGGCATTCTATGATGTCCTGGTACATTCCAACTGAGCAGTACAGTGGGGAATGGTAGAGAAGTAGTTTACCACACAATACTTTAAGTAACTATAAAAGGAAGACTGTAAAAGATGATATTCTTCTTAATATGAGGTGTCAAACATTGTTTGTTATCAATTGTGATGCCTACATTTCTTCCTGGAGCTGCACAAGCTGAGTGAGTAGGGGATTAGTTGCGAGGCCTCCACTCCAATGACAGACTGTCTTGTAGGTCTTCAAAAATCAGAATTTCAATCTTCGCATTGTTTAGCTGTGATGCATTGTCAGCTATCCATAGGGTCACTGCTGATAGACCAGATTTAAAAGTTGAGTTAGTTGAGCTTGTGTTTTAATCCTGGGGAATCACCAGACGAGGGTCGTTGGCATATATCATGAATGTAAAGCCAAAGGACTTGATTAGGCATGCAACATGTTCCACATACATATTAAACAAGCATTTGCAATGCAATAGCGATAGTTTAAGCTATTGGCATTGTAAAGGACAATGCCTTTTATTTATGTTTTAAAAAACAACACATAAATAAAAGGCATTGTCATTTGCCTTGCCAATTTCTTATACTCTTGCAAATGCGATACCTATTGCATTGCAAATGCTTGTAAAGCACCCCATGCTGCGCTTTCAGTTTAATGGTCGCCACGCCCCTTTCTTTAGACGTGGCTCATCTAAAGAAAGGTGCGCAGCCACCATTAAAGTGAAAGCGGGGTATAGGGTGCTTTTACAAAAAAAGCATTTGTTTGTTAAGTTGGCTCTTTTGGTAATAAAAATGTAAAAGCGGGTGCCGTGCTGAAACAATAGCTTGGCACCCGGAGGCAAAGCGGGCACCCTTACAGGGAAGCACTTTGTGCCTGCAATAGGGGAAAATCATTAAAGAAAATAGTGCTCACAGACTGTAGATAAAACAGACCGTGTAACAATACAAGTAAAAAGTCCTGTCTTTATGGGAGGTTACATCTGCAGACAAGGTGGTACTAAGGTGGGATTACTAAGTCTATTCATGAATCAAAAGCAACCTTTTAGAAACGACAGTAACAGGAGCCAATTGAAAAGATGGACAGAAAATGGGCGGAGCTTCAATCCATACCTGAATATAGCATGCCTCGCAGAGCAGCGCATGCGCATGCGCTGCCCAGGGTCGCCCTAAAAAGGTCAGTATGAGTAAAGAGCTGCGTGGCACCCCTTGTTTTACTGTTTTAAAAGTAGAAAAGAAAGAATACAGTTTTACCACCTGACCGCTATCTTGGGCATACAACTTGGGACATTCCTTGGCCATGCAACAAATCCCAAAATCATCAAATCTCGTATCCAAAATTTCATGTGAGATAGTATCAAAGTCGTCATAGAGATCAAGAGTTGTTCTGCCGCCCTCTTCCAGCATCCAGAGGATGCCATCCTCAGTAGGCAACAATGCAGTTTCCAAGCAATGCAGGTCTCTGGAACCTGATTGTGTAATATCTAATGCTGCTTGTTCATCAAGAAAAATGAAAATTTGTCTATTAATATTTTTTACCAGGATCTTGAAAGTAATCGGAAGTTCTGAAATTAGAAGGTAATTGCTAGAAATGTTTGGTTGGATCTGATGTTGCTTTTATAGAACCGGGGTGACTTCTGCTTATTTACTGTACAACTGCTAAAGATATAGCAGCATTGCACCATAATGTGAACAAATTATTCAAACAGTGGGTGCCAGATCTAAAACTGAATCTGGGCATGCTTCCACAAAATATCCAGATTTATTTGAACAAAACCAGGACTTGGAAATGTTCGGGATAAGAAGCGTACAATGAAAGAGGACAAGGGCAGTATAGCATTAATGTCTTTACTGGCCAGATTGTGTTAATCTTATGTTCAAAGAAATCAGCAAAAGAAAAGACTCACATCGCATCAACTCTCTTAAGCATCTCCTGGACTAAAATAGGGGCCCTTGGGTTGACTTTTTGACAATAGTTTTCTTGAGCTTTCCTAATCAATTATTTGTGTTTAGGGGATGTTATTGTGTAAGTGTAATTGTCTTCAATATCTTATCGAGCTCTCTTTCAGTGTGTTCAAGGTTTTTCAATTTTGCTTGGCTTGTGTGAGCTGGGGACTTGTAGGAAATTGCCCTTTTTGCAAGGTTGCCCCAAACTTTTTGCCTTCCTCCTCCTCTATCTCTGACCTTGTTTTTGTTGGCTGTAGGAATCTGATCACTTTACCACTGCTAACCAGTGCTAAAGTACATGTGCTCTTCCTAAACATGTGTGCTATTGGTGTATATCTGCAGCCCAACGGAAGGACTCTGTGGCCTTTTGGAACGTGCTAAGGGCCCCTCCCATGTATGGGGGGGAAGGCCCCTCTATCGAGATTGCGATACCAGAAAATGTCTGGGTCAGTCACTTCTCTAAAGTTTATAACGGACCTGGCCTTCCTGACCAGCAATCCCTGGGTGCCCATTCTGTGCAATGTAATCAAGGCAAGCTGCAAATAACGTTGGATGAAGTAGATAGAGCCCTCGCCTGGAGCCAGGGGGGTAAGGCCCCCGGCCCCGATGGGGTCCCAGTTGATTTATTCAAATCTAATGCCCTTTTATGGGGTCCCTTAATAACTCAATTTGTTAATTCTTGCGCCTGTACTACATTTCCAAAGACTTGGGTGGAGTCAATTATTATCCCGATCTTTAAGAAGGGGAACCGCCAAGACCCCGGTTGTTACAGACCGATTTAACCTCCTTGATTCAATGGTGAAGGTGGCAGGACGAGTTGTCCTGGAACATTTGCAGGATTGGGCGGAAGAAAACCAGGTATTGTCAGATTTACAGTATGGTTTCCAGGAAGGGCTTGGCACTATAGAACAGAGCTTCAACCTAGCTATCATTCTAGGGAAATATACTAGAGTAAAAAAGGGTAGATGTATTTAGTCTTCGTTGACCTCACGGCGGCTTTTGACTCTGTAATACATGTTAGGCTATGGGAGATCCTCGCTGGCTTAGGGGTGGACCCTAACATTATTGCTTTTTTGCAGCGCCTGTCTGATGGAGGTTCTGCCAGTGTTCGCTATGGGGTAAATGGACAGTGCACGGAAGCTTTCCCCATAAGGAGGGGGGTCAGGCAGGGCTGTGTACTGGCCCCATTCCTTTTTAATCTGTACATTAATGGGTTGGCTGATGCACTGCTAAAGAGTGGTCAAGATTTTCCCCAAGCGGGTGGGCGGCCTATACCCGCTATTCTCTATGCGGACGATGCAGTTTTAATGGCGCACACTCGAAACGGCTTGCAAAGGGTCTTAGATAGTTTTAATGTTTTTATGCTTGATCTGGGTTTAAGTATTAACATCTCAAAGACCTTTGTCATGAGTTGTGGCCTAGGGGCTCAGAGGGAGATGGGCAGGGACATACGTCTGGATGGCAGGAAGCTAGCTTCAACTAGGACTTTTACTTATCTTGGTATCCTCTTTAATCAGAATGATACTTGGACACACACCATAGCCATGAAAAAACTTATATTTAGTAGCTCAACTAGTGCCCTTGCTACCTTCGCGAAGAAATTGGGCAGGCAGCCGCCTGGGGAACTTTTGCAAATCTATAAGGCACAATGTATCACAGCTGCGATGTATGGGGCAGGGGTGTGGGGTTTTGCCAACACCCTCCCCCTGCAATTAGTGGAAAATACTTTTCTGCAGTACATCCTTTCAGTCCCCCGCGGCACGTCCTCCTTTCATGTGCCATGAGGAGCTAGGTCTTCCTTATATAGCGGACCTCATTAAATTGGAGCCAATACTTCTTTGGCACAGGATATGGGCCAATGAATAGACCCATCTAAATAGAGAGATCCTGCGTGATAGCCTTAGTCTGGAGGGGGCTCTAAAGATCCCCTGGGTCAGGTTCGTTCGCTGTTTTATGAATGACCTTGGACATCCAGACTATTTTACAAACCCCAGCTCCATGTCTCGGATTTCTAGAAAAGCATTGAAGAAAGAGGGCCTCGAACTGTTGGGCTCATTAAGAGCAGCAGGTGAAGTCTCTAAACCCACTGTTATGCAACACCAGATAAGGCTCACCTGCTTGGGCATGGAACCATACCTACTATTTGTACTTAGTGGCTTTGATAGGCTGCTCCTGATAAGATTTAGATTGGGCACCATTCACAGATTAGTGACCATACCTAAACTGAATGACTGGTCAAGACCCCTTCCCCCATGTCCCTGTGATACCTACTCCGAGCAGTCTACTATCCATTTAACTCTTTTCTGTAAGCTGTATTCGGAGTTAAGAAAAGTTTGGTTGCTGCCACTTTTAAAACAGCAAGGTCTTAGGCAATGCCGCCCAGCCCTTATACGCCTACAACTATTAGAGAATGAACATGTGACCTGGAGGGTAGCAAAGTTTTTGAAAAAGGTCCTTCAGCAAAGGAAAAGTATGATATTTGAGGTTCCGTAGGGTATTTTTAATGAGGGGAAGTGGGATATCAACTCTGTATATATTCTTTTAAACGTTGCAAAATGTTAATGTTTTGTAGACTTTCAATTTTAGTGCTGTATCAATTTTTGAATTTTATCATGAAATTTTATTGTATATTTCTGTGCTTTTATGACTGTTATTATCACGGTCGAATAAAGCTTTTTGATTGATTGATTGGTATATCTGATTGACATATTTGATTTTCTATGTAAGTCCCTTGTAAATTGGTATCCCATATACCCAGGGCCTGTATTTAAAATTCTACCAGTGGGCCTGCAGCACTGATTGTGCTACCCACATAAGTAGCCTTTCAAACCTGTCCCAGTATCTGTGTGCACAGTTTACTGCCACTTCAACGTGGCATTTCAAACTACTTGCCAAGCCTTAAACTCCCCTTTTATTACATATAAGTCACCCCTAATGTAGGCCCTAAGTGACCCTAAGGGCAGGATGCCATGCATGTAAAAGGTAGGACATATACATACATGTGCCACATATCCTGGCAGTGACAAACACCCAAATTCATTAGTCACTACTGTGAGGCCTGCTCCTCTCATAGGATACCATTGGTGATTCCTTAAAAAACTTTTAAGCTGTAATTCCTGATTGCAGAGGAGTAGCTGCTTGATATTTCATATCTTTGGATTCGTAATGACAAATCATCTTTACTGGTAAAGTTGGAGGTGGCATTACCAGTTTAGGAGTGGCTTTTTTTCAAAGTAGACATTTCTCTGCTCTTAGCTCTTTGTGCGCCTTATAGCCTTTCTCCAATACACATCTGGGTTTGGGTGACAGCTACACTTTGCTCATTCCCTCTAGACAGTCACAAACACAGCAAACTGAGCTGTATTGGCATACATCTGCATTCTGATGGGTCTTCCTGGGCAGGGGAGAAGGGAAGGAGCTGACACTTACACTTCAATAGGCAGTGTCCTGCTCACATAAAGCACTGATCCTCCCCACGATAGCCAAACAGACAGAACTGAGCACTTCAAAGGCTTTTCTTTTAAGGCACCTCCACTTCAAAGGCATTTTAGGATATAATTACTGGGGCTCTGACCCCTTCTAATGAGACACTTTTGGACCGGTAACCAGACATCGCTGGTTCTACATTTTGCGCATTGCAGAATGAACTGTTGTGCTACCAGGAGGGACTGCCACTTAGCTAACTGCTTTGTTGTGTTGGCCTGCTGCTTGCTGTGTGCTGTGCTTCAGGAGGGACTGCCACTCTGCTACTTGCCTCATGTTGCCGGCCTGCTGCCTACTACCTACTGCTGTGCTGTGTACATTTAAGTGTTCTCCCAGGGCTTTTTAGCTTGCGCCCTGTTCAGACTCCCGACTACGAGCACAGGATGTGCCTGAACCTGTGCTAACAAAGCAAACACAAGGAAATGATGGACGGAGCGCTGAAACTTTTCAGACACTCTCCCCCAGTCACAGATCTGGGTTGAATCCATCATCACTCGTTAGCTCACTTCGCCACCCCAGTTCAAACACAGCTATATGCAAATCAGTCTTGACCTTGTGCCTCATGGGAATAGTCCAGCCCAAACTGCCAAGCCATGTCTTCCCTGGACAGGAAACAAGCATCCTGGGACCGGTTTCAGGGTAACACCCCTCATCAGCCAGGCTAGCTTGAATTCAGTGGCAAAGTGAGCAAGGGACCCACGTCTGGGCATACCCTGCCAACTTAGGGTGAACAAAGCAAAGACAAGGAGATGATGGACGGAGCACTGAAACTTTTCAGACACTCACCCCCAGTCACAGATCTGGGTTGAATCCATCATCATTCTTTAGCTCACTTCGCCACCCCAGTTCAGACACAGCTATATGCAAATCAGTCTTGACCCTGTGCTTCATGGGAACAGTCCAGCACAAACTGCCAAGCCATGTCTTCCCTGGACTGAAAACAAGCATCCTGGGAGTGGTTTCGGGGTAAGACCCCTCATCAGCCAGGCTAGCTTGAATCCAGTGGCAAAGGCACACCTTTGCTCCACAACTCCAAAGTGTGTTCAGCACTCTTACATTTAACCACATCACTCGTGCTGTCTTCAGAGCGGTGTGTGCATATTTGCCAGACGGCAGCATGACAAAGAGGAGAGCGGCGTCAGAATCTGAAGCGTTACCCCCAATTGCCACTTGCATCTGTCGACTTGTTGCTGGGCGACCAAGTGCACCATCTCCATTACCCGCTGAAAGAACATCACTTTTGTTGTAAGCGAAGTGCCTGAGGTGCAGCGCTCCTCGCAAGAGCATTGTTAGAGGCTCTGCCCGGCGTGTGTGCCCCAGCCCCGCCTTCACCTCTGCGCTGTGCCACAGCGCGTCTCACCTGACAGTGGACAAATTCATCTGCCAAGGTATGGGGGCATAGGGACCATGCCGTCCTGTGTTAACTGCCATTTTCTCCCCATTTGAGGCCACGAAGGGACGCGTTGAGTCCCGTTTTCAAAACCCAGTGTGGTGCTGTAACGGCTCTAAAAGGAGCTCAGCTGATTCCAGCACTATTCTTGCGTTTATGCCCTGAGAGGTAATTTTTAAAAGTGCCTATCTTCTGATTGCCTCACCCGATTTTTATCTTTGTGGGCTTGTTTTGTGAAGGATAACAAATGTTATCCTTTGTCAAAGTGTGGTAACAGGGACAGTACTTGGATGATTTATGTCATTTTTGCTGTGCCTTCATCAGTTTAACCAGTACTATTGATAACTGTGATAGCTTACAAAATATACACGCTATTCGTGTAATTTTAGTTCAGATGTGTTTATAATACAAAGTTATTTTTATACATCTTATGTGGAGTCTTTTTGTCTTGTATTCATTGTGTTACTGTGTGTGTTGCACAAGTACTTTACACATTGACTCTTTTGATAAGCATGTATGCTCTGCGCCAAGCTACCAGAGGGTGAGCACAGGTTATCTAAGTTGTGTATCCCGCTTATCCTGACTAGAGTGGTGGGTTCTACCTGGCTTAGGTGTATACTGTAGCCAACCAGAAACCCAATTTCTAACATGGCTATACCAACAGGCAATTTCACAATAGCATTGAGTAGTGAACTGGGAGCAAAATTATCTAGCTTTTTTTCAATTCAGAAGAACTAATTTTAAACACATGGCATCATGGTTATTTGCTAAAGTAAGTGGCAAGTCTAGGATGAATGAATACACTTTTATAGAGCGCGTAGCTACCCTAAGGCATCCCAGCGCTATCTGCGGCAGCGAACAGAGGAGGCATCTTTACTGGCTGTTGACCTGGAAAAACCAGGTTTTAAGGAGTTTTCGG
Organism: Calotriton arnoldi; assembly: GCA_963921515.1. Classification (NCBI taxonomy): domain Eukaryota; kingdom Metazoa; phylum Chordata; class Amphibia; order Caudata; family Salamandridae; genus Calotriton; species Calotriton arnoldi. The sequence continues at coordinate 785,269 of CAWUFW010001822.1, forward strand.
AAAGGTAAATGGTTACACTCCTGATGTAATTGGGGAGGGAGGGCATTCCAAAGCTTGGCAGCGTTATAGGAGAAAGAGTGGCCGCCACTTCTTGCTCTCTTAATTTTTGGGACTACAGTGAGCAATAGGTTAGCCGAGCGGAGACTTCTGTTAGGGCAGTATGGGACAGCAATGGATTGATTAATGGGCGGGCCTTTCCCCCAAAAGGACTTGTGGGTGATGCAGAGGGCCTTAAATTTAACTCTCCCCAGTATGGGCAACCAGTGCAGAGTATTTAGTGCAGGCTTGGCGGATTGCCGATAGGGGATCTTGAGAAGCAAGCGAGCTGCACAGTTTTGAATGACCTGTAGTTTGGAGATGGTAGATTGGGGGGCTCCCAGATGGAGCGCGTTCCCGTAGTCCAGGCGTGATAAAATCAGAGTTTGGACCATTATCCGTCCAGCAAGGAATGGGAGGAGAGGAAGAATTTTCCTAAGCATCCTCAAAATGCCATAGCATGTAGCCGACAGTTTTGCTGCTTGATAGTCAAAAGTCAAGGATTGATCCAGCCGTATGCCCAGACTCTTGATCTGTTTTTTAGGTACTGGGGGAGGGCCAAGGCAATTTGGCCACAGTAGCCCAGGATTGAAAGTTGGCAGATTGCCTAGGAGCATGAGATCCGTCTTGTCTCCATTTAGTTTCAGGCAGGAGAGCTCCATCCATTTAGCTACCTTCTCCAGGCAGGGGCCTAAGCTGGAGGTCAGGATTCCTGGGTGGTTTAAGGACACTACAAGTTGTGTGTCATCAGCATAGGTGACTATTTTTATGCAAAATGGATGGACTATCTCTGCCAGTGGACTCATGTATACATTGAACAATGTAGGGCTCAGAGAGGACCTCTGAGGCTGCAGCTGAGTAGCATACGTTTAGAAATGACATCTCCCTAAAAGACCTGAAAGAACCTGTCTTCTAAGAATGACTGTAGCCAGGTGATGACGCCTCCAGTCACCCCAAGATTCCTGAGTCTAAGGAGTAAGATGTCATAGTTAACGGTGTTGAATGCGGCGCTGAGGTCCAGGAGAATGATGGCCGCTGCACCACCCTGGTCCAGAATTAACCTGAATTCTTCGGCCACCGCTAACAGCGCTGTTTCCGTTCCGTGTTGGGGCCGGAAACCAGCCTGTGCGGGGTGAAGCAAGTTATTCGACTCCAAGAACCCGGATAGGACTGAGTTAACATGCCTCTCCAGGATTTTGCTGATCTTGGGGAGGAGGGAAATAGGCCTGTAGTTCCCCAGGTGTTCTGGGTCAAGGTTGGGCTTTTTGAGCAATGCTTTGACCATGGCACATTTCCAAGGAGGGGGGACCACTACAGAGGAAATGGAGGAATTGACCAGTTCACAGATCACCGGGAGGATTGTTCCTGTGGCTAAGTTCAAAGCAAGAGGGGGGGGGGGGTCCCTGGGGGAGCCTGATTTTACGCGACCCAGGATGGATTCAAGTGATTTAAGGTCCAACAGAGGGATATGTTCCAGTAGCACTTGTGGATGTGACCATAGGGGACAGATCCCTGTGAGCCGCTGCGTGGGGAAAGGTAAGATATATGTCGTGTATCTTCTTGTGGAAAAACTCTGCTAGATCATTACAGCGATCAAGGGCGCCATCAGCGGTGGCTTGTGGGGGTGGAAGTTTGATTAGAGGTTTGGCAATGCGGAAGATTTCACATGGAGAGTTCGATGCGAGGTGGATTTTTTCCCCATAAAAGGCAGCTTGTGCAGATTTAATTTCAGCTTGGTAGATTTTAATAGCCTCCCTGTACTTTTGTTTGCTAGATGTTGCGTAGACCCTCCTCCATTTTCTTTCTAACTTCTTACAGGTTTGTTTATGTTCACGGAGCTTGGGAGTGTACCATGGAGAGAGCTTAGAACTGGTTTCTTTCCGGAAGGGCTTTTTGGGGAGGACCTGGTCTAGAGAGTGCTCGATCCACTTATTAAACTTCTCATTGGCCACAGTAGGATTAGATTCATTGGAAGGTCTGGTGGCGTCGAGGGCTAAGACCCACTGTTCTAGGGGAAGCTTGGACCGTGAGCGTTCCCGGCTACTGATCATACCAAATGAGGAGGGGGGACATACGATGCCCCACGACAAGGGGATGAAAAGATGGTCTGACCATGGGAGCGGTTTGGGAGCCCCTGCTGAGAATTTCTCACTGTTGGTAAAGATGGGGTCCAGTAGATGGCCTTTGACGTGTGTCGCTCCAGAAACTCTTTGACTAAATTGAAGTGCTAAGAGATTCCTAACCAGCTCTGAGGCCGCAAGGTTAGAGGGATCATCAAAATGCAACTTAAGGTCGCCTAATATCGTGAAGTTGGAGGGGGCACTGGCTAGATTAGCAGTGATTTCTGGAAGTACTTTAAGAAATTGTCCAAGGGCTCCGGGGGGACGATAGATTAATAAGCCCGAAAACGTGTGGACAGGTGAGAAGCTTATTTAGAAAACAAAATTCTCGCAATCGGGGAGCGGGTCGGCTGTGATGCGGCATTTGAACTTGTTTTTATAAATAATGGCAATCCCACCACCCTTACCGCTTTTGCGTTCTAGCCGCTGGATGAGGTAACCAGGGGGAAGGGTTTGTACAAGTACTAGCTCAGACTCATTATTGAGCCAGGTTTCGGTCAGGAATAAAGAATCGGGGTATTCCTCCTCTAATAGTATAAAAATTTCAGCAGCATGTTTGACTAGAGACCTACAATTTAGTAGGAACATTTTGTAAGGTGCATGTTTTTTAGCGAGGGGCTGGATTTTAAGCGATGGACTGAATTTGAATGAACAGTGGGGACAGGTGCTATTGCTCTTGGATGGGAGTAGGGAATGAAGGCAGCTTTCCTTTGTAGTCCCCTTAGGCCACGGAGGTGGTCGGGGGAGTAAGAGTGAGTACCTGCGGGAGATAGGACAGGGGGAGTGGCCCCTGGCCCCGGCTGGACAGGGACGGGCGCAGAAGGGCTTGCCTTTGGCACGCCAGCGGCGTGCCCGCTGCGCGTCGTGGTCGGCATTCCTCTTAAGTAGGTTCAGCAGCTAAACTGCTAACCGTGCGACTCCGCCCCCTGTCTCCTGGCCGGAAGTGAGGACCTTATTGCCACCAGCCCCCTCCACGCAATCGTGACGACCCGTGGGGGAGCGGGGCGGAAGGTTCCTGCTGGTTACAGAAGTGAAAGGTAAGAGGTAAAGTGCGAGTGCAGCCCGATTTTAAAAAACAATTAAAACAGCAACAGTGCAAAGCGCCAATTAAATCCTTATACTGAGCAAATGACTTTAAAAACCAGTTAAAAGCAAGTTAAAAGCCAGTTAAAGTGCCTTACTCCAGCGCGCGTTCATTCTTAGGGTCTTATTATGAGTACAGCAGGCCTAATGCCACTGTACCCGTGGTGGCGGTCCAACTAGGGTCTGGCCACCGGACCACTTCTTCCACCGTTATCCAGGATCCTATGGCAGTGGCGCAGCAGTAAGGGGCAGGAATATGCTGGCAGTGCTGTTGCAGCACCGACGAGCATATTCGAGTTGCATTTCTAACACCCATTTCATGACGGTGAGCCCACCATGATGCAACTAAGGGGTCCCTAACAAGGCCTACTGCCGCTTCTGGGCCTGGGGGTACTTGGGGAGGGGGGCACATATCATGCCCCCCTGGAATTTAACCCCTGTTCCTGCATGGTGTGGCAAGCACGACATGGTGCATGCCACACCGTGCATGAACATGCTGCAGGTGTTGCCACAGCAGTGGTCTGCTGTTAAGGCTCTCCTATGAGCCTAACACAGCTGCCGTCATGTGAGTGGCGCAGCACTGCCCACCTGCCCTGGATTCAACTCAGAATCTGGAGGGCGGGAGCACCACGGGCTTGGAGGTCCTCCTGCCTGCGCAGCAGTGGTGGTGCTGCAGGAGGACTGCCAATCTCGTAATAAGGCCCTTAAACTTTTAAACCCTGATTGGCCAATAAACTAATGATGCAGGGATTTCCCTGAATAGCGGTCTGAAGCAGTCCATCTTTTTTATACTAGCCATGGCTATTAATCCAAGGAAGGAGACATGAATTCAGGCATCTAATATTTGTTCACAAAGAAAAGATTGGTCTAAAATAAGGCCTGTCTCGTGTGTGGGAAAATTCTCCCCAATATAGTTAGGGCTAGAGGTGCAAACGTGTTACTGGGCTGCATTGATTTTCACTGTCATGAAATCAATATATATAAATGTTTATGGATTGTGAAAATAAAAATAATAATATAGCAAATGGCAGTGGAATAAGTGTATTATGTATTTCATAAGAAATAAGTGAAATGTAGAATATAGATATGGGGTGACATTTCGGAGGGGGCGGTCTGCCCCAGATAAGTTATGCTGGATGTCTACAAGTGTGTGGGCTGGCATTGGTGGAGTATGTAGCCTGTCAATAGTATCCAGAAACCACTTTTTACAGCTTTGGCTGGCAGCTGGAGTATTCAATGTGAGGGTTTCATAGTTGATCCAAAAAGTGCCTTGTATGCATACCTTCCCCGAGGGCTGCACTGGCCATAGCGGGCACCAGGTGTTTTCCCGGTGGGCCGGAGGGATGGGGGCCGGTTTTGTTACTGGGGGCTGGTTTTGCAGCAGTGCTGCAGTATCGGCCCCATGTAACAAAAGCGGCAGCAGTGCTAAAGCGGAAGCAGTGCTGCTTCTCACTAGCACAAACATCCCCATTTGCGCCTCCAAACCGCCCCCGAGGCCGGTCCAACAGAATTGCCAGGGTTCTATGATGTTCCCAGTCCGGCCCTGCCTTCCCCACCAGGCACCAGTCGCGATGTTGGCATGAGCTTCCCCTCAAATATTTTTTAACTTATGGGAGCCATATACTTTGTCTAGCTTCCAGAATTTAAAACAAAATGCCATAAGGCTTTTCAACTTGCACACCCCTACTACCTATTTAAAAAATGCTAAAATGAAGCACATGAATTTATTTTTGTTTTGGTGGAGTTGATAGGCAGCAAGAACTTGATATTTCTTTTTAAGTTACTTCTTCTCATCCTAAGCCATATTTTTTTAGGTAGTTGCTGCACATTTTGAAGCTGCTGTGGATTGTTGACTCAATAACTGTTAAATGTGAGGTTGCAGTGGCCATTTAGGGCAGGTATTGTAAATTTCAAGGCTGAACTGATCAGCTGAGGTGATAGCATAGTTTGAAGCATCACTCTGCATTTAAGAGGTTTTTGTAGGCATATTCAGCTATATATGGGGATGGGGTACCGGTCATTTGAGGATGTGCATGGAAACAGGTTGTATCTGGGCAGTTGGCGGGATGTCCAGGCGTTTGGACCCCTGCTTTGGCATTGAGGATGTACTTGGACATACTGTGGTTGAGTCTAGCATATGATAGTTGTCCCCTGACATAGCATGGCAATATCCAACTTGGGGCCTGATAATAAGTTGAGTGAAACAGAATACCCATATAGATTCCTACCCTTCTTATTCACAAGTAAATTCCCTGGGTGCAGGAACAACAGAACCAATGTTCTAGCTGTAAAGTTGCTTTGGGAAAGGGCTGCTTTCAGGGCTGGGCTGGTCGTAGCGGGCACCGGGCGTTTTCCCGGTGAATCGAAAGGGTGGGGGCCGGTTTTTGAGTGGTGGAGGCCGTTTTTTGTTGGTAGGCTGTGTAGGTTTTTACAACCCCCATGTAATAAAAGCAGCAACAGTACTTCTCACTAGCCCTCCCTCCAAGGAAAGAGCGAATGTTGTGCAGAATTATAGGCAGTATTTCTGGCTGTTCATAGTTATTAGCCAGAGATTCCTGCCGGTGCATAGCAAAAGGTTGAGCAAAGTCCACTGCTTTCAATACAGCACAAGACTAAGTAGGCGTGAGGTCTTCTGTGCAGTACGCGTTAGTTTTGCATCCCTAAGTTAAAGTTTTTATGTCTAAAAATGAGTGTTTAAATAACATATTGAAAACAACAGTCTGTGATTATTAGGTTTTCATTTTGTATCCTAACAAGAGTGTTCTGTATATTCTTTCAGAAGCCAATCAACGTATGGGAGTGATTGGAGCTGGGGCCTTGGTGGCCTTTCTGCTAATACTGCTGCTATCCCTTTTGTTCTGCTGCTGTGTGTGCCGCAAGAAAGAAGACCTCTTGGAGTAAGTGCATTATTTTTTTCGTTGTGGGAAGTCAAGGGTCTCGTGCTTTTTTTTATTTTTTTTAATTGCTCTTTTTTCATTAACCAACAAATTGAGGTACATGATGCATGCATGCAGAGATCAAACAGAATATTTAGTATCGAATATCTTGTCAAGGCCATCATTCTCTTTGCAGCCTTGTGTCTGTCCCTGGAGGCTAGGCGCCCCCCCCCACTCCCATCTGCCACCTGTACACATTTTAGTCACGTCCCGTATACTAGGGCTGCTGGCCTGGCACCCAGAGCAGAGCATTGTCTACAAAACAAACTCTACGAAAACTACGTCCTCATCTCCTCCCACACACCACAGTCTTCACTTCCCAGCTCACATGTTGACATAGCTGACGTAGATCTCTAAGGGTCCACGCACAATACTCACTTTGTTGACGGTGGCCCTCGGCCAACTAAAGGTGCGTAGTTCACTGCTAAGCTTTCTATGTCCACATCCAACTTGTTTATCGTGGCCCTTCTCTTGTTGCCGTTGTGGTCCTTCAACCCAGTTGGAAAATCTCCACGTCCTGCTCCCTTCAGGGGGATTTTATATTGGGTTTTGCCTCTAACACTAACAGGTATACTTCTCAAGCAGTCCCCACTGCAACCACTCACCCCCTCTTGCCCAGTGCCACTAGGACGTCTGCTTCTGCAGTTGCCCATCTTGTCAAGTCTTTTATCCAGGTGTCTCTGCTTGCAGAAATCATACTCCTGAGTTGTTTTTCCCATGCAGATCTTGCCAGGAAAAACCTGGTTGAGACCTATGGTAAAATGCCCATATCAAAGGGAAACATGGTGAACAGTACACACATCTGGTTATTCTCATTTGCAGGACTCAAAACTCACAATGTTGATTTAATGCCACACCCATGAATTGCTACCCTCACTTGTATGGGTAATTCTGAGTGTGTTGTTATCACATTAAGAGCTGTCTATATTTCATCATGAAGACAATAGTGTTTTAAAGAAACATTTACACGTAGGAACATCTGCCACTTGAGAAAGACGGTCTGCTGTCCTTTTACCTGAATTTTTCAGGTGTGTTATTTTTCATGGCAAGTGATGAGATAGTTGAAGTACACCCTCCAATCCAATGTCCTGCTTCTAGTTTTTTTCAACATAATATTCACATGGAAAATGATTTACTACTGAAACTGGACTATGACACTGCTAATATGAATGCAAAAAGTCAATTTTGGGGAATGCCTAAATATAGGTTTGGATACCTGCAACATGTTTCCTTGAGCACATACCTTACTTGTGAAGTCCACTAACTATGGCTGACATATGCTTGTTGGATTTATTGTACGTGCACATGCAGTGCCCAGAAGACAATGTGGCAAAAATAACAAGGTGATGGAAGGACGATCCTGCAGGCTACATTCCAGACCATCATTTTCTGCTCAGTGTGCTATTCTAGTCGGTGTTGCTTTTGCTCCAACAGAAAAAGTCCAACCCGCACTGCAAGTCCAGGTCCCCTCCAGATGGGAATATAATCATACCCAGGCCAGTGGTTGTTCAGCATGATTCACCACCAGCCAAGTGATGCACAAACACACACAAGGTCATGTTAGGAATGCTTGCAATAAGTCTAACCACTGGTAATCACTTGGGGTAGCATTGTAATCCATCATTTATTCACACACCATGCCACCCCAGTTGGGACCCAGACATATGCAAAACAGTGTTGATAATGCTCCAATAAGAGTAGTCTACTTCCAACTGCCAGGCCCGTTCTTCACCTGTTATGTGTTTGATGTAACGTCCTAAGAAGCCATTGTTATGCCCAGACATTGGCCCTGTGCCCATTGTGCCACTGAAGCCAGGCTACACCCATCTGAAGAGCCCCATCAATGAGAAACCAGTCTTGGGTTGCTTGTGTTCTGGTTCAGGTAGGACCTGGCCTGGCAGTTTGGGTTGGACCGTTCCTATTGGAGCAGGTTCAAGACAGACTGAGGTGGCATGGTGGGCAAAAGAATGTTGGGGTGGAATGCTACCGAGCTATTATCAGTGGTTAAACTTGTAGCACAGCATTCCTCCCATCACCTTTTGTGTGTTTGATAAATTCTGACTGTACCCATAGTAGAAAATTGCAATGTTAAAAAGTTTCATAGGGCTGTTTTGACATACAATTGCCTACTACCAGAAGCAGTCAGGATGAGCAATCATTATATCATTTGTATTCTACCACACATTCTGTAGCTCACTCTGAAAAACAGATTAAACTTTAAAGTTGTCTTTTTCACACAAAGTCACCCACTCCCCCCAGCTTTGCCCAGATACCTGAAAAATAAGCTCCACACTACAGGACCTCAAAAATACATCAGAGACAAATACAGCATCTTACTAGAAGTCACTAAAACCCAACATTAAAAAACTGCCTACCAGGGCCTGCATTATATATAGGGTGCACCATCCTTGTTTGCACCACAGCGCACCTTTCAAATGATGCGCCTGGTGCAGACCGTGATGGTATGCCCTATTATAATGAATGCACTGCCCCAGGGCAACCATGAACTCTCACATCCCTGGGATCAGGGCATTCATTGAAATGCGGAGTGGCTGTTTACAAGTGGCTCCATGATTCTCTGTGTAGGCAGCAACCCACCTGCACTTTTAAGCGGGGTCAGTGATCCCACTGCAGGCGGGTGCAGTGAGTGACTGCACCCTCCTGCAGGGGGATGTCTGGGAAGGGTCCATGGCACTCCCTTCCAAACCTTCACAGGCCTGCCTTAAGGAGGCGCACTGACAATGTGTAATCTTTTTTGGCATGTTTGCTTCTGCGCCTGCTTCCATAATACGGCATGGGTGCTGAGTCAATGTGAGTCCCTCATTTCCATAGAGCCATGCCCCCATGCAAATGAGGGAACAACCTCTAAAGATAGCGCTGGAGCTGCATGTGCACCAGCCCCATCAGCATTACAGACAGGGTTGCACAAGTGCCTGCCGCCCCTTTTGTAATACCATAGTGCCCCAGGGGCACAAACAGCAGCAACATATGTCCTGTTGTGCCCACGGGGCACTATGTGTAATACAGCTCCATGTCTTTTCATGCCTAAATGCTAAAATCTCAACTCAATGCCTTGTAGAACTCAGTTCAAATTAGGTTATCTTCAGAAAAAGACTAAAACCGTGCCTTCTTAAACTATACCTTAAACCTGAAGAATGATTTTTTTTGTCCATCTTACTATAAACTGCTACATTTCGCTGTTACTTCAGTTTATTTTAAACTTTAGGCTACTTGTGAAGTGATGCTCAGCCCGTGCGGCTAGGTGTATGCTGAATAATACATGTATTAAATTAACACATAGGTTATCTATCCTCTATTTTACACATATCATTGAGCATTTAAGGGTGTGGGCTTGGTTGCATCTCTAAGCTTAGTTTAAAAGGGTAGAGATGTAGCTAATAAATATCCTGGGTGTGCAATATGACAGGTGATTGTTTTCAGTAAATGTCCATATACTTTGTACAAAATCTTCAAGAACTGAAAGACTTGAAAGTAACTCATGTTAGTTAACACCACCATTCTCTAGTTGTACATGAAACATACCACTCCACAAAACTCCTAACATGTCATAGTCCAGTTTCCCATTGTGCACCAAGTTACCCTGTTTCTAACCAATCATGAGATGTCTTTGTTTTAGATCCATTTTATGTTTACTGTATGTTAAAGTTAAACCTCCTCTGCAGTTTCCTCATTGGATTGAGCCTACATAAAGGTGACCATAGAAAGTGATTCTTTAAGACATTGTCAGCAATGCAAGGGCCGAATGTGAGTAGATGCTGATGTCCCATTGAGACCCACCATAAACATAGCTAGTTCATTCCAGATTGTTTGCATGTAGGGCAGTTACAGATCCAGTCATAACTATATATATAAATAGCATTACTGTAGTACACGCAAGACGACTATGGAAGAAGTAGGATCATATTTTTTTTAAACTTGATATCGCTCTATTAACCTACAGTACCAGTGTGAAGGTTGTATTAAAAAGAAACCTTGGTTGTGGTCATTCGTTTAAGTTGGTACCCTAAAGACCTAGTCCACCAAGATCCTGAACATACTATTGGCAGGCTTTGATACACCGTATAAGTTGTCATACATCTAAGGGGCAATGGTGCATGTACTGTTGTTAATGCCTCCTCTGATAACTGCAGAATTTCCATCCATTTTGAGGATTGAACACAAGCCCAAAAGGATTCTTAAATTTGGCAAGTGCAGCTACTTGGATATTATCTAAGGTGTGGCTTAGAGCCTAATCTTGTGGATCCCCCTTGCTACCTTTGATGATGTGGAATCCAAGCCAGTATGTCGGGATAACTACTGTATGCATCCACCCTTCCAGAAAATAAATAAGCCTGGTCGAAGCTTGAAGTCTATTCCTCACTGCAACAAAGCTAGCTATTAAGATAGATTGATTGACATTGTCAAACACGGCTGGCAAATCCCATAGGATACCATCCAGAGTTTGTACCAGGAGCACAATTTTCTGATAGGAGCCTAAAAGTATTTTCCATGTTGGTCTATTTATGCCGGTTGATAAAGTGGTACACCCCTTTGAATGACTGTTTTTGGAGTTGTTAATATTTCATATATATTTTCTCCTTTATAAGGGGTTCGCTTTCTCCATGGTCCTTAAAGATATGGTGCAAGTGCATTCCGTGAATCTCTCCACACCAGCCGTTGATTCACATAATAAAAAACAACTGCAGTTCAAAGGTCATCAGTGTCCTACTCTGCAACTTGCCACGATGCCCTCGTGGCAACAACATGTGAGGATCATTGCACTTTGTTACTAAAAATCCTTCTGTCTGGCCAAGGGTTCTGTGTGGGATGGAACACATCATCAGGGCTCTGCTTGCTACTGCTCAGACTCTGTCTGCTGAGCTTGTCTCCTGGCCACATTTCAGGAGACTTTCCAAAAGGAAGCTCTCGTCTGCAGAAAGCACTCCAGGCGCACATCAGCGGCTGATGGACGTTTGGCTTTGATTACAATATAACCTACTAGTGATTCACTCATGTATTCCTGGCATTAAGGAGATACACCTTATGATGAAAGCAGCCAAACCAAACAAATTTAGGGAAAGTTGAGCATGGGAAGCGCATCTTGAGAAGTGAGCCTTATGTTTGCGTCTGAGTGCTGACGACAAGCACTGATATTGCTTTCCTCTGATTGTCACTCAACTTAAACACTAGCCCCACATCTTCAGCTAAAACACATTCATGCAGGTGGTGAACGTTCACACATGATGCCTATAACCCTGCTTCCTAAATGACCACGAGGGCTTTAGATGTACAGCGGTCAAACTAAATCATTAATATACCCCAGAGTAATTTCAGTATGTTATGAATGTGAAATGTAGTTACATAGGACTTCATATGTTATACTATGTTGCATTTGCACAGTCCTTGATGTTGAAATTAAAGTAGCACTAGGTTGCAGATTGGCACTGTATCTATGAAGTTTCTTTTTATTCCTTTGTATTCGGATATATATGCAGCTTGTCACATTAAACATATGAATGGCTGTAATTAAGATACAGCAGGGCTTACAGGATGGGCAAACATATCCTTTTCAGAGGAGTTTCATGCAGTTTCAGAACTGGCCATAAACTGCTAAAACTACATCTAAATGAGAGCCTGCATTGCAGTACATATTATTGTTTGACTCAGTGCTTAATTTGAACTGGTGGTTTCCGGTGCTCGGCACCGGTACTTAATTGGTTTCTGGTGCTCGGCACCAATTGTCCACACCGCACTTATGGCAGTCTGCCAACATTGCTGGCACTGCTAATCTAATTTAATGATGAGCAGAATGACGGTTGTTTATAAATACAATATACATTAAAAATGACTGATTCCTGCCTCCCCAGCCAATCCTTTAGCTTTTGTGACCTGGAATAATCTGAACTGTCACACTTGCAGAGAGAGATGGCTAGTAGTTGTTTTGGTACTGTCTTTGGCAATGATGACATCAGCAATGGGTGGTGCAATTTGCAATGGCCTCCTGGTCAGGCCCCTGGCACTTATCGTTTTACAAATTAAGCACTGGTTTGACTGCACATCGTGGCACAGCAGTACATTGTAGTCAATAATTACATATTTTCACATGGCATGGCAGTGGGAATTCCTCTGAGTGCAATTCAATTCAACATTTTAGTTTGTCTGTGTCATTACAGACTTGAACCACCCAAAGACAAATTATTCTTGTCAGTGGCCCAAAGGTGCAGTCCTGTCTAATCCTGAATGCTTTGTCCACTCTGCTAGAGAATACAAGCAATCCAGTGGCGTAGCAAGGGGAGGGGGCATGAGTTTTAGGGGCGACGTCCTCCCTCCGCTCTTACATGCGTTTCCCACAGGGCGGCAAACACAGGAATCGCCAGCACCCACCCCTGCTCTTCCATGCAGCCGCCGCGGGGCAGCAAAGGCAGGGACCGCCACAGGCAGCAATGTGTCTAGCTACGCCACTGAGCAAATCTACATACATGTCATACGTGTTGTGTCTCATCAATTGGGTGTAAGTTAAATCCTTAGGTATAGGTACAGTGAATTTTGGAGTTTTGGCTGGGCATGAATATTTAATGACGGTATCAATATGTGAATATAAATAGAAAGAATCCAAAAAAGGATACAATAGTTTAGTGCCGTCATTCCACGTAACACGAGCAAGACAAAGGGGAATAGACAATAAAATCAAAAGTTAATAAAACAGTTTTCCTGATCTTGGCCATCCAACAAAAAGGTTGGTGAGAGGGTTAATTCAAGAAGGAGAGCGAGGCGAGACAGGTAGTGGGCGAGGTCCCTATCATTCAGGACAAATCTGTACTTTTTAATACATGTTTGTGTCACAAACTGTGATGCTTTACATTAGTGGTTTTCAGGTGTTCTTGTTATATATAAATGGTGAGTTACATCACACTCCTATGTCATTGTCTCAAGCCTGAGGCATGATATGTTGTTGTGTGTGTGTGTGTGTGTGCACACCCATGTGTGTACATTGTAGAAATGCAAACTAAATACAAAGGTTATTCTTAAGTTATGGTTAGCTTATGTTATAACACCTTGAAGCGTGTTTGAAAAAACCTAAGAAATTCGCTTCAAACCCTAGTTTAACTACAGGTATGATTATGAGTGAAGACTCCCCAAAAAATGAAATTTGCAATTAATGGTTAAGACCACAGTCCCACAATCATGTTAATTTTAAATGTTACTTTTTTGGGATTCACGAATATAGAGACTCAGTGCTTATTTTGTAAAAGAATAACTGCCAGAACCCAAACATTCGCTCAGAAGTCTGCAGTCAGCACTGTCGAAGGTCTGGATGCTGAATATCAAGGATCACCTCCAGGTACTCCTGACCTCGTTATCTCACTCTGCACACTGCAGGATTATTCATCCCCGCTTTATCCCCTTTTCCATGTATTTCTGTCGTTTTCATCGACCTTCTTTCCTTCTTTTGTGTTTTCCTCACTTTTGCCCTGGATTAAAGTTTGTTGAGGAAAAATAATTGCTGAGTCCCAAAAATGCATGCCGGTGAGCCCCTCCTGTAAACATCCGCTCAACCACTGGTTCAAATTAAGCACTGCAGCGACCCCAAGAAGATCTGTGGGACCCAGGAAGAGTCAACGATTCATGAATGCAGCACATGATTCACACATCCTGTAGCAATTTTTTTTTTTTTAAATATTATTTTAATTTCAGGGGTAATATCCTTGGGGTCAGGGTAGGCTCACCCTGGTTTCTAATGCCTTTTTTGTTTTTTCTTGTCTGTTAGAAATGGGGGTCTCTAGTTGGCAGAGGTAGGTACCTTTGTCCAAATAGGGACCCTTGCTTCTAGTCAGGGTAAGGGGGATACACACTTTAGATAACCCCTGCTCACCCCCTTGGTAACTTGGCACGAGCAGACAGGCTTATCCCAAAGGCAATGTGTAAAGTATTTGTACCAACACTCACAGTAACACAGTGAAAACCCCACGAAAGGACACCACACCAGTTTAGAAAAATAAAATATCTTTATCTAAACTAAACAAGACCAAAACGACAAAAATCCAACCTACACAGTTAAAAATATGACTTTAAAAAGGTTTCAAGAACTTGTACCATAGAAAACTATGGATGCGTGATTTTTCACCAAAGTACCTGTAGTTGCGTCAAAGTTCACCAAACAGCCGCAGCGTCGGAAAACAAAGAGATGCGACAGTCCTGAGACCCTGAGGAGGCGATGTGACACTCCCGCTGCACGCAGAGAAAGGGTTGCGTCGATTCCGGTCTGTATGGGGAGTGATGCGTCGATTCTTCGTGCCGGTTCCGGTCTGCAGGTGATGCGTCGGGAAAGTGTGCCGCTCGGGTACGATGCGTGGATCTTCGGGATGCATCAGCGATCGATGCGGCGGCGTTGCATGGCGCTGCGTCGGTCCTCTTCAGCCGCGATCCCTCGATGCGTTGATTCTTGCAGAGACGACAGGCGCTGCGACGGTTTTCGCAGCGGCACGGCGATGCGTGGAAATTCTTCTCGCGCCGTGAAGATGCGTCAGAAAAACAGCCGCAAGAAGAGCAATGCGTCGATTTCTGTAGTTCTTTGAGTTTCTTCTCTCTTCCAGCTCCCAAACAGCAGCAACAACGTCCAGAGGCCCAAAACTGGCACAGGCACATCAAGGCAGGTCAGAACTCACAACAGCACAGTTCAGGGGAGCTGGGGTTGAAGTCTTTGTGTCCCTGAGACTTCTGAACAGGAGGCCAGCTCACATCAGGCCCTTGGAGATCTCCTTCAAGCAGGGGACACAGCACACAGCAAGGTCCTTCTCCTTTCCTTGGCAGAAACAGCAACTGCAGGCCAACCCCAGACACACAGCAAGGGCAGTACTTCTCCTCAGTCTCTACAGATCTTCTCCTTGGCAAAGGTTCCTCTTGAATTCCAGGAATGATCTAAAGTTCAGGGGTTTTAAGTCTAATACTTATACCCCAAAATGCCTTTGTTCTCTTTGTGCAAGGGGCTCTCATCCCAGTTCAAACCAGTTCTGGGGGGCACTCTGCAAGTGCACAACAGCATCCTTTGTCAGTGTGAGCCTTGGCTCCAGACACACCACCGGGGGGCGGAGCCAGCATTGTGGAAGGCAGGCACAGCCCTATTCAGGTACAGGTGCAACTCCTCCCACCACTCCAAACGCAGATCAGGCCTATTCAGCCTAGTGCTGACTCATCCAGACTCCTGGAGCCACAGCACCTCCACAGCCCCTGTCACTCCAAAGCCAGACAGTCAAGCCACAAACAGGCAGAGGCACACAGGAAGGTTGAACAGATAAATAGCCACTTTCTAAAAGTGGTATTTTCAAGCACACAATTTAAAAACCATCTTTACTAAAATATGTGTTATTAAATGCTGAATTCAGGGATACCAAGCTCCATTTTCTCATCTTACTCCTATAGGAAGATATGCTTGTAAAATGTTCCAAAGCATTCCCCATTCTGTCCTATGGGCAAGATAGCCTTTCAATAGTGAAAAACGAAATTGGCAGTATTTCACTATCAGGACATGTTACACACCAGTACATGTCCTACCTTTCACATACACTGCACCCTGCCCAGGGGGGTACCTTGGGCCTACCATAGGGGTGTCCTATGTGCAAGGAAAGGGAAGGGTAGGGCCTGGCAAGTGGGTGCACTTGCCAAGTTGACATGGCAGTTAACAAACTGCGCACAGGCACTGCGGTGGCAGGCTTGAGACCTCTTTTCAGGGCTACTCATGTGGGTGGCACAATCAGTGCTGCAAGCCCACTAGTAGTATTTGAGTTACCAGCCCTGGCACACTCAGTGCACTTTACTAGGGACTTACTGGTAAAACAAATATGCCAATCAGGGAGAACCAATCACAATATCAATTTACACAGGGAGCACTTGCACTTTGACACTGATCAGCAGTGGCAAAGTGCCCAAAGCATCTAAGCCAGCAAAAAAACGAAATCCAGCACAGCATCAAAAACACAGGGGGTAGAGGCAAAAAGTCAGGGATGGCGGGTCTAACACGTGTCCCCTCCAGCTGAAAAGTGGGGAGAACTACCCACCCTCTTGGGAGTTCTCATCACTAAGGCAGAAGAATCTGGACAGACCATCAGCATTGGCGAGTTCTGTACCAGGGCGGTGTTCCACCGTAAAGTCCATTCCCTGTTTGGAGATGGACCACCTCAACAGTTTTGGATTCTCACCCCTCATCTGAATCAACCATCTGAGGGGCCTGTGGTCTGTCTGAACTCGGAAGTGAGTCCCAAACAAGTAGGGCTTAGCTTCTTCAGCGCCCAGACCACAGCAAAAGCTTCCCTTTCAATTGCACTCCACCTCTGTTCCCTGGGAAGTAGCCTCCTACTGATGAAAGCTACAGGTTGGTCCAAGCCCTCGTCATTCAATTGTGAGAGTGCTGCTCCCACACCATGCTCTGAAGCAGCTGTCTGCACAACAAATTTTTGGGAAAAGTCAGGTGCCTTAAGCATGGGCGCCGTGCACATGGCAGATTTCAGGGCATCAAAAGCGGTCTGGCAGGCATCAGTCCAGATAACCTTCCTGGGCTGCTTCTTTGAAGTCAGCTCTGTCAAGGGGGCAACAATGGTGCCATACCCCTTGACAAACCATCTGTAGTACCCAGTGAGACCTAAGAAGGCTCTCACCTCTGTTTGGGTCTTGGGGGGCTCCCAAGCCAGAATGGTGTCAATCTTCACTTATAAGGGCGCCACCTGGCTGCTCCCTACCTGGTGTCCCAAGTACACCACAGATCCCTGTCCTATCTGGCACTTACTCGCCTTGATAGTGAGGCCTTCCCTTTGCAGAGCCTTCAACACTTCGCAGAGGTGTTGCAAATGTTCCTCCCAACTGGAGCTGAACACTGCAATGTCATCCAGGTAGGCGGCACTGAATTCCTCCAGCCCGTACAGTACCTGGTTGACCAGCCTCTGGAAGATGGCAGGGGCGTTCTTCAACCCAAAGGGCATAACCCGGAACTGGTAGTGCCCCTCAGGTGTTGAAAACGCTGACCTCTCTTTGGCCCCCTTGGTTAAGGCAATCTGCCAGTACCCAGACGTTAAATCAAATGTACTGAGGTACCGGGCAGCTCCTAACCGATCAACGAGCTCATCAGCTCTGGGGATGGGGTGCGCATCAGTCTTGGTGACCGCATTGAGCCCACGGTAGTCCACACAGAACCGAAGTTCTGGAGTGGCACCGGGTGCAGCAGCTTTTGGCACTGAGGCCACTGGGCTAGCCCAGGGGCTGCTTGAGGGTTCTATCACCCCTAACTCCAACATCTTGGAAACTTCTTCCTTGATGCTGGCCCTGACTTTGTCTGCTACCCTGTAAAATTTCTGCTTCACAGGTAGACTCTCCCTAGTGTCCACATCATGGATGCACCAATTGGTGACTCCTGGTGTCAGGGAGACGAACTGTCCCAGCACCTGGCGACAGTTCCTCTGCTGCTCTGGGGTCAGGGTAGGAGAAAGGTTTACCCCATCCACTGACCCATCTTGTTCCTTTGCTGACAGGAGGTCAGGAAGAGGCTCACTCTCCTCCTCCATCCCATCATCTGTTGCAAGGAGCATAGTTATCTCAGACCTCTCAAAGTGTGGCTTGAGGCGGTTCACATGTAGGACCGTCAAAGGTTTCCTAGGAGTCGGCAAGCCAACCAGATAGGTCACCTCACTCTTCACCACCTCATATGGACCAGTCCACTTGTCTTGGAGCGCACAAGGCTCCACTGGTGCCATCACCCACACTTTCTGGCCAGGCTGAAATTCGACCAGAGTGGCATTCTGGTCATACCATCTTTTCATTTCTTCCTGGCTAGCTTCCAGGTTCGCCTGAGCGAGTTTCCTGAAGATTTGAGTCTGGTTTCTGAAGGCCAGCACATAGCTGAACACATCTTGTGGGGTCTTACCAGGAGTTCTCTCCCAACCCTCCTTCACCAGACTCAGAGGTCCTCTCACAGGGTGACCGTACAGTGGCTCAAACGGACTGAACCCTAAGGACTTCTGTGCAGCCCTGCCAAGTATCACGCATCAGGCGTTAGACAAACGCATTTCAGTGTGGTGGTCCGCATCACCGCACTGAAATGCATTGTCACGCATATAGTGTCTCCTCATCTTAAACTAAACAGCACCACAGACAGTGACAATTTTATCAGCAGGCCGCAGCGCGCGTTGCAGTAGCAGGCTTGGGGGCGGGCTGAAACAGCTCTCTCTGGCCAGGGATGGCTACAATGTTTTAATCACCGCCTTTGCGCAAATTTGCTGACCTCACGGTCACGTCGAGACTGAGGTTTAATTTGCCCAATGATCAACATTCTGAATAGGGCCTGGGCGGGGTCACATTAGCAGCTAGCACAGCCGGGAGCCCGCCCCAGCAGGAGCGCATCAAGTATCGGACTGGGCCCGCGCAGCTGCTGCGGGAGAGCGGTGGTGCAGCTCCGAGTGGGGTGGAATCACAGTGCTGGACGATCGCCGGCGAAGCTCAGACAGGAAACAGGATGTAAGGGCATGCTCGCTGAGTCGAGTAAGTACCACAACATTAATAACACAGGCCAGGTGTAATGATTCTTCTTATGTTTAGATTTTGTAGTATGTCTTCCGTGTTCTTAGGATTCTGATTTAGAGAATGTACGCAACTTAATTCCAGTGCGGCATGCGCTGGAGTAAGATTGCATACTTTTAAAGTTGTTGCTCGCGCTGTGTTCTCCTCAACGAAGTACTAGATCCAAGCAACAGCCATTGCCGCGCTTTACTTCGCTGCTGAGGAGAGACGCACTCCCGGATTCCCGCTGTAATCTTGAATAAAGCTACTACTCAAAATTCTGCATCTGCTTTTTCATAATTTCCTGCTTGATATGCGCAAATTTACACCGGTCCGCCAGGCTCTCCGCGTACCCCTGTCATGCTGCACTGCATGAAGGCCCAGCCATCCTCATTGAGCACGGGCGGGGTGGGGGGGGGGTGGGGGTGGTTTGCGCTGTTAGCCGCCCAGCCAGTGATTTAGGTGATACACCTTCCCGAGCCCCTCGCCACTCTCCACAAATGTGGCGGGGGCACCAGCCTCTGCACGCTGCACACAGCTCTCAGCTGTGCCCTCCCCAGGCTGGCTCCAGCGTAGATCCTTGTGGATAGACCTCCCCTCTGCGGTTCTTATCTTGCAGCATGTTTGACTCCATATATGTTTACAAGGTACCAGTTTATTTAGGTGAAGATGTTGCGCAAACTAGTTACTTCCTGTGACATCAAAGCAGAACCATCAAGTATGCAACTTGCTGACCCTTCTCACATGTAATTTCAATCACGGTGACAGTTTCACTAGGGAGCGATAAGGCTGAACATGCCTTACTGGGAACAGGAGCACGAGGGCCTTGTTTACAAATCTCTTTTATTAAGCATGTGCTTTCCGAACAAGCAAGTAAAAAAAAGATTTCTCAACGTAGCAGCCCTTTCCGTTAAATTAATAGCAGTGTCTTGCCACACATATGTGATGCACTATAACATACCATAACATGTATATTTGTAATGCAAATGCCCCCCCTCTTGGCCTTTAATGATAGATGTTTATTGATAATCATCTCAATGGTACGTATGCCACCGAACCCAGAACAAAGAAATACTGAGCGAACCTGCCAATACTTAAACCTGTGACCAGGAGGTGAATCACAGAATAGTGGATGCATTAGTGCACTGAGCCACCAGGCCCAGCTAGGAGTAGGGATTGCACTTTGCCTGGACCTGGCATTGGCGCTAGCTAGTTTTTGTGGTGCACACATTTAAAAGCTCATCTCTGTTCAGTGTCAGACAGTGAGCCTCTGGAGACTGTTAATCTAAATCAAGAATAAAATGTGTTTTAAGCCTACCTAGCTGTGACCTAAATGAGTCCCTTTAACTCTCAGTTTTCCAAAGCTGCGGTGCTTAGTGCACATGTCGTCAGCAGCAGTTGAGTGAGCCTGAGAGTCACTCAGCTGATTATAAATAAATTATGAACGTCTTCCAGACCGCTTTATCTATTTTCTGCAATTTTGGTTAGGGTCTGATACATGAGTTGTTTAACAATTATTTCTTTTGCTTTGCAGCAGTTAACTTGGAGTTTCTCGTTGCTCAATTTTGTGTAATTTCTGATATTTGTGTTTCCCTAAACTTCATTGCTTGATTTTGCTTGCGAGAAAGTGTCACTCATAGTCGTTGAAATGTCACTCATATTTACACTGAAATTAGGAAAATGTCACACATAGCAATCTAAAACCTTGGCAGCTATGTCTGTGGTACCTCCCTGTATGCAAACAGCAGGCATGGCAAAAAGACGTCCCACTTCCGTCTCATGGGTTCTGCAAGACCCTTGATCATGCCCTTCAGGGTTCGATGAATCTCTCAACCAACCCATGCCCTTGAGGATGGTAAGGAGTGGTGAACTTGTATGCCACACCGCACTCCTCCCACAAAGATGTCATGTACTTCGAAATGAAGTTTGTACCATGGTCTGAGACCACCTCTCTGGGAAACCTCACACGGGAAAAGATCCCAATCAATGCACAACCCACCACGGGGGCGGTGATTGTCCGGAGAGGGACAGCTTCCGGGTACCGGGTGGCATGGTCCACCAAGACCAAGATAAACTTGTTGCCTAAGGCTGTCTTGGTTTCCAGTGGTCCCACAATGTCAATGCCCACCCGCTCAAAAGGGGTGCTCACCACAGGAAAGGGTTGGAGGGGGTCCTTGCACTTCCCTCCACTCTTGCTACTTGCCTGGCAAGTTGGGCAAGATCTGCAATGTGTACCAACGTGCCTTCTCATTTGGGGCCAGTAAAAGTGGGTGACCAGCCTCTGAAAGGTCTTGCCACAACCCAAATGTCCTGCGAGAGGCACGTCATGAGCCAGACCGAGTAGGAAGGTCCTGAAGTGCTCGGGTACCACCAGCACACAGTCTGCACCAGGCTCAGCGACCTTAGGCTCACTATACAACAATCCATCTTCCCAGTAAATCATATGTGATCTGGTCTGATCACCTGCTGCCTGGTTTGCAGCCTGTTGCCGCAAACCAATAAGAGTAGGGCACTCCATCTGCGCTCTGCAGAACTCCCTGGATGGACCCCCTTCCTGCTGCCAATGGGTCAGCTCCGGTAGGTCTCCCAGTTCGGCTACCTGCTCCCCTGTGGGTTCCAGTTCATCCCCCTCAAGGTCTGCTTCCTCCTGGACCGCAGGAACTTCTGGGGCTGGTTTCCCACGCCCCCTGTCCCTCCTGTTCCTGGCAGACACCTGGGCCACTGTTTCAGGATCTAGGTCCTCTTGATCACCCCTACTGGCTGCCATTGACCGAGTGGTCACACAGGCCCACTCAGGCAGACCCAACATCTCCAAATGAGCCTGGTGTTCCACCTCCTTCCATGAGGAACTCTCCAGGTCATTTCCAAGCAGACAGTCTACAGGCATAGATGGACTAACAATGACCTTCAAGGAACCTGAGACCCCCCCCCCACTCAAAGGGAACTAGCGCCACCTTACATAAGCGCTCAGAGTTGTCTGCTGCAACTACAGGGTGAAGTACATTGGGAATAACCTGCTCTTCTAGCCTCAAAAAAACTACAAAGTTCAGTCCGGAAAATCGGGAAAACATGTACGGAGATCGTAGAGAGATTAAGTATGGTAGAGAATCGAACAGAAGCACTAGAAACCACGGTTGAAAAATTAGCAAAACAATCAACATCTCAAGAGAGTTCTCTGAAGGATATGATGTGGAAATTGGAAGAGGCAGAGAATCGACAACGTCGTAATAACTTAAGGCTGCTGGGAATTCCGGAGAACAGCGAAGGTAGCGATATCAGGAAATTCACGATTAACCTACTGAGGAGTTCTTTACCTGAATTAACACAATGGGATTGGGATAAAGAAATCCAACGCGTACATCGATTCCCTCTTTCAATGCCTAAGCGCGCTCCGAATGACCAATCATACCGAAGAGTAATACTAATCTACTTCGGAAACTTTTTGCTGCGACAGGCTGTATACGATCTGGCGAGACCCAACAAGAAAAGGAACTGGGAGAACTTTACATACTTCACTAAACCAGATTTCGCGCACGCCACTGTGGAGAGAAGATGGAGGCTTAGACAGCTGATCACCCCATTTCAAACAAGCATTGGCATAGCCAATAGGTCTCGCTTTTGGGACCTTCTAAGTATTTAGTTACGCAGCATAATATCCTTGGTGCAACAACATTAACTTTTGCATGGTTAAACACTTATAAGGTCCCAAAGGCGAGACCTATTGGCTATGCCAATGCTTGTTATTTATTGCTGGCGGGCCGGAGGGAGGGCGGTGTAGGAGAAAACACGGAGGGCAGGAGGACGAGTGTGGGGCAACACATGCCTGCAAAGGAACCGTGCAAAAAGCAAGCACCTTCAACTGAAAAATACACGAGCCAGGGAACGGATTCTGGATTGACATTAAAACTTTTTTTTTAAATCTGAAACAGCATAGAGGGTCGTCATGCATCAAAGAAGGGCGGAGGTGATCACACTGAGTAAATTCTAGAATGCTATCGACAGAAATGAGTCAGGCCTAGGTTTATCATGTATACCAGGTGTCTCCAACGAGTAGCCCGCCAGCTCCTTGTGAGTAGCTCTCCTGTGTGCAGCCCTGCCTCCAACAATAGAAACTGTTGCTTGGTTGAATTATTGTTTGTATGCCAAAATTAAAAAGCACACATCCGGGATGAAAATCTGTGTATTTTCAGAACTCATAAGCTGTTTGGAGAAAAAATGTATTTAAAGCTATTATTTGAACTGGAGAGATGTATTGCTCCCATTATTGCTTCTGGGCTAAAGGGGTGCACTTCTGGCTGTTCTGTATTACCCATGTGGAGGGAAGACTTCTGGTAACCCTGCGTAATACGCGGATGTGATCGCTGCTGACCGTCTTGTTGGAGGTGGCCACTACTACATCACCAATATCAGGAGCTAGGGTTCATTTTCATTGACCATAATTAAGGCTCCCTGTTTTCCGTTTTTACAGATTTTTACAGATAAATACAGAGAGAAAACCATTTATTTTCTTGTCTGTATTTATTTTTAAATGTGGATAAAAACGGAAAGTGGGTGCTTTTTGAGTGATTCTGCATACACTTTGCCATGACTGCCAGGCCAATAACTGTGTGGATTGATAGGTAAGAGGGTTAAAAAAGGAAATCTCAGTAAAGAGGCTTAAACAGCAGTAGATATGCGCAAGGCTGATACTGAAATGTGCATATTTTTATATAAGTGCATTGATTTATCTTCTGCGGGTGTTCATATCACTGAAACCTGGCAGGCTTTTAAGCATGACTGCATATTTATTGGTTAAATAAATGTGGAAATATACCAGTTTCAGCTTTATTTTTTTCACAAAACCCATAATAAACATGGATAAATACAGATAAAGTTAACAAAAAATAAATATGGATTACTAGACGGAAAGGTCAAAAAATACCATAAAACCGGGAGCCCTAAACATAATTAGCTAGTTACAGAAAAGGCTGGAGACAACTGATGTTTACTAAGCAGTCAAGTCCGTGCCATGACCTTACATGTCCAGAGCAGAGAGCATTCGGTTTGGTTGGTGTGCTCAAAAGGCCTTGCAGGTAAAGTCATAGCTCTACTGAAAGGACTTCCCTTTGGCTTAGAACCGGATGTTTAAGACTAGTCCCCCAACAGCAGCTTTCCTAATGGCACCCTACATGCAAAACAGAAAACTACGGAAACCCACAAGGTTTGTGCAAACCTGTTATAAGAAGTGCACATCTGCAACTGTGCCGCAATTGAACATCTGGAGACGATCTCAAATAAGCAGTTGTTGGAATGTTACAATGTGCTTAATCCCATATATTTTTAACAAAGAGATGCAAATAAAATTCCAGATTTCAACATCCTCCAACGTTACTTCTCATGAAGGCATGAAATATAAACGTACTAAAAAGGCTGCATCCGCCTTTACTACTTCTTGGTCATAGTTGCACAGACAGCAACTCAAGGGCTTGTTGGCTCAGGTTACTCCTATAACAGCCTCATTTAAAAGGCTCCCCGTCCATGAATGCCACAATGAGATGAGCCAGGACAAAGCACTTTCATTTCAACATACATTTCCCAGAAGGCGGGCTAAAGCAAAGAAAGGAAACGTGCCAGCCTCTTATGTGCGAGCCGAGATTAACATATTTGGTGAAAGGAAGAAATAAATTGGTGGGGGGAGGGAGATGAAGCAATTCAACTCGACAACTATTTTCATACAGTTTGAGAAAACGTATGCCAATGAACTTCCTTCTCAGAACGCCCCCCTCCTTTAGTCTCCCCCTCTCCCGACCCCCCCTCCTTTAGTCTCCCCCTCTCCCGCCCCCGCAACCATCAACAGCTGACATATCGGGTAAATGGCTGGGCAAATGAAACGGAAAGATAGAAACTGATGTAAGGACCGCCCGATAAAGGATTTAGGAGTGCAATTCAATATTCAAGGACCACATTCAACAGTAAAAATAAATACTGATCCTTAAAAACACATTTCCTAGTAGGGATGCGTCTCTATCAATGGACAGGAATGGTTGTATTTGCTTTGTGTTCACTGCAACACACACCTCTCGTCCCCACCTACATACATCTCCGTTCAGTGAACCCCCACAGAAACTGATTCAAGCAGCTATCACGTCACCGAGAAATAGCAAACAAAACAACACCGAATACAAATGAGATGGGAGTGAAAGAAAGCAGTCCAGGGCATAAAGCAGAGACGAGCAGCGCAAAGCAGTGGGACGGAACGAACAGACGTGCAGACCATACAGAGAAAGGGAAATCACGGGGAGACGCTAGCAGAACAAGCATGCGAGTGGTGCACGCGCGCTTACAAGCAGCAGGCGTGACCACACGCTCGTGCACCATGGCCTTTTGCTTGCGGGTAACCGCAGGGAAAAGGCCATTGTGCACGAGCGTGTGGTCAGCTTTGTGAAACCCCTAACATAAAGTCTTGCCAGAGCAGCGCTTGCGCGCTACTCGAGGCTCGACCTAAAAATAGGTGCAACAGTCTATCTACAAAACCCGGCTAAATTAAAAGTCATCTCCCAAGGACGAAATTATTACTTTTTCTCAGAAATACAAGCCCAGAAAGCGCTGGAGGAAATGACAACAGGGAAGTCCAGGACTGCTGAGAACAATTATCAAGTGTGAATATAATGAACTCAGGGAGATGATGTATTGGCTACCTAACCTATACACATGGACTACTACCTCTTGGGTCACGATAGGTGGTTAAGTAATGTTATGGTGGAATTGATATTTGGTCTGTACACGTCTTGATAGAGCTTGGGGAGCACCTGGTGTTGTAATAAAAGGCAATATGATTTTGAAGGCTAGTAATACAGAAAGAGGGAGGGAGACGGAGCGTGGGTGAGGATGGGTCAGACGCTTTCACACAGGCTCAGGACTGAGCCTGACTGCCTACATAATGGTGGGGGGTGGGGAGTTGAGAGGGGGGGAGGGGGAGGAAGGGGTGATTCTCAGATCTGGGACGAGCAGAAATGATGCAAATAGGAACCAATTTAAAATAAATATAGATAGTGATATGAGAAATAAGGATACAAGCTGCATAACTAGAAACAAAACAGAAAGGATTATATCACACGTAAGGATGGACAAGAAACAATATGGGTAGGTTAAAAATTCTTACCGTCAATATTTGCAGCCTTAACGACATTAAAAAAAGACAGAGAGTAGCTATTGGATTGCAATCAATAGGAGCTAATATTATCTGCATACAGGAGACACACATTGAGGGATCACAAAGGCATTTGCTTAGTACATTAGGGTACAGAATGATTAAGGCCTCAACACAAGGAGTAAGGATGAGGGGGGTGGCAATACTCTCGAAAGGGGGAGAGATGCAATTTACCCGATCAGCATCTGATAAATATGGACGTTGGTCGATTACAGAATGTCGACATAGTAATGGTAGACAAATGACCTTATCTACGATATATGGCAATATTTGTGATGACCCGGAGGTGCTGGAATATATCTCTAATGAGCTCGTTCACTGGCCTCTCCCAGTGATAATCTGTGGCGATTTCAACTTAAACCTCCCATGCGACTGGTCAGTGGATTCAGGGTTTCAATATCGGGGCAGGAATCCAAGAGTGTTTCAAGCTTTTAAAAATCTATGTGAGAGACATGGCCTGATTGATTGCTGGCAAACAGAACATACAAGTGATCCTGGGTTTACCTATTATTCCCATCCACACTCTAGGCATGCTAGATTGGATTATATTCTGGTTTCTAGCACGTTAATCTCTAATTACACAATAGAGAAATTACCAAGAGTTTTATCTGATCACAATCCTCTTGTTATAAATATAGAACACGGAGAATTAAAACCCAAATTTGAAAACTTGGACATTTCAAAGGGATCTTTTGGTGAATGAGGAATATTGTAAACACATGACGAATTGGATACCGGGGTTTGTGGAAGATAATGCAGGTAGCGCGCCAATTGATGTGGTGTGGGATGCCCTAAAGGCCGGGATCAGAGGGGAGACGCTGCGATTTTCACTAAATGCCAATAAAAAAGCCAAACAAAAAATGGTTGTCCTACAAGAAAAATTAAAGATAGCTGAGGAAGGATTGATAATAGCCGCACGAGAGGGACGGGAAGTCGAGAACGAACTGAGGGGCATTGCAATAGCTAAAAACGACATTATTGATATCCTAATGGAAAAAGCAATAATTAAAGCAACAATGCACAAGGAAAACTTTTATGAACTTACTGAACAGGTAGGACATCAGTTAGCAGTGCGCGCTAGAGAACAAAGCACAGCCAATCTAATAAGGGCAATTAGAGATCCAGTATATGGGCTAAAGACCGACCCTAATGAAATAAGAGCTGCGTTTCAACAATTTTATCAAAAACTATATGGGGAATCAAATAAACGACAGGGTATAATTGAAGAATATATGGATCAGAATCTACCTCTAAGACTGGAGGTAGAGGATCAGGAATCTTTGGATGGTATACCACAGTGTTTTATGTCAAATTTTCTACACAGTTAAAAAAATATTGTATGATTTATTCACGCATATTTTTCAGGGGGGACAACCGCCAGGATCATGGTCATTAGCTAAGATTGTAGTGTTCTTAAAAAAACACAAAGACCCTACAGAGCTCGGGTCATATCGCCCTATCACTTTGATAAATGGAGACTCAAAAATCTACTCTAAATTATTAGCGACCCGCATGGCACCAATCATACACAAAATCGTATCGGAACGTCAGCACGGGTTCATACCAGGGAGTTCTACAACCGATCATGTCCAACGGGTAATCTCACTGTTTGACTGGACGGATGTTACAGGGGACCCTATGGCACTCATATTATTAGATGCCGAGAAGGCTTTCGATAGGGTCTCCTGGAAATATCTTTGGACGATAATGTCTAGAAGTGGTATAGGGGAACCATTTATTAAAGCAGTACAAATGTTATATGTCGATCCAACAGCTGTTATAATGGTTAATGGAGCAGTGTCCGATAAGGTAGTTATCAGTAGAGGGACAAGACAGGGGTGCCCGTGCTCTCCCCTCTTATTTGCGATGTACATAGACCCTTTCATTCGCAAACTTGAAAATAATATATTAATACCGTCAATATGGGTACGAGATCAGCCTACTAAAACGTTGGCATATGCGGATGACATCGCTCTCGTTACTAGCGACCCTATCAATGCAATTAGAGTCATAGAAGAGGAGGCCGAGTATTTTGGAAGGTTATCCGGGTACAAACTGAATCAAGACAAAACACAGATTATCCTCAATAGTAAAATTACGATGAGAGACGATCGGGTAATGGAGAAAGCTACTTATCTGGGGGTTAGTATAACGGCAAATCTGCAGAGCCTAGTCAATAATAACCTCGAACCCCTAATACTTCGTACAAAAAAAGATATGATCAGGTTAAATAATCTACATTTGTCTATTGGGGGTAGATGTAACCTGATCAAAATGCTCTTTCTGCCTATATTTTTATATTTTTTTAGAACTATTTGTTTGGAATTTCCACCACAACTGTTTAAATCTATAGATAACATGCTTTCCAGGTTCTTATGGGGATACAAGAGACCGCGCCGGGCTATGAGATTTATTACCCTACCCAAGGACAGAGGGGGACTGGCGTTGCCTAATTTTAAATTGTATTATTGGGCTACTACATTGAAATTTTGCGCCAAATTACTATCAATTAGGATTGATAATAGAATAAATGGTAGTATCCCAACACCACAAGAACTTTTATTGGGTGATGAAGCTAAAGGATACCTATGGCGCCACCTAAACGATAGCTACTTCAAAAAAGTTAGGTTCAAGACCGTTTTTGGTATTCACAAGGTCTGGAATAACGTACGTAAATTGATGAGTATTGGTCGGCTATCCCACTATACTCCAATTCATAAAAATAATAATCTTCCAGAGATCTTCCGGGATGCCTGTATGGATAGTTGGATACAGGGAGGGATTACACAATTAGGATGCTTTTATTCCACTATGGGGCTGAAATCTTTCAAGGAATTACAGATGGATTATAAATTAGGTCATAGGGATTTCTTCAAATTTCTACAGGTCAGGGACTTCCTATGTAAAAAAGGGGGAGGTGGGATAAAATTTCAAGTAATTCAAACTATTGAGAACATGGCCAAAAAAAACAACAATAAAGATAGGGGCTATATATGAACAGCTGAATACATATTATTCAGATGATATGGACAAATGTATGGCCAAATGGCAGACTAAATTAGGTGTACCTACTGATATACTTCTCTATTCCTATGAATTATTTCAGTCCCATATAATGTCCACAAAACTACAAGCTCAATACTATAAAACCTTCTTTTCATTATACTACACCCCAAATAAAATAGCTAAATGGGGGACTGGAAAAGGAACGTCATGTCCTAGGTGTAAATTATTTGAAGCTGATAGCGTACACATTTTTGCCACATGTGATGTTTTAATGAAATTTATTGATGATATATCAGTTTTTTTGTCAGAGATTTTCGAAGCTAGAATAGCAATTTCAGCTGATGAAATAATGTTAGGCATAGGTCATATAAAACCCCCAAAATATATGCAAGGGCTGATCTTTGTGGCAATGGCGGTCCTAAGGATGTGTGTCGCTTCAGCTTGGCTGGATCCAAATCCACCGGTATTCTATCAATGGAGATCGAGATTGCTGGCAACATGCAGTCTTAGAGGTAGCCATATACAAAAGGAAGGGAAGGAATAAACGTAAACAAGGGTTAGCTATATGGAATTCGCTTATTCAATGGATGAAAAGATAGGCCGAGAGTGGATAAGCTGAATGTAGATACACTACGTGGAAGGATGGTAGAGGGGCAAGGACTAGTAGCAGCCTGTGGGAATCGAGTTTGATGAATTGTTTAGTAACAAAAGAATCAAGATTTGTTTCATGACAATAATGAAATGTGTAACAAAGAGAAAGTTCCTATATATTTTTTTGTGTATTTATCTGAGAAAGGGAGGGGGAGGGAGCTGAAGCGGGAGGTATGTATTTGTTCAAAAAGCAATAAAGATTTAAAAAAAAAAAAAAGGGAATGACCTGCTCTTCAGACACCCATTGACACCTGCCAGATGTCACAATGGCTCCAGTGTCTCTCAGAGCCTCCACCCTCCTCCCATTGATGGTCACCCACTGCCTGTATTTCTTAGTGTTCTCAGGCAGATAGGATCCCTGGACCATCTCTCTGTCTCCTAATGAGACAAGGGTCATAACTGCTTGCTCCCCCCCTTCACTGGGAACCAATTCCTCCCCCAGCGCTACACTCGGAGCACCAGTGGGAGCTGGGGGTGCGTTGGGGCACTTGGGATCTCTTGCAATGTGGCCCACCTGACCACATGAATAACACCTGGGGGGACCCCGGTTGTCATGTCTACCCTTAGGGGGCCAGGACACCCTAGGCTTGGGGGGCTGGGACTCCTTACCCTGGGAACTGTTTTGGGACCCTTTAGAGAACTCCTTTTGGTTACCCTTGTCCCCCCCACTCTTCTGCTGGGGACCCTGCCCACCCTTGGCTGGGTTACCCACAATCCCCTTGTGAACCCTGGTGCTAGTCCAGCGGTCTGCCTCCTTCGCAAGCTCCCTGGGATCAGTTAGCTTACTATCTAATAGATGCTGGCGCAGCTCTGGAACACACATACTGCACAAGTGCTCCCAACTAATTAAGTTGCACAACCCCTGGTAATCAGATACTTTGCTGCCCTTTATCCAGCCTTCCAGGGCACGTGTATACATGTTTACACATTCAACCCAAGTACTTGAATCAAGCTTCTTGAAGTTCCTGAACTTCTCTCTGTACTGCTCTGGAGTGAGCCCATACCTGAGGCATAAAGCCTCCTTCATGTTGGGATAGGTCAGGTTACCCGCCTGCTCTAAAGGTGACAGGGTGTCCCTCCCAGTTGCCTCAAAGTGTTTCCACAGACCCGCCCACCAGTTCTTCTCAGGAACCTCATTCATTCTCAAGGCTATCACATATGCCATAAACCATGCATAAATATCATCACCCCTCTGGTAATTTTGCACTAGGTCCTTGGGTATGTAACCCTTACCCCCTTCAACTGGCTGTGCGCTGCCACCATTTCAACTGGACTCCACTTGCTTGGCTTTAATGTCCAGTTCCCTCATGCTCAACTCATGAGCCAAAAGCAATTTCTTTTCCTCCAAGGCACGAGCGTTCTTGCTCTCCTCTGCCATCTTTTCTTTCACCATTTCCAATTGCTTCATCTTGAGCCTCATGACTTCTAACTCATGATCTCCAACCCTTTGGTTCTCCTCCAGTTCCTCTGGGGAAAAACGTCTAGCAGAATGGTGACTGCCAGCCCTGGAGGCTGCTCTTGACACAGGCAGATCCTGTGACCTGAAACCATTCCCTTGTGCATCCTCATCCACCTCTGCATCGCCTGTCTCCCCAGCCTCTTTGGCCTCCCACCAGGCCCTTAAGGCCTTCTGTAGCTCCTCCTTCCTGGCGCTGCTCTTCATGGGACATCCCAAATCTTTGCAAAATTGCTTGAGCTGATCTACTTTGTAGGAATGCAACATTTCAATATCAAACTCCAATTCTGCCATCTCACTTGCTGGTTTCCCTTTCTGAGACATGGTGCGTGGATACTTTAGGGGTCACTCAAAAAAAGAACCAAAAACAAAACACAGTATGTGGTTGCGTAGTGGTCTGCACTAAACTAGTGATGTACACCAATCACTGTGGGTCAAGTTCAAATACGAGTTCAAATCCTCACCGCTGACCACCAATGTTAGAAATGGGGGTCTCTAGTTGGCAGAGGTAGGTACCTTTGTCCAAATAGGGACCCTTGCTTCTATTCAGGGTAAGGGGAATACACACTTCAGATAACCCCTGCTCACCCCCTTGGTAGCTTGGCACGAGCAGACAGGCTTATCCCAAAGGCAAGGTGTAAAGTATTTGTACCAACACTCACAGTAACACAGTGAAAACACCACAAAAGGACACCACACCAGTTTAGAAAAATAAAATATCTTTATCTAAACTAAACAAGACCAAAACGACAAAAATCCAACATACACAGTTAAAAATATGACTTTAAAAAGGTTTCAAGAACTTGTACCATAGAAAACTATGGATGCGTGACTTTCCACCAAAGTACCTGTAGTTGCGTCAAAGTTC
The DNA here is from genome assembly GCA_963921515.1 of Calotriton arnoldi. Lineage (NCBI taxonomy): Eukaryota > Metazoa > Chordata > Amphibia > Caudata > Salamandridae > Calotriton > Calotriton arnoldi. The sequence continues at coordinate 817,157 of CAWUFW010001822.1, forward strand.
ACCAAGCTAAACAGCCGCAGCATCGGAAAACAAAGAGATGCAACACTCCTGAGACCCTGAGGAGGCGATGCGACAGTCCCGCTGCACGCAGAGGAAGGGTTGTGTCGATTCCGGTCTGTATGGGGAGTGATGCGTCGATTCTTCGTGCCGGTTCCGGTCAGCAGGTGAAGCGTCGGGAAAGCGTGCCGCAGAGGTGCGATGCGTGGATCTTTGGGATGCATCGGCGTTGCGCTGCGTCGGTCCTCTTCAGCCGCGATCCCTCGATGCGTCGATTCTTGCAGTGACGGCAGGCGCTGCGACGGTTTTCGCAGCGGCACGGCGATTCGTGGAAATTCTTCTCCCGCCGTGAAGATGCGTCAGAAAAACAGCCGCAAGAAGAGCGATGAGTCCATTTCTGTAGTTCTTTGAGTTTCTTCTATCTTCCAGCTCCCAAACAGCAGCAACAACCTCCAGAGGCCCAAAACTGGCACAGGCACCTCAAGGCAGGTCAGAACTCACAACAGCAGAGTTCAGGGGAGCTGGGGTTGAAGTCTTTGTGTCCCTGAGACTTCTGAACAGGAGGCCAGCTCGCTTCAGGCCCTTGGAGATCTCCTTCAAGCAGGGGACACAGCACACAGCAAAGTCCTTCTCCTTTCCTTGGCAGAAACAGCAACTGCAGGCCAACCCCAGACACACAGCAAGGGCAGTGCTTCTCCTCAGTCTCTCCAGCTCTTCTCCTTGGCAAAGGTTCCTCTTGAATTCCAGGAATGATCTAAAGTTCAGGGGTTTTAGGTCTAATACTTATCCCCCAAATTTCTTTGTTCTCTTTGTGCAAGGGGCTCTGAGCCCAGGTCAAACCAGTTCTGGGGGGCACTCTGCAAGTGCACAACAGCATCCTTTGTCAGTGTGAGCCTTGGCTCCAGACACACCACAGGGGGGGCAGATCCGGCATTGTAGAAGGCAGGCACAGCCCTATTCAGGTACAGGTGCTACTCCTCCCACCACTCCAAATACAGATCAGGCCTATTCAGCCTAGTGCTGACTCATCCAGACTCCTGGAGCCACTGCACCTCCCCAGCCCCTGTCACTCCAAAGCCAGACAGTGAATCCACAAACAGGCAGAGGCACACAGGAAGGTTGAACAGGAAAATAGCCACTTTCTAAAAGTGGTATTTTCAAACACACAATTTAAAAACCATCTTTACTAAAAGATGTGTTATTAAATCCTGAGTTCAGGGATACCAAACTCCATTTTCTTATCTTATTCCTATGGGAAGATATGTTTGTAAAATGTTCCAAAGCATTCCCCATTCTGTCCTATGGCCAAGATAGCCTTTCAATAGTGAAAAACGAAATTGGCAGTATTTCACTATCAGGACATGTTACACACACCAGTACATGTCCTACCTTTCACATACACTGCACCCTGCCCAGGGGGGTACCTTGGGCCTACCATACAGGTGTCCCATGTGCAAGGAAAGTGAAGGGTAGGGCCTGGCAAGTGGGTGCACTTGCCAAGTTGACATGGCAGTTAACAAACTGCGCACAGGCACTGTGGTGGCAGGCCTGAGACCTCTTTTCAGGGCTACTCATGTGGGTGGCACAATCAGTGCTGCAAGCCCACTAGAAGTATTTGAGTTACCAGCCCTGGCACACTCAGTGCACTTTACTAGGGACTTACTGGTAAAACAAATATGCCAATCAGGGAGAACCAATCACAATATCAATTTACACAGGGAGCACTTGCACTTTGACACTGATCAGCAGTGGCAAAGTGCCCAAAGCATCTAAGCCAGCAAAAAAACGAAATCCAACACAGCATCAAAAACACAGGAGGTAGAGGCAAAAAGTCAGGGAACACCACGCCAAGGATGCCAGGTCTAACATTATCCCATTATGGTACTCAGTGCACCGTGTTAGGTAATGGTTCCACAGCAGAAATTTTACTGTAAAGACCAGCCTATGATAGCTCAATGAACTTGCAGACTTAAAAGCTCCTAATTCAATGGAGTGTCTTTATTTTTTATCCTCAGTGGATTCATGAATCCATGTAGAATCTGCGGATTAACTGTACAGATATCTCTAAAATGAAACTGTTCATGCCCTGATCTGGAACACTTTTTAAATGCTTATTTCTCGGAAACTGCAGAATGAAGTTGCACAAAACCAAGCAAAGAAATTTTCATTGGTAAACTTCTACTTACACGCCAACTTTAGCAAAAATTAATTCAGCTGTTTTTCTGAATCAAGAAGCAATAATTATATGGTTATTAATATTCGAATTGTCACTTTTGGGAATGGCGCTTTTTTGACCAACGCTTTATGGAACACAGTACCAAGAAACTCACATGAGAAATTCATTGTTTTCTGTCTCACAGATTGCATGTAACAATTACTTTATGCAGGAAAACAACTCTCCTCATAGTCAAGAAGTCTCTTCAATGTTGAGCTAAGTCTATATTATACTATTTATTACCCCATTGTTGTGGGGATGTACATTTTGATCCATTTGAGGTTTTGCCACTTATGAGACTCGAGCTTATTACTCTCTGCTCATCTTTTATTAGCTACCGGTGGTCGCCAGTAGGTAGTCATAGTTAGGACCTAGCTTCCATTGGAAAAGTGTTTTTTGTTTTGCAGATAACTTTGGCGCTGTTTGACAAATTTTCACAAAATCTTCAGATCTAGTTTGCTGCTCATTTCAGCTGCTGTTTGGTCTAGCGGGGGCTAGAAAAAGGAGGGGCGGGGGTCACAAAATGCATCTCCCCCAAGACTACAGCGCGAAAAACTGAACGGAATTGAACCAAATTTGGCAGAAAACTAGATCTTGGTCCAGAAAGAGTGCTTTATGTAATTTGGTGAACATCCATTCAGTAGTTTTGGAGTTATTAGAGAAAAAAGATTGATGTATATCTAGGGACACAGAGCCTCTGGCGATCCAACAGATCTCATGATGAGATCTGATTGGGTGCCACCACTTCAACCAGGAAGTGGTGGATCAGTTGGGCATACCCATAACAGGGCCAAAAGCAGCCCGAGTGCGAGGCCCGTGGGTTGACTGCCTTTTGGGGGTTGGCCACATGGCCTGGCCGCAGTCCAGGCCCTGCGGCCAACCCTGCCCCACACACAGATGAAGACAGGCAAGGCGTGGGATTAAATGCTTACGGGGGGTTGGCTGCAGGGGTTACCTCCATAGAAATTCAGCAGTTACAGTTATTGTTATCTCAAGTAATTATACCTTGTGCCGTAAGGTAATTATAACTCATGCAACATCTTCTTTGACATCATTGATAATATCACTGCAGCATTTGCAGTGAAATTATTCATGAGAAGACTGCTTAGCGGGGGCGTGATTTATGGTTACCTTAGGGCATGAGTTATAGTTACTTGAGATAACTATAACTATAACTGCTGAAATTCTATTGTTTTGTGTGTGTAAAATCCAAACCTAACTATAATGTCCCTGTAACCTTTGTTTTTTTTAATGCATATGTATATATATATGTTGGTTATTTGCATATGCCGCACTGAGGAAGGCCGACTGCTGAAACGCGTCTGCGGCTAATAAAGTTTTGTTGGAAATGCCCCGTGAGTGCTCCAGGTGCTTGTATGGTTGTTGAACGAAGCGGGTCTCACCCCCGCTAAATGGAGGCGCCCATCGCGAGTTCGGCGGCTTTGGTGGGAAACGTCATGCTTATATATATATATATATATATATCCAGGTATACTGCTTACAGGCAATCACCATCATCGATTCAAAAGCAGGCGCGGACCACAGTTCAGTGCTTATTTTTTGTTTATTTCATGTCGGCCATTACGCGTTTCGGTCCTCCTGGACCTTGATCACATGACAACGCTATCTGGCATTTTACCCCTTTTAAAGTGACAGTGCAGTAACTTGTGGTTCCCGCCTTAAAGGACACTAAAGACATACTACCCTTAGGTAACTTCTTTTGTAAAAACCAGAGTTTCATCTCCACATTGAGTTAATGGCTTGGTTTTTGCTAGATTGATATAAAACATTTTTAAATATCAAAATAATGGAATTGCCCTCACATACAATATATGGGGATTATTAACATTCAATAATTGAAATAAAAAATCGAATATAATAAATATTAAATACCATAGCAGCCATATCTACAACAAGGAATTATATAATAACAATGTTAAAACATTAAAATTTGTTAAAACATGATTTTTAAATTTTCTTATACATAGCATTCAAGTTATTATTGCATAATGCAGCTAGTTCATTATATTTAAACTTGGTACTTTTAAGTTACTCTTTGGTTTAATACTAAAAATTGCATCCTACCCAAGGCTCTCACCTAATGTGTGAAAAAAGTGCTAGTGCTTGAGTGGTCCAAACTTAAAGAATTTTGGGTTTGACCTATTGTGACCTAAAAAAATGTTTGTGTATAAAACCATCTCCTGATGTGTATAAAAAAGTATGTTAAAAAACCATTATGATTTTGGTTTAGGTCAGACTGGCAGCCTCCTTTAATTACTGAAAAATATATTTTAACACCCTTTTCTTCTGTTATGGTGTGATATTACTGTTAACATACCATCAGCTAGCAGGTGACACTTGTAAATATAAACACCCCATGGAAATGCAGATATCCCTGCAAGGTTGGCCTTGATATTGCACACGGTAGGTTAGATACATGTATATAAATCTTCTGTTGTGTTTAAACCTCCTGGGCTCTTACAATCGAAGTTTAGAATGTATTTAGTTTCTAGCCTCCTAAGTTTACCCTCTCTATCTCCTCCCCATCTGTCCTTAGGTATGGAGTCTATGAGATAATACGAGAGGTGTTTAAGATCATTATTGTGTATTTCTTGAAAATGTCTAGCCACTGGGTAAGTTGGGTCATGGTTGTTTATGGCCCGGATGTGTTGCAGAATTCTCTTGTTTGCAGGGAGTTTAGTACTCCCTACATACTTGAGATTGCACGAACACTCCAGTATATAAATAGCATAGTCAGTTTTACAGTGTAGGGAACATGATATTTTTATTTCCCTATTGCTGAATGGTGTCCTGTATGTTTTCTTATTTATTCCATACTGACAAGCTTTGCAGCTTTTGCATTTAGTGAAACCCTTTCTTTGTGACAGCCAGGTCTGTTGGTCCAGGACTTCCGGGCTGCTTTTGACCAGACTTCTGCTCATAGATGGAGCCCGCCTGTATGTGATCCCCAGGGTGTTTGTTAAGCTGCCCCCTATAATTGGATCACTCAGCACTATGGGCCAATTTCGATGCACAATTTTTTTGATAGTTTTGTTTTGTGCATTATAGGCTAAAATTTGCCTAAGCTCCATAGTGTTCTTTTTGGTGTTATCATCATTGTCTTTTGGTGTTAAAAGGATATTTCTATCTATATATATATACATATGTATGCAGTTATATGCGAGTCAGAATTTACTTAGGAGGAGCATTTATAGGTTTCGCCTGAGACAGATCATGCACTGTTACCAAAAATAAGCTTAAAATGGGCTTCGAGTCCTTCCATTACTTGCCATTAGTTACCACTGGTTGGCTTCAACATCACTCTCATTTCCTTGCTTCTTATTGGTCAGCACCTCTTGCTTCCTCCTGAGGCTTTAGTGTTTGCCCCTGCTGTGGAGCATGGTCCTAGTACAGCTTTCTTTCTGCAGCCAATGTCTTTCCACTGGCCTCGCGCTCCTGCAGGTATTTTTTAAAAAATGTTGGCATGCACTTTATAAAAGTGTATGTGCATGCAGTCTGTCTCTCTCCCTGCCCCTCCCTCGTGTTGCTTGTCCCCCCGCCCTCCTCCCGCTGTCCATTGTTACTGCACCCTCCTTCCTCCCCCGCACCTTTCTTATTGCTTCTCTACCTCATCCTGCTGTCCATTGTTGCTGATTCCTCCCTCCTCCCTCGCAACCTCCCTTGTGTTGCTTTCCCCGAGGCCTCCTACCTCTGTCCCTATGTTGCTGCTCCTTCCTTTTTGTCTGTGATATATTAGTTTTTTTTAAACATAATCTAAAATCTTATTACTATACCTAATTATTCCATCACTTAAACCTTTGTTTTTTTTCTCTAAATTTCTGAGAGTTTTTTTATGTGAAGTAAGTTCTTATTACCACATCTAACTAGAACATCACTGTAACCAATTTTGTCTCCTGTTTTTTTTTCACTGAATGTTCAGGGTTTTTTTATTGTATTCAACTAACTCCCTCACTGAGCACAGCTGAGCTAACCCCTGCTGCACATGGCTTTGAACTTGTTCAACATGGAGTTGGCCACAGGGCCTGGCTTGCAGCCATGACCTGCACTCACGGGCTATAAACCCCCCACACACACCCCACCTCACTTCTTTTTTCTTACTTTTGTGTTAGTACTGCAGTAATCCCAAGGTATTGCAGTTCAAGTGTTACCCTGCAGTACTGCGAGACGCACAAGTTTCACTCAAGGAAGCCTGTGTAATCTCGTGGTATTAGTCTCCCACAGGAATCCTGCTGTACCTCACAAGGAGGCCACGCAGGGTCCCAGAAGAATGCCACGGGACACACATTAATTTTTTTTCTTCATTTTTAGCTCCCTGGGGTCCTCAGCCCCACTCCCCCTCACAAATGCCTTGCGGTCATGGTATACCTCCTTCTATGTTTTTACAATTTTAGTTTTCAGGACGAGTCCTTTTGTCTTGAAATGGTGGGCACAACATTTTTCTTCAAGTTGTGGAAAGCCAATCAGATTGCTCGGTCTGGAGGGCTAATCTGAATGCTCTATTTTTTTAATTTGTGCTATTGTGGGGGCACCGCAGGACCAACTGTCCAAATATCACTATAATTTAAATGCTAAGTGCTCGAAATCTGCTTGGCATACTTACATCAAATCACAAAGAGCATGCTTTCTGAGTAAGAATCTAATTTTCTGCCAAATTTGGTGTAATTTTGTTAAACCATTTTTTTCAGAACCACTTCTCAAAATTTCTAAGAGAATGGACATGGAAAAAACGATGTTTTGGGAACTCCCCTATTTCTCAGTCTCTTCTTAACAGATCACCCAAGACATTGCAGGAAAGAGCTGAGGTGGATGAACATTTTTTTGAAAAGTTTTGTGAAGATTTGTCAAATGGCACTAAATGTATTAGCAAAATCAAAATGCTCCACCTATGGAAACTGTGACCTAACGTATAACTACACACTGGTGACCTCCACTGCGTAATACATATATAATATATATATATATGTATGTGCGTGTGTGTATAAATGTATATATATGTATCCAAATATAGCTATACATCTATCTTTACCGTGCTCGGACGCCCTAGATATAAGCAGTCATTCTGCAATACTGACATTTTAAATGGCTGGAGGAGGTGTGGTCAATTGAATTAGATATTGATTCAGTTTGCACGTAATGTCCCTGCTTCATGCTTGACAAACTATTTTGGTGTTTATCTTTTGCATTAAAATGTTGTAATTATCATCTTCTAGTGCAAACCAAGAACCCTCTGCAAGCAAGAAGGCATCCAGGCGTCTTTGCGGCAGATTCAGTCGGATCAGCATGAAGTTACCCAGAATCCCCCTGGGCCGTCAGAAGCTACCAAAGGTTGTGGGTAAGTCTCTCAAGTGATATATAGGTTAGAGATGGCTCGCCCACAGTGATGTGTTCTGGACTACAAGTTTTAAAAATACAGGCCAGGCTCAACAATCTACCCGCTGATGACAACGTCTCCTGACAGTATGTAGCTAGGGATTTACAAGGAACTGGATAGCTAAGAGCAGCAGTATATCACAGTGTCCTTCATTCAAACAACAGCCAAAATATCAGAAGGTGTTGAAAGAAATTTGTTCCATGATTGTTCTCCATGTTTTGGCATTTTTTTCTAATCCTGGCACATTGTTTGCCGATATTGTTCTTGGAGTTCATTGGAATTCTGGGATTCTACCCAGCCAGCCTGAAAGCAGAATATTTCAAACAACCTCATGCCATAGGGTGGAAGCTTTGTGTACATTCTGCAACAGTGGAAGGCTTACTTCTGTCTGTTTTAACCAATGAGATTTTTGAAGATCCCAAACAAATTGAAATTAGTTTTACACTTTCGTATAGGTTATATAAAACGCTATGATAAGGAATCATAAAATTCTTACATAATTACAATTAGAGTGATATATTCCTTGTACATTCTACAAATACTATTGCATGTAAACAGTTGTTGACAAGTTCATGATGTTTACAAAATGTTTAATATAATTTCTCAACATGTAAACTGAGACTTTGCCTAATTTGAAGAAGGCAAAGAGCAGATTTTCGATCGCTTAACCTTCCCTCAATGTTTAAAGAAGAACTTGGCTTAAACCTACCTCACAGGAATGCCAGAAAAAAGGACATTCTTTGGAAAGTGATCTAATGTTTCTCGTATTCGAAAATCACAAATACAATTATCACATTCCACAAAATATTTATACAAGATGCCCAGTACGGTTTTCAATGTGGTTTGACTCAAGAGGACTAGCAGTAAAATATTCCATCTGTGCTTCTATTGAGCCTTGTGGTTTTATAGGATGTTGTGGGGTTATAACACGCTGCCGAAAGGAAAAGTGAAGAGTAAGGATTGTTTTTCATCAAATCAGAGTTACAGTTGCTCTCAAAATATATGCTTCATCAGACTCATTGTTAGTACATTGCAAAAGACTCCTCAACCACAGTCACTCTGGAAGGGCACATTTGTACACCTGGCCAACTGGACAGTTATGACATCTGTGACCAATTTTAATGGCATTTCTTCTCAGTGGTAACAATGTCAATGAGTTTCCATTTTTAAAGTTCAAAATCCATACTTTGTTTTAACCAATTAAATAAGAGTATTGTTGGCTGCAGTCTTTTAGTCACTTAATCAAGCAATGGAGTTAATTTCAGTGTTATGTATATATTAATAATATATCACTGACACTAACACCCTTTCCATTGCATTTTTAGGTCGAGCCTCGAGTAGCGCGCAAGCGCTGCTCTGGCAAGACTTTAAGTTAGGGGTTTCAAAAAGCTGACCAGACGCTCGTGCGTCATGGCCTTTTCCCTGCGGTTACCCGCAAGCAAAAGGCCATGGTGCACGAGCGTATGGTCACGCCTGCTGCTCGCAAGCGCACGCTCCACTCGCGTGCTTGTTTTGTTTAACCTTCGCGGCCGCGTCACTTTTTTTTTTTTTGTTTCACTTTCGCATAATTGCGGCACCCGCGCTTTATTTTTAAAATTAAAAGTAAAGCGCGGGTGCCGCGATTGTAGCAAAAGTAAAGAAATAGATGTTTTTTTCTATTTCTTTACTTTTGCAGCAATCGCAGCACCGGCGCTTTACCTTTAACCATGAGTAAAGCGCCGGTGCCGCGATTGCTGCAAAAGTAAAGAAATAGAAAAAAACATCTATTTCTTTACTTCATCAAACAGAGATGTTGTGCTCGTTCTATGTTACTGTTAATAATATACAGGAAAACATAAGAAAAAGACCGAGTAAGGAAATAGTGGTTGCCACTCTGCTCGCGGCGGCGGAATGTAAAACAGTTCGCTTTCTTTTACCAGCTTGCATTACAGACCGTGCTTTCATTTATCTGTGTTACCAAACCTCTTTTGTTGAACTCTTAAATGAATCACAGGCTGCCTTTACGTCACACAAATGATAGCTGCCTATGAATCAACGTTACAGATCTATAAAAATCCATAACGCCCAAGAGCGCTTCGTCGAGGTTTTTATGTGGTGGTTTCGATGGATACGTTCTGCTTGCCCTGGTTACGTTAAAGCAAACCAGAGTACTGACCGGGCATGAACACAGTCAATTAAACAAACGTGGCGTTCTCAGTTTCACTTTTGTACGATGCACCCATTCTAGTGCTTCCTGACATCAGCAAGTTTAAAAGATCGAGCCTGTTGCAGGCAGGTTATAGACTCTCCATTGCAATGCATTTGAACGAAGCAATGGATTTAAAGGTACCCGCATTTCAAAAATACATTTCTAAATGCCTAATTCTGTCTCTCAAACTTGTGATTGCCGTGCAGTCTTTGCACAGACCTCCTTCTCGGTCTTTCCCTCCTGCTACATGACAGGCACAGTCCGAGGGTGCATGGTTTGTCTTTAGTACCAGTCCTATCACACCCGACGCTACAACCGAGAAATGCTTTCTTTAGTTATTTTAAATGTTTTGGGGTTTCTGCGCTGATAAACAGTTGTTGGTGATCAGCTACTGATGGCTCTACTGCAGACCCTGCTTTGGGGGAGCTGCAGGAGACCCCTGTGGCACCATCGGCCACCAGCCTGCAAGTCAATGGTTCGGTGGCCGAGTCCATGATTTCCATCGTGTCCATGCCTGCCTTCGCCACTCTACCTGCTGTGAGGTGGGTGGGCACTGGAGGGGCGGATAGAAGGTAGTGCTACTTCAGAAGAAGAAAAAAGTTGGGATACCTTGATGGTGACGATCGAAAGTCAATGCAAAAACTTAAAGGTTGTAAAGAACCTATGCTCCAAGGGAGGGACAAACAATAATACGAAGGAAAGCCACTGAGTGAGAAGCAAGCAAACGAGATAGACTACAAGGTCAATCAATCATGAGCAATGGGCTGACTCACATCCCTCTCTACAATTGGGCATTGTACACAATACGCATGGTAGCATGTGTGTAGCGCTTACTAGCCCTAGGTCGGGCGCTGAAGCGATTACCCACATTGGTAGCACACTACACACCGTGCAGGGCGTGTGCTTGGAAGGGTGTTTTTGTTTTAAGCTTATGTGGGAAGTGTTTTCATGCTGTACTTAATGGCCACCGAGGTGATATTATAGTGTCATGGGTCACAGAGCCTACCATTGTGATGGGTGAGGGTATGTGAGAAACAGACGTGCAATTATAAATACATTTAAAAAGTTTGTCTGCAAGTGAGACCTTAAAAACGTGCAGAGAAGTGACTGTTGAATTTACACTGCAAAAGGAAGATGATCACATCAGAGAACACAAACACAGCAAATATGTTAGTTTAGAATATGTTGCATATGGTGGCATGTGTGCTCCGTATCATCGGGCATCAGAGCTGCTGAGGCAGAATAAGACTGAAGGCCTATTCTGTGATTGGTAGCTCAGCTGCCTGCTTAGACTGCTAGGTGACATTTGGGCACTATTAACAGTTTAGTGGCCATGCTGAGAGGAGCTGGTGCAGTATGGCAACCCTGCCATAAAGCTCCATTATAGCCAAGCAAACCTTGCATAAACCTGAAAGTACTGGCCAATTAAAACCAAACAATGGCAAAACTGGGCTGTTGTGTAACATGGCTAAAGAAACATTGACAATGCCAAAAGCATTTCAGACATGTTGTACAGCAGCACAGCTGCTGTGCAGCATGGCTGTAAGTTTGAAAAAAAGGTGCATTGCATCATAGTGCTTTTTTTCTGGCGGGAGGGAGGGATGGCGCAAGAAACAACGCAGGTGGAGGGAGGGAAGTGGCAAAAAACAACATGGGGTGCGGCAAGCAACAAAGCAGGAGGAGCAAAGCAAGGACCAAAGCAAGCAACAAAGCGGGAGGGGAGCGGGAGGGATGGAGAAAGCAACAAAGCAGGACTGGGTGGGGCAAGCAACAAAACTGGCAGGGAGGGGCAAGTAACAAAGTGAGAGGGGCAGAAGGGACGGGTCAAGCAACAAAAGCAGGAGAAGTGAGGAACGGGGCACGCATCAAATTAGGTGGCAGTAGGGCGATGGGAGGGATAATAGGGCAAGCAATGATGTGGGAGGGAGCGAGAGAGACAGGGGAAAGCAGCAAGATCGATAGAGCGGGGCAAACTAAAAACAAATACCTCAGAAAGTGTGACCTTGGAAGGACACACACTGATCAAGTAAGCAGTAATGCAGCCATGCTCCAGGAGACGGACAGAAATACAAAGAGGAAGTGTAATAGGCTGTCAATCACAACAATACTCCACAGGTTGTAAGGTATTAGTGTTTATTAGTTTTAAGTTTGGAAAATATAGTTAAAGTCTTAAAGAGTTCCACTTTGAGCTCCTGGTTCACAGCGGTCTTATTCTGTGTTCGTGGTAATCTTCCCCTTTCTAGGAAGTAGTGGCTCTCTGGAAAAACAAAACAAAATTAAGTATTTCTCTCACGGTTTAATTGGGAAAACCTTTCATCATCATGTGCCATTGTCACCATATCAGACTCCGTGAGTGTTTTCACGCCATGTAGTTTCTCTGCCTGTGCTTAGCAGTGCACCCCTTTCAGCCTATAATGCCTGTCACATTCCTCCTAAGGCTGACTTCATCAAACCTTCCCACCTCTCCGGCCACCCAGTGGTTGTTATAACGGTCAGTTGCCTGTGGCCATGGCCCTGGGTTAGGACTGCAGCAGTTGGGATCGCAGCGCCTTACTCCTTAAGGTCGCCGGGTGCGTATGGTATATTTTAAAGTTCCTGGAGACTTATTGCCCTGTCCTCCGCCTCTGCTCTCTCTTCATCCTTGTAGTGGTCCTCCAACCTCCTAGAATCAGTCACTCCATTCTTCTCTGCTTCAGGCACTCAACTACCCTCCACGTTCTCCTGCCCCATAGCTCTTGTGGTATCCATTGTTCCCAGACCTCCGTCTTCCTGTTGGTCGCTCCAATAAACAAGCATTGGCATAGTCAATAGGTCTCGCCTTTGGGACCTTATAAGTGTTTAGTTATCCAGCACAATATCCTGGGTGCAACAACATCAAGTGTTGTGTTGCATGGCTAAACACTTATAAGGTCCCAAAGGCGAGACCTATTGGTTATGCCAATGCTTGTTGTAGAGATATGTTTGTGCTGCTGTTCCTTTATCATGGAGGCAAGCGCCCTCATTTGGGAGATTTGATCACTTTAGAGCAGTTCTGGCTGCCTTATATTACCTCTCACTGTAAAGAGGCAATACAGTTAAAGTGTTATTCCTGATGTCTAAGACAAGAGGAGGCGAAGGTTGACCAAAAGTAGCAGATAAATTGATGTTTCTTACTCAGAATCTGGTAGAGATGTTGGAGTTTGGTGAATGTCTGGATTGTGTATACATGGGAAGAAACTCTGAAGACTGCTGAAGCTCTTAGCAGTCAATGTATTTCTACCAAGGCGTCCATATAATGCTTGAGGTTTTGGAGGCCACTGTACATCTGCCACGGCAGAGATGGGAAAAAGCCTATTTAATGGTAGCAGTGGGGAGAATAGCTGCTATGATTAGTGTTAACAAGTGGTACATACAATTAAGTAAGAGAGGGCACCAATACAGAATTCTTTGAAGAACCGGAGTATTTATAGATTTATAGAACTCTTAAGGTCTCAGACAATTGAAGCCACCCCGAAAAATTGAAGGTAACAAGCAAAGCACAAATTAAGATACAGAATAATATTTTTTGCAAAAAGCATATGGCGTTGTGGAGTTTTGTCAATAGTGGTATCTTAAATGTATAAAAATTAATTATATACAAGTGATTCTTCTTTTTAGGTTTCGCCTGATACAGTGCATGAGCTGTCACTTGTGAGACATTTTGTTTACTTAAAGAAGCCTTAGAGTCCGCCCAGTGTTTACCATTGTTTGGCTTCATCGTCACTCTCACTTCCTTGCTTTTTTTTGTTCAGCGAGTACTGGCTTCCCTTTCTCTTCTTGAGATGGTCAGTCTTGTGGAGCATCGCTGAAGTACTGCTACTTTGACCAGTTTGTGTCCTTCCATTGGTTGTCCTTTGGAGGTGTTTTTTCTTTTACTTGCACTCACCCCTCGCTGCTTGCCCTGTCGTTGCTTGGCCCATTCGTCCTACGTTCTTTCTTGCCTCATCCCTCCCACCTCCCTCCCATGTTGTTACTTGCTCTGTTTCTCTTGCTTCCCACCCACGTTGGTACCTGCCCTATACCACCCACTCCTCGAGCTGTTGCTTGCCCCTGTCCCTCCTGCACCTCCCACTTTGTTTCTTGCCCTCATCCCTCTCACCCTCTCCTGCTTGGTTGCATGCCCCACCCCTCCCACTTTGTTGCTTGTCACTTTGTTGTTTGCCCTATCCCCCGCACCTCTCCCTCATTGGTACTTGCCACGTTACCCCATTCCTCCTCCCTTGTTGTTGCTTGACATGTCCCTCCCACCCCCACCTGTGTTTTTTGCTTGCTCCGTCCCTCTGGCCCCACCAGAATAAAGCACTATGTTGCGGCCAGAGTCCATGCACTTTTGTTTCAAACTTTCAGCTATGTTAACAGGGATGTAATGATTTTAAAGATAGCTTTGTAGAAAGTTACCCTTGCTCCCCATCAAGAGGATAGTTCTGCTGCAGGGAACAGTAAAAAGAAAGCTTAATGCTCATACTGACCTGATCATGTGTCTACTAGTGCACGAGACGTCAAGGGTAGCACTTTTATCGCTTCATCCCATCCAGGGATTATTCACTTTCTTTGAAGTAAAATACACAAAGAACCCCCGCCATCTAAAAAGGCGCTTGTCTAAAGTATACCAGGGTAACAACTTTCTTACCAGCGTGTTCTACCACAAGGTTGTTCCTGTCCATGTGAGGATCCTACTATGTGTCAAAAGCATCATCAACAGTTGTGTAGGGCTTGGAGCTAACCCTTCATCAGCCCTACTATGTCCTGACTTCAGCTAGGCCATGGGGCAATTTTGAGAAAACTGCATCACAGTCTTTGCTCATTTCTGCTGCTCAGTTTGAAAAGAGCAGCTTTTATTTCTGTGCCTGCTGGTGCGGCTGGTCCCTAAAGCACCCATATCTTCCAGTCATCTGTCAACTTTAAACCCTACGTTTACTGTCTGGTTGTGAGAACAAGCTTTGGCAAAGCCAATAGGTCTCGTCTACGAGTGGTATTGGCTTTGTCAATGATTCTTAGCCATGTTGTACAGCAGTGACTGAAAGTTAAAACAAGCATTGGCATAGCCAATAGGTCTCGCCTTTGGGCCCTTATAAGAGTTTAGTTATGCAGCACATATCCCCAAAATAATAATTTTAAAATAAGAGTGTGGGTGGGACTAGGGGGAAGCAACTGGAGTGAGAAGTGATCAGCAGCGGGAGGCTGAGAGCTGATACTTGTTTCACACTTGCACTTTGCCAGGATGGCACGCCCAATTGCTCGGACCTCACAAAGCCACAGAGACTGTCATCTTTTGTCTCTGACAAACTGCTGTGCCAGGGATCCAGTAAAGGGGGGGCTCGGGAGAGGCCTCGGGTGACTCACGCCGCGGAAATCCTATGGGGCGAAAATTGGTGGGCAGGTACCAAGAGGGGTTGGAGATAAGTCCAAATAAAAAATAACTCAGGCGGCAAACAACACTGGGAACCTTACTCCGAGCCCCCCTTACCCTATCAAGAACATGACCCATAAATAGAGAAAATAACACCCTCGATACCTCGGCGTGTCAACACCCCTGTAACATAGCGGTGTGAATAGCCAGTACAGGCAGGGCTTTAAGTGGGCCGGGTCTCACCGGGTCTGAGCACCGGCAGTTTCTTTAAAGGGGCCTCGAAACGGGTCTCTATCGGGCTCTGTTTTGTGCCCTGACACCCGCGGTCCGTGTTTTTTCCGGACTGCAGGCACATCGATGTGTGCTGCTCTCACTGCTCACTTCTCACTAGTGGAGAAGTTACGGCATGACGTCATGCCAGGTGAGCGTTGAAGTGGAAGGGAAATCCTTTAAAGAGAGTCATTTTCTCTCTGGATTTCCCTTCCCTTCTCTTTTTAAAACGCAGGAGCAGCAACATCGTTGTGGTGTCACCAGGGCTTTAAGTGGAAGCTTTTTCAATATTATATACAACAAGCCACAGTTGCTGCTTATTTATCTTGTGCAACTAACAACCATTGACAAAGTCAATAGTCCTGGCTTGTCCTAGGTGTAATGTTACTTGTTGTATCATATATCTGGATGCAATGACGGAAACAGCAAAATACAAGTCGGGCGGCACACTATGCTAAGCACAGATTTTTAGCTTGTGTTTTTAAGCCACGCCCTTAATTACATCGGCCACGCCCCTTTGAGAGACCACCCAGTTTTTTCATCCCACTTAAAGCCCTGAGTACAGGTCTGATATTGGGGCGGCAGGCAGCAGCCTCATCCTTTCTCTTTCGCAGGGCAACTTAACGAGTATTATAAAGTCGGTTAACAGTAACCCATGTTATCGTCAGTGGCATGAAGGGTCGCCCTGTAATTTGACTGACTCTGCCCCAGCCCGAAGAGCACGACGTGCGACTGAGCTCAAACGGCATGGCATATCACTCACTGTCTCTGCCAGTCCGTAAATTACTAAGTACCGATCTTACATGCCAGCCAGCCTGCAGTGTGGCTCACAAATCCTCAGTTTTCCATACCCCCCAGCCCTGCTAGTCATACAGAGGCGACACTGGCTCGACAAGTGACTTACAGAGTCCGACCCCTAGCGGCCTTTCAGAGGCACTGCCCCAACAGGTGGAAGTCACTGTCAGTTTTTCAGAAGCACGGGTTTGACACTTTACAGGTTCAGCAAGCCCGTGCGACTTACCCTTTCCCATCCCTCTAAGCAATTAAGCATTATTGGGCTCTCGGGAGCCAAACTCGATTTCCTCGACAAGCTAATCCGTCTCCACAGACCGCCACATTGTGCACTCTCACACAGTGCAATATCGCCACCCTTCGGCCACCAGCTGTAAGCAGGAAACCGGATATTTCATTTGATATTCTGAACATACAAGTAATAATACTAAACAAGGGGAGGGGGTGGGAGCATGGAGAACATGGACAACAGGAGGGGGGGCGGGAAGGCCCTGAAGGCCCCAGTATTAAACACGTGCCAAGTGAGGTGCTCCGGGGGTTCCCAGGGGCTGCCCATGGGGTGCCCAGGCTCAGCCGTGACACATCTCTAATAATACAGCACCTCTCCGGGTACAAGAAGATGTAGGCGATAGCGTGAGCACACGCTGGAAATACCGGCTGTGCAGGGGATTAAAACCCGTGCAAAAGCTGACAATGCGAGCAGGCACTGAGTGCAGAGGTGCCTGCTGCGAACACAGCGGCTTCAGGGAGCGCTGCTCGCCCCAGATTTAAGAGCACAATTCTACTCTGGAGCCGTCACATGTCACCGACACTGCACGGGGTGAAGACACATTAAAATAACAAGAGAGAGAGAGAGAATTAAACCAGACTTTGTCTGTGCTGTGGCTGAGCTGCCTGAGCGATTAGTAAAAGGATCCCAGCTTCTAAATGGGGGAGAGAGACTGCATGTCAAACAAGCGCGCCCACGCTGATTAAAAACAGATGGCCCCTGCGCGCCGCTGCTGGCTCCCGAGAGCAAAACGCTCTGGGAGTAAACCTTTCAAAAGAAGCTGGGACATCCACACGCCTTTGGCCAATTGCGTGCTGAAGCCAGACGCAAAGGCCAATCGCGTGTGAGCACCACACGCACGAGCTTCTACTAAACCTGAAGAAAGCTGAAGTGATTCCAAGAGGTCAATTTCCTGGTGCAGCGCATGCGCTGCGCTAGGCTCGACCTAAAAAGGTGCTATTGCGTGCCAGTGGTGCACTAAGTAGTGAGATTACCTGAAGCATGAGAAATTATAAAAGATACCACACAGTAAGAATATTCTCACTGGTAATGAATGTGTTCCTTTCAATCTGATGAAAAGAATTTGAAGTCTGCATAGTAGAGATGGGAAACTTTTTTAGTGTGTCAGCTTTAGTTGCTACACTCTGTAAGGCAAGAGTTCTCAGCGTATTATATCCGCTTCTGAAACAAGACAGTTCCCTAGGAAACTGAATTCAGAATATAGTGCCCTGATGTCTTTCACCAAATAAAGAACAGTGGATGAATGTAACAGTGAACATGCAGGAAAGGTGGGGCACAGGTGACAAACATGAATGTTATGGCGGGCTGCGAGTTTAATTGTAGGTACTGCAATGGACAGACAGCATGAGGCTCACGATCTTATCGCCGTCATTTGCTTTTTTCGTCCGCCCTGCGTCCCTCATTCACATTTCGTACTATTCCTATCTCTGAAGTCCCTCACCTGCTCAACTCTTTTTCTCTGTTTCCCGTACAAACACACAAGCAAAGCGATTCTGCAAGCCTCTTGTTTTTGCCAGCATAGACTGTTATTTCACTTGAAAGGAAGGCTCTGCGGTGTTTGGCTCCTAATTCTTGCCATATGTTCTTATTATTTGAGGCTCCGTTTTTGAACCGGATTGTGAAATAGGTCCACAATCTGATTGGCTGGAATGAGTGTGCTCCTCTGCTACAGAGCATTGCTGAACATTCAAGCATGTGTACGTAATCTTTGAGACAGAACGTGGGATGCTGCCTTCAAACCTAAATTGTAGTTTGTGGAGTTTGAGTTTAAACTTTGATGTAAACAAGGGACACACCACTTCTTATTACTCTAAATTTCCGCTAGGGCAGTAATGAGATTTGTTTGTGTGTCCTGCATTTCCAAATGGCGTCCTTTGCTCAAATCTGCTAAACGTAAATAGCAGCAAGGGAGGACATAACCTAAACCACGCCGCTATCATGCGTAACCCCAGAAGGGTATCTTGGAGCTTTTTCACAGATGTTTAGTGTGACTCAAACAAGGATATTCATTTTATCAACCACAGAAGGATGGAAGACAGAATGGACCTGCGAGGTTTAGCACCTGTGATCATAAGGTCCTACACACCCTGCACTGAATACCTTAGACCGAGCTACCAGGCTCGGCATGCACAGGATTGCACAGACTAAAGGAATGTTCAGGATTCCTTATGTAAATATATTATCTACTTCCTTCCACCAAGTCCAAGCTGTGATAGGCAACAGTTGTAATGCCAAGTGAAAAAGAGAGTAATTATGTATTGTGATATGATTATTTCCCAGTGTAAACCTGGAATATCGGATTATATTGCTTAATGAGCAGTTAGTCATTCAATCAATCGTCTTTTTTTGACCAAAAATGGTCATAAAAGCACATACATTAAAAACCATAATCACACTAAAAAGTACATAACAGCGCCAAAAATACAATAGATAAAATATATAACCGTCTTTCACAGGCTAAGAAAACAATAGGATCATTTTTACAACCCAAAAAATTAATTCCATATGTTCACCAGCAGCAAGATATGGCCGTGCATAATACTGAACCATCTATACAGCAGATAGATTAAAATAAAATGCGCAATTGGGACAGCAAATCAGTTTGCTTAGGCTGGTGAAATAACAGTCAAATATCTGTTATTTCTATAAGACGATAAAAACTGAATATACATTTTTACATTGCATAATGTTTCCTAAGTCTTATAGCAGCAGTGATATATTTAAGTGAGGCCATCAGATTTCAGGTGAGGCTAAAGGTTGATATATCCAAGGCGCCGCGACACCCAAGGGTATTTGTGCGCTTAATAAATTGCATAGTAATAATAATAAGGCCTTCTTTATGTGAAGAAAAGTGCTTGTGCAGAAGGATGGGGTGTAAAAATCAAACCCTTAACGTAAGATACAATGTGCAAAATAGCTTAAAATGTACAGTTGTTTGGGTTGAAACATCATCACACGGACATTTAAAAGAAGTAGTAACCCAAGAATCAGCCATGGGAAAGGCAACTAAATGATGAATTAGATTTAATCTCAGCCTTGACAGGTAGGATCTATTCTGAGGATTAAAACACCATATCAAATAGGGTTCAGAACCAGCAGCGATAGATATTTGCATATAATTAATAATGGAACATGAATCAAGCGATTTTGTTATCCTGCCCTCTTCACAGTATGAAAAGAAACTCTTTCTCACCCTTTTCTTTGTCTGAGGTCCTATTTTTTCATGGAGATTAAAAAAATTGGGTTAGACCCAAGGTGTAAAAGTTTTTTTTTACATAAGCCAGCCATGGGATAGCATTCACATTTTCAAGATTTAATCAATCAATCAGAACTTCCCTTGATAGAACAGCCCAGGGGGTACTCCAGAGTTTAAACCACAATAGCAGCAGACCTAAATTGATAGAGTCCACCACAAAACCGACCCGCTTCCGCATGTGTAATGAAAGTTGAGGTTGATTAAGACTAAAAGTCTAGCTAAAAACGTTTTCCATCGTCTGCAAAATACCAGGAGTTATGTAACTCCATACTCCTCCTCCATAAACAACCAGGGATAAACATTTACTTTTATATAGCTCGATCATTTCCTTAAAACTAAAGGTTTATGGTCCAATTGTTTTTACAAATCGAAATATCAGTTCCCCAGCACCGCCCATCTTTTGTATTCTCTGGTTGATTAAAACCTCCCACGAGCAGTTAGTCATATAATGGGCTCTAATGTGAAACCTTTAAGGTACATTAATTTCACATTCATATATTGTTTGTTTGTTTGCCTATTTATAGCAGTGTTCTACACCATACAGGTTTCAAACATATAGAAACGGATTCCCCTTACAATAAGTCATATAAACTTAGCATAAAACATAGGGAACATGCCATTCAACTTAGAAAACATGCCATTTAACTTGAGATAGGAAAATGAGGTCGGAGGTTGTGATAGGAGAGAAATTTCTTATTCGAAAACTGTTTGCTTGGGTAAGATTAAAATAAGTGCAGTTCATCAGGATTTTTTAGGGTCGAGCCTGGAAGAGAATGTGCTAGCGCATGTGTCTTGCTTGCGAGACACTGTTGTATACATAAAAGGTCTTGAAGCCTGCCCGCTGCTTACCATGTGTTGGCTTGCGTGGCACTCTTCTTTATAGCGCCGTAATTCATCAAGGTAGGCCTAACATAATTTCCTTTCCTCTCTGTGGAGCAGGGACCTAGCACTGATTGATGCAACGTAATCAGTGCCATTCCACTGCTCCCGCCGTGATTGAGGTACTATTTTGTTCTGTTTAACTTTTAGTGTCCTGCAAAGAGAAGGCATGTGAATGGCAGAAAAGTGCCCAGCAGGACAAACAAATTTGCAAAGATTTTTTTATATAGTTACATTTCTTTTATTTTTCCAAGTCTTCTTTTCTCACTTTGCACTCATCTTTTCTTTGGCTTTTGCTTGTGGGCACTGTTCTCAAAAGATGAGAATTATTTTACTGCAAAGTGACATTGTTTCTTTCTCATGTGTAATTTCTGAAATTATGCTTTCACACATAATCGTGCAGTACACCCCAATCCACCCCATTCCAATCTGCCCCACACCATTCCATGCCAATCCACCCCACCTCACCTGACACCAATCTGCCCTACTCAATCCAATCCACCCCAGACCAATCCAATCCACCCCACTTCAATCCAAACCACTCACACAAATCCAATACACCATACTCCAATTCTCCTAACCCACCACACTTCAATCTGCCTCACTCCAATTCGCCCCACTCCAATCCAAAACAATCTACCCCACTCCAATCCAAAACAAACTGCCTCACTCCAAAACAATCGGTCCCACTGCAATCTGCCCCAGTCCAAAACAATCTGCCCCACTCCAATCCAAAACAATCTGCCCCACTCCAATCTGCACCATTTCAATCTGCTTAACTCCAATCTGCTCCACTGCAGTCCAAAGCCTTTTGCCCCACTCCAATCCAAAACAATCTGCCCCACTCCATTCAAAAACAGTCTGCCCCACTCCACTCCAATCCAATCCCTGTCACCTCACCTCAATCCACCCACTCCATCCCGGTTCATCCCACTCCAATTCATCTACTCTATCCCAATTCACCCCACTGCAATCCACCACAATCCACCGAACTCCAATCTACTCCACACCAATCCAATCCACACTAATCCAGCCCAATTCAATCCACCCCACTCCAATCCAATCCACCTCAACACAATCAAATCCACCTCATGCCCTCCCCAATCCACCCCACTCTAATCCAGTCCACCCCACTCCAATCCACAACATTCTGCCCCACTCCAATCTAAAACAATCTGCCCCACTCCAGTCCAAAACAATTTGCCTCACTTCAATCTGCCCAAATCCAATCTGCCCCACTCCAGTCCAAAACAATCTGCCCCACTCCAATCCAAAACATTCTACCCCACTCTAATCTGCCTCACTCCAATCCAGCGGCGGACGGCACCGGTAAACGCAGTGGGGCGGTGGGTCAGGGGTCGTAGCGGGGTGGGAGGGCGATAAAGTAGACAGACAACAGAATAGGTATAATTAAATAAATAAATAATACCTATTCCATTGTCTGTCGGCTTCCCCCTGCTGCACCCTGCCCCGCCCCACCACCCCACTGTGCTTACCGGTGCCGGCCGTTGCTACTCCAATCTAAAACAGTCTGCCCCTCTCCAATCTGCCCTACTACACTCCAATCCAATCCACCTCACCCTAATCCACCTACTCCATCCCAATTCACCCCACTCCAATACACCCACTCCATCCCAATCCACCCCACTCCAATCCACTCCACACCAGTCCAATCCACACTAATCCAGCCCAAGCCAATCCACTCCACCCCACTCCAAACCAATCCACCTCAACACAATCCAATCCACCCCACTCCCTCCCCAATCCACCCCACTCTAATCCAGTCGACCCCACTCCAATCCACAACATTCTGCCCCACTCAAATCTAAAACAATCTGCCCCACTCCAATCCAAAACAATTTGCCTCACTTCAATCTACTCTACTCCAGTCCAAAACAATTTGCCTCACTTCAAACTGTCCAACTCCAATCTGCCCCACTCCAGTCCAAAACAATCTGCCCCACTCCAACCCAAAACAATCTGCCCCACTCTAATCTGCCTCACTCCAATTCAGCGGCGGACAGCACCGGTAAATGTGGTGGGCGGTGGGGCAGGGGCGATGCGGGGTGGGAGGGCGGCGCCCTGCCCCACCCCACCACCCCACTGCGCTTACCTGTGCCTGCCGCTGCTACTCCAATCTAAAACAGTCTGCCCCTCTCCAATCTGCCCTACTGCACTCCAGTCGAATCCACCTCACCCTAATCCACCCACTCCATCCCAATTCACCCCACTCCAATCCACCCACTCCATCCCAATTCACCCCACTCCAATTCACCTCAATCTCCCCCACTCCAATCCAATGCACCTCACACCAATCCAATCCACCCCAATCCAGTGCAGTCCATCCCACTCCAATACAGTCCTCCTCACCACAATCCAATCCACCCCACTCCCTCTCCAATCCACCTTACTCTAATCCTATATACCCTACTCAATCCAAAACAATCTGCCCCACTCCAAACCAAAACAATGTGTCCCACTCTAATCTGTCCCATTTCAATCCAAAACAATCTGCGCCACTCTAATCCAAAACAATCTGCCCCACTCCAATCCAAAACAGTCCCCCACTCCAATCTGCACCACTGCAGTCTGCCCCACTCCAATCTAAAACAATCTGCCCACTCAATCCGCTCCAATCCACCCGACTCCAATCTAATCCACCTCACCTCACCTCACCTCACCCCAGTCCAATCCACTCCACCCCACTCCAATCCATTCCACATCACCCCAATCCAATCCACTCCAATCCAGCCAAATTCAATCTACCCCACTCCAATTCACCCCACCCACCCCACTCCAACAAACTCACCCCAGTCCAATCCACCTCAATCCAAACCACCCCACCCCAATCCAGTTCGCCCCACTCTAATCTAACCAACCCCATCCAGGCAATGCCACTCCAATCCACACCACTCCATGGCAGTCGAATCCCCCCCACTCTACTTCAATCCACCCCACTCTTCACCAATTTAGTCCACTCCATCCTAGTTAAATCCACCCCACTCAATCTAATCCATCCAGCCCACCACACTCCATTCCTCCCCACTCCAATCCGGTCCACCCCACCTCTAGTCCAGCCCAATCCACCCCCTCCACCCCAGTCTAATTCACCCAACTCCAACTCCAAACCACCCTACTCTAAAGCAACCCACCCCAATCTACCCCACCCCAAGCCAATTTAATCCACTCCACCCCAATCCACACTAATCTAATCCACCTCACCCCCATTTTAATCCATCCCACTCCAAGCTAATCCACCCCATCCAGTCCACCCACTACAATCCATCCCACTCTATTCCAATCTAATCCACCACAATCTACTCCAATGATTTCCACCCCACTACCTCAACCCACTCCACCCTATTCCACCCACTCCACTTAAAGCCTCTCCACTCTATGCCACACCACTCTACAACACTGCACTGTATGGCACTGCACTCTACATCATTCTCTGCCACTGAACTCTACTTCCCTCTATGCAACTCTACAACACTCTACTCCCCCTACTCCACTCTACTCCATCAAATCGAGTCTACGACACTCAACTCCCCCAATCCACTCTAGGACACTCAATGCCACTAGCGTTCACCCATGCTGAACAGCAGCCACACTGGTGTACGCCATGGCAAATACATATTGCCAAAGCCAATAGCTTTTGTATAGGCAGGACCTATTGGTATTGCCAGTGCTTGTTATTTTTAGTAGTAGCCACTGGGGAGGAGAAAGGAATCTGGATAGAGTCAGTTGCATTCATAGCGGGCTGATTAGTGATTTTTCACTTTTTAATTGAACTACAGACTGTAGTAGTTTTCCAATTCACATGTAAAATAAAAATTTAACTTTCACAAGCTTTTTAAAACACAAAAAAATATCATGGTGGCAAAAAAATCGTAAAACTGTTTACTTGTTCATAGACTTTTCATAAAACATGTTACATATTAATTATATATTTATTGCTCATGTTGAAATGGCAGAAAATAATTAAATGTCAACTACAGGGCCTGTTTACATTTTCTTAAAGTTGGAAATCTACTCCCTGGTCATCTCATATTTTCTTCTAAAGCTTTAGTGTAGCTCAAGGTTCATGACAAAAAACAGAATTGACATATGGAAATCTAAATAAAATGACAGGCTTCCATGCAAACGTCTAATTCTAACCAGGAAGATTTTCTCCAAAGAAAAAGCAGGAGTTAAGATTCAATTGGACAGTTATAATTTTTTGTAATTTTTCTTCTTTCTCTGTCATGGAAGATTTTTGTGGTTGAGAAACTTCTTGTCTAAACCCACATAAAAAAGGGAAGGTCTGGGTGTATTTCGCTTCTCATTTGGAAACCTATTCGAGCATGTTTTAGCGCTAAAGGCTTAATTACAAGTTACCAGGTGAATTGATGCCTCATATTAGGCCCACTAATTACAGAATTATCCATGTCACATGAAGTGACAATTTATGGGTGAGGTACTATCACAAAATTATTTGTTTTGGGCCCTGGAATGGGAACAAATTGCACATTATTGGTGTTTGTGCACCGAGTTGTTGCAGGTTCCCCCTATTTCCAGGACTTTCCCCATTCACATTACCCCCTCATGGGTCCTCCTCGTCCCAGTCCTAACATAGTGAGGCAATCCTGCCTCCCGACAGCCAATCAGAACGCTTATAATATCTTCAAAGGATATATAAGCCCCTCCCACCCACCGCCATGCCTGTTTTTTTTGCTGTCCGACGCAACCAGGCTGCATTAAATACTTGGGATTAGAATTTACCAACGATCTCATCACCACGTTAGAAATGAACGAAAATACCCTTCTTAAAAAAATTAACTCACTATTAGATGGTTGGTCACTGAAATTCCTGTTAAGGTGGGGGAGAGTAGAAACATTAAAAATGATGATTACACTGTTAAGCAACTATCTCATCAGTATGCTCCCTGTGACCCTGTCTGAGGAAGTTTTGAAAAAGATAGATAACGCCTTTAATAACTTTTTATGGCAAGGAAAGAAAGCTAGAATCTCTCTCATGAAACTCAAATTGGCCAAAGATAGAGGAGGGGTAGGCCTCCCTAATTTCTGGAATTACCAAATGGATTTCCTCTGCAAACAAGGCGTCACCTGGTTCGTCGATGATTTGGAATACCAGCCAATATGGATGGAAGTAGAAAAAAGCCTCATAAATAATATCCCCCTTCCCGCAATACTGACAATGCACACCTCTCTACTTCCACACTCTAAGTATATCATCCAGAATACCAAACAAGCTCTTCTATGATTAGATGATCCTGTTAGATTATGCAACTCTAACATGGCCTCAATTTGGTACAACCCCAGACTAAAAATAGATGGCAAACTAACGTTATGGCACGACTCAAAAAGGTGTTAACTTGATCAAAGACATTTACAAGGACAATTCCCCTAAGCCCTTCTCTAACCTGCAAAAACAATTTGATTTAGACAACATAGGCTTATACAGGTTCTTGAAACTCAAAGTCCGGATCTCAAAACACCCCATAAGACCGGTTAGCCCCTCACTACCCCTCAGGCTGAGGCAAATGACTAAATCGAGACACAGGGTGTCTAGAATTTTTTTATTTTCCAGAGTTTTATATAGCGCAAACTTGACCCGAATGTATCGAGTATCAGAGTGCTTTACATGAGCACCAGTTGCATTACACAAGGACACATTCATTTTTGTTAGGCACGGGGAGATTAAGTGATTTGCCCAGAATCACAGGATGCTGAGCGTCATTGCCGAGACTCGAACCCGGTTCCCCAGATTTGAGGTCGACCGCCCTAGCCGTTAGACCACATCCTCTCCCCAGATTATATACATTGCTTCTCCCAAACCCCCGTAAAATGCATACTGAGAACTAATGGAAATTGGAAGCTGAACCTAACACCAGGAATATCAGTTTTAACTGGAATCGCATACACATGACTCCCTCCGCAAATAAAATCTCTCCAATGTTTTCCAAAACAAAATATATGATCATTAAAAGAGCATACTGGACCCCATCCAGATTGCACAAGCTTAACCTGAGTCAAAACCCTACGTGCTGGAACTGCAACACTCTCGTGAGAGACCTGGCTCACATGCTATTCTACAGGCCTATCCTACAACCCTTTTGGGACAAGTTCTTCGACTGCATAAAACACACTTTTCATATCGAACCCAAGAGATCCTCAACTACGAAATGAGAACGACCGATACCTTTTAGGCTTGATGCGCACACTTGCCTGCAAAATGATTCTTAATAACTGGAAAAACTCTAAAATAATTTCTTTCCTAATGTGGCAGGAATGGCTTGCTTTCCTCTGAGGCGCTGACAATATAACACTACAACTCACACCTTGACGCTGAGCTCGCAGAGCAATGTAGGGCTCACAGGATTCCGCCTCCTTTATCTTCAAACCTCTTGAACAAGCCCTTCATACATTGCTCTGGGATGCTCAGATTATACCCACCCCAACCACAGAGCTTTGTAAACCATGACATTCTTACTAGAGCCCTCTAATGATTCAAATGGTTCTAACACCACCACTCTTCCTCCTTAACTTAGTGCTGACAGTCTGCCAACAGTCCTCTTTTTCTGTCTTTCATTTCACCTGTGTATGTGCCTCACATGATATGATTTGATCTTATAAGAATATTGCCATATTAGGGACTGTATAGAATATCCCTGTACTATCTGTGTATGAATACAGTTGATGTAACAACCGGCTTGATTGTCAGAATATACACAGCTTTTGCCCTCCACCAACTGTATCCCCCCATATAACGATGTGAAATTGCTGCATCCTTTGATTATTTTATTTCACCACTGTACTTTGTTTATTTATTTTGCTAGTTCTTTTTAAATCAAAGAAGTGATTTTCCTACCACAAATTGAATGGCAGGAAGGAAAGATCCAATATGTCAGTGAAACATTCAGACATGCAAGAGAAATTCAATGTGCTTTCAAAATCTTTCAAAACATCTGTGATAGCAAGATTATTTTGGTGATCCAACAATAAGAACTAAACAGCATTTAAAAGTTAGCTTTTTCTAAGTAATCACATAAATTATGGTAGATGAAGAATAATCACTTGGTCTTTTTAGTTTGAGAGGTTGTTCATTGTTCAAATGGAGGGCCACAGTGTGTGTGGATAGTTTCCTAAATAGTGGCTACTTTATTAGTATTCCTCTCCCTGTTTCACTGTAAGTGTTTCCCTCTCCTAGCTTAAGCCTCATGTTTCCATGTCAGTGTCTCCCTTTTCCCCTATAAAAATATGCCTGCAATATTGGAAGACTGTCCCTTTGTCAGTACCAGAGTCTCCCTGATGATATCTAGGTATTGGATTCTTTTTGAAGCCGTAGCTGCACATAATCTTGGGACAAGAATTCCTTTTCCTACTGAGAAATTGATACTTCCCTCGCTTCTGATTTCATGAGAAAATCTCTGCCGGATTGTTCTTGCTCTGCACATTTTTAAGGAGAGAACGTCAGCTTCCACAATATTTTTTGTTTAGGGGATGTATGTCTTTAAGTGGAACACATCAGAACTCCTCTGCTGAGAAGTTTATGATCCTGTTCTGTTTCATGTCAGATATATATTGGTGATATTACATGACCATGTAAACATGTTAGCGAATTAGGACGAGAGTGTAGAGGTGGCAGAATGTGGATGTGTAGCAATGAGGAAAGGCACGATGTGAGCTTATATTAGCCGCTTTTGGTCCCTGCTAGGCTGTTAGTGGAGATGTTCATCCTGGTGGGTCTAAGTAATATACATCAGTCCTGTAAATGAGATACTTGTTTCCACATGCAGCTATTCTCCAGTGTAGTATTGGTTGGTGCTGTCAGGAACTGGTGGTAAAGAGGAGTTTCCTATTGCAGGGGGACTGGCCGAGTCAAGTTGCCTCAGTTTGCCTGAGTTCAAGCTGTGTTGTGTAAAGTGTCTTGGAGGAAGGTTGTGAAGTTTACATGGCCATTCTGTGTGCAAGGGTGTAGTTAGAAGAGCCTAACATTAATACAGAGATCCTGCAATGAGTTGGCAGATATTTTTGATTGGGGTTTGACTTTGCACCTACAGGTAGGAGAAAACACA
The DNA here is from genome assembly GCA_963921515.1 of Calotriton arnoldi. Classification (NCBI taxonomy): domain Eukaryota; kingdom Metazoa; phylum Chordata; class Amphibia; order Caudata; family Salamandridae; genus Calotriton; species Calotriton arnoldi. The sequence continues at coordinate 845,881 of CAWUFW010001822.1, forward strand.
AATTGGACCTCATACTATATCTCATTGGTCATACCGAATGCTGGTGGTTGCAGTTCATGGACATTGGCTCTCAATTTTGGGGCCCGAGGCTTATTTTTCATCATCAGACTTTTACATAAGGCAAGAGATATAAATAAAGAAAAGGGGGAAGAAGGAGGAGGCGAACGATATGAAAAGAGTGACTAATGGGGGGAAAGCGGGGATGAAAAAGGGCCTGAAAATGAGATGGAGATAGATAGTGGTGGAAACAAATGGGCAAAAGGTGGATTCAAAACTAGGTAACCTTGTGTTAGAAATGTGATTTCTGTTTGGCTAGGGCATGCGCCTAAGCCAGGCAGAAACCACCACTCTAGTCAGGGTAAGGGAGTTACACACTGAAGATAACCACTGCTCACCCCCTTGGTAGCTTGGCAGAGCAGTAAGGCTTATCCCAGAGGCAATGTGTAAAGCGTTTGCGCAACACACCCACACAGGCAGTGACACAATAGGCACACCACAAAAGAAACTCCACACAAGGTTACATAAAAATAGCCTTTGTATTAGCCATAAAACACATTTGAATACCAATCACATATATACACGGTGCCACCAGGCACTTGTCATGACTTTGCAGGGATTACATAAATCATTAGGCCAATCGGGCCACTGACATAAACCATTAGGCCAATTGGGCCACTGTCATAACATATCACATTAGGCTGACCAGTCACTACTGGTAGGAGCGCGCTTAGCACCATAAGTTATGCAGACCTAATTAGCAGTGCCCCCTTGTATACATTTGTAGCAGGGCACATATCATTATCATTGCACCCATGGGGGCCCCTTCCTGATAATTACAAGGTATGAGCAACAGCAACACATCCTAATATCAGGGCACAATGTGAGGCGATTAGAGTGGGGCAGGAACACTTTACCACACCATGAGCGCACCTGCCTAAACCGCTCTGGTGCGCTCATGCTCATTGGCGCCCTGAAGCAGCCGGCCCTATACCTGAACAAACCCTTCAGTCACCTCATCACTGCGAGACACAGTCCTCCCCTGGCTGGTGCATGAACTCGGCTGCCGCAGCAGGTCAGAAAGGGGGAACAACGGCCAGCACCACATGGAGCGGAGTCTCCATCGACTACGCTCTCTACGGACCTCTGGCGGCCCCCAGCTGATGGGAGGCAGAGAGGCTCGGCTTCCTCCCGCTCGACTTCCCCTGGCAGTGGGCCCCGCCCACAACCAGGCTCAGACTCAGCCTCTACCTGGCTTCTGGTTTCCGGGCAGTCGTCTCTGCGGCGTTTTCCTTGGGTGCAGCAGTACGGGGTCACTTATCCCCTCACGCCTTTGGCCCGGACAGTTGCGGTTGGGGGGCTCGGCCCAGAATTCAAATAAAGTAAGCGTTCCTCACACACTTCGTGGGGGCAGTGCTCACCAAGTGAATCTCTGCAGCATGAGCCCAGGCCAGGGGCTCAAATACACATGGCACAGCGCGCCCCCACAGGGGTTTCAGGGCCCACCCGTAGTAGAGCGCTCACCATGTGATGGTCTTTTTAGAGGGAGCATAAAAAGAAAATAAAGCGCTCAGTCTGTCTCCCACCTGAAACAAACAGGCAGGGGCGGCTCCTCCATGTGGGCGGAGGAGCGTCACCCCACTGCTTTCTCGCAGTGCAAGAAGCAGAAACCTAAAAAGGTATTATGAATACCATTTTATGTATCTGCTTCTTGCACTGCAAGAAAGCAGAAAGATGGGCTTGGTTGGGGGTGGGTGGGTGGGTTTTGGTCCTGCTGCAGGGCAGGGGAGGATTGGCTTGCCCTCCCCATAGACACCTGTGCGGTCGGCATCCCAGTCAATCACAATGCTGCCATTGCAGTGTTGTGATTGGCTTAGGGGAGGAGAGGGAGGCTGCCTGCTTCCTGGGACTTGGAGCAGAGAGAGAAGGAGACGCGAAGCGGTACCAGAGGCGAAGGTAAGGTTTTTGTTTTTTTAATTAACCCCCCTGACCCCGCGCGTCCCCCTCCCAGCGCCACCCACCGGCCCCCCACCCATGAGTTATGCCGGCTGCGACTGCCAACAGGGAGCAGGCAGCACTCAGGGTCCCTCAGCAGAGCGGCAATCCCTTCTGCTGCCCCGCAGGCAGCAGGTCAGTCCCCAGTGGCGGTTCCCCCTGGAATACAGCAGTCCACGCAGTGTCCTTTTCACCAAGCCAGCTCAAAAGACATGGGGTCACAGCCCCAATATTTATAGTGCACAAAATCTTTGTTCTGCCCTGGTACAGGGCCCTGGACCCAGTTTGTACCAGTTCTGGGGGCACTTAAAAAGTACCCAACGCTCCCCATTGTATGTGTAAGCCCTGGCCCCAGACACATCACAGGGGGGCGGGGCCATCATTGTGGAAGGCAGGCACAGCCCTATTCAGGTGCAGGTGCTACTCCTCCCACCACTCCAAATGCAGACCAGGTCTATTCAGCCTAGAGCTGACTCATTCAGACTCTCTAGAGCCACTGCACCTCCCCAGCCCCTTGTCACTCCAAGGCCAGACAGTCAATACACAACAGGCAGGCACAAAGACACATAGCACACAGAAATGCCTACTTCTATAAGTGGCATTTCTAAAATAGTAGTAATAAATCCGCGAACACCTATACGCAGTATTTATCACCACTATTCCAAACATACCAAACTTGATCACGCTACCCCTGTCATGTCAGGAATTACCACTAAAGCAAATATCAGGGAATCCCCAATGCATCCCTATGAGAGGGCAGCCTCACAGCAGTGAGAAACCAAATAGGCTTTTTGTCACTACCAGGACATGCCATACAGTTAAGGCACATGTCCTACCTTTTACCTACACCACACCCTGCCCATAGGGCTAGCTAGGGCTTACCTTAGGGGTGACTGATATGTAGTAAAAGGGGAGTCACAGACGTGGCACCCACTTTATGTGCCACGTCACAGCGGCAGTAAACTGCGCGCGCAGGCCCTGCAGTGGCAGAGGCCTGAGACAGGTTTGAAAGGCTACTTTGGTGGGTGGCGCAAGCAGCGCTGCAAGCCCACCAATAGCATTTAATTTACTGGCCCTGGGTATATGGGATACCACTGTACAAGGGACTGATAGGTAAATTAAATATGCCAAACAGGTGTAGACCAATCTTACCAAGTTTGCCATAGAGAGCACATGCACTTTAGCACTGATAAAGTGCCCAGAGTCCTAAAACCACCAACAACAAGTCAGAAAAAATACAGGAGGAAAGCAAAAATGTTCTGGGATGACCCTGCAAAAAGTGCTAAGTCCAGCACCTTGGAAATCAGCAACCATGGCATTTGGAATTCTAGCAGTGAGAGTCTTTGCAGAACATTCTAGGCTACTGTAACTAAATGTAACTATGCAAAACTGCTATTCTTGTTTCTCCTGACCGCTGAGACCTGAGCAACATGGCTGATGCCCGGTGGAGCTGCTAGACAGCTATAGAGGAGATTGGCCCTGGTTCACCCCCTCGGCCATCACCTACCCAGCCAGACATTGGGCACAGTGCTCCTCGTCTCCCAGCTGTTTTACTATGCTTTTGTAACGGATGTAATTTGTAACTTGTAACGCAATGATCCTCATGTAAAGCGCTCTGATACCTCCGTGTCTAGCCAGCGCTATATAAAACTCATCAAACAAATAAATAAATAAATAAACATTCAACCCTGTTGAAGCACGTTCTGATTATCAAAAAGGAGAACAACAAGGCTTGGCAATCAGGAACAGTTTAAGTTTAATTAAAACAATAACGACCAGGAACAGCAGCCACATCTCTTACAGTTGTGTGTGGAATTCAATTTGCATTAGGTACACGGCATGCTTTGTACTATACAGTGGGCGCAATAAAGTGAAGCTCTCCCCCGTTTGGGCAGGAAATACTGCTACAGTGGGTCATAAATTGCGTGTTTAGATTCTTGATCCCACTCTGCCATGTGACCTCCAGTTGCCACAAATTCCAACTGGAGGTCACATTCTGAGGTGGTCCAGTTGGCCAGGTGTGTCATGTGTGTAATCTAGGGTGACACTTACTACTAGGCATTGTTTGGGCTTTATCTGAACAATGCAACCGACCGGCTGCTGTGGCATCATTTCCTTGGGCCGAATGCAGGCCTTCTGTTCTGCATTTGTGCTTATGAGTGTGTGCATCTGACTGGTTTCTTTAGGTATTACATTCTGGGGCCATATGTGATTTATTTCTCCAATCTTCCAGGTGTGTTTTAGACTTGTTTCATATCTGGGATAAATCCAGAGCTTCTGGGACAAGACAGCTGGCCTGGCTCCAGGGATTCTGGCAGCCAAAGCAAAGACAATGCCGGCACACGCAGCAGCAGTGGCAGGATCATTTGCAATACTTCTCCAGTGGTCATCCAGTTCAACACAGCAGCTGCAATGGGTTCGGCTGGTGGAATCAATAGTTGCAAACAATAAAACAGCATAAATTCTCAGGATTTCATCTATGAAAAGTCCTAGCGTGGGTGTTTCACTTTTAGATCCATGCTAAAGTTTCTGTTATGCTTGCATAATATGTATAATTTTTTGTTATGCAATTTATGCAAAATTGTACACATTTGCGCCAGTGTCAAATTATACACAGTTTTTTTGTTGTTGCAGAGGATTCTTTTGTGCAGCAAATGTCTTGGGGGAAATAGTTTCTTAGTGAACCTGCCCACTTGTCAGTATCTTCGTGACTTTTGAGCTCGAGGTAGTCTCTTGTATTCACTTTTCCAATGAAATATCCCCAATTAGAATGTGTATAATTTGTTTAACATGTTGTGCAGATTTGCAGAAAAAATGTGCAATTTCACATACCCTTATTCTCTTCTTTGCTAGTGCCCAGTCAGCCCTCACTGTGAAAGTGGGTGTCTGTCTGGATTCTCCATATCTAGATACAACAGATGAGAAAAAATGATGTTTTGACTTGTACATGGGTTACGGTGCCCATCATGATTTATTTATTTTTCTATTCAGACAATGTGCAATTAGATTTGAATCAGGTACAAGGCAAAAATACAATTTTTCATATAATCGTGGCCAGTATAATTACTAGTGATGTGTGTCATAAATTTAAAAGCCGACATACATGTCCTCTGAAGACACTGAAGCTTAATGTGTTGATGCCATGCTCAATGCACTTGCACATTTAGTTGTTTTTCAACAACAAACTCCCAAAGTGAGAGTTTGTTGTGGAAAAAAAGTAAATAAAGGTATTTACGTGCAGGAGGTTTTTCCTCCGTTCATAGGGCACTTGTTTCCTGGTCTGGACCTTCAGGCTATCTATGAGGGTTCCAAACACCAAAAAATACAACATAGGTGTTCCATCAATAGGTAGACGGTCTGCATCCCTACATGCATAAGCACATACCAATGTAATTTGGCCAGTGGGTTAAAGGTTTGCTCCACAGCATACAGCAGAGGCTACGCCAGCGGAAACATGGTGGTTCTCCTGACCCTAAATAGAGCATAGGAACACAAGTTTGGTGGTGAACAAGGTACTCCACAATGTTTGTGGCGAAGTATTCTCTCAGCCAAACTCTAAAAACTCAAAATAATCCCCACATCACTTCCATCTAACTTTTTTTTATTGGAAGTACCTCTTCTTGGCATGAGATCATAAATAAAGGCATAATCATTGTTCTGCTATTATATTTCACTTTGCAACTCCTTCCCCTGGTGTTCTGTAACAGGAGCCAAGAGGTGTACAGCGCCTGACACAACCTATTCAAATAATAAATATAAATAAGTAAAATATGGAGGCACAAATTCCAATAGTGGATTGTCAATTAAATTTGGCCCTTCTTCCAGAAATTTTAACAGAAAAACAAACATTCCCAGATGTTTGACTCCTGTAAAATATAAGTCGTCTATTAAAACTGACCAGGAGTGTGGTGACCTTGAAAAACATGGAACTTGCTCCCAGCTTGTGAGACATGGCCACTAAGGCAACAACCCAGCCAACCCTCCCTCCTCCTCTCATCACTGTCAGGCCCTAATTTATCTCCTCACTGGCCACCGTGAAAACAGATGTTTCAGAGCTGCTAGCTGCAGGAAAGGCTACCCACTGGGGGTTCCTTCTGGGCTGCAATATCCGCCTCCTTGTATCCTGTTTATGTATTTTTAAGAACCTACCTGTCATTTTGTTTCCTTTGCCTCTTTTTTGTTAAAAATAAGGAGACGGCATTACATGTACAGGTCTGTGATCCAATTAGGGCGATGGTGGCCTTAGATTTATTTGAGACGGAATTGTTCTATCTCCCCTCCACCAGATTCGCTACAGGGCACTTTTATGTGTTGTAGTCTCCACTTCCTCTTCAAATTTGAATCTTACATTAGAGCACAGGATGAGGAATTTTTGTTTTCTGTAAAAACCTAAAGAATACAGTGATTATAGCTTACAAAGGACTCAATCGGAAAAACGCCTTCCCGAAGATATGCAGTTTATAGGACTCAGAACTGAAAGGGCCAACTCAGGATTTCATTCTTCTCAGCTTGATAAAGTGAATCCCTTAGAGGTGGGTGATAGTGTCACCTGCTATTTCAGTAAGTATCATCAACAGACATGTCCCCATATTTTTCCACTAAGCTAGTCCCATATACACCACCCAGACTCTCTTGCCTAATGGAAAGTAAGCCTTTAAATGAAAATGCAAAGTTAATTAAAATTCCACAGGATTCATAATCTGGGAGCAAATTTTATGAAATTTGAGAGGTGGGAGAGTGTCAAGACATGTGCGAGGTATACTCTAGGGGTCGAATTCCTGTAACGTTTCCGAGGCCAAACATAACAGATGAGCAAGTGGAACACAGCAAGTAAAATCCAATCCAAATTCACAAGGGGATGATTGACACACTTTTATGTCCAGAGATGTACAACAAAAATGCAAAGAAGGTGTATTTTTTTGCCCTGTCATGCACCTCATGGCTGTTTCCAAGGGGGTATTCCACGCAGATAAGGTGCACTCCGACTTTCCCAAGTGGATCTGCAGTGGCAGATACCAAGTTTAACAAGCACTGCCAATGCCAGTAGGTTTGGCTTAAGAATTAGTGGCTCTTGAGCCATTGATTGATTTAGGCCCTCAATAATACACCATGCAAGCACTCTATCACTCATCTTTGAACTTAAAAACAGAGGATTCAACCTAGCAGGCCTGCCCTTCTGCTATGCCTACAATTGCCCGCCAATAGGAGCACAGTTGTATAAATTTAAATAGAACTGTTGAAGTAGCATAATTGGAGCAAACATTGAGAAAGGCATACAAGCCGAAACACGTCTGTTTTCTGAAGGAATAAAATAATAAAATAGATTTTTGACCCGTGAGTGCCAGACCTGCTCTTTTGAGGCGTTTCTTTGCATTTACATGTGACTTCACCCTCACAAGTGATGCACCTGTCTCTAAGGAGGTCGGCAGCTTTGGTGGTTTGTGTGACAAGGACATATGTATGTCTTTGTACAAATATATATTGGGAGCTTGTTTGAGACCACATCGAGATACTTGGATTACTTCCTACAGGACATTGTGAAGTCCCTACCCTCCTACATCCAAGACACAGGGGACTTCTTGAGAAAATTAGAAAATGTACAATGGGAAGGAGGAAACCTGTTGATTACTCTCGATGTGGTCTCATTGTATACTTACCCACTAAGGCATTATTGATATTAGGACTTCAAATATGAACTACTATAGTTCTGGAAAGAGATGAACTATCATAATATTCATTATCATGAAAACGTCCCAGCATCCTGCATTCGCCCATGCATCTCTCCTCCACCACCGACAGAAAAGAAAGTAAGCGGCACGGATCCAGTTCCAAATGCAATCCTTTATTTTCTTTTTATTGTATGAGGTGCAAGAATATCGATCTCTATTCATCTTTACAGACATATAGAAGGTCAGTTACTAGTCTAATGGACGGCAGAACATAGGCCATTTGAATTAGTAAAAGCACATATGTGACACACTTGTGGAAAATAGGGATTAATATCTCAAATAAATGGTGCAATGTTGAAATATAATATTGGTATTAATTTTGTTCCTGTCCGCGATTCATGGACATCATCATGAGATATAGTGATTTTTCTTAATGTGAAACTGCCGCAAATTGCACAGGCTAAGAGTGTGTCATCTTGCATTGGTCTTGTAATGTAGTCCTTTGTTAATTTCACTGAGAATGTCTATGTAAACAAGCATGGCGTCCCGCGCCCCATACCGTGAACAAGGCGAAAGCCAAAACACGTTGCTACGAGGCAACATTGCGATAATAAATATACGAAACATCTCAGAGTGTCTTGGTAATCTCTTGATTAAGGGGATTGTTTAATATATATATATATATATATATATATATATATATATATATTATCTACTGGCGGTCGCCAGTAGATAGTTATAGTTACAACCTATTATCCATAGGAAATCCGCGACATTCTATTTGAAATAACTCTCTTGCCGGTTGACGTATCTTCGCGAAATTTTCAAACTTTGTGGCCCGCTCCGGTCCGCTCCTACCCTGAAAGTCTCGGGGGATTCGTCAAGCGGGGGCCGAGAAAAAGGGGGTCCCAAAACGCGTTTTCCCCATGCACTTTTCCATAGGAAACTTTAGACACGGCTACAGCCCGAACTGCTGAACGGAATTACACCAAATTTGGCAAAGAGGTAGTTCTTGGTTCAGAAAGAACCCTTTTGTTAAATGGTGTAAATCCGTTCAGTAGTTGCTGAGAAAATGAAAAGTAAAAAGTTAGTGATATCTATGGCCGAGTAGGGTCCGCGTACCCTCAGCGCACCCTGCGCGCACCGTCCAGATCACGAGCTGCATGTTAATTGGCTGTCAGCTGGCTGTCAACATTCCGATTCAGGAAATGTTGGCAGCCATTTTCTCACTCGTTAGAACCGAGGGACAGAAACAAGTGCGCAAAGCGCACAAAGGGGGCAGGGTAGAAACACCCTGACCCCTAGGTTTGCTCAGGGGTCCCACAAGGACCCCTGGGCAAAAAAAAAAATATATATTTTTAAAAATCGGCAGGATGCGCTCAGGGTGCGCGAATCCTGCCGAAAAAAAAATTGAGCGCGGTTTCCCGCGCTTCGATGTTAATTGGCCCCGGGTGGCCCAAGTCCCGGGGGCATGGTGGGGGGATAATTTAATGTGTGGTGGGCCTCAAAGGGCCCCCAAGCCCCGGGGACCGCCACCCCCGGGGCTTTTTGAAAAATGGTGCGGGAGGGCTCTGAGCCCTCCCGCAGCCCCGAGGACCACCACCTCCCCGGGGCTTTTTTTAATTAAAAATAAAACCAGTGTGGGGGGCTCCAGCCCCCACACGCCCGGGGACCGCCACCTCCCGGGGCACTAAACATTTTAATATGGGGGTCCGTTACGGACCCCAGAGCCCGGGGACCACCACCTCCCGGGGCTGTGTACTGAATGGGAGGGGGCCGCGCGGCCCCCTCCTGGAGCCCTTGATGGCCCTGGGGACCACCACCCCCCAGGGCCGGCTCCTGCAGTGTCCCGGGGTGCCTACCCCCGGGACACTGTAGTTTGCTATGGCAGGACGGGAGCCTCGCGGCTCCCGTCCTGCCATAGCAAACTGCTTTGGATATTGGAAGAGAGAGCAGGGAAACCTGCTCTCTCTTCCAATATCCAAAGCGATTGCTTTCCACATGGGGAGCAGCATGTCAGCTGCTCCCCATGTGGAACAGCAATGCCGGCTCCCAAGGGACGTGGGGAACCGGTGGGACTGTGGGGGATTGGGGACCCCCCACAATCCCCAACGGAGAGGGCCAGCCCGGGGGATGGGGTCCCCGGGGCAAGTAGTGGCCCTGGGAGGGGGCCACGCGGCCCCCCTCTCCAAAAAGAAAAAAAAATGTTTAAAAAAAATGGAAAGGCCGGCCCCGGGGATGGGGTCCCCGGGGCCTTAAAATGGCCAGAGGAGGGGGCCACGCTGCCCCCTTCAAAATAATAAATATAGAGGCCATGCCCCGGGGATGGGGTCCCCGGGGCCAATACAGGCCCAGGGAAGGGGGCCTCGCGGCCCCCTTCCCGTTTTTTTTTTTGAAAAATTAAAAAAAGGGGTAAGGCCCTGGGGGATGGGGTCCCCAGGGCCCAAAAAGAGAAAAAGGAAGGGGGCCACACAGCCCCCCTTCAGAGGACAAAAAAAAAAAAAAACGATCGGGCCCGCAGGCCCCGCCCCTTCCTTCACCACTCTGCAAACGCGCCCCTGGCGCGTTTGCAGAGGAGGAACAAATTCCCCTTGAATACTGGGGGTCCCTGAGGGCCAACTAGCCCACCAGGAACCTCCAGTATGCGCCAGGGGCTGCCTTGCAGAGACGTGTAGAGAGGCCACACCCCTTTTACACCTCTCTGCAATGCAGCTCTGTGGCGCTTTTGGAGGTATATGGTGGGCTAGTTGGACTCCGGGGACCCTCAGGATTCAAGGGGACTTAATCCCCCAACTTAAAACGCGCCACGGGCGCGTTTGCACAGTGGTGAAGGGAGGGCGGGGCTTCAGGTGACATGTGTGCAAACAGGCCCCGTGGCGCGTTTTAAGATGGGGAATTAAATCCCCTTCAATCCTGAGGGTCCCTGGGGGCCAACTAGCCCAACAGGTACATCCAGAAAGCGGCACAGAGCTGCGTTGCAGAGAGGTGTAAAGGGGTGTGGCCTCTCTACACGTCTCTGCAACGCAGCCCCTGGCGCATATTGGAGGTTCCTGGTGGGCTAGTTGGCCCCTAGGGACCCTCAGGATTCAAGGGGACTTAATCCCCCAACTTAAAACGCGCCACGGGGCGCGTTTGCACAGATGTCACCTCAGGCCCCGCCCCTCCCTTCACCATTGTGCAAATATTCCTCTAAAATCAGCCGAAATACGAATTCCGATTTACTCACCTGTTATAAGGAGAGACCTCAGTGCTGTATCTTTCAGCCCAGTACTGGTCCTGAAAAGTAATTTTAACCGTACTTACCAGTAACTTGAATTTCCTTCCATAGGCTAACATTGACTGGTTTCAATTGGAAATTCTTCTAAGTGTGGAGTTTTGGAACTTTAAAATATTCCTGTAAAATCAGCCGAAATACGAATTCCGATTTACTCACCTGTTATCAGGAGAGACCTCAGTGATGCATCTTTCAGCCCAGTACTGGTCCTGAAAAGTAATTTTAACCGTACTTACCGGTAACTTGAATTTCCTTCTTAGGCTAACATTGACTGGTTTCACTTGGAAATTCTTCTAAGTGTGGAGTTTTGGAACTTTAAAATATTCCTCTAAAATCAGCCGAAATACGAATTCCGATTTACTCACCTGTTATCAGGAGAGACCTCAGTGCTGCATCTTTCAGCCCAGTACTGATCCTGAAAAGTAATTTTAACCGTACTTACCGGTAACTTGAATTTCCTTCATAGGCTAACATTGACTGGTTTCACTTGGAAATTCTTCTAAGTTTTGATTTTTGAAACATACAAATATTCCTCTAAAATCAGCCGAAATCCGAATTCTGATTTACTCACCTGTTATCAGGAGAGACCTCAGTGCTGCATCTTTCAGCCCAGTACTGGTCCTGAAAAGTAATTTTAACCGTACTTACCAGTAACTTGAATTTCCTTCCATAGGCTAACATTGACTGGTTTCACTTGGAAATTCTTCTAAGTGTGGAGTTTTGGAACTTTAAAATATTCCTCTAAAATCAGCCGAAATACGAATTCCGATTTACTCACCTGTTATCAGGAGAGACCTCAGTGCTGCATGTTTCAGCCCAGTACTGATCCTCAAAAGTAATTTTAACCGTACTTACCGGTAACTTGAATTTCCTTCCATAGGATATCATTGCCTGCTTTTTGCTGAAAAAGATTCTAAGTGTTGATTTTTGGAACTTTAAAATATTCCTCTAAAATCAGCCGAAATCCGAATTCTGATTTACTCACCTGTTATCAGGAGAGACCTCAGTGCTGCATCTTTCAGCCCATTACTGATCCTCAAAATTAATTTTAACCGTACTTACCGGTAACTTGAATTTCCTTCATAGGCTAACATTGACTGGTTTCACTTGGAAATTCTTCTAAGTGTGGAGTTTTGGAACTTTATAATATTCCTCTAAAATCAACCAAAGTACGAATTCCAATTTACTCACCTGTTATCAGGAGAGAACCCAGTGCTGCATCTTTTAGCCCAGCACTGACCCTGAAAAGTAATTTTAACCGTACTTACCAGTAACTTATATTTTCTTCCATAGGAATCCTTTGTCTGGTTTTCAGCAGAAAAGTTTCAAAGTGTCGATTTTCACAAACTACAAATATTCCTTAAAAATCGCCTGTATGACTTAAACGCATTCTTTCAACTGTTTACAGGAGATGCACCAGTGCTGGATCCAGGATCCAACACTGAGTAACAAAAAGTAACGATAACAGTTTTTACCTCCTAAGTGAATTTCCTTCCATAGGATAACATTGGTCATTCTATGAGAAAAAGTTTCTAAGTGTCAACTTTTAAAGTACAATAATATTCCTTAAAAATCACGACTGTAACCAAAACGCTTTTACTCAACTGTTTACAGGAGATGTCCCAGGACTGAATCTAGGATCCAGTCCTGTGGTTAGAAAAGTAATCCATAAAGTAACTAATTGCATTTAACTAGAAATTCACATTGAGCTGAATGTTGCATTGTGTTTGAAAATGTGTTGCCCATTGCAACAACTGTAACTACTGTACTTAAAAGTCTATTGCCTATGTGCAAAGTATTTAAACTAAAGTAATTCATTCTGAGAAAGTATTTTTTGTAATGTATAATATAATTACAATGTAATTTAAAAAATAAAATATGTAAAAAAAAATGTTTTCTAAAAAATTTCGAAATCAGTATGAAAATTTTTTATATAACAATTAATACATTTAAAAATTGTCATTTACAAAACCTTTGAAATTCACTGAAAAAACCGTAGGTTTCAGACATGTTATAGTTACAAATTAGCATTTAAAAAACCTTTGAAATTCACTGAAAAAACCATAGGTTTTAGGGACGTTATAGTTACAAATTAGCATTTAAAAAACCTTTGAAATTCACTGAAAAAACCATAGGTTTTAGGGACAGTTATAGTTAGTTGGACATTGCACTCGTACAAAACCCGTGAAATTCCCCCGTTATAGTTAGTTCAGCTAACTATAACTCGCGCCCCATAATGCACTGCTGATGACGTCACATATTACATCACTCATGACATGGTCAGTGACATCACTGATGACATCACTGATGACATCTCAAATGACATCACTGATGACATCATCCACGTGATAATCTGATGCAGCTCTTCACACCCTAATATAACCTTTGATACACCCAATCTAAATTACAGACTGCCATTCGCAAAACCATAGACACTCCAACACCAATAACTACATACCCACTCACTGATTCTTAGGTCTACACACACACATCCACTCACTCACCCGTACAGTCACTCATACTTATGGTCACTCAATACAGGACTATCATATGCACTCTTACTCCTATATAGACACTCAAACACCGCCACTCATCCATAGAGGTACTCACACACCTAGTCAGTCATGCAAATAATTAAACACACTGCCATTTACTCACCTATACAGTTATACACACACCAGCTCACTTAATCATACAAATACTAGCACATTGTTACGCTCTTATACAATCACTGATACAAGCACACACTCATCCATACAGCCACTATCACAATCACTCACTCTCGCTTATAGCTATTTATATACTCCAACACACATATATACTGCCTTTCACATATGTAGTTACTCACACATGTACCACTGGGACATACATTCACTCACTAACACACTCTTACACACACTTACCCACCCATACAGTCTATCACAGATGCACTCTTGAAACCATCCACCCAGTGAATCACCCACTCACACATCTATGCACAGTCGCACACACCCCATCCACACAAACACTCAGGCACCCATACAGATACTCAGACAACAAATCAATAACTCTTATAGACACTCATGTAGCTATTCACAAACCCATGCAGCCACTTACACAGCAACAGACAGATACAGACATTCACCCAGTTTAGTCACTAACCCATGCATTCAGTAAGATACGTTTAATCACTCACTTATAGAATTAGTCACGCACCTACTAAATCATCCATACAGACACTTATACACCCACTCATTCTTCAATACGCCTTTCCCTATATATATAAAAAATATTTAAACTTTACAGAAACACACAGTCACTGGATGATGTCATCAGTGATGTCATTTGAGATGTCATCAGTGATGTCATCAGTGATGTCACTGACCATGTCATGAGTGATGTAATATGTGACGTCATCAGCAGTGCATTGCATGGGCGCGAGTTATAGTTAGCTGAACTAACTATAACGGGGAATTTCACGGGTTTTGTACGAGTGCAATGTCCAACTAACTATAACTGTCCCTAAAACCTATGGTTTTTTCAGTGAATATATATATATATATATATATATATATATATCACCACAAAAACTCCCACTACGATCTCCGAACTCAGGGTGGGTGCTTTATCCATAGAATGAGGGTGGGACCTCATTTGTGCTACACAGCAACTCAACAACATAGGAGCACTCGTGGGATTAATAAAAAGCTCTTTTATTGCCAGCAGACGCGTTTCAGCATGTATCGTGTTTTTCAATGCTGTAAAAGCTTGTTTCAAGGTACACCATGTTCGGTTGGATATTTCTACAATGTCCGCCTTTCCCATTGGTGTTCTCTTGGCCAAAAGAATTACTCTTGATGTTTTTCAACAACCAAACAATGGCGTGCCGGTACATCCCTCGCCACAGCAGTCGGATTTTACACATAGTTCATTCCGCAGGCATCAGCTCAATAGCCAGACATCCCCGTGTTTGAATAACTCACAACTTTTCTGTAGTCGACGGGTGAAACCTGTCGGCGGTGGTTCAGGAGATCGAATCAACATCACCACAACAACTCCCACTACGATCTCCGAACTCAGGGCAGGTGCTTTATCCATAGAATGAGGAGGGTGGGACCTCATTTGTGCTACACAGCAACTCAACAACATAGGAGCACTCGTGGGATTAATAAAAAGCTCTTTTATTGCCAGCAGACGCGTTTCGGCATGTATCGAGTTTTTCAATGCTGTAAAAGCTTGTTTCAAGGAACGCCATTTTCAGTTAGATATTTCTACAATGTCCGCCTTTCCCATTGGTGTTCTCTTGGCCAATAGAATTACTCTTGGTGTTTTTCAACAACCAAACAATGGAATGCCGGTACATCCCTCGCCACAGCCGTCGGATTTTACACATAGTTCATTCCGCAGGCATCAGCTCATATATATATATATGTCACACACAAGTTTGGCGCTTCTGAAGCCCTGAGCCCATAGAAAGTTGGTGGGCTGTGCCAATGGAGCCGGCTGGTCAAAATTAGTCGCACAAAGGTCTGAGAAAGTGCACATTCAGGAGGGTCACAATGCAGTTACAACCCAGGACTGCATTGTGATGATCCTGAGTGTGTGCTTTCTCGGACCTTGGTGCTGATATATATATATATATATATATATATATATATATATATATATATATGTATATATATATCCTTTCACCTTTCTCCCACTGATTCCTTGACGTCGCATGAATCAAGAAAGCACGAACTCCTCTTATTAGGTGCAATATTTCTTTTTATTTTTAGTGCTTGGCTGCCATGACGCGTTTCGAACCTCCTGGGTTCTTGATCCTGGGCATTGTGATGATCCTGAGTGTGTGCTTTCTCGGACCTTGGTGCTGATATATATATATATATATATATATATATATATATATATATATATATATATATATATATATATATATATATATATATATATATATATATATCTACTGGCGGTCGCCAGTAGATAGTTATAGTTAGGACCTATTATCCATAGGAAATCCGCGACATTCTATTTGAAATAACGTTGGCGCCGGTTGACGAATCTTCGCGAAAGTTTCCAACTTGTTGGGGCGCTCCGCTCCGCTCCTACCCTGAACGTCTCGGGTTGATTCGTCAAGCGGGGGCCGAGAAAAAGGGGGTCCCAAAACGCGTTTTCCCCATTCATTTTTCCATAGGAACCTTTAGTCGCAGCTACAGCTCGAACTGCTGAACGGAATTACACCAAATTTGGCAAAGAGGTAGCCCTTGGTTCAGTGTCGTGCCTTTTGCTTAAATGGTGTAAATCCGTTCAGTAGTTCCTGAGAAAATCACAAATAAAATCACATATATATCTATGGACGAGTAGGGTCCGCGTACCCTCCCGATCACGAGCTTCATGCTAATTGGCTGTCAAGTGGCTGTCAACACTCCAAATCAGGAAGTGTTGGCAGCCATTTTGTCCTCGGTAGAACCGAGGGACAGAAACAAGTGCGCAAAGCGCAAAAGGGGGCAGGGTAGAAACACCCTGACCCCTAGGTCTGCTCAGGGGTCCCACAAGGACCCCTGGGCAGAAAAAAGCATTTTTTTTAAATCGGCGGGATGCGCTTAGGGTGCGCGAATCCCGCCGAGAAAAAAAAAAAAAAAAGCACAAGAAACACGTCGCCAAACGCAACAAGGGGGCAGGGTAGAAACACCCTGACCCCTAGGTCTGCTCAGGGGGTCCCACAAGGACCCCCTGGGCAGAAAAAAGCATTTTATTTTTTTTAAATTGGCGGGATGCTCTTAGGGTGCGCGGATCCCGCAGATAAAAAAAAAAAATCGAAGCGCGGTCTCCCGCGCTTCGATGTTAATTTGCCCCCGGGTGGGCCAAGTCCCGGGGGCATGGTGGGGGGTTTAAATTTTATGTGGGGGCCTCTAAGGCCCCAAGCCCGGGGACCGCCACCCCGGGGCTTTCAAAATAATGGTGCGGGAGGGCTCTTGGCCCTCCCGCAGCCCCGAGGACCGCCACCCCTGGGGCTTCTTTAAAAAAAAATATTTTGACCTGTGTGGGGGGGCTCCAGCCCCCCCACACTCCCCGGGGACCACCACCTCCCCGGGGCTGTGAAATGGTTGGGAGGGGGGCTGCGCGGCCCCCCTCCTGGAGCCCTTGATGGCCCTGGGGACCGCCACCACCCAGGGCCGGCTCCTGCAGTGTCCTGGGGTGCCTACCCCGGGACACTGTAGTTTGCTATGACAGGACGGGAGCCTCGCGGCTCCCGTCCTGTCATAGCAAACTTAGTTTGCATTTTGAAAGAGAGGCAGGTTACCTGCTCTCTCTTTCAAAATGCAAACCCAATTGCTTTCTACATGGGGAGCAGCATGTTAGCTGCTCCCCATGTGGAAAAGCAATGCCGGCTCCCGTAGGACACGGGGAGCCGGCGGGACTGTGGGGGGATTGGGGAACCCCCATAGTCCCCAACCAGAGGCCAGGCCCCGGGGGATGGGGTCCCCGGGGCCATAAGTGGCCAGGGAGGGGGCCACGCAGCCCCCTCCCAAATAAAAAAAAAAAAAAAAAAAAAGGGCAAGGCCGGCCTCGGGGATGGGGTCCCCGGGGCCTTAAATGGCCTGAGGAGGGGGCCACGCAGCCCCCTCCAAATTAAAAAATAAAAATCGAGGGCATGCCCCGGGGGATGGGGTCCCGGGGCCAATACAGGCCCAGGGAAGGGGGCCACGCGGCCCCCTTCCCGTTTTTTTTTGATTTAAAAAAAAAATTAAATGCTCAGGCCCCGGGGGATGGGGTCCCGGGGCAAAATGTGGCCAAGGGAAGGGGGCCACGCAGCCCCCCTCCCATTAAAAAAAATTTGAAAAAAAAAACGCCCGGCATCGTGCCGGAGGCCCCGCCCCCCTCCCTGCAGTACTCTGCAAACGCGCCCCCTGTCACGTTTTAAGAAGGGGAAGTAATTCCCCTTGAATACTGGGGGTCCCTGGGGCCAACTAGCCCACCAGGAACCTCCAGTATGCGCCAGAGGCTGCGTTGCAGAGAGGTGTACAGAGGCCACGCCCCTTTTACACCTCTCTGCAACGCAGCTCTGTGGCGCTTTTTAGAAGTACATGGTGGGCTAGTTGGACTCCAGGGACCCTCAGGATTCAAGGGGACTTAATCCCCCAACTTAAAACGCGCCACGGGGCGCGTTTGCACAGTGGTGAAGGGAGGGGCGGGGCTTCAGGTGACATGTGTGCAAACAGGCCCCGTGGCGCGTTTTAAGATGGGGAATTAAATCCCTTCAATCCTGAGGGTCCCTAGGGGCCAACTAGCCCAACAGGTACGTCCAAAAAGTGCCACAGAGCTGCATTGCAGAGAGGTGCAAAAGGGGCGTGGCCTCTGAACACCTCTCTGCAACGCAGCTCCCTGGCGCATACTGGAGGTACAGGGTGGGCTAGTTGGACCCCAGGGACCCTCATGATTCAAGGGGACTTAATCCCCCAACTTAAAACGCGCCACGGGGCGCGTTTGCACAGATGTCACCTCAGGCCCCGCCCCTCCCTTCACCATTGTGCAAATATTCCTCTAAAATCAGCCGAACTACGAATTCCTATTTACTCACCTGTTATCAGGAGAGACCTCAGTGCTGCATCTTTCAGCCCAGTACTGATCCTGAAAAGTAATTTTAACCGTACTTACCAGTAACTTGAATTTCCTTCCATAGGCTAACATTGACTGGTTTCACTTGGAAATTCTTCTAAGTGTGGAGTTTTGGAACTTTATAATATTCCTCTAAAATCAGCCGAAATACGAATTCCGATTTACTCACCTGTTATCAGGAGAGACCTCAGTGCTGCATCTTTCAGCCCAGTACTGATCCTGAAAAGTAATTTTAACCGTACTTACCAGTAACTTATATTTCCTTCCATAGGAATCCATTGTCTGGTTTTCAGCAGAAAAGTTTGTGTTGATTTTCACAAACTACAAATATTCCTTAAAAATCGCCTGTATGACTTAAACGCATTCTTTCAACTGTTTACAGGAGATGCACCAGTGCTGGATCCAGGATCCACCACTGAGTAAGAAAAAGTAACGATAACACTACTTACCTGCTAAGTGAATTTCCTCCCATAGGATAACATTGGTGATTCTATGTGAAAAAGTTTCTAAGTGTCAACTTTTAAAATACAATAATATTCCTTAAAAATCACTACTGTAACCAAAACGCTTTTACTCAACTGTTTACAGGAGATGTCCCAGGACTGAATCTAGGATCCAGTCCTGTGGTTAGAAAAGTAATCCATAAAGTAACTAATTGCATTTAGCTAGAAATTTACATTGAGCTCAATGTTGCATTGTGTTTGAAATTGTGTTGCCCATTGCAACAACTGTAACTACTGTACTTAAAAGTCTATTGCCTATTTGCAAAGTATTTAAACTAAAGTAATTCATTCTGATAAAGTATATTTTGTAATGTAATGTATAATGTAATTACAATGTTATTTAAAAAATAAAATATCTAAAAATAAATAGTTTAAAAAAATGTAGTAAATTAGTATAAAAAAAAAATATATAACAATTAATACATTTAAAAATTGTCATTTACAAAACCTTTGAAATTCACTGAAAAAACCATAGGTTTCAGACACGTTATAGTTAGGAATTAACATTTAAAAAACCTTTGAAATTCACTGAAAAAACCATAGGTTTCAGACACGTTATAGTTAGGAATTAGCATTTAAAAACCTTTGAAATTCACTGAAAAAACCATAGGTTTCAGGCACGTTATAGTTAGAAATTAGCATTTAAAAAACCTTTGAAATTCACTGAAAAAACCATAGGTTTTAGGGAAAGTTATAGTTAGTTGGACATTGCACTCGTACAAAACCCGTGAAATTCCCCCGTTATAGTTAGTTCAGCTAACTATAACTCGCGCCCCGCAATGCACTGCTGATGACGTCACATATTACATCACTCATGACATGGTCAGTGACATCACTGATGACATCACTGATGACATCTCAAATGACATCACTGATGACATCATCCATGTGAGAATTTAATGCATCTGCTCACACCCTAATATAACTTTTGATACACCCACTCTAAATTACAGACTGCCATTCTCAAAACCATACACACTCCAATACCAATAAGTACATACCCACTCACTGATTCTTAGTTCTACACACACACATCTACTCACTCACCCGTACAGTCACTCATACTTACAGTCACTCAGTACAGGACTATCATATGCACTCATACACCTATATAAACACTCACACAACGCAACTCATCCATAGAGGTACTCACACACCTAGTCAGTCATGCAAATAATTAATCCCACTCCAATTTACTCACCTATACAGTTATACACACCAACTCACTTACTCATAAAAATACTAGCACATTCTTACGCTCCTATGCAATCACTGATGCAAGCACACACTCATCCATATAGCCACTCTCACAATCACACACTCTCACTTATAGCCATTTATATACTCCAACACACATATATACTGCCTTTCACATATGTAGTTACTCACACATGTACCACTGAGATATACATTCAATCACTAACACATCCATACACACACTCACCCACCCATACAGTCCATCACAGATGCACTCTTGAAACCATGCACCCAGTGAATCACCCACTCACACATCTATGCACAGAGTCACACACACCCCACCCACACAAACACTGAGGCACCCATACAGATACTCAGAGAACCAATCCATAACCCATATAGACACTCATTTAGCTAGTCAGAAACCCATGCAGCTGCTTACACAACAACAGACAAACGGATACAGACATTCACACAGTTTAGTCACTCACCCATGCATCCAGTAAGATACGTTTAATCACTCACTTATAGACTCAGTCACGCACCTACTAAATCATCCATTCAGACACTTATACACCCACTCATTCTTCAATACGCCTTTCCCTATATATATTAAACATATTTAAACTTTACAGAAACACACAGTTACTGGATGATGTCAGTGATGTCATCAGTGATGTCATTTGAGATGTCATCAGTGATGTCATCAGTGATGTCACTGACCATGTCATGAGTGATGTAATATGTGACGTCATCAGCAGTGCATTGCGGGGGCGCGAGTTATAGTTAGCTGAACTAACTATAACGGGGGAATTTCACGGGTTTTGTTCGAGTGCAATGTCCAACTAACTATAACTTTCCCTAAAACCTATGGTCTTTTCAGTGAATATATATATATATATATCTATATATATTATCACATTCACCAACGCTGCTCCTTCTGCTCAGCAAGGTATCCGCGGCACTGTGAAGAAATCAGGTCTGGGCAATTGTTTCTTTTTTAATTATTTATTTCAATCCACCATATATCTATATATATATATATATATATATATATATATATATATATATATATATATATATATATATATATATATATATATATATATATATATTATCTACTGGCGGTCGCCAGTAGATAGTTATAGTTAGGACCTATTTTCCATAGGAAATCCGCAACATTCTATTTGAAATAACTTTGGCGCCGGTTGACGAATCTTCGTGAAAGTTTCCAACTTGTTGGGGCGCTCCGGTCCGCTCCTATCCTGAAAGTCTCGGGGTGATTCGTCAAGCGGGGGCCGAGAAAAAAGGGGGGTCCCAAAATGCATTATCCCCATGCAATTTTCCATAGGAACCTTTCATAGCAGCTACAGCCCGAACTGCTGAACGGAATTACACCAAATTTGGCAAAGAGGTAGCCCTTGGTTCAGTGTCGTGCCTTTTGCTTAAATGATGTAAATCCGTTCAGTAGTTCCTGAGAAAATCAAAAGTAAAGTCACATATATATCTATGGCCGAGTAGGGTCCGCGTACCCTCTCGATCACGAGCTGCATGCTAATTGGCTGTCAAGTGTCTGTCAACACTCCAAATCAGGAAGTGTTGGCAGCCATTTTGTCCCTCGGTAGAACCGAGGGACAGAAACAAGTGCGCAAAACGCACAAAGGGGGCAGGGTAGAAACACCCTGACCCCCTAGGTCTGCTCAGGGGGTCCCACAAGGACCCCCTGGGCAGAAAAAAGCATTTTTTTAAAAAAAAATAGGCGGGATGCGCTTAGGGTGCGCGGATCCCGCCGAAAAAAAAAAAAACGAGCGCGGTCTCCCGCGCTCGTTGTTAATTGGCCCCGGGTGGGCCAAGTCCCGAGGGCATGCGGGGGGTTATGAATTTAATGAATGGGGGCCTCTAAGGCCCCCCAAACCCCGGGGACCACCACCCCCGGGGCTTTAAAAACAAATGGTGCGGGAGGGCTCTCGGCCCTCCCGCAGCCCCAGGGTCCGCCACCCCTGGGGCTTCTTTTTTATTTTATAAGTACCTGTGTGGGGGGCTCGAGCCCCCCCACACGCCCCGGGGACCGCCACCTCCCCGGGGCACTAAAGATTTAAATATGGGGGTCCGTTACAGACCCCCAGAGCCCCGGGGACCACCACCTCACCGGGGCTTTCAAGATGTTGGGAGGGGGGCCGCGCGGCCCACCTCCTGGAGCCCTTGATGGCCCTGGAGACCGCCACCCCCAAGGGCCGGCTCCTGCAGTGTCCCGGGGTGCCTACCCCGGGACACTGTAGTTTGCTATGGCAGTGCGGGAGCCTCGCGGCTCCCGTCCTGCCATAGCAAACTGCTTGGTTTTGGAAGAGAGAGCAGGAAACCTGCTCTCTCTTCCAAAACCAAAGACAATTGCTTTCCACACGGGGAGCTGCATCTTAGCAGCTCCCCATGTGGAAAAGCAATGCCGGCTCCCGCAGGAGGCGGGGAGCCGGCATGGTCCGTGGGGGAGTTGGGGTCCCCCCACGGACCCCAAAGGATAGGGCCAGCCCTGGGGGATGGGGTCCCCGGGGCAAGTAGTGGCCCGAGAGGGGGGCCATGTGGCCCCCCTCCCCAAAAATAATTAAAAAAAAAATAAATAAAAAAAAATAAAGGCCGGCCCCGAGGATGGGGTCCCCGGGGCCTAAGGAGGCCTTAGAAGGGGGCCACGCAGCCCACCTCCATGAAAAAAATAAAAAAATAAGGTGGCAATGACCCAGGGGATGGGGTCCCCGGGTCAAAATTGGCCACGGGAGGGGGCCCACGCAGTCCCCTTCCCGTTCCTTTTTAAAAAAAAATAAAGGGGGTCAGGCCCTGGGGGATGGGGTCCCCAGGGCCCAAAATAATTACAATGAAGGGGGACCACACAGCCCCCTTTTAAAAAAAAAAAAAAATCCGGCATCGCGCCGGAGGCCACGCCCCTCCTTGTCAGCACTCTGCAAAAGCGCCCCTGGCGCGTTTGCAGAGGGGAACGAATTCCCCTTGAATACTGGGGGTCCCTGGGGCCAACTAGCCCACCAGGAACCTCCAGTATGCGCCAGGGGTCTGCGTTGCAGAGAGGTGTTCTGAGGCCACGCCCCTTTTACACCTCTCTGCAACGCAGCTCTGTGGCACTTAATGGAGGTAGCTGGTGGGCTAGTTGCACCCCAGGGACCCTCAGGATTCAAGGGGAGTTAATCCCCCGACTTAAAACGCGCCACTGGGCGCGTTTGCACAGTGGTGAAGGGAGGTGGCGGGGCCTGAGGTGACATGTGTGCAAATAGGCCCCGTGGCGCGTTTTAAGATGGGGAATTAAATCCCCTTCAATCCTGAGGGTCCCTGGGGGCCAACTAGCCCACCAGGTACCTTCAGTAAGCGCCACGGAGCTGCGTTGCAGAGTGTTGTAAAAAGGGGCGTGGCCTCTGAACACCTCTCTGCAACGCAGCTCTCTGGTGCATACTGGAGGTATCTGGTGGGCTAGTTGGCCCCTAGGGACCCTCGGGATTGAGGAGGAATTAATTCTCCAACTTAAAACGCGCCACAGGGCGTGTTTGCAGACATGTCACCTCAGGCCCCACCCCCTTCCTTCACCATTGTGCAAATATTCCTCTAAAATCAGACGAACTACGAATTCCGATTTACTCACCTGTTATCAGGAGAGACCTCAGTGCTGCATCTTTGAGCCCAGTACTGATCCTGAAAAGTAATTTTAACCGTACTTACCAGTAACTTGAATTTCCTTCCATAGGCTAACATTGACTGGTTTCACTTGGAAATTCTTCTAAGTGTGGAGTTTTGGAACTTTATAATATTCCTCTAAAATCATGCCGAAATACGAATTCCGATTTACTCACCTGTTATCAAGAGAGACCACAGTGCTGCATCTTTGAGCCCAGTACTAATCCCGAAAAGTAATTTTAACCGTACTTACCAGTAACTTGAATTTCCTTCCATAGGATATTATTGCCTGCTTTTTGCTGAAAAAGTTTCTAAGTGTCAATTTTTGAAACATACAAATATTCCTCTAAAATCAGCAGAACTACGAATTCGAATTTACTCACCTGTTATCAGGAGAGACCTCAGTGCTGCATCTTTGAGCCCAGTACAGATCCTGAAAAGTAATTCTAACCGTACTTACCAGTAACTTGAATTTCCTTCCATAGGCTAACATTGACTGGTTTCACTTGGAAATTCTTCTAAGTGTGGAGTTTTGGAACTTTATAATATTCCTCTAAAATTCAGCCGAACTACGAATTTCGATTTACTCACCTGTTATCAGGAGAGAACCCAGTGCTGCATCTTTTAGCCCAGCACTGACCCTGAAAAGTAATTCTAACCGTATTTACCAGTAACTTGTATTTCCTTCCATAGGAATCCATTGTCTGGTTTTCAGCAGAAAAGTTTGTGTCGATTTTCACAAACTACAAATATTCCTTAAAAATCGCCTGTATGACTTAAACGCATTCTTTCAACTGTTTACAGGAGATGCACCAGTGCTGGATCCAGGATCCACCACTGAGTAAGAAAAAGTAACGATAACACTACTTACCTGCTAAGTGAATTTCCTCCCATAGGATAACATTGGTGATTCTATGTGAAAAAGTTTCTGTCAACTTTTAAAATACAATAATATTCCTTAAAAATCACTACTGTAACCAAAACGCTTTTACTCAACTGTTTACAGGAGATGTCCCAGGACTGAATCTAGGATCCAGTCCTGTGGTTAGAAAAGTAATCCATAAAGTAACTAATTGCATTTAACTAGAAATTCACTTTGAGCTCAATGTTGCATTGTGTTTGAAATTGTATTGCCCATTGCAACAACTGTAACTACTGTACTTAAAAGTCTATTGCCTATTTGCAAAGTATTTAAACTAAAGTAATTCATTCAGAGAAAGTATATTTTGTAATGTAATGTATAATGTAATTACAATGTAATTTAAAAAATAAAATATGTAAAAATAAATAGTTTAAAAAATGTAGTAAATCAGTATCAAAAAAATAAATATAACAATTAATACATTTAAAAATTGTCATTTACAAAACCTTTGAAATTCACTGAAAAAAACATAGGTTTCAGACATGTTATAGTTAGGAATTAGCATTTAAAAAACCTTTGAAATTCACTGAAAAAACCATAGGTTTCAGGCACGTTATAGTTAGAAATTAGCATTTAAAAAACCTTACAAATTCACTGAAAAAACCATAGGTTTTAGGGACAGTTATAGTTAGTTGGACATTGCACTCGTACAAAACCCATGAAATTCCCCCGTTATAGTTAGTTCAGCTAACTATAACTTGCGCCCGCAATGCACTGCTGATGACGTCACATATTGCATCACTCATGACATGGTCAGTGACATCACTGATGACATCACTGATGACATCTCAAATGACATCACTGATGACATCATCCACGTGATAATCTGATGCACCTCCTCACACCCTAATATAACCTTTGATACACCCACTCTAAATTACAGACTGCCATTCGCAAAACCATAGACACTCCAACACCAATAACTACATACCCACTCACTGATTCTTAGGTCTACACACACATCCACTCACTCACCCGTACAGTCACTCATACTTACGGTCACTCAGTACAGGACTATCATATGCACTCATACTCCTATATAGACACTCAAACACCGCCACTCATCCATAGAGGTACTCACACACCTAGTCAGTCATGCAAATAATTAAACACACTGCCATTTACTCACCTATACAGTTATACACCACCAGCTCACTTACTCATACAAATACTAGCACATTCTTACGCTCTTATACAATCACTGATACAAGCACACACTCATCCATACAGCCACAATCACAATCACACACTCTCGCTTATAGCTATTTATATACTCCAACACACATATATACTGCCTTTCACATATGTAGTTACTCACACATGTACCACTGGGACATACATTCACTCACTAACACACCCATACACACACTCACCCACCCATACAGTCCATCACAGATGCACTCTTGAAACCATGCACCCAGTGAATCACCCACTCACACATCTATGCACAGAGTCACACACACCCCACCCACACAAACACTCAGGCACCCATACAGATACTCAGACAACCAATCAATAACTCATATAGACACTCATGTAGCTATTCACAAACCCATGCAGCCGCTTACACAGCAACAGACAGACGGATACAGACATTCACACAGTTTAGTCACTAACCCATGCATTCAGTAAGATACGTTTAATCACTCACTTATAGAGTTAGTCACGTACCTAGTAAATCATCCATTCAGACACTTATACACCCACTCATTCTTCAATACGCCTTTCCCTATATATATTAAACATATTTAAACTTAACAGAAACACACAGTCACTGGATGATGTCATCAGTGATGTCATTTGAGATGTCATCAGTGATGTCATCAGTGATGTCACTGACCATGTCATGAGTGATGTAATATGTGACGTCATCAGCAGTGCATTGCGGGGGCGCAAGTTATAGTTAGCTGAACTAACTATAACGGGGGAATTTCA
This sequence comes from Calotriton arnoldi, assembly GCA_963921515.1. Classification (NCBI taxonomy): domain Eukaryota; kingdom Metazoa; phylum Chordata; class Amphibia; order Caudata; family Salamandridae; genus Calotriton; species Calotriton arnoldi. Next base: position 872,644 of record CAWUFW010001822.1, read on the forward strand.
CGGGTTTTGTACGAGTGCAATGTCCAACTAACTATAACTGTCCCTAAAACCTATGGTTTTTTCAGTGAATTTGTAAGGTTTTTTAAATGCTAATTTCTAACTATAACGTGCCTGAAACCTATGGTTTTTTCAGTGAATATATATATATATATATATATATATATATATTATCTACTGGCGGTCGCCAGTAGATAGTTATAGTTACAACCTATTATCCATAGGAAATCCGCGACATTCTATTTGAAATAACGTTGGCGCCGGTTGACGAATCTTCGTGAAAGTTTCCAACTTGTTGGGGCGCTCCGCTCCGCTCCTACCCTGAAAGTCTCGGGGTGATACGTGAAGCGGGGGCCGAGAAAAAGGGGGTCCCAAAACGCGTTTCCCCATTCATTTTTCCATAGGAACCTTTAGTCGCAGCTACAGCCCGAACTGCTGAACGGAATTACACCAAATTTGGCAAAGAGGTAGTCCTTGGTTCAGACTGGTGCCTTTTGCTTAAATGGTGTAAATCCGTTCAGTAGTTCCTGAGAAAATCAAAAGTAAAAGTACATATATATCTATGGGCGCGTCGGATACGCGTACCCTCAGCGCACCCTGCGCGCACCGTCCCGATCACGAGCTGCATGCTAATTGGCTGTCAGCTGGCTGTCAACATTCCGATTCAGGAAGTGTTGGCAGCCATTTTGTCCCTCGGGACAGAAACAAGTGCGGAAAGCGCAAAGGGGGCAGGGTAGAAACACCCTAACCCCTAGGTCTGCTCAGGGGTCCCACAAGGACCCCCTGGGCAGAAAAGATATTTTTTTTTTAAATCGGCGGGATGCGCTTAGGGTGCGCGTATCCCGCCGAGAGAAAAAAGAAACAAGTGCGCAAAACGCACAAAGGGGGCAGGGTAGAAACACCCTAACCCCTAGGCCTGCTCAGGGGTCCCACAAGGACCCCCTGGGCAAAAAAGCATTTTTTTTTAAAAAAATCGGCAGGATGCGCTCAGGGTGCGCGAATCCTGCCGAAAAAAAAATCGAAGCGCGGTCTCCCGCGCTTCGATGTTAATTGGCCCCGGGTGGGCCAAGTCCCGGGGGCATGCTGGGGAGGGGTTAATTTTATGTGTGGGGGCCTCTAAGGGCTCCCAAGCCCCAGGGACCGCCACCCCCGGGGCTTTATGCATAATGGTGCGGGAGGGCTCTGAGCCCTCCCGCAGCCCCGAGGACCACCACCTCCCGGGGCTTCTTTTTAAATGAAAAACCTGTGTGGGGGCTCCAGCCCCCCACACGCCCGGGACCGCCACCTCCCGGGGCACTAAACATTTAAATATGGGGGTCCGTTACGGATCCCAGAGCCCCGGGACCACCACCTCCCGGGGCTGTGCACACGATGGGAGGGGGCCGCGCGGCCCCCTCCTGGAGCCTGTGGTGGCCCTGGGGACCGCCACCCCCAGGGCCGGCTCCTGCAGTGTCCCGGGGTGCCTACCCCGGGACACTGCTGTTTGCAATGACAGGACGGGAGCCTCGCGGCTCCCGTCCTGTCATTGCAAACTTGCTTTGGATATTGGAAGAGAGAGCAGGAAACCTGCTCTCTCTTCCAATATCCAAAGCCGATTGCTTTCCACATGGGGAGCAGCATGTTAGCTGCTCCCCATGTGTAAGCTAATGCCGGCTCCCGTAGGACACGGGGAGCCGGCGGGACTGTCGAGGGTTTGGGGACCCCCACAGTCCCCAACGAGAGGGCCAGCCCCGGGGGATGGGGTCCCCGGGGCAAGTAGTGGCCCGGGAGGGGCCACGCGGCCCCCTCCCAAAGTTTTGAAAAATTATAAAAAATAAAAAAAGGGTATGGCCGGCCCGAGGATGGGGTCCCCGGGCCTTAAAATGGCCAGAGGAGTGAGGCCACGCAGCCCCCTCAAAATATTAAAAATAAAAATAGAGGCCATGCCCGGGAGATGGGGTCCCGGGGCCAATACAGGCCCAGGGAAGGGGGCCACGCGGCCCCCTTCCCGTTTTTTTTTTTTAAATTTAAAAAGGGGTAAGGCCCTGGGGGATGGGGTCCCCAGGGCCCAAAAACAGAAAAAAGGAAGGGGGCCACACAGCCCCCTTCAGAGGACAAAAAAACAAACAAAAAAAAAAACGATCGGGCCCGCAGGCCCCGCCCCCTTCCTTCACCACTCTGCAAACGCGCCCCTGGCGCGTTTGCAGAGGGGGACGAATTCCCCTTGAATACTGGGGGTCCCTGAGGCCAACTAGCCCACCAGGAACCTCCAGTATGCGCCAGGGGCTGCCTTGCAGAGAGGTGTACAGAGGCCACGCCCCTTTTACACCTCTCTGCAACGCAGCTCTGTGGCGCTTTTGGAGGTATATGGTGGGCTAGTTGGACTCCGGGGACCCTCAGGATTCAAGGGGACTTAATCCCCCAACTTAAAACGCACCACGGGCGCGTTTGCACAGTGGTGAAGGGAGGGGCGGGGCTTCAGGTGACATGTGTGCAAACAGGCCCCGTGGCGCGTTTTAAGATGGGAATTAAATCCCCTTCAATCCTGAGGGTCCCTGGGGCCAACTAGCCCAACAGGTACATCCAGAAAGCGCCACAGAGCTGCGTTGCAGAGAGGTGTAAAAGGGTGTGGCCTCTCTACACGTCTCTGCAACGCAGCCCCTGGCGCATATTGGAGGTTCCTGGTGGGCTAGTTGGCCCATAGGGACCCTCAGGATTCAAGGGGACTTAATCCCCCAACTTAAAACGCACCACGGGCGCGTTTGCACAGATGTAACCTCAGGCCCCGCCCCTCCCTTCACCATTGTGCAAATATTCCTCTAAAATCAGCCGAAATACGAATTCCGATTTACTCACCTGTTATCAGGAGAGACCTCAGTGCTGTATCTTTCAGCCCAGTACTGGTCCTGAAAAGTAATTCTAACCATACTTACCAGTAACTTGAATTTCCTTCCATAGGCTAACATTGACTGGTTTCACTTGGAAATTCTTCTAAGTGTGGAGTTTTGGAACTTTAAAATATTCCTCTAAAATCAGCCGAAATACGAATTCCGATTTACTCACCTGTTATCAGGAGAGACCTCAGTGCTGCATCTTTCAGCCCAGTACTGGTCCTGAAAAGTAATTTTAACCGTACTTACCAGTAACTTGAATTTCCTTCCATAGGCTAACACTGACTGGTTTCACTTGGAAATTCTTCTAAGTGTGGAGTTTTGGAACTTTAAAATATTCCTCTAAAATCAGCCGAAATACGAATTCCGATTTACTCACCTGTTATCAGGAGAGACCTCAGTGCTGCATCTTTCAGCCCAGTACTGATCTTGAAAAGTAATTTTAACCGTACTTACCGGTAACTTGAATTTCCTTCATAGGCTAACATTGACTGGTTTCACTTTGAAATTCTTCTAAGTGTGGAGTTTTGGAACTTTAAAATATTCCTCTAAAATCAGCCGAAATACGAATTCCGATTTACTCACCTGTTATCAGGAGAGACCTCAGTGCTGCATCTTTCAGCCCAGTACTGATCCTCAAAAGTAATTTTAACCGTACTTACCAGTAACTTGAATTTCCTTCCATAGGATATCATTGCCTGCTTTTGCTGAAAAAGTTTCTAAGTGTTGATTTTTGAAACATACAAATATTCCTCTAAAATCAGCCGAAATCCAAATTCTGATTTACTCACCTGTTATCAGGAGAGACCTCAGTGCTGCATCTTTCAGCCCAGTACTGGTCCTGAAAAGTAATTTTAACCGTACTTACCAGTAACTTGAATTTCCTTCCATAGGCTAACACTGACTGGTTTCACTTGGAAATTCTTCTAAGTGTGGAGTTTTGGAACTTTAAAATATTCCTCTAAAATCAGCCGAAATACGAATTCCGATTTACTCACCTGTTATCAGGAGAGACCTCAGTGCTGCATCTTTCAGCCCAGTACTGATCCTCAAAAGTAATTTTAACCGTACTTACCGGTAACTTGAATTTCCTTCATAGGCTAAGATTGACTGGTTTTCAGCAAAAAGTTTCAAAGTGTTGATTTTCACAAACTACAAATATTCCTTAAAAATCGCCTGTATGACTTAAACGCATTTTTTCAACTGTTTACAGGAGATGCACCAGTGCTGGATCCAGGATCCAACACTGAGTAAGAAAAAGTAACGATAACAGTTTTTACCTGCTAAGTGAATTTCCTTCCATAGGATAACATTGGTGATTCTATGAGAAAAAGTTTCTAAGTGTCAACTTTTAAAATACAATAATATTCCTTAAAAATCACGACTGTAACCAAAACGCTTTTACTCAACTGTTTACAGGAGATGTACCAGGACTGAATCTAGGATCCAGTCCTGTGGTTACAAAAGTAATCCATAAAGTAACTAATTGCATTTAACTAGAAATTCACATTGAGCTGAATGTTGCATTGTGTTTGAAAATGTGTTGCCCATTGCAACAACTGTAACTACTGTACTTAAAAGTCTATTGCCTATCTGCAAAGTATTTAAACTAAAGTAATTCATTCTGAGAAAGTATTTTTTGTAATGTAATGTATAATGTAATTACAATGTAATTTAAAAAATAAAATATGTAAAAAAAATTGTTTCTACAAATGTAGTAAATCAGTATGAAAAAAATTAATATAACAATTAATACATTTAAAAATTGTCATTTACAAAACCTTTGAAATTCACTGAAAAAACCGTAAGTTTCAGGCACGTTATAGTTAGAAATTAGCATTTAAAAAACCTTTGAAATTCACTGAAAAAACCATAGGTTTCAGACACGCTATAGTTACAAATTAGCATTTAAAAAACCTTTGAAATTCACTGAAAAAACCATAGGTTTCAGACACGTTATAGTTACAAATTAGCATTTAAAAAACCTTTGAAATTCACTGAAAAAACCATAGGTTTCAGACACGTTATAGTTACAAATTAGCATTTAAAAAACCTTTGAAATTCACTGAAAAAACCATAGGTTTTAGGGACAGTTTTAGTTACTTGGACATTGCACTCGTACAAAACCCGTGAAATTCCCCGTTATAGTTAGTTCAGCTAACTATAACTCGCGCCCCTGCAATGCACTGCTGATGACGTCACATATTACATCACTCATGACATGGTCAGTGACATCACTGATGACATCTCAAATGACATCACTGATGACATCACTGATGACATCATCCATGTGATAATTTCATGCATCTTCTCACACCCTAATATAACCTTTGATATACACACTCTAAATTACAGACTGCCATTCTCAAAACCATAGACACTCCAACACCAAAAACTACATACCCACTCACTGATTATTAGGTCTACACACACATTTACTCTCTCACCAGTACAATCACTCATACTTATGGTCACTCAGTACAGGACTATCATATGCACTCATACACCTATATACACACTCACACACCTCCACTCATCCATAGAGGTACTCACACACCTAGTCAGTCATGCAAATAATTAATCACACTCCCATTTACTTACCTATACAGTTATACACACACCAGCTCACTTACTCATACAAATACTAGCACATTCTTACGCTCTTACACAATCACTGATACAAGCACACACTCATCCATACAGCCACTCTCACAATCACACACTCTCACTTATAGCCATTTATATACTCCAACACACATATATACTGCCTTTCACATATGTAGTTACTCACACATGTACCACTGAGATATACATTTACTCACTAACACAGCCATACACACACTCACCCACCCATACAGTCCATCACAGATGCACTCTTGAAAACATGCACCCAGTGAATCACCCACTCACACATCTATGCACAGAGTCACACACACCCCACCCACACAAACACTCAGGCACCCATACAGATACTCAGACAACAAATCAATAACCCATATAGACACTCATGTAGCTATTCGCAAACCCATGCAGCCGCTTACACACCAACAGACAGACAGATACAGACATTCACACAGTTTAGTCATTAACCCATGCATTCAGTAAGATACGTTTAATCACTCACTCATAGAGTCAGTCACGCACCTACTAAATCATCCATTCAGACACTTATACACCCACTCATTCTTCAATATGCCTTTCCCTATATATATTAAACATATTTAAACTTTACAGAAACACACAGTCACTGGATGATGTCATCAGTGATGTCATCAGTGATGTCATTTGAGATGTCATCAGTGATGTCATCAGTGATGTCACTGACCATGTCATGAGTGATGTAATATGTGACGTCATCAGCAGTGCATTGCAGGGCGCGAGTTATAGTTAGCTGAACTAACTATAACGGGGAATTTCACGGGTTTTGTACGAGTGCAATGTCCAAGTAACTAAAACTGTCCCTAAAACCTATGGTTTTTTCAGTGAATATATATATATATATATATATATATATATATATATATATATATATATATATATATACCATTCCATTCAATAACTTTATTTCGGTCTCAAGGACCATAAAAGTACAGTTCAAAGCAGTGTAAAAAGACAGTATATACATTTAAATCATGAATAATACACTATCATAAAACTACTGTATGAAGAAAAACAGCACATTTAAACGCGAATGAACCTAGTTTAGAATAAATACAAGAAGAAGTCCGTAGACAGTTAAAAACAAATAAAATTCGACTAGTATCCCAAGTTAAAACAATGAAAATTTGTATATACAAAATAATAACAACATGCTTACTGATTTAAAAATTTCACGTCGGGCATGCCACATAGAGTTTAGGAAGCGGGAAACAGAGAAAACAATGGGGGCGTAAGTATCATATTTTAGAACTCTGTATGCCACAGCACATTGGGTGAAACCTAGGTTCTTACATAATTGGATGAGCCAGCGCTGTCGTATTCTTACCTACTGGTGTTCGTCAGTAGGTAGTTATAGTTAGGACCTCGTTTCTATAGGAAAAGCGTTTTTCAGAAATCCAGCAAATTTGGCAAAAATGTAGCTCTTGGTTCAGAAAGCCCTCTTTTTGCAAAATGGTGTAAATCCATTCAGTAGTTCCTGAGAAATGTAAAGATTTCTCAGATATAAAACTGTGGCTGCGGTGGATGCGCGAACCCTCCCGATCTCGTGCCTGAGATCTGACTGCCACCCCCAGGGGCTATATGTACAAAAATGCATGGGAGTGCTCCAGCCCCCCCACACAGCACCAGAGACGCCACCTCCCTCGGGCTATATTTAAAAATAATGTGTGGGGGCTCCAGCCCGGGGACCACCACCTCCCCGGGCCTGTTTTCTCCCTCCTGGAGCCATAAATGGCCCCGGGGACCGCCACCCCCCAGGGCCGACTCCAGCAATGTCCTGGGGTGCCCACCCCCGGGACATTGCAGTTTGTTCCCACCATCCCATAGCAAACCAGTGTGTCGCTGTGAACAAGCGAGAGCACTTTGCTCCAGCTTGTTCAAAGCAAGCACACTTTGCTTTTTATCCCGAGGGAGATGCATCTTAGCAGCTCCCTGAGGGGAATAAGCAATACCGGCTCCCGCAGGAGGCAGGTGCCAGCTGGGACCCCGGAAGGCCTTCAGGCTCCCCTGCGGTCCCAAAGGAGATGGCTAAACCCCTGGGGATGGGGTCCCCGAGCTGAAAATGGCCAGAGAGGGGGGCCGCTTGGCCCCCTCACTTTTTTTATTTTAATAAATGGAGTCCCTGGGGCAGAAATCGGCCTGGGGAGGGGGGCCGTGCAGCCCCTGCCCTTAAAATATATATTTAAAAAAAAAAAGAAATGGCCTGGCCCCATGAGATGGGGTCCCCGGTGCCGAAAATGGCCTGGGAAGGGGGGCCGCATAAACATAGGCCTAGCCCTGGGGGATGGGGTCCCGGGGGCCAAATCGGCCTCGGGAGGGGGAACCGCACGGCACCCTCCCTTTTTATTTCAATAAAATGAAAAACAAAATGGGTCAGGCCCCGGAGATGGGGTCCCCGGGGCCTAACAGGGTGAAAGGGAAGGGAGGGTCACACAGCCTCGCCTTCCTAAAAGAAAAAAAACAAACAAAGATGGCAACTCGCCGGAGGCCCCATCCCCTTTTTCCGCTACTCTGCAAACACACATCCTGGCCTGCTCTTGGTTGGGGGATGAAGTCCCCTTCGCTGCTGAGGGTCCGTAGGGGCCAACTAGCACACCTGTTACCTCCAGTAATCCCCACACAGTGGGAGTTGCTGAGAGGTGGTCGAAGGCCACTCCCCTTTATACACCACTCTGCAAACGCGCACTGCTGGTGGGGCGATGATGAGACATCATAATTCAGCGGTAGGGACCGCCGACCTGAGGTCGGTTGGATCCGTATCTGCGACGGTATTGGGCAGACGCAATTCGGCCTGACATCGCAGTAAGGCCCACAGTGTATATATATATGGTACTTTTAACTGAAATTTTAACCTAACTATAACATCACTTTAATCTTTGTTTTTTTCTGTGAATTTCTAGTTTAAAAAAAAAATTAAAGCCAGGTATTACTATGCCTAACTAAAAGCCCACTTTAACCTTTGTTTTTTTCAGTGAATTTTTAGGGTTTTTTTAACGTGAAGTAACATTTTATTACCATACCTATCTATCACAACTCTCCCACAGTGTGAGGCCCTTGATCGTGCACTGCAGGGCAACCACACATAACCCCCTGCATGCATGGCCTTTGGCCTTGCATGGCACAGGGTTAGGCGCCCAACCCCTGTGGGTGACCAAATCTCGCCACACATGGCCTTTATCCATGCATGGCATGGGGTCGATTGCAAGACCTGGCCTGTGGCAAGGCCCTGCACCCACCCCCGCCATTGGGGTCCAATCCAACATTGCTGGCCTACCCACCATGGTCGCACAACACCAACGGGGACACACCCAACTTTGTTTTTCTCCCACCATAATCTCATGGTAATTTCACAGTACTACTGGGAAGGGGGCCTCAATGAGTACTGCACGAGTGACACAATTATAGTTTTTGCCACTTTGATCCGGTTGGGAGGGATGCCCTTCTATGACCCCTCCACAAGGTCATGGGGATCAGGGTTATCCTATCCTACCACCATATATGTCGCTTTATGTTAAGTTTAGGGCTGAATGTAAAACCTTTGACTCAGACAAACCTGCTTGGTGTATTCAACCTGCGCTCCATCTTAGTCAGCCGAAATCACAGCTTGTTCCTGGTCCATTCCTTTGATAGGATATCATTCGTTCTTAATGCTTTTTGGTGCTATATTTATGTAAAAAATGTTAATTCATGCCTTGAAGTCCCCTTGTTGCATTTATGTTTTTTTTTGTGTCATTTTATTCATTAAATTGTACTCTATTTTACTCATTCGGTTTTTACTTTACTATTGTTTTGGTACCTCATTAAAACTTTACGCATTGCCAAGTTACAAATTAGAATCATTAATCCTTCTGGTGGGCAACCACCAACTCTAAATAATAGCCCTCTTTCTTACAACCAATATTTAATTTAGACACATCAATGCACTGAAAGACATCCCTGATATAAGCATGTTTATTACATGATAATATCTTTCTTACAAAAGTAATGTGCTTGATATGACAGTAGTTTGTATGAGTTAGTACAGAGTGCACAAAGCACATCCAGTTTAGTTCATGCATAGCTCTATATAGTTTCTATGTAAATCACTATGGCTGATACAAATAAATATGTGTCACATAGGAAGCAGTTGATTTTTCACCTTTTTGGCCCCTCAAACCTAGGGTTTTTTATGACTGTCAAGTTTTCTTAACTACACATCTATGTACCCTGTGAAGCATATATTTAAAGTACCTTTAAGTGGAGTTAAAAATAGTACATCTTTACTTACTCATATATACTTAACTTCATCATATTTTGGTAGTCGATATTCTGGCTGCAACGTTTTTTATATGATATTTAAAACTCAGTATTCTGGTGGTATACCTTAGAAGCTGGGATACAAATACATTTCTCGGTTCCCAGCAGCGACAGGTGGGAAACCTACGCAGATAACTCAGGGGCATATTATCAAGGAATAGCGATATTTATCGCTAACCGCGCTTAGCGCGACTTTGGTTAACGCCGCCTATCGCTGGAAAATATCGCTGAGATAACACCCTATTAACAAGGTTTATCTCCATAGCGATAAAATTTCCAGCAATAGTGGCAAAATGTGAGAATATCGCTGGAAAAGCAGCGATATTCTCGCATTATCGCTAAGGTGGATTCAGCATTAGAATCCACCTCCTATATTTGAAACAGGTAAGTCATCCTCACTAGCAGGTGATAAAATCTAGCGATAAACGCGCTTAGCGCGAATTATTTTATCGCTTTGCCTGCCTTGCTAATAGGGGGTAGTGGTGTTAGTGACTGTTTTCAGTCGCTGTAAGTAGGGAACGCCTTCCTTGCATGTCATTAGCGATAAATATCGCTGACATGCAAGGCGATGTGAATCCCGGCCGCTAACGCCTAAAAGCTGTCGCTAACGCCTGTTAGCGACAGCTTGCTAATAGGGCGATAAAAATATTGCCCTTTAGCGGCAAAAAGTGCCGCTAAAGCGGCGATAAAGCCCTTGATAATATGCCCCTCAGTTCCTTCAACCCCGGAAAACGTTTGGAAGATCCGGAGCAAGAACTTTCCGACAGAGTCCACAGCAGCAGCACTTCTGGCGCTGAAAACACAGGCCCGACTAAAGCTTCAAAGCTAATCTTGACCGGCTGAAGATAATGACTCTTTTTGTGTAGCTCTTGGATTTAAAGTTTTAACAAGCCCATGACTGCAAATTTTTTTGGCAGGCGCACGCTTCTTTTGAGGTGGTTAAAGGCCAGGGAAACAAAGACGGCCATAGCCCAGTCAAAGACAATGGGCCCTCAGAAGCTAGAGATTGTGTATTCAGGAAACATCCGAAGCACTGAGAAAACATTAAAACCCCAGATCTGGCAGCACAAGCGTTCCAGTGGGAACGAAGGGTCATACCGAATGGACAGAAGCCAGATGAATAGTACTGATGAAAAGATCCAGTCATACTAACTATGCAATATCCCAAATAAGAGTTGAAGCAGAAGAATTGGCCATACAAAATGTATAACAACCTAAATACCATTTTTAAAGAGTACACATCATACCAACTCTAACACAGAGAAAGCATTCCAGCAGCCAGAACAAGCACTTCAATGAAAGCATGGCACACCAAACGTACAATGGACAGAACAACATTTCAAATGAAAGAACATGTCATTCCCTATGCCCAACAGTCAACACCAGGGGCGGCTCCTCCGTTTGAGCTGAGAAGCATCACACCACTTAAAAATACCCCCAAAGTCCCAAAATTAGAAACAAAAAGGTAATTCATTACCATTTTATTTTTCATCCTCCTGCCCTGAACCGAGCATCAGGATGGGGGCAGGCCGCTGCTGAATGGCAAATGCAAAAACAACAGTTGATGGACAGAATGCAGAACAATGTCATACATTCACCCCAGTACAGAGATCTGGGCCTAAATCCATCGTTTTTTTGCTCACCATGCCATTCCAGTTTGAACCCAGCCATATGCAAATCAGTCTTGACCCTGTGCCCATGGGAACAGTCCAGCCCGAACTGCCAAGCCAGGTCCTCCCTGGACTGGAAACAAGCATCCTAGGACCGGTTTCGGGCTTTCAGCCCTCATCAGCCAGGATAGCTTGATTCCAGTGGCATGGAGAGCACGGGACTCACGTCTGAGCATACCCGTCCCACTCGGGGTGACAAATGCAAAAACAACAGTTGATGGACAGAATGCAGAACAATGTCATACATTCACCCCAGTACAGAGATCTGGGCCTAAATCCATCGTTTTTTGCTCACCATGCCATTCCAGTTTGAACCCAGCCATATGCAAATCAGTCTTGACCATGTGCCCCATGGGAACAGTCTAGCCCGAACTGCCAAGCCAGGTCCTCCCTGGACTGGAAACAAGCATCCTAGGACCGGTTTCGGGCTTTCAGCCCTCATCAGCCAGGATAGCTTGATTCCAGTGGCATGGAGAGCACGGGACTCACGTCTGAGCATACCCGTCCCACTCGGGGTAACAAATGCAAAAACAACAGTTGATGGACAGAATGCAGAACAATGTCATACATTCACCCCAGTACAGAGATCTGGGCCTAAATCCATCGTTTTTTTGCTCACCATGCCATTCCAGTTTGAACCCAGCCATATGCAAATCAGTCTTGACCCTGTGCCCCATGGGAACAGTCCAGCCCGAACTGCCAAGCCAGGTCCTCCCTGGACTGGAAACAAGCATCCTAGGACCGGTTTCGGGCTTTCAGCCCTCATCAGCCAGGATAGCTTGATTCCAGTGGCATGTAGAGCACGGGACTCACGTCTGAGACTTGTCGCCCTAAGTGGGAAGGGTATGCCCAGACGTGGGTCCCGTGCTCACTACATCACTGGATTCAAGCTAGCCTGGCTGAAGAAGGGTGATGCCCTGAAACCGGTCCCAGGATGCTTGTTTCCGGTCCAGGGAGGACCTGGCTTTGCAGTTCGGGCTGGACTGTTCCCACAAGGAACAGGGTCAAGACTGATTTGCATATGGCTGGGTCCAAACTGGGGTGGTGTGATGAGCAAAAGAATGATGGATTTAACCCAGATCTTTGTGACTGGGGGTGAATGTTTGCATTGTCCAGCATTCCGTCCATCAATTGTTTCTTTGCATTTGTCGCCCTAAGTGGGAAGGGTATGCCCAGACGTGGGTCCCGTGCTCACTACATCACTGGATTCAAGCTAGCCTGGCTGAAGAAGGGTGATGCCCTGAAACCGGTCCCAGGATGCTTGTTTCCGGTCCAGGGAGGACCTGGCTTGGCAGTTCGGGCTGGACTGTTCCCACAAGGAACAGGGTCAAGACTGATTTGCATATGGCTGGGTCCAAACTGGGGTGGTGTGGTGAGCAAAGAATGATGGATTTAACCCAAATCTTTGTGACTGGGGGTGAATGTTTGCATTGTCCAGCATTCCGTCCATCAATTGTTTCTTTTGCATTTGTCAGCCCTAAGTGGGAAGGGTATGCCCAGACGTGGGTCCCGTGCTCACTACATCACTTGATTCAAGCTAGCCTGGCTGAAGAAGGGTGATGCCCTGAAACCGGTCCCAGGATGCTTGTTTCCGGTCCAGGGAGGACCTGGCTTGGCAGTTCGGGCTGGACTGTTCCCACAAGGAACAGGGTCAAGACTGATTTGCATATGGCTGGGTCCAAACTGGGGTGGTGTGGTGAGCAAAAGAATGATGGATTTAACCCAGATCTTTGTGACTGGGGGTGAATGTTTGCATTGTCCAGCATTCCGTCCATCAATTGTTTCTTTTGCATTTGTCGCCCTAAGTGGGAAGGGTATGCCCAGACGTGGGTCCCGTGCTCACTACATCACTGGATTCAAGCTAGCCTGGCTGAAGAAGGGTGATGCCCTGAAACCGGTCCCAGGATGCTTGTTTCCGGTCCAGGGAGGACCTGGCTTGGCAGTTCGGGCTGGACTGTTCCCACAAGGAACAGGGTCAAGACTGATTTGCATATGGCTGGGTCCAAACTGGGGTGGTGTGGTGAGCAAAAGAATGATGGATTTAACCCAGATCTTTGTGACTGGGGGTGAATGTTTGCATTGTCCAGCATTCCGTCCATCAATTGTTTCTTTTGCATTTGTCGCCCTAAGTGGGAAGGGTATGCCCAGACGTGGCTCCCGTGCTCACTACATCACTGGATTCAAGCTAGCCAGGCTGAAGAAGGGTGACGCCCTGAAACTGGACCCAGGATGCTTGTTTCCGGTCCAGGGAGGACCTGGCTTGGCAGTTCGGGCTGGACTGTTCCCACAAGGAACAGGGTCAAGACTGATTTGCATATGGCTGGGTCCAAACTGGGGTGGTGTGGTGAGCAAAAGAATGATGGATTTAACCCAGATCTTTGTGACTGGGGGTGAATGTTTGCATTGTCCAGCATTCCGTCCATCAATTGTTTCTTTTGCATTTGTCGCCCTAAGTGGGAAGGGTATGCCCAGACGTGGGTCCCGTGCTCACTACATCACTTGATTCAAGCTAGCCTGGCTGAAGAAGGGTGATGCCCTGAAACCGGTCCCAGGATGCTTGTTTCCGGTCCAGGGAGGACCTGGCTTGGCAGTTCGGGCTGGACTGTTCCCACAAGGAACAGGGTCAAGACTGATTTGCATATGGCTGGGTCCAAACTGGGGTGGTGTGGTGAGCAAAAGAATGATGGATTTAACCCAGATCTTTGTGACTGGGGGTGAATGTTTGCATTGTCCAGCATTCCGTCCATCAATTGTTTCTTTTGCATTTGTCGCCCTAAGTGGGAAGGGTATGCCCAGACGTGGGTCCCGTGCTCACTACATCACTGGATTCAAGCTAGCCTGGCTGAAGAAGGGTGATGCCCTGAAACCGGTCCCAGGATGCTTGTTTCCGGTCCAGGGAGGACCTGGCTTGGCAGTTCGGGCTGGACTGTTCCCACAAGGAACAGGGTCAAGACTGATTTGCATATGGCTGGGTCCAAACTGGGGTGGTGTGGTGAGCAAAAGAATGATGGATTTAACCCAGATCTTTGTGACTGGGGGTGAATGTTTGCATTGTCCAGCATTCCGTCCATCAATTGTTTCTTTTGCATTTGTCGCCCTAAGTGGGAAGGGTATGCCCAGACGTGGGTCCCGTGCTCACTACATCACTGGATTCAAGCTAGCCTGGCTGAAGAAGGGTGATGCCCTGAAACCGGTCCCAGGATGCTTGTTTCCGGTCCAGGGAGGACCTGGCTTGGCAGTTCGGGCTGGACTGTTCCCACAAGGAACAGGGTCAAGACTGATTTGCATATGGCTGGGTCCAAACTGGGGTGGTGTGGTGAGCAAAAGAATGATGGATTTAACCCAGATCTTTGTGACTGGGGGTGAATGTTTGCATTGTCCAGCATTCCGTCCATCAATTGTTTCTTTTGCATTTGTCGCCCTAAGTGGGAAGGGTATGCCCAGACGTGGGTCCCGTGCTCACTACATCACTGGATTCAAGCTAGCCTGGCTGAAGAAGGGTGATGCCCTGAAACCGGTCCCAGGATGCTTGTTTCCGGTCCAGGGAGGACCTGGCTTGGCAGTTCGGGCTGGACTGTTCCCACAAGGAACAGGGTCAAGACTGATTTGCATATGGCTGGGTCCAAACTGGGGTGGTGTGGTGAGCAAAAGAATGATGGATTTAACCCAGATCTTTGTGACTGGGGGTGAATGTTTGCATTGTCCAGCATTCCGTCCATCAATTGTTTTTTTGCATTTGTCGCCCTAAGTGGGAAGGGTATGCCCAGACGTGGGTCCCGTGCTCACTACATCACTGGATTCAAGCTAGCCTGGCTGAAGAAGGGTGATGCCCTGAAACCGGTCCCAGGATGCTTGTTTCCGGTCCAGGGAGGACCTGGCTTTGCAGTTCGGGCTGGACTGTTCCCACAAGGAACAGGGTCAAGACTGATTTGCATATGGCTGGGTCCAAACTGGGGTGGTGTGGTGAGCAAAAGAATGATGGATTTAACCCAGATCTTTGTGACTGGGGGTGAATGTTTGCATTGTCCAGCATTCCGTCCATCAATTGTTTCTTTTGCATTTGTCGCCCTAAGTGGGAAGGGTATGCCCAGACGTGGGTCCCGTGCTCACTACATCACTGGATTCAAGCTAGCCTGGCTGAAGAAGGGTGATGCCCTGAAACCGGTCCCAGGATGCTTGTTTCCGGTCCAGGGAGGACCTAGCTTGGCAGTTCGGGCTGGACTGTTCCCACAAGGAACAGGGTCAAGACTGATTTGCATATGGCTGGGTCCAAACTGGGGTGGTGTTGTGAGCAAAAGAATGATGGATTTAACCCAGATCTTTGTGACTGGGGGTGAATGTTTGCATTGTCCAGCATTCCGTCCATCAATTGTTTCTTTTGCATTTGTCGCCCTAAGTGGGAAGGGTATGCCCAGACGTGGGTCCCGTGCTCACTACATCACTGGATTCAAGCTAGCCTGGCTGAAGAAGGGTGATGCCCTGAAACCGGTCCCAGGATGCTTGTTTCCGGTCCAGGGAGGACCTGGCTTGGCAGTTCGGGCTGGACTGTTCCCACAAGGAACAGGGTCAAGACTGATTTGCATATGGCTGGGTCCAAACTGGGGTGGTGTGGTGAGCAAAAGAATGATGGATTTAACCCAGATCTTTGTGACTGGGGGTGAATGTTTGCATTGTCCAGCATTCCGTCCATCAATTGTTTCTTTTGCATTTGTCGCCCTAAGTGGGAAGGGTATGCCCAGACGTGGGTCCCGTGCTCACTACATCACTGGATTCAAGCTAGCCTGGCTGAAGAAGGGTGATGCCCTGAAACCGGTCCCAGGATGCTTGTTTCCGGTCCAGGGAGGACCTGGCTTGGCAGTTCGGGCTGGACTGTTCCCACAAGGAACAGGGTCAAGACTGATTTCCATATGGCTGGGTCCAAACTGGGGTGGTGTGGTGAGCAAAAGAATGATGGATTTAACCCAGATCTTTGTGACTGGGGGTGAATGTTTGCATTGTCCAGCATTCCGTCCATCAATTGTTTCTTTTGCATTTGTCGCCCTAAGTGGGAAGGGTATGCCCAGACGTGGGTCCCGTGCTCACTACATAACTGGATTCAAGCTAGCCTGGCTGAAGAAGGGTGATGCCCTGAAACTGGTCCCAGGATGCTTGTTTCCGGTCCAGGGAGGACCTGGCTTGGCAGTTCGGGCTGGACTGTTCCCACAAGGAACAGGGTCAAGACTGATTTGCATATGGCTGGGTCCAAACTGGGGTGGTGTGGTGAGCAAAAGAATGATGGATTTAACCCAGATCTTTGACTGGGGGTGAATGTTTGCATTGTCCAGCATTCCGTCCATCAATTGTTTCTTTTGCAGCTGCTGAATGGCAGCAGCAGGGAGGAGGGTGGGCAGTAAATGCACTTTCCAAAGTGCACATGTCCCTTTGGCCGACCGTCTTGAGATAGCCAGCTAGACAGGAACACTTTGAAACCTCTAACTCAGCTGTCTTAAGGCAGCCGGGTTAGAGTAAGTGCAGGCCTTCAGGGCACTGGGGAGCGCCAAGTGAATCCAGTCCCTCCAATCAGGGTGCTGCTCTAACAGAATGAGAGCAGCGCCAGGATTGGTTGAGGGAGTTTCCTTGTGGTGGCCGAGCTACAGTCGCAAGAGGTCTGCATCAGGAGGTCCTGTCGTAAGGTAAGTTTATTTAAAATATATTTGAAGTTTATTTTCGCATGCGCTGCTAATTATTTTTATATTTTTTCATTTAATTTCAGCACGCACCTCTGCCCGCCTACTCGTCCACCCCCCACCCCTGGTTATGCCAGCTTCCACTGGTCAACACTTGTTTAACTAAAAGCAGGTCAGATCAAATGTGCAACAGACAGAACCGATCTTGCAGCACAAGCATTTCAACGAGTAGAATGGATCATACTAAACGTACAGCAGCCCAAACAAGTGCTTCAGTTAGAAGAATAGGTGATTCGACATATGCAACATACAGAACAGCTGTTTCAACGAGAACAAGTCATACCAGTGAGCACTGGTGGCCCTCCTCCCTGGGACCTCCCCCCATTCCAAAAAAGGTGGTGAAAAATCTGGGTGTATGGGTTGACTCGGCGCTGAGCTTCCAAGCTCAAACCAAGAAGGTGGCGGCGACTTGCCTTGGCATTCTGCGTAGTCTTAGACCCATGTTGGGTTTCTTTGACCCCTCCATTCGGCAGACTATTGTGCAAGCATCTGTCCTATCTAGACTGGACTATGCCAGCGTGCTCTATCTTGGGGTCAATAAGACCGAGATCTCAAGACTTCAGAGGGTCCAGAATGTCGCCGCCAGAACTCTTCTTGCCATGCCCAGCCGCTGTTCCACCTCTAGCACCATTCGACGGCTACATTGGCTGCCAATGGAGAGGCGGCTGGTGTTCAAGTCTCTCTGCTTTGCTTTTAAGATCTTGAAATCTTCCACCTCTAGTATAATATCCGGCCTGCTTTCGATCTACACTCCCTCGCGTCATTTGCGCTCTACTGGCAAACATTTTGTTTCTGTACCACGGGTTAAGAGGGCCCGTGCTGGTGGTCGCTCGTTCCGTGTTCTGGCTGCCAAGCTCTGGAACGATCTTCCGTCTCACATCCGGAGTATGGACAACTACTTATCCTTCCGTAAAGCACTAAAGACCCATCTGTTCCCTCACTAGGTTTCCCCCTCTTTTGTCCTACTTGTCTTTCCTGGCCCTTCTTATCTCCTCTCCCCTGGATACTCGCAGTTTGAGCCTCTCTTTTGCTATAGCGCCGGGACGCCCCGTTGCTGGGGCAGCTGTGCGCTCTACAAGTTATCTTAACATAACATAACATAACATACCTAATGTACAACAGAAAAAAACAAGTCATACCAATGCCCAACAGCCAGAATAAGCATTTCATTGAGAAAGACAAGCTATACTAAATGTACAGTAGCAACACCGCCAGTATGTTAAAACTAACTAAAGGCTATCTCACAGTCATCATATAAAAGAATGTGGCTTAAGACATAGCTCCAACATCACAATGTTTCCAGTTACCACGCACATGATGATGGTCTTCACTGTGCTATATAAAAAATAAATATATGAAATGCAATAGGCATTAATATTTGCCAATTCAAGCACGGCCTATGGGTGTCCTACTGTATTGTAATTTGGCAACCAGTTTGTGATGTGCATGAAGGCATATCCGCATTTGAATCTTTAATGTAACCCAACTCAATTGTTAACAGTTTCAAATAAGTCTTTGCACCGCCCCCTCACCAATTGATGTTTGGCATGTTTTAAGGATCTTCCCTCAAGCATCTCTTGTTCACATATATGTTTGCATCTTGTCAAACCTTCGTGAACTGTATCAGGTGAACTTCCAAATATATGACAAAAAAAAGGAGGGCGCACACTGCCTGGCATACAGTGTGCATGATAACACTCACTTCAATTGAAAGTCTTTGGTATTCACCATTGTTTCATGTGTACATGCAGACGGGAAACATCGTTTACATCGCATGCGATACATCGCATGCCATTACAACGCAGTTGTTACAACGACCGCGTTGTTACATCGCAAACCATTACAAGGACTTGTGTTATAATGGTTTGCGATGTAACAACAACTTGCTGTAGGGGGCAGAAGGTGTTGGATTTAAAATCCAACACCTTCCCTACTGTTGCACAGACTGGAGTTCGAATAGTATATTATACTGTTCCAACATCCAGCGCCCCTTACAGCAAGTTGTTGTAGTGACTTGCGTTGTAATGGTATGCGATGTAACGACCGCGTTGTAATGGCATGCGATGTATCGCATGCATTTTAACGTGGCCTATTCAATGCAGACATGTGTTTCAGAATTGTTGTCCTTCTTCAGTAGAGAGTAATAAGTGACATTTGGGAGTGCTGGCAATGCTGATCACAGTCTTCTCAGGTTACTATACTACTCCCAGAGTGCAAGAGCATCCCAGAGCTTGTCAGCCCAACAAATCAACAAGCAGCCAATCACAAAAGGAGGAGGGGGCATGCTGCCTGGCATACCAAAACACGGTTAGCCCAGATGCATTGTGTAGATACTGTGCATAATAACACTCACTTCAATTGAAAGTCTTTATTATTCACCATTGTTGGTGCAGCCAGTGCTGTGTATCTCTAGAAATGTGTTTCAGGATTGTTGTCCTTCTTCAGTAGAGAGAGAAATAATAGAAATGTGGGGGTGCTGGCAATGCTGCTCACAGTATCTCAGGTTTCTGTACCACTCCCAGAGCACAGATGGATCCCATCCCACAATTAGCACTGATGGATTGTGGTAAATGCTGTGCATGATAACATTCACTTCAGTTGAAAGTCTTTAGCATTCACCGTTGTTGGTGCAGTCAGTGCTTTGTACTTCTAGACTCGTTTCAGGATTGTGGTCCTTCTTCAGTAGAGATTAAGTGAAATTTGAGGGTGCTGGCAAAGCTGTTCACTGTCTTCTTGGGCTTCTGTACCACTCCCATAGTGCAGGTGCATCCCAGAACTCAACTGCCGAACAAATCAACAAGGAGCCAATCACAAGAGGAGGAGGGATCACTCTGCTTGGAATACATCCACACAATTAGCCGAGATACATTGTGGTAAATGCAGTGCATGCTAGCACTCAATTTAGTTGGAAGTCTTTAGTATTCACCATTGTTGGTGAAGCCAGTTCTGTCTATCTCTAGCCATGTGTTTCAGGATTGTTGCCCTTCTTCAGTAGACAGAAATAAGTGTAATTTAAGGGTACTGGCAATGCTGTTCACAGTTTTTTCATGTTTCTGTACAACTCCCAGAGTGTAGGTGCATCCCAGAGCTTGTCAGCTCAATAACCCAACAAGGAGCCAATCACAAAAGGAGGAGAGAGCATACTGCCTTGCATGCCGGCACACAATGAGCCCAGATGCATTGTGTAAATGCAAAGAATGATAACACTCACTTCAGTTGAAAGTCGTTAGTGTTCAGCATTGTTGGTGCAGCCAGTGCTGGGCATCTCTAGACACGGGTTTCAGGAATTTTGTCCTTCTTCAATAGAGAGTAACAAGTGAAATAGGGGGGGTGGTGGCAATGTTGAATTTTCTCTGGTTTCTTTACCACTCCTGCGGTGGGACATACAAAATAAATCTGTAAATAAATTGAAGCATTTTCTATAAGGGCCCAATAAGCGCAGTTTCCTGTTTTTTGCTGGTATTCACTCCAGTTTAGAACTTCTCTCTATAACGTTTGAACTGAACTCTGGGAGTCAGGAGTATTAGTGTATCAGGTAACTTGCAAGAGAGTGGAGGTTGCTTTATTATTGGAGTGCCTCTTTCACAATTTGTCCTTTTTAGTGCTTTTAGGTCATCAGTATGTACAAGAAGGATCCAGTTGGATAATCAGTGTCTGTAAGGTTAGCGCAGAACCAACACAACACCAGAATGTTCATTGATTGCTCAATATCCATCAGAACATATTAGCTTGATTGAGAAAGTGGTTTCAATGTCTTGAATATAGCCACACATTCTGGAAAATAATTAATGATGACCGCTCAATGACATTCATTTTGGCCCTGGGCCAGTCTAGTGATTGGCAAAGATTTGTTATAATAGTAATGTATTTTTTATATAGCACTTCAACCTGCATTTCTGCAATTTCTAAGTGGTGTATTATTCGCAAATGGAGAGGTGCTCAGCTTACTGATCCTGGAAGCATAGAACACAGGGAATGGGACAGCTTTGCTTTAAATTGAAATTGTGGGCTGCGTATTAATGCACATTTCAGAGGCAACTATTTAATTTTTATTACCATCCATATGTCTTAAGTGTGTATTATATCATGTAAGTCTGTTTATAGCTATTCACAGTATCTGAGGTATGGCTGGTGAAAAGGAAATTTCATAACAGGCAACACAATTATTTTTGTAATTTCTTTCTCAAAATTCTGCAACAAGAAGGTCACTTGCTTGGACAAAGTGGGACAAATGGCTTTATGAACAGCACATGAGTTGCCTTTGCGTATTTACCCTTTTACAGGCTCTAATAACCTCCTTTCCTCTGGTGGTAAAAGGCCTTCAAGAAAGTACTATTGTTCACTAAAATGAACGTTTGTGGTGCTTCCTTTCTGCTGCATAGCTTCATTGCTGTTCTTTTCCCTTCCAGTGGCTCACCACGACATGGACAATACTTTCAACTGCAGCTTCATTGAGCCACCATCTGTTGTGGAACAGCCGTCCCCTTCCTGGTCTTCCCGTGGCTCCTTTTCATCATTTGATACCACGGATGATGGCCCAGTGTACTGTGTACCACATGAGGGTGAGTAAAAAGCCACATTCATTTACTGTGGGACATGTGGCAGCCGTTTCCCCACCTTGTCCAACCAAGACATTTCCCAGCATGTCCAAGCGAGTTATTTCCTCTCACTTGAATTCTGCCCTTTATGATTCACAACTGGTGTTCCCGTGCCAGTGCCACATTTATTAGCACATTGCAAAAAACTGACTTTCTGAACACTGTCAAAGGGACTTTCTTTCCTGATGGAAATTTACTCAAATTATAGACTGCCTCATAGCATGGATCCTTTAAAATCGCAGCCACCTCAACATCAAATCCTGGCGACCAATCAACATGCATTGAATTTGGAGAGGCAGGACATTTGTGGTCCTGTAGATGGCATGAGAGATTAATAAAGTGTTTTGAAGGCAATTATTGACCGTCAGAGCTGGTGTGTCATCCTTCTAGACCGAGTCTGCCACGTTAGAATTCAGAGTTCGGAGAGGACATGGCTTGGCAGTTTAAGCTAGACTATTCATATTGGAGCAGGACCAAGGCTGATTTGCATATAGCTGCTTATAATCTAAGGTGGATTGGTGAGCAAAAAAACAATGGATTCGGATGTGACCCAAGAAATTGCTAGTGACCGAGATTAATTGAAGCATTTCACCCATGACTTATGTTGACATAAGAATTCAGGCTCAGTTCAAACGGTATTGGTCTTC
The DNA here is from genome assembly GCA_963921515.1 of Calotriton arnoldi. Lineage (NCBI taxonomy): Eukaryota > Metazoa > Chordata > Amphibia > Caudata > Salamandridae > Calotriton > Calotriton arnoldi. The sequence continues at coordinate 895,106 of CAWUFW010001822.1, forward strand.
AATTTTCATATCCTGCAACACCGAATCACATTGTTACAGGTCTTTAGGACTGCATGTCAACCATGTTCATTCACCTCTCCATTTCTACACATAATTAGGAATGCACTCATGCTTTGCTGTTCACTTAATGTTGAACAGATATTATCAATGTCAACATCAGTTCACACTCATTCTCACTCATCTTTTTCATGTGCATCATGTACTAATTTGAGGTGTTAATACTCTATAACACCTACATAATGTTGACACTTGATAACAGTCACTGCCCTCCTGCACCCATGATATAAGACTCATGCCCATGACAGCATATTAACAGACACTGGACGACTCATCACCTCCATTTCTGTAATCAGAGATGTTTTAAGGCATGGGCAAAGTGACCAATTGCCGGGGAACCCACCCTGAAAGGGGCCCCAAGGAAAGTGCACTTTCTCTCTATTTCAGCTGTGCCTATTCTATTTCTCTATCTAAACTTCCCTCCATCTCTGCCGATTTCTACCTCGGACTAAGGATTTTTGGGGTCCCAGGAAAGACATTTTTCAACTGTTTTTGTGTGAGACTGTTTATGTATAACATAGAATTTAATATTGTTTGACATCATGCAGGCTTGAATTCTCAGGAAATGGGTAAGAGAATTCAAATTTGTTTCGTACAGGGGCCCCCAAAATACGTCTTGCCCAAACTCCTTAAGATGACACTGTCTATAATCTTACATGCTTTAAGTCCCATGTCCACCATTCATCTGTGTCCTCTTCTACACATGTTGCCCAATTTTCACAATACATCTTGGTTCTCGCACTTAAATGGAGGGCTACTCACACTCAGCATCTCTGCCTTCTAACACTTTAAAGGAATCTTCTTAATATATGATGATAGTAGTCTAGTAAACATGTTTGGTTTTCATCTGTGCAGACTATGGCCCTAAATACGAATACTCTAGAGGGATTATAGATAATGTACACACCTAATTAATCAGACACCCTAGGATTTGGAATTTATTTGGTGCAATAATTATCCCCCATTACAAATTTGGCAATTTAAAATAGGCCCTAATATGTATATTTTGGGGTTTTATTCACCAAACCCAGCATGTCCTAGTTGTTAGCAGCCATGTTCCCCAGTATTTAATTGCAAGTGTGTCCCTCTGATATGCACCTGGTGAAAAATATGGGTGTATGTATTTTATCACACTGGGTATTTACTAGGTGTGGTAAACTCCTAATATAAAGAAAAGTGCACTAACTGGGGTTTACGCTGGGATCGGAATTATCCGGCCCTTTGCAGTCAGAAACCAAGGGGCATATTAACAACGGCCAGCGATAATTATCGCTGGCCCTGCTTAGCGATAATTATATTATCGCCGCCTATCTCTGGTATTTATCGCCCTGGTAGCGCGTTATTAACAACGCGTTACTCCAGAGCGATAAAGATTCCAGAGATAGCGAGGTTATCGCCCTTTTGCAGGGAACATCGCTGGTTTTCCAGCGATGTTCCCTTCAAAACGGCGATAACCTTGCTGATACGACCCTGTGGTCGTATCAGCAGAATCCATCTCCTATGTCTAACATAGGTAAGTCAGGATTATAGCAGATCATTAGAGATGCAAAGATGGGCGTTGGGGGAAAGGGCGATAGTGCAAGGATTCACGCGATAGCGTGACCTTGCTGATTAGGCGATAAGATTATCGCCGCTTTTCGTCCGAAAACGGACGCTAAAGCGGCGATAATTGTTTATCGCCTCGTTGTTAATATGCCCCCAAGATTGTATAAACTTTAGCAATAAAATAATAATTTAGGACTGCGTGTGCTGAATTACAAGCTGCAATGCAGATTTGTACAACTCATAAAACTGAGTATTACTGAGCTATGCTTTATTACCTAGTGTAGTTTTTAACATAAATTAAACAACAATTGTGCAGCTGTCACCTTTATTTTACAAGCCGCTCCAAGCAGATGCCCCGGAATGGCATTTAGCTTCCATTCTGTCAATGCAATGCTTTTTAACCTGACCCTCCCTTCCTGTACTTGGCGCCAGGTCGTTAGAATCAGCGGTTTGTGACATTGTTTCATGTGGATGCAATGTTGTTTTACAGTTTCTTGAAATGCTGCTTCTATGGTTTTTGTCCTCCGCATTTCTTCTGCTTTTGCTTTTGATAGAAGTATAATTGTACGTGATTGTTTACTCTTCCCGCTGTGTGGGTACTTACTGAGTGCGGTCATGGCGATGGTGAACAAGTGTTGTTTTGTGAAAATCTCCTGTGGCTCCCCTGTTCGGTTAGTCATAGAGACAAGATCACAACGGCGTCAAATAACATAGAAAGGCATTGAACACATTCTCACAAACATTGAAATACAAATGCAGCGCCCAGGAAGAGACTCCCTCTGAAATGTGATACCCTATCCAGTGGCCCCCAGCTTCTCCATCTCTTTCAGATCAGCATTTGGTTATTTGCCTCTGTGCCCTTCTCTTGACTTCTAAATGTCGTTTACTCTCCATTCTCTCTTTCCCAACCAATTTTTTCATCTATGCTTTCTTCCTCTTCCCCATAGCATTGTTTTCCTCTGCCTCTCTTCAATCTTTCTACCTATTACACAATTATCTTTCACTCTCATCTTTGCTTGTCACAAGTATTTTTCTTGATCTCCCTCTCCTCTTTTTTCCCTTGATCTTCCATCCCATTTTTCGGAACACTCCTGCACTTTTCTCTCTTTACATCTTCCTCCCATTGAATCCCCCCTTCCTATTATTCCTTTCCTTTAACCCTTCCCCCTTTTCCCTTTCCCTACTCCACTATTTTCGCTTTTCTTATTTTTATGAATTCCTGCAAATGTTGTCTCTTTCTCTTTATGTCGCATCTTGCCATTTCATTTCTTTCTCTGTGCTTCTCTTCATTTCTCTCTCTTCTTTCCCTCGTGTCATATGTCTGTTTGTTCTCTGTTTTCTGTCTGTAACTAAACTCTTGCTTTCCTCCCATTTTCACACTCCTTTCTTTTTTGATTATCTATTTTTCCGCCAAACCTCCTTTCCATCCTCACTACTCTCTCGCACTACTATTTTTCATCAAAAAATCCCTAATTTTTCTTCATAGTCCAATAACTTTGATATTTTGATATTTCATTGTGCTGAAGCCACATTTTTCTACTTCGAGAAGATTATGAGCTACCTTCAAGGAGTTTAAAAATGGATAGCTGACATTTGGCTGCAGCTTAACAGCAAATAAGACTAGGCTATTCTTCATCCTTCGAGGAAATTCGGAAATGTATCCTTCACACTGTTCCCAGATCAGTCGAAACTATACTATCTGTTTGCATGGATGACAACACATCTCTAACACCACAGAATAATGCCATAGCCAAAAATGAATTCCCTCCAATAAATTAATATTGTCATATTTTGCATTGTATCCCAGCCAAATGCCATGGACATTGTCGCAAAATCTGAAGTCGATTCAAGACCCCATAATAATAATACTATAATTTGTGTCTGCCTAAAAATGACCTTGGCCTTTTTCAATGTGGTGTGGGACATAGGAGCCAGTACACTTGAGACTAAGTTTTGGCATGTCAAATTAGAATGTCCAGCATTTTGGCCTTAATTTAAAGGATGTGAGGAGATGTTGGCATGAGGGGGATTGTCAGGAGAGAATGGTGCACTCAACTGGTATTTCAGAAAAATATTGAGAGGAGAAAAGGAGGAAGGAAATGGGTAGGGGTGGACGGGTAACTTTGGACAAAATGCTGTGCAAACAAGGAATCAGAGAGAAATCTTAACGGGAGCATATGATGCACAAGGATGAAAGGAGCAATGGCATGTTAAGAAGGCTGCTACAGACGTTTTTGAATTTTTTTAACCCTGCAGACACTCTTTTATGTTTACACATGATGTGCTTTAAAACTGAAGAAAAAAACAATACGTCACCCGTGATCAAGGCGCCTGACACGCCGAAACGCATAGGGTATTTTTCAGTTCCTCATGCTGTCAATGGCGATGAGAATTGGTGAATAAATTATTTTGTGAACCACACTGCCGGAGTGTGTGTTTCTCTCTTGGACCTGTGAGAGGAGGAATGGGCTGATACGTATGGGTTTCCTTAACCAAATGTGCACCACTACCTGCCAACAGGGCTTCGGGATAGGAGGCTCTTTGGAGAATGTGTGTATATATACTTCATTGAGTCTCACAGGTTTCCAAGGTCTGCGATGGCGGTCGGAGAGTGAGTGCGCGATACGTCCACAAACAATATGTATCCAAGTCCAGAGAAGGCATGCAGTTCAAGGGGGTAATCTGCAAAAAAAATTTATTCAATTACTGTTCATTTCATTTCAAATGTCATTGGTAAACCCAACACATTTTGTCGTATAGCGTCTTATTCACGGGTGAAGTGCAAGCATTATTACTTGACTTGAAAACACGATTAGTGTCCTAGACATATACAAAGGAAACAACAAAATGTGTGTGGTGAAAATACGGCGGCCATCTTTAAATGTAATAGTAATACCTTGTTACACAATGTATAACTTTCAGAACCAATTATGTATGTGAATCACAGTACAATATTTCAATGGTTTGTCTTTACATGATTCAAGGAAAGGATGGTATACATTCCAACCGAACATAGTGAAAACAATAATGAGATCAAAATAATGAGATCAAAAGGAAAATCAAATAATAATAACTAGAACCAGAAGAATTATCAAACAGTGACATACTAGTCGACAAAATCCATAACAATATGCTCTGATATAATGGTCCATCACATCTCCCCATTGCCATGTCATGTGTTAGGGTGACATTTTGCAGGAAAAGATAATGAGGCAATATCACAGTAAAAAAAGCTAAGGAAATATGATGAATGCACTAAGTTGCACTCAAAAATTAGCAAAGTGATCACAGGACTGCAGGAGGGTATGCTTAGAACGGAAATCACTGCCCACTAGGGCGTTATCCTTAAAGGTACAATTTTCTGCATTATTTACTGGGGCATGGTGATAGGGTCCTTGAATCATGTTAGACTATGCACAGACAATTAGACCACTAATTTTGATTGTAGCAAAATGAAATGAACAAATACTTTTTGCAGTTTACCCCATTGTAGTGTGTGCCTTCTTCCGTACTTTTGAGGGTGTTTTCTGTGTGTGAAATATAAATATACACTGAAAAAACCAAGGGTTAAAGTGACGTTATAGTTAGGTGAAAATGTCAGTGCCAATGTAATGTTTTGCACTAAAAAAAAAAAAAAATTCACCTGTTATAGTTACCAGAGCTAACTATACCTTGCGTCCCTGCCATGCACTGCTTATGACCTCACATATTGCGTTACTAATGACATGTTCTATGACATCATTTATGACATCAGTCATGACATCTCAAATGACATAATTGTTGTCAGTAAAAGTTTAAACTAACTATAACGTCACTTTAACCGTTGTATTTTTCAGTTAATTTCTCACATGTTTTTTAACGTAAAGTAATACTTTATTACCATACACACATGGGACTGAGGTAGCCCAAAGGAAAATAAAAACAACCGGCCAATGAGAACACTCCATTTTGCTAGAGTCCCTCGAACCCAACCGTCCAGATATACAAATATTTTTCTACAATAATTTGTCCTAAACTACTGAACAGATGCACAAAATCATAGAAAAGTACATTTTCTGGACCAAGATCTGGTTTCCTGTAAAATTTGGTGCAATTTGTTCAGCTGTTTGGGCTATAGACCTTTTAAAAAAAATCTGTGGAAAATGCATGAGGATTATGTGTCTGGGTACTCCCCTTTTTCTCAGGCCATGATCGATGGATCATCCCGACACATTCCATGAAGAAACTAGGTAATAAAGAGCACTATATATATATATATATATATTGTTAGATTTGGGGTTCTCTAGTTGGCAATGGTTTGCACCTTTGTCCAAATAGGGACCCTTGCGTCTAGTCAGGGTAAGGGGCTACACTCCCAAAATAACCCCTGCTCACCTCCTTGGTAGCTTGGCACGAGCAGGCAGGCTTATCTCAGAGGCAGTGTGTAAAGCATTTGTGAACACATACAGTAATACAGTGAATACACTACAAATGGACACCAAACCAGTTTAGAAAAATAAGTAATCTTTATCTAGACTTAACACAAGACCAACAACAAAAATCCACAATACAATATTAAAAAATATGGCTTTTAAATGGTAGAAATAGCTTAGTTCAATGTGGATGGTAAATGCGACACTTTACTCTCAAAGTACCTTGGATGCGTAACGCAAAACAAACAAAAGGGTCGCAGGGAAGGTGATGCGTCGTTCCTTACACTCAGGGGAGTGGATGCGTCTTCCTTACTGCAGCGCAGGGGAGTGATGCCTCGCTTCCTTACTGTGTGGGGAGTTGATGCGTCGGTTTCTTACTGCGATCCGGTGCAATGTGACAAGATGGTGCCTCGATGCGATGACGATCCGGTGCGATGCGACAAAATGGTTACGGTGCGACAACGTAGATGCGATGCGTGCACGTCCGACGGCCATGCGGCGACTCAGTGAACTTCTGAGCTGCGACATGCCCTGTGAGACGCTTCTCCGGTGATGTGACGGCGACCTCTGCGGCGGCGGCACGCTTCCTCGGTGATGCGACGGCAACTGCTGCGGCGGCGACACACTTCTCCTTCGTTGAGTCGCGCTTTCAGCTCCCAGCGACACGCAGTCTTCAAAAGGGCCCAACACAACAGCAGGCACCTCTTTGCAGGTAGAATTCCCAGCAAGGGAATTCAGGGGAGCTGGTTGGTGAAGTCTTGTATCCCTGAGACTTCAGGCAGGAGGCAAGCTCAATCTTCAAGCCCTTGGAGATCTTCTTCAAGATGATGAAAGTACACACAAAGTTCCTTTCTCCTTTCCTTGGCAATAAAGTAACCACTGCAGGCCAACCCCCAAACAGCACACAGCACAGGGGCAGTCTCCTCCTTCAGCTTCCTGGTTCTTCTCCTTGGCAAAGGTTCGTCTTGGTTCCCAGAAGTGATCTAAAGTCTTGGGGTCTGGGCCCCAATATTTATACTCAAAAAGTCTTTGTTCTCTGAAGGCAGAGAGTGTCTGTACCTAGTCAAAACCAGTTCTGTCCACACTGGTGCAGCTTCCTGGCAGGAGGTGGACACAGCATTGTTGAAAGCAGACCTGGCCCAGGTAGCTGAAAGGAAATCTCCTCCCCCTACTCTCTATTCTATGAGGGCTCAGGGGGGTGAAAGGAAATACCCGCCCCCTACTCTCTATTCAGCCAAGGTCCTATTCAGCCCAGCCCTGACCCAGCAGACTGCTGGAGCCCAAGCTCGCCTGTCACTCACAAACCAGACATGCAATACACAACCTAGCAGAGGCAAGCTGGATGGTTAGGCAAGAAAATACCTACTTTCTAAAAGTAGTATTTTCAAGCGCAGAATGTAAAAATCACCCACACTAAAAGATGTATTTTAACATTCTGAGTTCAGGCATACCAAACTCGAATTTCTACCTTGTTCCCTGTGTCAGTTAGGATTATAAGATGTTATAATCAAACTGCCCATTCTGGCCTATGGGAGCAGGTAGCCTTGCAATAGTGAAAAACGAAAATGGCTGTAATTCACTATTAGGACAGGCCACACACACCAGGGCATGTCCTACCTTTCACATACAATGCACCCTGCCCTAGGGCCTACCTTAGGGGTGACTGACATGTAGAAAAGTGAAGGTTTGGGGACTGGCAAGTGGGTGCACTTGCCAAGTCGACATGGCAGTCCCAGACTGCACAAAGGCTCTGCAATGGCAGGCCTGAGCCATAGTTTACAAGCTGCTTCTGTGGGTGGCACAACCAGTGCTGCAAGCCCACAAGCAGCATTTGATTTACAGGCCCTGGGCACACACGGTGCACTGTACTAGGGTCTGAAAAGTAAATCAAATAATCCAATCATGGAATCACTAATCCATAACAACAATTTATAATAGGGAGCACTTGCACTTTGGCACTGAATAGCAATGGCAAAGTGCCCAAAGCATCTAGACCAGAAAAAACATAGCAAAACACAGGAGGCAACAGCAAAAAAATGGAAGGGAGACCCACGCCATTGGTGCCAGGTCTAACAAAATACATACATATATATATATATATATATATATATATATATATATATATATATATATATATATATATATATATATACACACATACATTTATATTACATAGAGACAGTAGCCACTCTGTAGTTATAGTTAGGATTCACAGGTATAGGACTTCCTCTGATTTTTGCTGACTACTAACTTTGCCCACGTTTTACAAAACTCCATGAAACTTTCCAGACCTATTGCTTCTTCTACATTGGCAGAGGATGGAAAGTTTCATGGTGATTGGGCAAGGGTGTGCAAAGATAAAAAAGGGGGAGCCAAAACGCATTTGTGCACTGTTAGACCTGGCATCTTTGGCGTGGTTTTCCCTGACTTTTTGCCTCTACCTCCTGTGTTTTTGATGCTGTGCTGGATTTCGTTTCTGCTGGCTTAGATGCTTTGGGCACTTTGCCACTGCTGGTCAGTGTCAAAGTGCAAGTGCTCCCTGTGTAAATTGATATTGTGATTGGTTCTCCCTGATTGGCATATTTGTTTTACCAGTAGGTCCCTAGTAAATTGCACTGAGTGTGCCAGGGCTGGTAAATCAAATGCTACTAGTGGGCTTGCAGCGCTGATTGTGCCACCCACATGAGTAGCCCTGAAAAGAGGTCTCAGGCCTCCGCGGTGCCTGTGCGCAGTTTGTTAACTGCCATGTCGACTTGGCAAGTGCACCCACTTGCCAGGCCCTACCCTTCCCTTTTCTTACACATAGGACACCCCTATGGTAGGCCCAAGGTACCCCCTTGGGCAGGGTGCAGTGTATGTGAAAGGTAGGACATGTACTGGTGTGTGTAACATGTCCTGAGAGTGAAATACTGCCAATTTCCTTTTTCACTATTGAAAGGCTATCTTGCCCCATAGGAAAGAATGGGGAATGCTTAGTAACATTTTACATGCATAACTTCCCATAGGGATAAGATTGAAAAATTGAGTTCAGTATCCCTGAACTAAGGATTTAATAACACATCTTTTAGTAAAGATTGTTTTTAAATTGTGTGTTTGAAAATACCACTTTTTAGAAAGTGGCTATTTTCTTGTTCAACCATCCTGTGTGCCTCTGCCTGGTTGTGGATTGACTGTCTGGCTTTGGAGTGACAGGGGCTGGGGAGGTGCAGTGGCTTCAGGAGTCTGGATGAGTCAGCACTAGGCTGAATAGGCCTGATCTGCATTTGGAGTGGTGGGAGGAGTAGCACCTGTACCTGAATAGGGCTGTGCCTGCCTTCCACAATGCTGGCTCCGCCCCCCTATGGTGTGTCTGGAGCCAAGGCTTACACTGACAATGGATGTTGCTATGCACTTGCAGAGTGCCCCCCAGAACTGGTTTGAACTGGGCTCAGAGCCTCTTGCACAAAGAGAACAAAGATATTTTGGGGTATAAGTATCAGACCCAAAACCCCAGACTTTAGATCATTCCTGGAATTCAAGAGGAACATTTGCCAAAGAGAAGAGCTGGAGAGACTGAGGAGAAGTACTGCCCTTGCTATGTGTCTGGGGTTGGCCTGCAGTCACTGTTTCTGCCAAGGAAAGGAGAAGGACTTTGCTGTGTGCTGTGTCTCCTGCTTGAAGGAGATCTCCAAGGGCCTGAAGTGAGCTGGCCTCCTGTTCTGAAGTCTCAGGGACACAACGACTTCACCCCCAGCTCCCCTGAACTCTGCTGCTGTGAGTTCTAGCCTGCCAAGAGGAGCCTGTGCCAGTTTTGGGCCTCTGGAGATTGTTGCTGCTGTTTGGGAGCTGGAAGAAAGAAGAAATGTGAAGAACTGCTAAGATCGACGCATCGAATGATCGCGGCTGAAAAGGACCGACGCAGCGCCGCTCGACGCCGACGCATCGATCTCCCACGCATACTGGATTTCCACGCATCATACCTGTGCGGCACGCTTTCCTGACGCATCACCCGCTAACCTGAACCGTCACAAAGAATCGACGCATCACTCCCTATACAGATCGGATTCGACGCAACTCATCCTCTGCGTGTCGCAGAACTGTCGCATCGCCTCCCCAAGGACATAGGAGTGTCGCATCTCTTTGTTTTCCGAATCTGCGGCAGTTTGGCTTTTGGAACTTTGACGCATCTACAGGTACTTTGGTGAAAAGTCACTCATCCATAGTTTTCTATGGTACAAGTTCTTGAAACCTTTTTAAAGTCATATTTTTAACTGTGTATGTTGGATTTTTGTCGTTTTGGTCTTGTTTAGTTTAGATAAAGATATTGTATTTTTCTAAACTGGTGTGGTGTCCTTTTGTGGTGTTTTCACTGTGTTACTGTGAGTGTTGGTACAAATACTTTACACATTGCCTTTGGGATAAGCCTGTCTGCTCGTGCCAAGCTACCAAGGGGGTGAGCAGGGGTTATCTAAAGTGTGTATCCCCCTTACCCTGACTAGAAGCAAGGGTCCCTATATGGAAAAAGGTACCTTCCTCTGCCAACTAGAGACCCCCATTTCTAACATGCACCAATAGCTTTTTCCATAGACTTTGTAGTCCCCCACATAGCGGCTAAATGCCCAGTTGAATTAACTTGAAATTTGGCAGGATTATAGATTATGGTGTGTAGGTTATCCTTTTTGGTATTACAGGTAAGTGATGTAAGTACTTATTACATTATAAGGCATTTACACTTAGTGATATCTGTCGTTGCTGTAAATTTGCCAAATATTGCAGAATTTCATGAAACTGATTGGCTAATGACTGCCTCCTCAAGATTTAAAGGCAGCCATGTTGTTTTAAGGCCACTTTCCCTGTGTTCTGGGTTAGAGTCTTAGATATAGGTAAGTAATAGGTTTTGCAATTTTTCCCTACCTATTACCACTCAATTAAAGTTGTAATAGTTAGGGGAAATTATTTATAATTTTATATATATTTGAAACAAATGTTTGGAGTACCACAGTACTTTCTGGGAAATACCGCAGTGCGTAAAAATGTTTAAAAAAAAATATCTGTTAAAAAATTAAACATACACTGTAGTACACTATAGTTTACGAATCTAGTATGGTACAGTGTATTTTTAATTTTTAACATAGTTAATTCTTTACGAAAAAATCTACAAAGTACTGCAGTAATATCTATACATTACTGCGCTACTTAAAAAAATGTTTAAAAAATTGCATGGTTCTCCATAAAGTGCTGTAAAATATAGAAAATATAAATACCTTTCTCTACCTTATACCACATTAATAAAGTGGTAATAGGTAGGGAACAACAATAAAGCCTAGTACTTACCAATATCTATCAATAAAGTCCCTAATCCAGAATGCAGCATCTTCACAAGACAGTCATTAGCCAATCAGGTACTGTCTTCTCATTGGCAAGTCCCATGGTATACCGCGAAGTTACTGCGGTATACTGTGGCACAAGGTATAACTAAGTAATTTAACACTTAAACTTTTATAACACTTACACGGTTTACACTGACTACCAAAACTTACCATTTACACCTCATATTCCTGCCACATTACATCTACATCCTTTCACCCACTTTCATGCTACATCTGTTTCAAGTACCACACTCCACTCTATGCAGTCCACTCTATGCCACTCCACTCTACAGCACTCAACTATCTGCAATTACACTCTATGCCACTCCACTCTACATCGCTCCACTATATGCACTCCACTCTACGCTAATCCACTGTATGCCACTTCACTCTACCCGACTCCACTCTATGCCACTCCACTCTACACCACAACACTGTTCGCTATTACACTCTATGCCACTCCACTGTATGCCACTTTACTCTACTCCACTCCAGTGTGTATGTTGCTCCACTCTACACCACTCCACTGTATCTTACTCTACTCTACACCACTCCACTGAATGCTATTCCACTCTATGTCACTTCACTCTATGCTATTCCACTATATGTAACTACAATGTACGGCACTGCACTGTATGCTATTCCACTGTACCCCACTCCACTGTGCTCCACTACAATCAACGCCACTCCATTGTACGCTATTCCACTGTATGACACTCCACTGTACCCACTCGACTCTAAGCCCCTCTACTCTATGTTATTCCACTGTACACCACTCCATTGTACGTCACTCCAATGTACGCCACTCCAATATATACTAAGACACTATATGCCAATCCTCTCTACGCTATTCCATTGTATGCAGCTCCACTCCACTCTATGTTATTCCACTTTACCCCACTCAAGCGTATGGCACTCCAGTTAACACCACTCCACTGTACGCCACTCTACTGTATGCTACTCCACGCTATTCCACTCTATGCCACTCCACTCTGCGCCATTCCAATCTGCGCTATTCCACTGTATGCCACTCCACTGTACACTACTCTACTCTACAACACTTCACTGTATGCTATTCCACTATACCCCTCTCCACTGTACGCTACTACAGTCTAGGCCACTCCATTATACACCACTGCTACACTACTCCACTCTACGCTAGTCCATTCTATCATTCCACTGTATGCCACTACACTATACACCACTCTACACTATTCCACTGTATGCCACTCCAATGTATGCTACTCCAGTCTGCACCACTCCACAATATGCCACTCCAGTCTACGCCGTACCACTCCTCTGTTCGTCACTCCACCACTCCACTGTACGCCACTACACTATTTCCCTCTCCACTGTACGCTGTTCTACTGTGCGCAACTACACTCTACAACATTCCACTATATGCTATTCCACTCTACCCCACTCCACTATATGCCACTCCAGTCTATGCCACTCCATGCTACGCCACTCCACCCCACTTTACAACACTCCCCTATATGCTATTCCACTGTATGCCACTCGACTCTATGCCAAACCACTCTATGCTATTCCACTGTTGCCACTCTGCTGTATGCTACTCCAGTCTATGCCACTCCACCTGTACACCACAACCTTCTATGCCACAACACTCATTGCCATGACTCTGTACACCACAATACTGCACGAAACAACACTCTACGATACAACACTGTACAACCCTGCGCTCTACCCCACTCCAGTCTATGCCACTCGAGTCTACTCCACTCTACTCTACTGAATGACATTCTAAACCCATCCACTCTACCAAACTCGACTCCACTCTATACTATTCCCCTGCACAACACTGTACTCCAGTCTATGTCACTATTCAACGATGTAGTCAACTCTATGCCACTATACCATGATGTACTCTACTCCACGCAACTCCCTCTACCACACTCCACTCCAATTTATTCCACTCTACTCTATTACACAATACTCCACTCTATTCCACTATACTCCACTGCTCCACTCTATGCCACTCCACTCTTTGTTGAACTATGCATGTCAGGTATCCAGGAATTCAGGAGACTCAGGAACCAAAGAGGGTCAGGCTATGGCAGGAATATGTTCCTGCAAGCAGGACATTGGAGGGAATTGCCATGTTTTAGAAACAAATTCTAAGAATGTGGCAAAAGTTCTGTTAGGACGTTCTCCCACCCAGCCAATCAGGGTGAGAGATATCTGGAATCAGCAATAGAAACCTTACGAGCTCTTGAAGTTGGAAAGAAATGCCTCCGGTATGCTTTGATGTAAACCAAGTGTGATATCTATGGCCAAAAGACAGGTACATCACAGGTATTTCGCTTTCAGTTGCTCTCCAAATTTCACCACTGATGCACTGCACCCAGGTCATCACCTTAGGTCACCCTTATCGCTTAGAAAACCCACATGGCAAGTACCCCCATGCTTAGGAGACCTATAAGTAAACCAGTGTGGCTCAAACCTTGTCCAGCATATGTTACTGTGTGACGAAGACTGCAGGGAATTACACATTTTTTTTTAAAAAGGTTAAAATATGAAAATGTCAGCTCATTCTCTTTGTCCGTCCAGTGAGGGATAGGAATGTCTGGAACCCAGCAATGGACACCGTTGAATGCATACATGTTGAAAATGTATGGTCATATATTTCCCTAAAGCCCAGGGGTTATACCTATGACCGAACAACGTGTACCATAAGCTGCGATTTAATTTTCAATTGTTTTCTACAATTTCTAAATGCACTGAGAACAGAAGCCACCCCAAAGACATAGAAAACCTATGCATGTCAAGTCCCCTCATTATAAGGACACCCAGGGAAATACCAATGTAGTTCAGCCCGGGCAGTGATGTATTCCTGCATGTGGAATACTAGAGAAAATTATGATGTCTTTGAAAGAAATGCTAAAAATCTAGCAAATTACATATTCAGAGCTTTCTCCTGGCTAGCCAATCAGTAAGAGGGAGGTCTGACGAGCAGCAAAACGAACCTGCCACAAAATGACATGTATCTTAAAACTGTTTTATCTCTAAGTTGCTTTCAAAAGTTCCCAAATATACAAGACACGGTTTATCACTTGTGGGCACTCCGAACCTAAAGAAACCTATATGACTGTTATTCTCACTCTCAAAATACCCTGGGGCAGATTTACAAGCCCCTTGCGCCACTTTTGCGCCGCCGTTGCGTCACTTTTGTGACGCAGCGGCGACGTAAACCATGCGCCACGTTGCGCATTATTTACAACGTGACGCATCTAGGGAGATGCGTCACGTTGTAAAGCCCTGCGCCACATGAAACCTGCGTCAGGTTTCATGTGGGCGTTCCTCCGCAGGGTGGGCGTTCCGTCGAAGGAATGCCTCGTAAAGTGCCGCAGTGAAATCTACAAGATTTCACTGAGTCACTTTTCCGACGCCGCTGCGACGAATCCTTACGCCTGCTTCAAGCAGGCGTAAGGAGTGGCGCACCACGTTAGGTATGGGCGGCCCACGAGCATTGCTGGAGTTGCGTCGCGCTTGCGACACGACTCCAGCAATGCGCCGCCCTTGCGCCACAGGATGCGACACGCATCGGCCTTTCCTTGCGCCACGGTGCGCCGCATTGTAAATGCGGCGCTTCCGTGGTGGCGCAAGGAGAGTATTGCGTGTCGCAACTATTCTGGCGCATCCCTGCTGATTTGCAGGGATGCGCCAGAAGTTGTAAATCTGCCCCCCAGTGTCACCAATTTGTTTCTAGCCTGAGCAGGGAGATTCTCCTGAGTGAGGGAGGCTGAAAAGAATGACCATGCTTTGGAAAAAAGTGCAGAAAATCTGTCAATTGTTATGGTCAATGCACTCAAGGCGAAATAGGTGTGGCATTCAGCATTTACATTTTTAGGTTTTGTAGATGTTGAAACTACATGACTGTGTCATATTTCTGTATGCCCCAGGGGTGGTACCTGTAACCGAATGTTGGATTCCCCTAAACAGGCATCATGCTTTAAGTGGCTTTCCAAATTTTCTGAGTGCACTATCTGCAGTTTTTTGCATGTAGGCACTCTGAACCCATAGAAAACCATACCCCTATGCTCATGAGACCTAGTATAACAATAAAGTGGGTCACTGCTTGGAAAGCATAATTTGGAGCACGAGGACGACTCCGGTGAATTCACATTTCTTGAATAAAAATTGCTGAAAATCTGACAAATGTCATGTTCAGCGTGTCCTACTGGCCAGCCAGTCAGGACAAGGGAAGTATGGCTTGCAGCTCTAGGTAACATAGGTTGTGCAGAGTTTTGAAATGTATTGCTTTGATACTTTTCATACAGATCTGAGTTCGATAACTGTCATCAAATAAACAGTGTGCCATAAACACCATAAACTACATTCTCTAAGAATATTTTTGGTATTGCCGGATTACAGACATTTCCTTAGTTTGCATTCTGGTATTTATTTTTCTCCATTTGAGAAGTACAACAAAATGCTGGGGACATTTTCTTCCTTCTGCTAACCAGGATTACCACCAATACATAGCCCTGAGTGTGATGATATAAAACGCATGGTTTGTATGGATGCAAAAAGAGGCCACTGTGGTGCATGTATTTGACAACTAAATGCAGATGTTTTGAAAAACGCTCCTGGAACACAGATGTGCCAACACCTCAGCAGTTAAAGGGTTAAGAAACAGAACCGAGATCCATGAAATAAAAATAAGTTATTTTCCAAACCATGACACAAGAAATAGTTCCTAAAACAAAACAGAAAAGGTAGGTAATGGAAGGCTAGGAAAGGAAAGGAATGTCTTTGCTATGCACTGTGAAAAACAACATGCGATCAAGACTCTTTCCTAAAGTGAGAATTAATAAACGGTACAGTGAGGTTCAGGAAACAGTCATTAAAATTGAGTAGGTTAATAGGATGAACATTAATTTGAAAACCTTTTGCTTAATATGTTTCAGTTGGAATAATAATAGCTTGGGTACCAAATAGGCCTTCCGTAATGTCATTCTAGTGTTTCTATGATACAGAACACAACGAATGAATATAATGCAGGATACATTCCCACCTAAGCTCCATTTCAGCTAGAAACAATAAGAGGACTCTAATGAAGTCAAGGGAGCCTTCAATACAGGCCACCTTTTGTTTATGTGAGATACATGCATTGTCAGAATGAGAGGCTCGTCTGCAGCTCTCTGCATTTCGCTGTGGGACTGGAAGTTCAAGCAAGACGTAGAGGAGAGAATAGGCGAGGCAGTGAAAGCAATGGAAGGAGGATGTAAGGTGCTATAGACAGGGTGTGAAGGAAGTGACGGCAGGTTAATTGAACAGGCAGGGAGGTGAAAGCAGTGCTTAATTTGAGCTGGTGGTTTCCGGTGCTTGGCACCGGTACTTAATCGTCAGCACCAGTGCTTATGACAGTTTGCCACATGGTGACGCTGTCTGCCTATTATTGGTATGAGCATAACAACAGCTGTTTATTAATTTAAAATACATTAACATTGACTAATAACTGCCAACCAAGCCCAATCTTATAGCTTTGGGGGCTTTGAATACTATGTATAGTCACACTTGCAAGAGTGTGATGGTTACTAGTTGTGTTGGTACTATCGTTGGCAGCGCTGTCAGGAGCAATGGATGGTGCAAGCTTCAGTGGCCTCTTGACGAGGGCCCTGGCATTTATTTCTTCAGAAATTAAGCACTGGGTGGAAGTGATGGTGGGGAAAGAAAATGCTGGAGGAGCAGGAGGCAAAAGCGAGGCATAAGGGAAATAGAGAGCAGGGATGAATGAGATGTGACAGATGCAAGGGCGTGGTGAATGCAGAGCCACATACGGCAAGACAGCGAGGAGCTTTTGGTACGGACAAGAGAGAGGTTGAGCCAGGACAAGCAGCAACACTCAGGTGAGGAGTGGGGCAGAACAAGCAGAGAGGACACCAGGTGGATTGATCATAGACAAGCTGACTTGAAGGCGAGTAGTGGTAAAATAGTTTCTCATGCAGTTCAATGCAAGCACTTGATTGGAGGCAAAAAGACACACACAAACAGCCTATAGAACTAGGCAAGAGAAAAATGCTCGCTGGACTGAGACAAGACAAGACTGATGAAATCTCAAGCCAATGGCTGAAAGAAGTTTATTTAAAAAAGCCGATGTGTGAAGAAAGGTAACCCAAAGCCCACTGTAACTGTAATAGAGACAACAGGTCTGTTAGACAGCTACACTGCAACAACCCAGAACTGGAAGTGGCTACCGCTATAATGAGCCTGAACTCACTACACTAGGTTTTCAATCCACATCAAAACCTGGTCTATAAAAACACAAATGCACTGTATTCCCTGTGATGCACATTATTCTGGGCAGATGCTGCATTGTATATTTTATGTTATTGAGTTTACCCGATATTCCAGTTGAAACTAAATATAAGAAGACAGTTTGTAACTTTCTTTATGCTTGTTTGTAATGGTAGAAAGTCGATTTGCCTTGTTTAGAAAAAATAACAGCATGAATATTTTCAGTCAGAAGTTCATCAGAACAATTTCAAGGCATACTCAGTAATTATTGATTACATCCTGAAAGGTGTTTCCTCGCCATGAGATGATTTATCTTCTGGCGTGTGTCTCTCAGAGACGCAGTTATCACAGTCGTCAAGTGAGATACGTCCCTCTTCAATCTTAGAATGCGCTCTTTGCTCTTCTCCAATTTTCAATATTGAGTCAACAATATCGATGAGGCTGAATATCGAGGACAGAATGTCGAAAATAAAATATCGACAGGTAAGTACGCTGAGATTTTCTAAACCTAACTCCTCATATATGTAACTACGTGGCACATATATTTTCAAGGTACAAAGATGTGGAATTAGGAATAGTAGTTCTATACTTTCCCTATATGCACTTACCTTTCGATATTCTGTCCTTGATATTAGTATGCCACAATACTGTTGGTGTCGATATTCAGTAGTACAATCGTGTAGACTGTTGACTGCATAAGTTTTTATTCTTTCCCTTAGCAACAGGGATATTTTAAGTGCTGATCAAGGAAGCCAGGCTTGAAAGAAGACCCCCCCCCCATCAAGGGTCCTTATCCGATATCCTCCTTGTCAATGGACTCCTTTGCTGCTCCTTTCCCTACCCTGACCTCTAAATGTTTATACCGATCCCTGCCCTCACTGCTCCATGTCCACATCTTTCTCTGCCTGTGTTTATAGAAAGATTATAGACATCAGGGCAGACCTCAAGGACATATAGGGTATTTACTGAGGAGATGTTTGCGAAGATGAATAACTTCTTTGAAATCAGATGCAGTAGGATCCCACCCAAAGTGACACAGAAAGAAAGAGACATGTTTGACTGGATGCACATAGAGGCCATGGGACTCCTCAAAGGGTAGACAGTAAGTCATGGCAGGGAATGGTTTCCAGGCAAGAAAGAAGGCCATAGATATAAACGGGTAAGATGAAGGTCATGCAGCGTCAGTAGCAGAGGTTAGTAAAGCGATTGGAGTTGAAAGGCACCATCAGACATTAGAGTCCCTCAAAGCTAGATCTGGGTTATAGGGAAGGGTAGGAAAGGCACTTAAGGTCAGGTTGGTGGTAAACGTAGGGTTATAAGAGCAGGACAAGAAGGGACTCATAATGGTGGAGCAATATTGACATAGTGGTGATGCTTGCCACATCTGAGGCTGTCCCTTCTATATTAGAAGAGTAAATCCCTGGAATTAGATGAGCATCCTTGATATGTAAAGGGACATGAAAGACAGAATGTGTTCATCTGTGACAGTTGTACAGTAAAGTGCTTGTTGATTATGACAAGCTGTTGTTTGTGTATATAATACCTTTACAAGAAACTGTCAAGCTGATATTTCCAACAAGATGACTGCTTGTAAGAATTATATTTTAAAGCAGACATTTAAGAGATAATTTATGCAGAATGTGGGAAGCCAGAGGGCACTTTCGGATATGCTCATTATTTTATGACTTAAGTAAACTTATTTCATCAATTATATTTAGAAACCTTCCATGATATTGACACTTTCTTCTGAAGCCTAATCATGTAATGCGGGTGTAAGCTGTCTGCTCCCTGATCATGTAAGCTGTATGTAATTAAGCAGTGGTATCGCCCAGTGAACACTGCTTACAGTGATACATTATTGTGAAATCTTATAAATGTTGATTTGTATACCCTGATCCTTCTATGTAAATTCTCAATCATAACTTCATCTTCTTGGGTACAGCAGGATGGAAAAATGAAGTGAAGAAAGATGCTGTCTACATTATAATATGTGATGGGTCAAGTATATTCAGATACATTTTAACACCTTGCAATAAATATAGGGTTTTTTGTTTTGCAATTCTTGATTGAGAAAGTCTAAACATATCATTACAAAAGAAGGGGGAAGCATGGAACGAAAAGGACCAGTCATATAGTAATAATATGGTACCACAGATCACATTCCAAAGTTATACAAAACTACGCACAAACAACAGACAATAAACCCCAACAACAAAAACTCTCAAGGATCGAGGG
Organism: Calotriton arnoldi; assembly: GCA_963921515.1. Lineage (NCBI taxonomy): Eukaryota > Metazoa > Chordata > Amphibia > Caudata > Salamandridae > Calotriton > Calotriton arnoldi. Next base: position 914,964 of record CAWUFW010001822.1, read on the forward strand.
GGCCATTAGCATGGAGGGCACACAGGACCTCATGTGCGTAGAACATTACTAAGAAGAAAGATGTAACAAGGTGTGGCAGGGCACAAAAGAAGGGGATACTGAAAACATGGCAGAGAAGAATAGAGGCAGAAAAAGGGGCAAGTTAGGCGGTCATACTCGCACCCACACTTTCGGGGGGAGGGCAGAGACTAGAGGGGCAGGGTAAGATGTAAATGAAGGTTTTTATAAATTTTTAGGCAAATTCTGCTGATATATCCACTATATTGCTACCATTTTCTCGAAGACAAATTGGGGAGGCTAAATCCCATTCCAATAACCCATCTGGGAGGGTAACGTTTGCAAGTCCAAAGTAATTGGAATATTACATTACCACCCCATCAGGACCTCTGGATGTTTAGTCAACTTAAGTGTAAAATTCCACATTTGACACTGTTTTCAAAAGTCACCTGGAAATAGCTACCCCCTGCCCATACTCCCCTTAAAAACAATTTGGGCTTGTTTGCTGTGCTTCTCCATTCAGATTCGACAAAGGTATATACGACAGACCATTTTAAGCACTTGCCATGTTTGGGACTTTGGACAACGCCCTTTCCAAACAGTTCTTTCTGCTAATTTTCCCTTCCTCTCGCTCTGCCCTTTCACTTGTTTTCACTCGTTTTTCTACCCTCTTTTATCTTTCACCTTTCTGCATCTCTGCTCTTTTGTGCCTTATTCCTGCCTATTTTCCCTTTTTTCTTTATCCCTTATTTCCTCCCTTTACCTTTCCCCGCCGCTGCTGCCCCCGCGGCCCCTCCCCCCCAGCGCGACCGGCCCAATCCAGCTCCCCTCCCCGCTCCCGCCTCCCAGCTGTCCAGCCCTCCCCGACCCCTACTTAATGGCGGCCGCGGGCCACGGGCGCGTGAAAGGCAAGCCCGTCTGCGCCCGACCGCGACCAGCGCCAGGAACCCTGGAACTCCGCCCCGCCAACGCTACGACCCAGCAGCACTCCACGCACTCAACCCAGGCCACAACAACAACTGCAAGCTAGCATCACCAGCCGACTCCCACGGACCCTTCAGCTGTCACCGCTGCCGGCACACCTGCAGCACCGCCAAGAACACGGATCCAGCACAACCCGCCCACAAGAACACAACCGAACCGAGACCCTGCAATGCATCCTCCTCAACGTCCGATCCCTCCACAAACACGCCACAGAAATCTGGGACCTCCTCGACAGCACCACCCCGGACGTAGCGTTCTTCACCGAAACCTGGACCAACACCACCTCGGGACCGGACATCGCCATCGCCATCCCCCAAGGATACAAGATCTCCAGGAAGGACCGCCCCACCCGCCCAGGAGGAGGAATCGCCATCGTCCACAAATCCAGCCTCCGCCTGAGCACACTCCCTGACGAGCCCACAGAACTGATGGAACACCTTCACTTCAAGATACTGGCCAGCCCCACCGCCACCCTCCGAGGAACCCTCATCTACTGACCCCCTGGACCCCGCGGACCCTTCGCCAACTCCATCACGGACATTATCTCCCCGCAGGCCATCGCATCCACCAACTACACCCTGCTGGGAGACCTCAACTTCCACCTCGACAACCAACTGGACCCCAACACCACATCCCTCCTGGACAACCTCCACAACATTGGACTGCGCCAGATCGTGACCGAGCCCACGCACTCAGCAGGACACACCCTCGACCCCCTCTTCACTACAGGAAACTCCATCACCTTCAGCCACACCACCGAACTCCCATGGACCGACCATCGTTGCGTCCACTTCACCTTTAGAACACCCACCATCCACAGACACCAGCACCTGCTTCCACGAAGAAACTGGACCAAAATCACCGACGACCAGCTCACCTCCTCACTCAACAACTCCACCCCAACCATCGCGGAAAACGACGACCCCAACACCGCAGCCCGAACCCTGCATAGATGGATCTCGGACAGCACCAACACCATAGCCCCCCTCAAGAAAAACAACAATACCCGCGCCAAGAAAGCCAGATGGTTTACCACCGAACTTCGAGAGTCCAGAAGCCGCCGCCTCGAAAAGGCCTGGAGGAACACCAAATCCACAGAAGCCCACGACAACTTCAGAGCCGCCACCAACGCCCACCATCAACTCATCAGAGAAACGAGGAAAAAAGCGATTGAAGACAGAATCTCCACCCACGCGCACAACAGCAAGGAACTCTTCAGCATCATCAAGGAGTTCGCCCAACGCACTAGCGAGTCTACCGACATCCCTCCCTCACAAGACCTCTGCGACAAACTCAGCACCTTTTTCCACCACAAAATCAAGAGCATCTACGACAACTTCGATGAAGACAACCAACACACTGAACCCTCACCAACCACCCCCGACACCCGGAAACCAGCGATTGACGACTGGACAGCCCTCACCACCGAAGACACACTGAAGACAATGAAGTCAATCCACTCAGGGGCCCCCACGGACCCCTGCCCCACCACATCTTCAACAGAGCCGCCGACACCATCGCACCCATGCTCCGCCACACCATCAACCGCTCCCTGGCGACCGCCTTGTTCCCCGACGACTGGAAACACGCCGAGGTCAACCCCTCCTAAAGAAACCCTCAGCGGACCCCACCGACCTCAAAAACTACAGACCCATCTCCCTGCTCCCGTTCCCAGCGAAAGTCATCGAGAAAGCCATCAACAGCCAACTCGCCACATTCATTGAAGAACACAACATCCTCGACTCCTCCCAATCCGGCTTCAGAAAAACCACAGTACGGAAACCGCCCTCCTCGCTGCAACAGACGACATCCGCACCCTACTGGACAAAGGAGAAACAGTAGCCCTCATCCTCCTCGACCTATCAGCGGCGTTCGACACAGTCTCCCACCGCACCCTAATACGCAGACTCTACGACGCAGGAATCCAGGACAAGGCCCTCGACTGGATCCGCTCCTTCCTCTCCGGCAGGACGCAGCGGGTCAGACTCCCCCTTTCCTCTCGGACCCCACACCTACCACCCGCGGAGTCCCCCAGGGCTCCTCCCTCAGCCCGATGCTCTTCAACGTCTACATGGCTCCACTCGCCCCCATCGTCAGAACCTACGGACTCAACATCGTGTCATACGCAGACGACACCCAGCTCATCCTCTCCCTATCCAACGAGCCCAACACCGCCAGACGCAACTTTCAAAAAGGCATGGAAGCCGTCGCCAAATGGATGAAAAACAGCTGCCTACAACTAAACACCAACAAAACAGAAGTACTCATCATGGGCCCAAACCCCGATGCCTGGAGCGACACCTGGTGGCCCCCCGCCCTCGGAAACCCGCCAACCCCCACGGACCACGCACGCAACCTGGGATCATCCTGGATTCCGAGCTCAAAATGGACCGCCAGATCAACTCTGTCTCGTCTTCCTGCTTCCACACCCTCCGCCTCCTTCGTAAGACCTTCAAATGGATCCCCTCGAACACCGAAAGACCGTCACTCACGCCCTGGTCACCAGCAGACTCGACTACGGCAACGCACTCTACGCCGGAATAAACAAAAACCTCACCCGCAAGCTACAGAACATCCAGAACGCAGCCGCAAGACTGGTCCTCAACCTGCCAAAACACTGCCACATCTCCCAGCACCTGCGCACACTCCACTGGCTCCCCGTCGAGGCGAGAATCACCTTCAAGATGCTCACCCACGCACACAAGGCCCTCCACGGCACCGGACCAGCATACCTGAACAGCCGACTCAAATTCCACACACCCCAAAGGACCCTACGATCAGCCCAGCTCTCCTACGCCGTGGTCCCCCGCACCAGAAAGACCAGATCGGGAGGCTGCTCCTTCTCCTTCCTCGCGGCCAAAGCATGGAACGCCTTTCCGCTCCACCTCAGACAGACAACATCGCTCCCCATCTTCGCAAGAAACCTCAAAACCTGGCTCTTCGACAGACCCCCTCCTTGATGGATGGAACCTGCACCCCCCCACCCCTAGCGCCTTGAGACCCTTACGGGTGAGTAGTCGCGCTTTAACAAACCCCTGATTGATTGATTGATTGATTGATTCTAAGATTCTAATAATGATAACATAATTTCGTAAGTAGGCACTTTTGAGTCAGGACCAAAATACTGTCAACCTGTTTTTTTTGTTTTTCTTTTAAATAAAGATTTCCTTTATAGTCTTTTTGGAATGTTGCTTCTCTATGTCAGCATTCCTATTTGGCAAAACGCCACTAAATCGTGCCTTATTTTAAGCCTTTTAACTAGAGGCCTTTCAATGAGCATTGCTACTATCAGTCTTCAGACGCAGAAGAGCAAATGTGATCCGGCCTAGTAGATTACTGTCAAAATGGTGCAGTGTTTAAAGCACGAGTCCTAAGAGGAGACTCTCAAATATCTAAATATGCGCATAATGTAGAACAGTGGGGGGAAGAGGGTCTGATAGAGGCGTCTCATTGTTCAAAGAAATTCAGTCAGCATAAAGGGCCGTATTAGAATAATGCTTTAATGCACTTTTTGTGAACAGGTGGAATCAACCAGTCTATGCATGATGATGCACATGAGCAAACACGTGCACACGAACACAAGCTCCTGCAACATGCCTTCTCTCTCTGATGCCATGAGGGCCCATGAGTAGTCATATATTGCTGACCTGCTGAACAGACGAGGTATGTCTGACTCAGGCAGCCTGTGGTAAAAATGTATAGAGCAGGGGCAGTTGTGTGAGGTGGAGGAAGCATGATTCAAAGTACAGCCCTGAATAAATCTGCTTCCATAATAGAACGAGATTCTATGAAATATAGGCTACAAGCACAGGGCATAAGTGGAACAGATGGTATCCCTGAATTTTTACTATTATAACTGCCCATTTGACCCCTAGCTCAGTGTTCGCAGGGTCCATGAATGGAAGGGAGACAGGACTCGGAGAATATTTTTACCCGCTGCAGTCACTTATGATCTACCTGTTATCCTTCTTTTACTTGTGTGTCCCTGCACTCTTTTAGTTCTCATTCAGTCAAGCTTCTCTGTATCACATCTTAATTTGATGGGCAGCAAGCAGGTATACATACGGGTTACATATACCTTCAAGGTATGTACATATGGAGTTAGGAACAGTACCTTTACACTTCCCTAAATGCACTTACCGTTCAATATTTTGTCCCTTTGTATTCTGTACTCAATATTAGTATGCCACAATATTGTTGGTGGTGATATTCAGTAATCCAATCTTTTCAGAGGGCTCTCTTCTCCCACGAGTGAGGACGTGTCAGCATCAAATGCACGTGTCACAATAACTTTATTCGCTTGTTATACATGAGATAATTTCAAGTGAATGGTGTCATCATGCTGCTTTGACAGGTGTCTTTTTATATCATGGCACAGCTGTTATAAGAAAATAATGTACCCAACTTATTATACTGATAATAATAAAGACTTTGATGATTATTTTTATTTTATTGTGTATAATATTAATAACAATGTTGGTAATAATAATGATAACAATAATTATAATAAAACATAGAGCCCGATTATGTTGTCAGGGCGGTCCGCCCTACATCTAGGGCAGCGTTCCGACCGCCAGATTATGATACCGCCAGTTGGAGTGCAGCAGGCTGGGGAAAGACCACCACCTACGACAAGCTCAAGGAGCCCGTTGGGGCAGTTGTCAGAGCCTAAGCCCTACAATGGAGGTGGTGCCTGCTGAGGGACTGCTGTAGGGATTAGGATGTCATATTCAGATGGCCTTTACATGGCGGTCCGACCGCCATAGAAAGGCTGTCGGAAAGGGACTTTGGGGGTCCCTAACCCCATTCTCTGCTATGTGGCCTGGGGGCACATGTGGTGCCCCCCAAACATCCATGCACCATGTGCCAGGCACCACATGGTGACTGCCACACTGTGCACGGATGTTTAAAAACATCCCCTTTTCTATTGCGGCTTGTGCTGCAGCATTTTTCTGGGCTGCAGCACAAGCCACAATAGAAAAAGGGATGTTTCTGACCGCCTACACGGTGGTCGCATCCTAATGTGGCGGGTGGGACCTCCGACTACATGTCGGGTGGTCCCACTCCCTCTGTGATAGCCACCGGATGCTTGTCTGACCGCCATTGTAATAAGGCCCTTATAGTTTTTTATTGATCGCTTCATACTGCACTTCTGCTATTTCTAAGTATTGTAAATAACTGATATGACTACAGTCAATTGAATGGTTTATTCTCAGCCTCTGAAGCAAACAGGAGGGAATTGAGAACCCAAAGGTGGGAGAAAAAGGGTGTGAATTCTCAGTTCTAGGCTGATTTCTACTGCCCTGATGCAGGAAGGGTGGGCAGGGAACAGGGCTCTTTGCTTCTGTCAACATCTCAGAAGGAGGAAAATTAACGCATTAGGCTATGCTAAGGGAATGATGAGTGTGGTAGATCGTTCCTGCTCAGACATCTCACAGGTAAGTTTTGGACGGGAATAAGAAGTAAGTATTGATTGTGTGTGGGTGAAGGGAGCAGTAAAGCAGCTTCTGTTTTTTCAACATTTGACTTTCTCTGGGTCATATAGTTGATATGGCCTATTACCTTATTCACGAATAATTCAGTGATCACATGCAGGAAGTGTGGTATGTTAATCACCTGAACATGTGAAAAGAAACATATTGGGCTGTCCATTAAATACAGTGTCCAAACTGAAAATTGTGTTTCATGCTTGCACCAATTAAGAATATGACCAATAAAATGACCTGTGTTTCTCTCTTACAGAATCAGTCTCAGAGAGCAAAGAGAAAAGAAGTTCAAGTCATGTTGAAAAGATTGCTTCTCCCATCAGTGAAGAGGAAGCAGGGGAATACACATGCTTAAAAGAAACTGGATCCAATAAAGCCTTCCAGTCTGATATGAGTGAAACCCCGCTTCTAAAGTCTTCTGATAGCGAACGATCGTCTTGTGGGTCAGGATCTACCGGTGGAGCCCTTTATGCGAAAATTGCTAGATTATCCAAGCAGTCGAAGGATGAAGAGGACATAATGATGGAAAACAAAAGTGCCACCATTGGTGGTAAACCTCCCTCTCCTGAGAGAACGAAACCACCTCCACCAGATCCTTCCACAAAGCCAAAGGTGTCTTGGATTCATGGGAAATATAACTCTAACCAGTCCAATTCATTGCCTGTCACCAACAAATCAACTGAAAAAGTGACAAGTCTTTCCGATCCTCCAGAGCAAGGTCACGGTTCTGCTAAGGATCACAGCACAAAGAAGATCTCCGGTGACACATCTTCCAGCTCACATCATAAAAATGAAGAGAAAGTCCACTCAAGGAGCAGAGATAAAGTGCATAAATCTTCTATTCCAAGTGTAACTCCAGAAGAACCACAGTCTCCCTCTAAAACCAAACAACGGAATAAGTCGGCCCCGGATCATGTGGAGAATATGAATGGCACAGTCCAAAATGCACTGAAGAAGATTGGGAACTTCCACTTAGACAAACGGTCTGCAGAAAGCAAGGAAGCACTGAAGAACCGAAACCACAGCAAATCTGTCTCTGAGGTGATTCACCCCCATTTTTCCTCAGAAGCTGCCACTCTGTTAGCTGCCCAACTAAAAGAGAAGACCCAGAGCTTGAACAGAAGTGAAGGCCCAGCCAAGCAAAATGGAGTTGGGCCAGTTCAAATCCAGAAAGAGAAGCCAACTCCACCTCAGAAGGCCAAACGCTCAGTGGTTACAAGCAGCCAGAAGGCAAGTGCTCCAGCCCTTCCAACCACAACAAACCTGCAAAAAATGATCAGCCCTGTAGCTGAAGCAATCCCAAGCCCAGCTAAAAGTGTTGAGAAGCAGAACTCCAACAGCAGCCAGGAGCAAGTTTCCAACTCCAAACAAGAAATTGGTGACTCGGCAGTGAAGAAAACACCCATCAAGAAACCCCCACGAAGGAAAAGCAGAGAAGCTGCCATAGACACTGATGCAAAGAGTCAGCCAAAAACAGCCATCATGCCCCCCCAGACGGTAAAGTAGTACAGATGGGATTAGAGGTAACAACACTTCCACAGGGGCATTAGTACGCTTACTTCTGTCTTTTGGAACAGAAAACTCTTTGACGTACCAGAGAAAGCATCCTTGAGAAGCATTTTGCTGTACTCTAATTGTGAGCCCAGTCACAAATATAGGAATAACCAGTTGCAGTTTAAATGGTTAACACTTGAGCTTTGGATAAGCCTAAAACCATGATTGTACATTATAGCATAATGGGGGCTTTTTGTCTTCTCATCCTGTGAATGGGAGAAGCTCAGCAGCTCTCTGCAGCTTTATGTTCCTACTCCATAAACGAAGATCATAACCTTGGATACAGAAGACACACCGCAAGTGATGAAAAATGATTATGGTCTCTCTGCGAAGGACCATGTGCACAGATGGTGAATTACAGAGCAGGAACTCTTTGCCATCAGTCACAGGAGCTTTTCTATCTTCTTAATGCCCTTGTTGGGTGGGTGGATCCTGCCACTCGGAATGAATAAGCAGAAAGGAGGTGGTTCCTTAGTGCTGTGCTCCAATAAAATCAAGGGCTGTAAAACACTTCAGATTTGTCTTACGTGACACCCTCACCCTTCTCTTCCATAGGATTTTCAGCACTTCATATTTAACATGGGACCAAAATTTATTCTTAACTTGACTCAGCAGCGTTTGCTGAGGAAGGAGCAGTGGCACACAAAGTGTTGGTACTTTTAAAAATTAAAGCAAAATAGGCAGAATGAAGTGGACATACTGACCCCGAAAGTCTCAATTTTGAGTGCTTATTTTAAAAAGCATCAAGGTACAATATTATGTTATGGGACCTTTTGGTTTTATGTGGTCATTGCTACATGATCAGGGTAGCATTATTTTGTATAAAATGAATAAAAAACAAAGAACTGGTTGACTTCGGTAACAGTATTATAAAATGCATAAGCAGTGCTTATTTTAATATAAATACATTTTTTGTAACTCAGTTATATCATGCGATAATGGATAAGCTAGCTTTCTCCTTTTTTGTTGTGTTTGTACTTTTTTGTAAACCTGTTATGGTGAGTTCCCATGTGAAAATCAAGAGTGTATCCCTTCAGCAGTATTTAGACCAATCTGTTGCTGGAAGTTATCCATTGCAATGGAAGGAAAAAACTGCACATAAAGTCTGCACCCTGCTTGCTAAAGTTTGACAATCAGAAAGACATAGGACATTTCTTAATCTGCCATTTTCATGCTTTGAAAAAGTTGAAAAAAGTCTTACTTCAGCGCTGGGCAAGATCTGGCAAGCTCTCTTTCGATTTTTTATGACTTGTCCTCATTTATCTCTGGCAGTGAATCCACTAAAATTAGTCAAACATTTATATTACAGAGCACCATTTATGAGTACATAGTACAGCCATCAATATATAATATGAACTCTCTCATCGGACAGCACTCACTGAGCCTTCAATATGTTCTTCACCAAGTGCAGTGCACAACCACTCGTGGTGAGCACAGCTGGAATTGGCAGAAAGTTTGAGAGGAAACACCTCTAAATTTTGACTGGAGAGTTTGGGAGGTGCATAGTGAAGCAACGCTTATAGTAGGCTCTCACCAGAGCAGCAAGACATGTGTGTTCGTGGATGCCTTCCTGAGTTCTTGAACAAACTGTTTGAGGAAGTGATAATTCTGTAAACCAGTTTATCCTATTAGAGAATGATCCTCATCACCCTGATTCACAAACCCTTGCCTCTCAAGTGATTGCCTAGAAATCTGGTGACAGCAATCTGACATGTTCACCTCCTGCAATTTCTGAAAATCTCACCCACTCTTCATTCTTATATTGACATATAGAGGCACCTCACATCCTGAGCTCCTTGCTCCCTAATTTTTCTATATTGAAATATTGTCTTCTCTCATTCCTTGAGTCCTGCTGAAAGCACTGGATAATGTGTCACTTGCCAAACGTCGGTATTATTAATATATACGATATTCATCTTTGAGAGTCTGGGTTTAGGCATACACTACTTGATGCATTGCATTCATCATACTCATTGAGCATTCACAGTATTGTCCGAGTGTCATCTTCTGTAAACTGAACGCGTCTTACAATGCCTTATTGTTGATCATCGAGTCGTACATGCATTATTGGACATATATATATATATATATCATAGTTGGATCATTCTTCCTCTGGGCTTTAGATTGGTTAGTGCTTCAACATCTCTTGTGCTTTCACTGGCTTGAGACCTTTTTCTCACTGTTGAACTGGAAGATAGCAGGCTGGCTCCCATCAGGAGTTGTTATCTGCTCCCATTGGTATGCTAACTCCTGTCTCGATTGATGTACATTTTTATTTCTGCCTGATACACCTCTAATGGTAGCATTGGAAGTATAAGACATTCTCGCCCAGTAGAAAGTCACATGACCTATCACAAATGAAAAAGGGATAACCATTTATGTTTTAAGGAAAATGGGGGGGGGTTTTGGGACCCTTGACAAATATGCGGGAGCCAAAGCATGAAACAATGTCATTCTACCATAAAGTTGTTAGACAAGCTCAAGCAGCAAACTTTCTACATCTCAGTTAATCAAAAGTGTAACACATCATTTTGCACTGTTACACAATTTTGTCATGAAAGAATTTCAAATGCCTTTGAAGTTCATGCTCTGCTAACGTATTGATCCCTCTCCCACCCTGTTTTGGCCACTGTCGTAGGTATGTCTCTAATCTCAAGTGCTTTGATCACTGGTGAAATCTGGCCAGTTATAAATAGTTTGCATGAATGGATCTACTTTGTGTCCCAAATGGTTTTGGCCATTAATTGGGATGAAAAGTAGAACACTCTAACTGATTCCCTTTGCACTGTAAAAATGACTGTTGTTTTATAATGTTCTATCTTAGTCTATTGGTTCCAATTGTTATAAGTCATTAACTAGTAGAATTTCCCTTGTTTTTACGTAGACCTGCATTTTCAAAACCTGAATCTGTTAGAAGCCACTAATACAAACTTTTTGTAACTGGCCAGTTAGGATTTCCATCATGTACATTTTCATTTTCTTGGACTTCGTGGTGTATGGTAATTCACCTTCTGGCACTGATGGAGCAGGGAAGGAAACAAGACCTGCTCTTAAACATGCAGAACTAATAGATGAACAGGTAGACGCTTTGTGTGCATTTTACTTGCCTATTGCTCATCTATACTGACACTTCCGTATTCCTCTGCAAGCTCTGAATATGCTACTTATCTCTGTTGAGACACCTAAGACATGTCTCAGTCAGCTCTAGATACACATATTTCCTCTCCCTGCACACCCAAGACGAGGCTCTGCCAGCTGTAGATGCACATCTGGTATCTTCTCTTGCACCCAGATGAGTCTCTGCCAAATTTAAATGTGCATCTGGTCTCTGTTCACACCCCCAAGAAGAGTTTCTACCAGCTCTAGTTCCACATGCTGCCTCTCCTCACACACCCAAGGTGAGACAACATACACACACACACACACACACGCCCATGCAAATATCATGCTCCCCCATCATTACTTCCAAATGGTTCTCCAAGACCACATGCCCCTTTGCCACAAGAGCACTACTCTTACTCCAGTCAAGAACTCAAGATTCCCAAAGGTGACCGAAAGCAGTCTGCAGCTATGCATACTATGAGCATAAAGAAATACTCCTCTGCCCTAAACTAATTCATGGGCAAATCCATGTTTCATGGTGTGCTCAATATATATGTCACAAAATAAGGAATGGAAGCAATATCTTTGTAAATGTAACTTATTGTTTTCTTTCTGCAAATTAATGTGACTCTTCCAGCTAAGAGGTAATCCAGTTTCAGGCAGTAACATGAGCAAGTGCCCCAGCTGGAATTACAAGTTGTGTACTAAAATCTGAAAGTTTGGGTTTTCTATAGGCACATTTTGACAGTGAAAATGTGGAAAATGTATCAGGGAGGATGGCCCAGAATATGTAGCAACCCTGTAAGAATTAGTGTGAGTTCATTAGTTTTTTCCCCTTTCCACGGTCAAAGGCTTGTAATGAGGTGGCAATACTGCACCAAGTACTTACCGTACCATGTGGTATTAGTACTCTGAGTGTACCATTACCACATCAATTTTGAGGCCAACTTGTAATGATGGCCTTAGAGCTAATAGTAGCACTTTCTGTTAATTATGTTGACATTATCTTCAAAAAGAATACTACACAGTATTATTTTCTTCCAATTCTGGATGTTGTGTACTCTGCCACCACTCCGCAATTTCTTGGATTCCAGCTCTCTAATATATCATCAAATCACCTTGTTTACATTTTTTGATACCCTTACAACACAGGTGTATGCTCTTAAAATGTTAGCAATAAAAAAGAATATCAGGCAACTGCAGGGCTGAAAGCATATTTGCTTAAAAGAGAAGAGTGTGATTTTCAAAATAGCAGGAGTTGCAAAATAGTTAGACTGGTCAATTTTCAGTGTTTTTTGTGTGGATTTCAGTGGTGTTTTCTCAGTGTTTTCCAAACCATTTTGAAATCAGTGTTCATTAGTGTTTATTCAGTTGCCTAAGCCACAAAATAGACAAAAACTGTGTTTTTCCAGTTTTTACAAAAAATATGTTGGTTTTTTTTTCATTGAAGGTTATAAAGCACATATTTAATTTAAAGTAGTAATGAAGGGTATGTGTGTCTTCCGATTGGGAGTGTGTGCAATGAAATTATGTTAGACTGTTTTAAGCATAGAAAGTCGGTGTACTGCTCTCCCACTCACTCCTCATTACCCTCTCTCACATCGCATTACCTCTCAAAATCACTCTGGGAGGGCTTTGTCTGGTTAATAGGACTATTAATGGATTTAAAAAGTAAGAGTGCTATATTCAAATATTTTAATAAACACATTTTAATAAACAAATTCCTGGACACAGAATATTATGACATTGTAGAGTAGTCAACACTGCCAATAGCATAGTATCTTGTGAAACCTTTAAATTCATTTGTAGCCCTACATTCTAAGGCACCTTAAACCTGATGCTTTAAGTGTGCTTGCCACTGCTTTTTTGCATTCTGTGCCTGAATGCATTAAAGTGCTGCTGCTGTTGTGCAGACAGTCATAGCTGCCAAGTGTCCACATTACAAATCTCTAACTTTGTCAGTCCTCACCTTCTAACAAACATCACACTGTATTTTGGGTCTTAATATAGGCTCAAAAACTCCAACTGTAAACTGCAGTTGGGTAAAAAGCCAGTATTTGCTAAGGTTAGGGTATACCCCATAACAATGGGACACCTTACAGCTTTGAATTTTGTTAGTATATGGAAATGTTTGTGTTATGTTTTCACCATTATCCCATGTGCATGATGACAACACTCTTTCCACAGGTACCTGTCACTACACCTTGCATTGATTGTTTAAAGATTGGGATCTTTGGCAGGTGTCCTGCTATTAATACTGATTTGCAAGTATTGGATTTGTTAGGAAGGCTGATGTATCAAAGAGTTTTACTCATTCAGTCGGTAAATGTAAAACAACATACTGGTAAACATTATTATGAGTCAGCCATTTCACCAGTGAAATATTTAAACACTAACAAAAGATCAAATATGATTTTAATATTCACATTGTCTCCATTGTATATACAATTATTAGATCTGACATAAAACATGGTTCTAAGCTTTGCACCTTTAACCCAAGCACATAATACTGGAGGAAACGAAAGAAGAAACAATATTTTAGTGACACCTCTAAGTAATACAACTCAAGCAGAATGATATTAAACCAGTCATTCTTGCTGCTACCTTGTATAACAAAGTTGCATTGTGTTAGCCCCTTCAGAAAGAAATACAAATGACTCATTATCTCTCACTTTCCTTTCTTTGAATGGCATTTTAGGTGTTTATCAGTGTTTATATGTGTAAATTGACTTTCAGTGGGGCTCTTTCAGTTATTATAGGTTAGGACCTAAAACAGGGTAGCCTAAAATACTCTACAGTGATTCCAGGCAACAAGATAAGATTAACAGTTGCCACAAAAGGTAACCCTGCTAGCTCCAAACCTATTTTCACATGAAACATCGCATGCACATATTACATGTCTTCTGGATAAATCCATGCTTCCCATTATAGAAAAGAGATTATCCTTCTTTGTATTGTTTAATCTAGTCCTCTAATTCTTCTTGCAAGTATTATATATGCAGCACAGAGTGCGCCCCACAGTTCTATGTTGAATGGTCACATCTTATCTGAATAGACTGCCATTCTAGTTATCTCAATACTTCTTCACCTCTAATGTAGACTTGATGGAACACAAATTCTAGTAATTGCAATAAACATTGGTCAACCTTTGGGGAAGAGTTACTCTTCCTGTTTAGTCAAAGCACTTCCTGTTGAGTCAAAATATTTTCAATTTAGTCCGTGTTTTTTTATAGGAATGTCCCCACTCACCTCCATTGTGATTCCCTGGAATATAAAAGGATGATCCCATGAAATCAAGAAAATTAACTTGCAGATCTGTTCCCTTAGTTTGCCTAGAGCATTTCCAACACATAGTTTGCATAAATACCACAATTATACATGTTTGCTGGCGTGTCTATTCTGCAATTGCCTAATTTACTTTTTTATGTTTTTTGTGTCTTCAATCAAATGCGTTGGTGTCATTAATATATCATAATAATAATGATTGGCCTCTGGAGACAGCAATTTTACTTAGGGGCCTAGTATTCGATTGGCCATATTTGCTTCCTCCGGGAGAGTCCTACCCCTGCCCAAGTGGCGACGTCAAGCTGGCTTTGACTGGTGCTCTTCGGTGCTAGGAATTAATATAATATCAGTGACCTGAAAAAAATGTACGGAATGGTCATAAGTATTATTTATGACCACATAACGGAACACTGTGTTGACGAAAAAATGTATTTCCATCCCATGTTCTGGGAGAGCGGGCGGGGGATGCTGATATATTTTGTGCTGAGCGACTGGTACTGTTACCTGCCATCAATGCTAGACAAAAAGCTTTGTTAATAAAACTATATTTGTTTTCATCAGTATCCTATGTCAGCTTCTTTTGTTCTGTTGTTTTTGCTGTTTATTCCCAATGAAGGGTCTTCAAAAGATTTGAGTTGCTTCGGACTGCACTGTTTTATTTAAATTTTCATGTGGGCATCTTTGCAGTGTACCTGTGCATGCACATAATAATAGCTACCAAACCAACTATCACGTTAGGAGCAATATACATAGAAAAATAAAAAAAATAGTTGCAGATACACTCTTTAATCATCAGATAGTCGAAATCTGCCAGATCAAAATAATCTTGCTGCCAAGAAACAAATAGCACACCCAAAATAAATAAAAAATGAAAATAAATCATATGGGCCTCATTCTGACACTCATCCTAATCCCGATTTGGGTGCAAATCTGAGTTTGTATGTGGATCAAGGATCCACGTCCATCCACATTTTGCAGCTTTACACAACATACATTTCTCCATTTAAAACCTGGTCAGATTTCTGCTGAGAAATGCCATAATTTCCAGAATTTTGTAGATTAGATAAGGAGAAATGTGTTATTACTGTATCATCCTCCATTACTAGGTGGTGAAAGTAAAACTGATCTAAGTAAATACGACACACACTGGTATTGGTATTTATAGAGTGAAGTATTAAAAACCATACCAGGGCACTCAAAATGAAAAAGCAAACAAAGTATACCAAGGAGGGCCACTAACACAACTAAACCATAGACATTCAGCACACTCCCCCAAATACTCAAAAAGTACTCGTATCCGCACCATAGTTCTATTGCCAGAAGTCCAATTAAGCATGTGATACTGGATTAAAGCCCTTTCTATGCCGACAATCTCATGTACTATCACACTTATGTTTAGTTGTGCTGCCACCATAAGACTAAACAGCAAACACAGAGAGCCATAAAATGACACTGATTGCAAAAGAGCAACCATACATAATTTTAGACCAAAATATTGAGACTTGTTATTATTACAAATGCATTATGAATAGAATTTGTTGAAAAATATGTATCTCTCACCTGGCTCATCCATATTTAGAACACTTAGTGCCTGATTCACAAAGGTAACTTACACTTTTGAGTAAGTTTACTCTCTTGAGTACTTTTACTGCATTTCGATATTTCATATTCACAAAGTGCACCTATGTAGTAACTTACAATTCTATAGCACTTTTTTATTTTTTATTTTAAAATTTTGAATGGAGCAAGCATACACTTCCACAATTAAAGATTATTCAAAACAAAACGTATACCTCATTAATAACTGAATCAACACAAACATAAATATGAGCAAAGGAAAGAACAGAGAGGAAAGAGATATTATGAGATACATAACAACAATGAATAAATCTAAATTTTAACTCCATCTCAGCAGTTTCTCAGTCCAAGGACTACTCTTAGTTCATGCTAGACCAGATCCTTTTAAACTTCATTAAGGATTTAGGGCCTCTAGCCTTGGCTAGGGCCACTTCAGACTCATAAACCTGTTGCAGTGTTGCCCACCGATCCGTGATAGTTGGTGATGTGGGATTGATCCAGGATCTAGCTATACATAAGAGGGCACTCACAATAATGATCGAAAACAGAGACCCTACATGGCCCACACAACGTTGCTTAAATCCTAAAAGGATTTCTTTATCATTTAGTTGGAATTCGCATCCGAAACGTTCAGTGAGAAGTAAAAATAAGTAGGCCCAAAATTCCTTTAGAATTTGGCAATCCACAAACATATGATTTAGATCAGCAGCATACATATTACATTTTGGACAGTATGATTTAAGGGGAGCTCAAGACATACCCTTTTAGAAATACATTTGGGTGTACAATACAACATTCAAATCGTCCAGAAATGTTGAAGCTTGAGATTAACAGAAGTGACTGACTGATCTAAGATTGCTAAAGCATCCAGGATTTCATTAGCTGTTATCTCAGAAAATAAAAGCCGGCTCCATCTTGAAGCTATCTGCCAGCTATCATCTTGTACCTGTGAAATAGGTTTCTGATAAAATACACTGATAGAAATCTTATCAGAAGTTTCATATATACAGGCCAGAATTTCTGATGTTCCCTGTTCAATTTGCAATTTACACCCATTCAGGAGATAATCCCTTACTTGTAGATACTTAAAAAAAGAATGATGTGGGAGCCCATATTCCTCTTGCAAGGAAGGGAATGTATGAAAACCCTGGTAGTCATGCAAATGGCCAAAATTATTGATTCCCCGACGTTCCCACATTTCCCCACACTATCATGGAATATGTCTGGGAATAATGTGTTACACCACAGTAGTGTATAGTTATGAAGTGTAGGTAAGGAGTATTTCTTGCAGATTTCTTGCCATATCAATGCTATATCCCTGACTATCTTGAGCCCAACACTCTTGTTATAATTTGGGTTTGTGAGTTTGTGGAGTACAAATCCAATCGAGGGCCCACATGCAAGTTGATAGCCCAATGAGAACAATCCGGCTTCGTGTCCTGTTAGCAGGCTCTGGATCCATCTAGCAAATAAAGCCCAATAGTACAATTTAAAACCTGGAAACTTAAAACCCCCTTGTTTATATGTTAGTTTAATAAAACATAAAGCATGTCTGGCCCTCTTATACCCCCAAATGAAGCTGCCGATCACACTTTCCAGATGCTTGAGAAAAGAACCGGGTACTCGGAGTGAGATTGAACCGAATAATTTAAGAAATTTGGGTAGTATGTTCATTTTTATGATGTTACACCTACCGAGTATACTAAGAGGTAGCTGATGCCAATGCTGTCATTTGGCCGTCACAAGCTTTAAAAGCAGCTCGTAATTAAGAAGATACAATATCTTCTACACAGCGCTCAGCCTTATGCCTAGGTTTGTAGCTTTATCTGTTACCCCTGTGACTGAAATTCGAGTGCATGATTGATAATTAAGGATTATCTGTGTTTTGGACAGATTTGATTTATGTCCAGAGAAGGCTCCAAAAAACTCAGCTTCTTCTGAAATATAAGATAAAACTTCTACTGGATTACTAGAAAAAAACAAAATATTATCGGCATGCGCAGTTCGCTTAAGATTCATGCCATTTAGGATTATGGATGGATGTCCTCATTCCACAATAGGTGCCTGATGAATGGTTCAATATAAAGAGCGAATAATAATGGAGAGAGTGGTCACCCCTGTCGGGTGCCCCTGTGTACCAAGAATAAAGCTGACGAGGTACCACTCAACATAACCTTAGCTACCGGTTTCTTATAAAGTGCTATAAACTGACTTCCAAGCCAGACTGCCCCCATTGTTGACCATAATGCTTCCCAGATTACTCTGTCAAAAGCCTTCTAGGCATCTAGCATTGTCATACCAATCTGTTCCTTCATTTTCCCTGAGACATCGAAGGCCGGTATGGCAGAGCTAACGTGAGCCATAGTGTCTCTGCCTGGGATGAACCCATGCTGCTGGTCTGAGACTAAACCATGTATAAGGGGGAGCCAAACGATTTGCAAATATTTTAGAAACATTTTAGCATCTGAGTTGATTAGTGAAATTGGTTGGTACCAACCTCTCTCCCCTGGTGGTTTGCCCTTTTTGAGAAATGCTACAATATTAGTCGTCCCCAAGATACAGGGGCATCTCCTCCTTCAGTGATGTATGTAATTAAGTCGGCGAGTTCTGGTGCTAGAATATCCCTAAAGACTTTATAAAATTCAAGGTGGATTGTATCATCACCCGCTGCTTTACCTGAGTGCAGAGCAGTAATGGCGTCCTCAATCTCACCCAGCATTATATCCCCTTGTAGCAGCAATGTCTGCTGAGGCTCCAGCCGAGGTAGATGACTGGAGTTGATGGGGACAGCTGGTTCCCTATATACTCCTTCATAAAAGATTCTAAATTGCTCTGCGATAGATTGAGGTTGCATATATTTCACCCCTCCCTCGCCTACAATACGCTTGATATTAGATCCAGTCCTCTTATCCGAAATTTGGTTAGCAAGAAGCAACTTTCTCGCCATATTCATATTGTACAATGTTATTCTCATTATAGCTAGCAGCCACTTTTTCAGTTATTCCTCGATTGAGCCTGTGCCGTTTTTCTATCAACCTAAGAAATATTGATTGCTCAGCAGGTTCCCTTGCGATGATTGCCTGTGCATGCTGGAGATCTAAATCATGACAGTCCTGATGACATTGTCCTGCTTCTTCATACACATGCCTATTTTTATTTAAAATAAACGGGGTGGGCGTGGCCAAGATGGCGACCTGATCGAACGTGCGATCCGGTCTCTCCCACTCCGGCCGCCCGGCCCCTTGTTAGCCCCTCGCTTGCGAAGTACCCGTGGGCTAAATAGAAGTCGGAAGCGGAGCAGGGACATAGGCGGCCCTTCCAAGTGGCTGAACGGCTTTAAGTATGCAGGGTGGAGCTGGGATCTGGGTGGCGCTGAGGCTGGGCCTGTCGGGCCTGGTGCCGACTGCGGCCTTCACTGAGACTGATGAGGCAGAGGCCTGGCAGTGGCGTCGAGCTGAGGTCCGCCGCTCTCTGCCCCCATCGGGAGAACTGCGCCGAACTGGGGAGCTCGCCTAGTGGGGCAGCCGGAGATGAGCTAGGCGGTGGGAGCTGCAGCGGCGTGGACTCAATCCGCACGTGGTCCGGAGCAGTTGCGCACCCTTGACGGGGAGCGCAGTGGGACTGGGTCGCCCATGGGCATGGTTAGCCCTAGAGAGACACGCACTCCGGTGCGATAGAGGGAGACGGACAGCCTTCCCCAACGCCGAGAGTGGCTGGTGGCAGACCAGATGTGAGGTGCCAGTGATCCCGCTGAGGGGTGGAGGGGGCATTGAGAGCTAGTGGAAGAGGCCAGCGGTGCTGCAGGATGGATCGGCCCTGTTCTCAGTAGTGGCCCACATCAGGGCTGGTGGGACTGTGGGCCTGTCCCGCTATCGGGCTTGCGGGGGAGGGGAGTTCCAGTTGCCGAGAGGACCGGCGGCAGGCTGGGCTGTGGTAGGCCCCTGAGGAATAGGCCACGGATGCGCGCCGGCCAGGAGTCCCAGAGGTGACGGCGGGAGTAGGACGTCTCTGCCTCAGACCGAGAAACAGTGAGTGCGGGCAGCGCCGAGGGGGATTCGGTCCTAGAGAGGAGTGGGAGGCACTCTGGCTTGGTGGGAGCCGGGTTGGCCTGGTCTCGGCGGCAGCCTAGGTAGAGGCCAGCGAGTGCGGGCCCCCGTTCCTCCCTGCACCCCTGCCGACCCACAGCTAGCCAGCGTACATCGCTTCAACCGTACTCCTCCTAATACACGAAGGAAGGGATTACCGGCAATCGGAGGGAGAGTGGAGACAACTTGAGCAGCAAGAGAGGTGAAATTGGGCAGCCCGGGAGACAGCGCTCACACGAGGGAGGTCCACGAGAAATGTTGGCAAGCTCATATAGGATTTCCTAGCTACGATCTAGGGGACACTAAAGTAGTGAGACCACCTACATAAAGTTGCAAGCTGAGTAGGCCTTGGACATCCCGCAAGCCGTTTGGCGTACACTGAGTTTGACGCCAGTGGCCGGTAGGCTCCTCAGCTGGCACTCGCTCTTTTAAGTAGAGACCACCAACTACAGCCTGAGGATCCAACACACATTAAATTTTGCCCTGACTGCAGGGGATTATAGCTGGGTCCCCCGATCTACAGAGCCCTCCTTGCCTCCAGCATCCACCCGCGTCAGGACTGATGGCAACAGCAAGAAACAAGAAGGGGGCCACCATTAAAGACATGCTAGTAAAGCAGTCGACCCAGGAGGGCACCCCGCGGCCTGGACTGAGCCGCCCTGCCTCCCACTTCGGTGAGGAAATGGAGGCCTTTGTTACTCACCCTTATCTAGAATCACAGTTTTCGGCTCTCCACGAGGACCTCCTAACAGGGAAGAAGGACCTGACCCAAAAACTGCAAGCAGTACATAAGGAGATCACTGATATTGGAGACACGGTGGATGCAATAGAAGGAAGAGAAACGACCCGGGACGAGGAAATAGAGCAACTCCAGCAGGAGATAATCAGGCTCTCGGAACAGCAAATGGACCTACAAATGCATGCTGAGGAACTGGAAAACCGCTCTCGCGGGAATAACATACGGATAAGGGGAGCCCCAAGGAACGCAGAAGGAGAAGACATAGCGGCCTACATCGCAGCGCTCTTCACCCAAATACTGGGAGACACAGCGGTGGGGGACATCCGACTTTACAGAACACACAGGGCTGAGAGCCAAACTCCTCACGCCCATTCAACATCCTGACATGCATCCACAGCTTCCCCCTCAAGGAGAGGATCTTGAAAGAAGCAAGGGTATCCTCCCCAGTGGTCTTCCAGGGTCATATGCTGCACCTCTACCAGGACTTTGCGGCATCCACCCTCCAGAAGAGGAGAGAGTTTCACCCCATCATGGCATTCCTGAAAGAACAAGGGGTGTCGTACTCCTGGGGACACCCCTTCAGACTGATTTTTCGATGGCAGGGCACACTACATCAGGTTCATTCATTGAAGGCGGCAAGCAAACTACTCCGAATAGATCTCCAAGGAGGTAGCCATCTGCGCACATACATGGCACCACAGAAATCGTCTGATGACAGGAGATGGAGGAGAGTTCCCATGTCGTGGAAAATAGCTGGGCCGGACCCGTTGGTGATAGCTTCCGAGAGGAAAGCCGTGATTGCGCAGCTGGCGGAGAACAAAATGACAGAAGATCCCGCTTGAGACCTAGCATCTTGTTCATACTATAGCACAGCTGGGGCGGGCTTGGGCGGCTGGGGTGTGGGGGGACCGGGCAACTCTTGGAGGATTGGCCACGCATCCATCATTGACTATACCACCAAGTAGGGAGAGGGAGAATTTTGCTCCTCCCTACTATGGGGACTTTCTGAGTTCATTCTTTGGGGTTTGGTTTTGTTTGGGGGAAGGGTTCAGGGTACCAACCATGATAGTTCATTCCACAATGCACTCTCGGCTCACAGCTCACCGGGGAAAAGGAACGAGTTCGCCAGAATCTAGAGATTTCCCTAGACATACTCCTTCATCAGCCTTGCACTGCGCCTATCCACATGACTAACTTGAAGTTTCTGACCCTTAACGTTAAAGGCTTAAACAGTCCAGTTAAGAGAAAGGTGGTCCTATCTTACTTAGAGCATTCCCAGGCAGATGTTTGCCTCTTACAAGAGACTCATCTCCAACCTAGAGATACGTACAGACTTAAATCTAAATTCTTTCCCCAGCAGTATTTCTCCTCCCAGCTGAGTAAGGTCGCAGGAGTGACGATTCTGCTCTCACATAAGTTTAGAGGGAAGGTAGGTGCTAAGATACCCGTGATAAAGGGCAGACTTCTGTGCTACCGAATTCAACTAGGCAACCATTCACTAGTACTGGCCTCCATATATGCCCCCAACGAAGGCCAGGAAACCTTCATTCACAGGGCAGTAGCTGAGGTGGTAGCCACTGGGTTCTCATAGGAGGGGATTTAAACATGATTTTTAATAATGACACTGATAGATCTGTACACAAGCTGGGAGTTACTGGGGCTCTTAACTCAGGGAAGGTATTATGGCTACAAGAAATGGGTGTCGGAGATCTCTGGAGGGCCTTACACCCAAACGCGCAGGACTACGCATTCTACTCCCATGCGCACAACTTCTACGCCCGTTTAGAATACTTTTTGGGATCTCTGGAGGTACAGAGGGCTACACGAGCGGTCAAACTCGAACCCCGATCTTTATCCGATCATTCTGCGGTTGTGCTCGACCTCTCTCTCCCAGCCTTGGCCCAGGCCCCTCATAGGTGGCGACTTCGTGAGACCCTTTTACGCAGACCAGAAGTGATTACGCAGCTTGAGAAAGACATAGATGACTACATAGGGCTAAATGAAACGCCTGATGTCTCTCTCCCTGTACTTTGGGACCCCATGAACGCGGTCCTGAGGGGGAAAATAATCGCAATAGCCTTGGCCGAAAACAAGCTGCGGCGGGAGAAGAGAACGCAGCTTCAACAGCAGGTTAAGGAATTGGAACAAATACATCATCGAACCGGGGCCCCTATGGTGTGGCGCCTGCTTGAAGGAGCCAGAAAACAGTTAGCTGGACTTGACCTCGATAGTGCAGAGTATTCCATTTTGAGGCTTAGGCATTACTTTTATGTGGGGGGCAATAAATGTGGACGACTGCTTGCGAATAAGCTCAGAGAGATGCACCAGGCGAATGTGGTCGAAACTCTGAGGGCCCTGGACGGGACGGCAATTGGGGGAGACGAGGACATAGTGGCCCATTTTGGACCATTCTACCGGGAGCTATACTCTCTGCAGGATCTTTCTGAGCAAGACATAACACGGTATTTAGAGGAGGCGAAGGTCGAGCGCTTAACTGAAACGCAAGCTTCAGACTTAGAGAAACCGATTCGGATAGAGGAAGTCATATCTGCAATCTCCAAATTACAAGAGCATAAGGCATTGGGGCCAGACGGCTTGCCAGCAGTGTTTTATAAATTGCTCTGTGGCAAACTAGCTTCTCTTCTTACAATAGTTCTAAACTCGATCTCATCAGCGGAATCCCTCCCCCCTTCTATGAAGGAGACGTCAATAACTATCATAGCTAAACAGGGCAAGGACAAATAACAGTGCGGATCGTATCATCCGATCTCACTTTTAAACGTAGATGCTAAGCTCTTTACGGGGATATTGGCGGCCCGACTAGCCCCCCCTGCTCCCGGGACTCATTGAGCCAGACCAGGCCATTTTTATACCGCATAGACAATGCTCTGACAACACCAAGAGAATACTACACTGGATAGATAAGGCCACCCGCCCTCCGCAGGATGGATTCTTTTCTCTATCGACGCCGAAAAGGCATTCGATTGAGTGCACTGGCCTTACCTAATTGAAGTGCTAAAACGTTTTGGAATCAAGGAACGCTTTTGTTCCTGGATCCCTAGTAATTATGGCTCCCAGAGCACGTCAATTCTAGTGATTGGCATAACATCTGAATGCTTCCCAATAATTAGAGGGACGCGGCAGGGGTGCCCGCTCTCCCCTCTCTTGTTTGGTCTTTACATGGAGCCTTTTGCACAAAGAGTTAGGTCTTCAGTGGAGATCACTGGCATATGGTTCGGGGGAAGAGCACCTGATAACGCTCTACGCCGATTACGTGATAGTAGCTTTAGAGAACCCAGGAAGCTCTCTCCTGGCCTTTCTGGAAGAAGTCCAAGCGTTTGGCCAGGTCTCGGGATTTCGTATTCACCTGGCTTAGTCTCAGGCTCTGAGCCTCACAACTACAGCAAGCACTAGAGAACGGTTAACCCGATCTCACTCAATACATTGGGCTTCGGGCCCGGTGGCATACTTGGGCATCCAGCTTGCCCCCTCAATACAAGAAATCGCTTCTCATAATTATCAAGATCTAATTGGGAAAGTTAAAGCCGACCTTGCGCTATGGCAACGCTACCCATTCTCATGGATGGGCAGGATAGCTGCCCTGAAGATGATGATTCTCCCCAGAATACTATATAAATTTCAAACCCTGCCGGTCCGGCCTCCACAGGGTACACTTGGGACCCTTCAGAAAGTCCTTCAAAACTTTGTCTGGGCTGGTAAGCGCCCTAGGATGAGACAAGACCATAGCTGGCGGCCCCCAGAAGAGGGAAGCCTAGGTATTCCTTGCATGGCACGATATTACCAAGCATCACAACTAAGATACTTGGTAGAATGGTCCAGGCCAGAATTGGAGAAGAGATGGCTATTTATGGACAGGGCACTAGCTAACACAGCGCTCTGAAAGATCCGCTTCCAAATTTATATCTATCGGCCATTGTGGAGCCCACTTTATGGGTCTGGGATGTAGCTGCGACATGAGCGGGACTGGCGTCTTTCCCATCTCCCCTCTCTCCTATAGTCAGTAACAGAGTGTTTCCCACAGGGACGGATAGCACCACATTCTCAGCATGGAAGGCGACGGGATGCAGATCTATTGGTCACTTCTTTGACCAGGAAGGGCTCAAGTCATTTCATGACCTGAAACAGGACAATGGGATCCCTGAGAGCGAAAGCTACAGATATAGACAGATACGGCACTGGGTGATGCAACCGATGGTGAGGGAGGCAGCATAGCGTCATCTCACGGGCTTTGAGAAATGGCTTCTCATAAAGCATTCAGACAAGTGCCTGACCGTGGAGATTTATAGACTCCTGGGAGGGGAGGAGCAGGGGATCAAGATTCCCTCCCACCCAGTGCCAGTGAAAGCGAGAACTGGGAAGGTCACTCTCTCAGAAGGAGTGGTGAGACATATTTTATAGAACGCTACACACCTCCACAAGCGCGGCTAGCATGGAAACGGCAACGAAGTTGGACACGTACTGGTAATTCACCCCAGAACGGCTAAAGAAAGGGGACCCGGACAAGGATGACAGATGCTGGCGAGGGTGCGATGGGCTGGGGACAGTAGTTCACATATTGTGGGAATGCCCTCGCCTGAATGGCTTTTGGGAGGAAATCCTAGCCGACATATATAAACATTGCGATGCCCAACTTCCCAGATTCCCCTCGCTTGTAATACCGGGCCTCCCTAATCCACTCACCTACCCCCTAAAATCTCAACGTGGTAAGAATATAGCATTAGCCTTGGGGGCGGCCCATCAATCGATTCTGGCACTCCGGGGAACGGATAAGGTCCCGACGCACCGGCAGTGGATCCATCGTTTATGGCACATTCTGGGGATGGAAAGGCTCTCAGCCACGCTAAAACAGCAAACAGACATGTTCAGGGATGCTTGGAGTCCATTTATAGGCTTACTATTCCAGGAGTTCACCGAATTGACCTGCCCAGGTATTTACGAATATTGAGACTAGTCGACCCTATTACCCAATAGAATAACCCATTCAACGACACAGACACCAGGAGTCAGATAATTAGCAACACATTCTGGTTAGATACCCGGGAGGAAGAAGGGCCTGAGAGGGGAGAGTTGGGTTTTTTCTTGTTTTATTCACTGCATGCTATTTATGGCCGAATGTTGATGCCAAACTTGCACATCTTGTTGTTGCTTTGAATCACAGCTAAATGTATGCAGTGTATTAATAATAATAAAACAAATTTAAACATAAAATAAACTGGATGTTCACCTCCCTGACGTACGCCTTCATGTAATCCCAGACTACTGCTGAAGTGGAAGATGCTTTATTATTACTTATGAATTCCCCCAGCGCCCCTCTAAGGTGTGAGCGATATTCTGAATTGGTAAGTAAGTAGCGAGGAAATGGGAATGGACGGTGACCACCCCTGCCTCAAATTCGGACCTGTATCGTTAATATAATGGGGTTGTGATCCAATGTAATCTTGGGACAGACCTCGATGTGGGTATTCTCCAGAGCCATGCCTTTAATAAATATCATGTCAATGCGTGAATATTGTTTATACGTAAACCCTGGTGTAGTCGGAAATATTGTCCTCCAAGCATCGTCTAGTTTGTGTATCCACATAAGTTCTAATGTAAAGGCACGGGTTTTGCCCATTCTTACTTGCACTTTTGGTTTGTCATATCAATCCTGTAGTCAATTATCAGGTAAGTCCCCCATAATTATTCAATCTCCCGCCCAATCAAGTATCTCCGAGCTTAAATAATCATATATCTTAGGGTTGTTAAGGTTTGGACCATACACTACGCATATAGTTGCCTTCTGTCCTAAGATTATTAACTGCACCATGGCCCACCTTCCTCTAGAATCTGCAGCGGTCCTGAGTATGTTGGCTTCTAAATTTTGGAATTTCATTTTAGCTACCCGCCAGATTGAGACTGTCTGGAAAGTACATGTTAAGAAATTGTATCCCAGTTGCTTAAACATGTGCCTATCTTTATGGGACAAATGGGTTTCAGTTAGACCAAGTATGTGTGGTTCAAACACTTTGAGCTCCTCACAGATCAGTTGGTGCTTCCTGGTTTGATTAATTCCTGAAACATTCCAGCACATACACTTCAAGTTAGACGTTGAATAGTCTTATTCTTACTATCTTCCTCTTTGTTCTGTTTTGAAACAAACTCCTTGCTTTTTTTCCCCCAAAACAATATTTGAAGATAAGATAATGATTTCCCTGGCTCCTTTGACCCCACATCCCTCCACCCCCCCAACCGACAGTGCCAATAGATTAAGAGAAAAACTTCCTCTCTGCATTACTTAGCCCACCCAGACCTTGCCCTCCCCCTGTGTCTAGAAAAAGGAATCAACCTCCCCCCTTGTTGTCGGTGATCTACAGCCTTCATGGAGCACTCCACCCAAGACACCCCACTCCACCACACCACCCCCTGACCGCCACCAGTAAGAGAAAAAAAGTATAAAGAGAGAAAAAGATGTGTAATGTAGAACATTTCCCATCCTTAAGAATATAGCGTAAGTCATCGAGTATATATAATACATAAGGCTACCCGTGACTTAGGGCCACGTTAAAAGAAGTGAAGGGAAGACGAGCCCCCCAAATATTATACAGCATCTGATTGCCAGCGAGTCAGTGCTTGTTTGGTTTCCAGTTCTGCATGAAAAGATTGTGAGTGACCGTTTTTAATAACTTTAAGATGCGCTGGCTCCTGCAAGAATACCTGTGTGCCTATTGCCTTTAGAGGATATATCAGCTGGCGTAACTTCCATCTCCTGTCCATCATGGCTTTACACAAATCTGGCCTTACAAAAATGGACATAAAATCTACCATTATGGAAGTTGCGGGTCGGGCTTTAACAGAGATTGTCTGTCGAAGTAATAAGTTACAAATATATTGGATGAGAGTGAGGTGATTTTGAACGAGCCCCTTGGTTTACAAAGATTGGAAGTCTGTGAGCCCTCTGGACCTAAGAGTCCATATCCCAATCTGCAAGATCAGGAAATGCTTGCTGGAATACTTTGACCATATATGCTCTGGGGTCCCCACCTTCCTTACCCTCAGGTATTCCAAAGACCCTTAAGTTGTTTCGGCATTGCAGGTTCTCAAGATCTTTGACTTTGCCCTGCAAAAACACCATCTGATTCTCCTGAGTTTTTATTGACTTGACCACCGCAGAGCTAACCTGCTCTGCCACACGCTGCTGGAGGTCTGAGACTTCAGAGGAAAGCAGTGCTACTTTTCTGGTAACTTCCGTTAGTGCCTGCTTTATTTCCCGACTATCTGCATTTACTTGTGCGTAATGTTGGGAATGCAGATATTGCAAAATTGTAGACAGTGAGGCCTCTTTCACCTCAGTAGATTTAAGAATCTTAGTTTCTGACGCCGCTGTGGTTAGGGAGCTATCCATGACTACGAGAGAGCATCATGGCAGATCAGGGATCCCTACTGAGCTGGTCTGCAGTTCTGGACTGAAGATTGTGTTACACTGGGATTCTTGGCTCACCAAAGCCACGGGAAGACATATCAAGAAAGCAAGCTAGTTCTCCCCTGCATCCAAGAATCCAGACGCTCCTGCAGACGACTCGAAAAGACATGGAGGAACAACAAAACCCGAGAAACATGCGCAACCTACAAAGCAGCCACCAGCGCACACCACCAACTCATCAAATCCACAAGGAAGAAATCCCTCCAAGTCAGAATCCTCACCAATGCACATAATACCAAAGAGCTCTTCTCCATCATCAAGGAATTCTCCAAACGCTCCAGCGAAACAACAGACGTTCCCCCCTCCCAAGACCTCTGCAACACACTCAGCACCTTCTTCCACCACAAGATTAAGAGGATTTACGACAACTTCGACAACCATGACCACCTCACCACTCCAGCTCGCCCCTCATGCAACGCCACCCAACAGACCCTGCTCAA
Organism: Calotriton arnoldi; assembly: GCA_963921515.1. Lineage (NCBI taxonomy): Eukaryota > Metazoa > Chordata > Amphibia > Caudata > Salamandridae > Calotriton > Calotriton arnoldi. The sequence continues at coordinate 943,694 of CAWUFW010001822.1, forward strand.
ATGAATCCCACTCACGACAGAAAACACCTTGAAGACCATGAAAAGCATCCACTCCGGAGCACACTCAGACGCCTGCCCACACCACATCTTCCACAGAGCCGCCTCTGCCATTGCACCCAAACTACGCGGACAATCAACTGCTCCTTCTAGACCACCACCTTCCCCAATGACTGGAAACACTCCAAAGTCAACCCCCTTCTGAAGAAACCCTCTGCGGACCCGACCGATCTCAAGAACGTCAGGCCCATCTCCCTGCTTCCATTCGCAGCCAAGGTCATCGAAAAGGCCATCAACACCCAGCTAGCAAACTTCATCAAAGCTAACAGCATCCTGGACATCTCCCAAACTGGATTCTGAAGCAAGTACAACACCAAGACCGCCCTACTCGCCGCCACCGATGACTTCTCCGCTCTCTTCTCGACCCGGGCAAAATGGCAGCCCTCATCCTCTTGGACCTCTCGGCTGCATTCAACACCATCTCCCACCGCACCCTAGCCACCAGTCTGCACGACACTGGCATCTGCAGCAAGGCCCTCGACTGGATATGCTCCTTCCTCACCGGCAGAACTCAGCGGGTCAGACTCCCTCCCTACCTCTCGTAACAGACGGAGACCAACTGTGAAGTGTCCCAGGGCTCCTCCCTCAGCCCCACCCTCTTCAACGTCTACATGACCCCTCTCACAAACATCGTCAGGAACCACGGGCTCAACATCGTCTCTTACACCACCGACACCCAGCTGATCCTCTACCTCACCAACGAACCCAACATCACCAAACACAACTTCCAAGAATGGATAAAAGCCATCACCACCTAGATGAAGAACAGCTGCCTGAAACTCAACTCAGAAAAGACAGAAGTCCTCATCCTTGGCTTCACCCCCTCTGCATGGCATGACTCCTGGTGGTCCTCCACCCTCGAAAATCCCCCCACCCCGACGGATCACGCACGAAACCTCAGCATCATACTTGACTCATCGCTCACAATGAACCACCAGACCAACGCTGTATCCTCGACCAGCTTCAACTCCCTCTGTATGCTTCGAAAGACTTTCAGATGGATCGTAACAGAATCCATAAAAACTGTCACGCACTCATCAGCAGCAGACTGGACTATGGCAACGCTCTCTATGCCAAAACCAACAAGAAACTCCTTTGCAAACTTTAGACTGTCCAGAACGTCGCAGCCAGACTGATCCTCGACATCCCCCAGCACAGTCCTTCAAACTCCTCACCCGCGCATACAAGGCCTTTCACAACACTGGACCCGCACACCTGAACAGCCGCCTCTCTTTCCATGCACCTAAACGACACCTCCGATCAGCCCAGCTCTCTCTGGCCACCGTCCCACGTATCAACAAGACCAGAACAGGAGGAAAGTCCTTCTACTACCTACTAAAGCCAGGAACACCCTACCCCTCCACCTCCAGAAATTTCCCACATTGCCCCAGTTCAGGAAGGACCTCAAGACCTGGCTCTTTAGAGGACCCCAGCACTCAACAGAGCCGCCCCTCCTCCCCCCAGCACCTTGAGACCTACACAGGTGAGTAGTTGTGCTTTACCAACCCTGATACATTGATTGATTGATTGGCAAGTCACTGAAGGCAGACCCTCCCCTGATAATCTCGTAGGAGGCGCTGTAGGGCCAGTGTCTGATAGCCGGGAGACTATGGCTTTGACTTCGCCTTTGGAGGTGACCCATTTACGCAGTGGGCTGCCTTAGATCCTTCCTTGGAATGTATTGGCATAGAGCCGTTAGGGTGTTGCCCCTCAGGTTCTCCATAAAGGTATTTATTTCCCCCTCGATCTTTTCCTGCTCTGACTTTAGGCTTCTTGTTACCCAGGGGAGCACTTGCTTTAGCAGCTATGCCCTTCAGACTTACTGTTGACACTGAAGACACCCCGCTGCTGTCAGCCTTGCAGTCTGTTGCACCCCTGGGTACACTAGTGTGTACCGTTGCTGATGCTAAGTTTGACGAAGTTGGGCCAGGGATCCTTCTCTCTAGCCAGCCCTGAGCCTTCAAGACCTTCTTGCAGATTAGGACAGCCAATGGGTGATTCTTCCTCTCCGTTGCTCTGCATCTGTTAAAGCATCTTGAAAATGATCCAACTGTTGAGGTGATAATAAGAGAGAGTACTCTCGGGACCCTACAGTATCCTGACATTTTGTGACAGCTATACTTTCTTCCATACCATACTGTAGGTCTTGATTCTGCCCATGTAGCCGAGTTATCCATTGCGATTGCATCATTCAGGCCCTCAGCTCAGTGAGATATGGGCGCTCAGCTACCCCTAGGACTGGCGAGGATGCAGTGCAGATGCCCATCCCTTCACATTCAGCCTGCACGTCGCTGAGCAGTGTATCCACCATTTCTGAGCAAGGAGTGGAGTTTTCTGACCAACAGGACTGTAGTAGATACGTTGCCTTTCCTGACTCTAGCAGCTTCTGGATCAGCTTCCTGACCCATGATCCAGGGTCAGTATTTGAGAATTCGGCCACCTTGTACCGCTGCCGCTAATACTATTGCTTTTGCCGCCGCTGCAGAGTTTTCTGGATTAACAGCCGCTGATAAAACGGCTGTGCGGCCCCCTCATCCTCCTCGTTGGGTGCTAGGGCACTGTGGAGCCATGCCGGGAACCATCGCTGAGCTTAGATAGCCCAAGGCGGTGTAGCACAACCCGGTAAACCACCTCACCTACCTGATCAGCTGGGGGTGTTGGGCCACCAGCACATCGGGAGCAGATAGAAAGATGCACAGCAAAGTGGGCTATTCAGCCCTTAAAGAACATTGAGGCAGTCAGGTAAGTTATGTGGTGGTGCCGGAGTGGTTCAAGATATGTGCTCACCACAGCGGAGTCAATCCGCCGTCTTCCTTTTTCACCCCCGTTTACTGAATGTCCATTTGCAAGTGGTGCCTGGGTCTCCTCTGCCTTCTATAGCACTTTTGTAGCAGGTCCAGCACAACACTTGGCCAAACACTGTTACTGCAACACCCTCCCATTGAAAATAATGGAGATAGGGACATACTACAAAAGCGTAAGTTACTACAGAAGTGTAAGTTACTACAAAAGTGCTGTTTTGTAGTACTAAAAAATGTAGTATAAAGTGCAGTTTGTGAATCAGGCCCAGAAGGTGTAATCTCCATACAATAAGAATCACTGTCACGTATCATGTCATGCTGTGCCTGTATTTTTTACAATAAACAAAAACGTTAACCGAAAAAGAATAGTTTAAGGAAAGCTTGCGGGGTAGCACCTACCATGAACGAATCACGTATCGATAGTACAGGGTGTAATGTAAATAGTCAGAGAAGAAACAGAATAGAAACAGAATAGAAATGATACAAGTCATGCAATACAAAGCAATAATAAAGCTCGACCAAAACAGATCTGATTTTTGTATAGTGCTTTCAGGCAGAGTTGCAAAACGTAGCAAATTGCATGTAAAGCATGAATACATACATAGAAACAAACAGGCCTACAGAGAACCATTTCCTTAGAGTACATCAAATCAATCAATCAATCAATCATGTCACTTATAAAGCGCACTACATACCCGCGAGGGTCTCAAGGCGCTGGCCTTGAGGCACCATCATTTACAGATCAGCAAACATACAAGCGTTTATGCACAATATCCAACATTCAGTCGCAATCGTGTGCAGCCAAAGGCACAGTCGGGTGTGCAGCAGTGAAGACTGGATGTTCTGTATAGGTAGTGTATGCATTATGTCCAGCTCTGGGCCTCAGGGTTGTGTGCACTGTGGAGGTACAGTTTGATAGGCAACAAAGGAGAAAGGGTGATTTCAGCACGCGGTGACGTATAATAGGGGAACACATTCATGTGGGATATCTTGAGCTGTCTTGTGTTTTTCAGCAGCATGTTGCATACTACAATTGTAAAACAAGAAGAGAAGTCCCAGAATGCTGCATGGCCTGTTGAAGATAAAGCCAGGACTCTCTGAAGGTGTTACAAATGATGTTGGCTACCTTGCAGCTGCACATTGATAGATGGAAAATTACCAATGAAAATGTACATTTTATTTCTATGACAATTTGACATATTGCTGAAGGACATTGTCCATTGCTTTGTTCTACAGGCATCCTTGCCTTCAGGCAGTGGCGGCTCCTCCGCTAAGGCGGAGGAGCGTCGCCCCACTGCCTTCTAGCAGGAAAAGAAAGAAAAAGAGAAAATCATAATAGCGTAACGTTATTATCATCTTATTTCTTCCTCCTGCTGCGGCAGCTTGCGTGAGGGGGCGGGGTGGGACTGAAGAGCAGGGGAGGAGGGTACAACCCTCCTAAGTGCGCAATTACTGTTTGGTCGGCCCTCTTGGGCTGCCCAAAACAGTCATGCGCACTTTCCCTGTTCCCCATACAGGCTGCATTACAGCCTGCATGGAGAACATTCCCACCCTTACAGCCTCTGGCTGAGCGCCATGCCATGCTATGGCGCTCAGACCAATCACAAGGCTGCATTGCAGCGTTGTGATTGGTCAGGGGAGGGAGCATGGCTGCATGGAGAACATTCCCACCCTTACAGCCTCTGGCTGAGCGCCATGCCATGCCATGCCATGCCGCTCAGACCAATCACAAGGCTGCATTGCAGCCTTGTGATTGGTCAGGGGAGGGAGCATGGCTGCCTCCTTCCTGTTCCTGGAAGACGAGAGCAGCAGCATAGATGCGTGGGACCTGGCGGGAAGGTCAGTGTTTTTTTTTTTTAATTGTGACCTGTGCGCCTTCCTACCCCCCGCCTACACTCCCCCATCACCTGCAAGCCGTGCCAACTGCCACGGCCTTCAGGTGGTGCCTATTTCTCAAGTCATGTCTTTCCATTATGTGTCCTGATTTAATTAGCCTTAGGTACATTTATTTAGGATGCTTGAGGTGTATACTGGTGCGATTATAAAGAGTTGTTAAATAATATGAATGATGTGCCCGTTCATATGATATAGGCTTAATCAGCCACTTGGCTTGGAGTCATATTGGGATCCTTGCATTAGATGACCATAGCTTTACATTTGGAAAGATGGTCAATAGCCAGATGAAAATATATATATTTTTTCTTTCTGAATATTCCTGATGTACCATGGCTGTTCAATTATAGAAGGAGAGAAAACCTGCTTATACTTAATGGAAGTACAGACACCTGCAATGTAAAGTGATGCATTGCCTAGATTCTTCTGAGTCAGCAATCACGTTATTTTAAAGATTTAAAGAATAATTGAAGTCAGTGACATATTTCACTTCCTTAGCAACCATTGCGAGAGGTTCACCTCTGCGAAGGATAGCCTTTCTGCTGAAGATTGTATCTTTGTTCTGAGCTATCACCACAGACAGTACCCTGATGTGCGAGGATGGTGAAGATAAGGTGCATTTAAAAAAAAGAAGCTCATGTCACGACCTCCATGTATGTCACAACCTCCATGTGTAGTATTTTGGATGCAGATAAAAGCTCTGTGGGTCACTATAGAGCAGGGGGTCTCCAACCTTTTCTGCAATAAGAACTACTTATGTTCAATGAAAATCTTCTCGAGCTACTAATATTATTAGTCTTGTAAAAGTGACCACGTCAGACAAGATTACATTTGTGGCCACCATATGCCAGCTTACCAGTAGTGGTCACCTCACAGCATCAGAAAGGGTTGCCAGCAGTAATGTAGAAAAGGTTTTTGTCAATGTTGAATGCCTCTATGTGGGTAATACATAACAGCCTGAACTGCAATGTCACTAGAACCAAGGAAATAATGAGTTAGAAGGCTCCCCAGTGCTGCATGATTTATTACTCAAATATCAGCTTTAAATATATTTTGGAAATTCAATCATTTTATTTTTTCAAATATCGACTTAGGAGATTTGAAAATACACATGTTTTAGTCTTGAATACATGCTTTTCAAATGTGATGTGCATGCATTAATTCAACCAAGCAAAAGTTTCTAATTTAATAGACTGGGCTGAACACAGGCGAGCAACTTACAGGTAGTTGGAGCAGTGGCGTAACACAGGCACCCGCAGCCCCCGCAGTGCAGGGGTGGACCCCAAGCTCCAGGGGGCTCCCTCAGCACAATACTCTGGCTGGAGAGCACCTGATTGAGTCCGGAGGGGGCCCCTCCACGTACCTTGCAGGGGGGCCCCCTCAAGTTTCGTTGCGCCAGTGAGCTGGAGGGCTACCAGTAGCTCACGATCTACTGGTTGGAGAAGCCTGCAATAGAGAGTATGTGTAGTGATAGGATTAGTCCATTAAGGATTCAAAGATAGCAATGACATAGAGGGGGAAAGCGAAAATCAAAGGAGTGTGGTCAAGGTGGTTTTAATGACTATCGAATGACATGGCATAAACTACATAAGTCAGCCATTAAGGATGATGTATTTATAAAGATATTTTGATTGTTGACTCTACTGGTTATGATAAGATGTGGATATCTAAACATTATTGTGACAAACATGTAACATTATTGCTCTGAAGATATATTATAAATGACGTGAACATGAGGGACAGTGAGATGAGGCTGAGGACTTTACAGTAGCCTAAGAGACCTCTAACCCAAATAAGGAAGAAACAGAGAAATTGGAGGAACGTAGGTGTAAATGCTCTATTACTTACCGGTAATCTTCATTACTCCGGGTCCCGTTGTCCTCGTCCCATTCATAACAAAGTGGAGATAACCATCTCCCGACAGAAAAAAACAAGAGGAGTGCTGGGACCTTAATACTGCCCCTCCCACCGGGAGTACATAAGCAGTACTTACCCAGCATCCCTCCTGTACAACCAAGCCCAACAGGAAGGCCGGCCGTCCGGGAGGGAGGGAGGGGTGTATGAATGGGACAAGGACAACGGGACCCGGAGTTATGAAGATTACCGGTAAGTAATAGAGCATTACCCCCAGGTCCCTTATGTCCTCGTCCCATTCATAACAAAGTGGAGAATACCAAAGCAGAAAACCGGCCTTCCGAACCCACATGCACACCCAGGAAACCACCACAAAAGCAGCAACCCAAGGGAGCACCGAGAAGGGAGGAAAAGGAAGACCGCAGGAAGCAACCGGCCCGCAACCCAGAACAGGACAGCAGGGACCAAACAAGGACCGGAGACAACCCAGAAAAAAACAGAAGGGCAGGGCCCCAAAAGGAGGCCGCCAACCAGAGAAACCGGAGACAGGGCAACCAGGACCAAGACCCAAAGGACACGGCCAAGAAAACCCACCGGACAAGGCCGCCCAGGCCAGACCCACCAGGAAGGCACACAGGACCCGGCAGCCACACAGACACAGAGCAAACCGCGACCGCCCCGAAGAAGGCCAAAGAAAGAAGCCAAGACCGGCCAACAGAGCGCAGGCACAAGCACCCAGACCAACAAGGAAGGAGGAAAGCACAGGCCAGAAACCGGCCCACCCCACCAAACCGAACGACCCGGCCCCAGAGAGCCCAGAGGAGAAAGCCAACCAACCCCCGCCAAGGAGGCCCAGGAACCAGGAAAGAAAAACCAGAACCCCCAGGGCCACCAAACGACAAGCACCCAGCCCAGAGGGAGGAGCCGCAGCAAGATCCCAGGGGCCGAACAGGAGCGATACCCCAACCAAACCGAAAAGGACAGGGAAGCAGACAGAGACCCGAAACCCCAGGAGGCCAAAAACCCCACAGGGAAGGAGGTCGCAAACCAAACCAGGAAGGCCACCAAACCCAGAACAGCAGGGGCAGAGGAGGCCAACCCACAGACCACAGGCCAGAGACGCCCCCAGAAAGAACCAGCCGACAGCCGACCAACAAAAGAGAGGCCAACAAAGACCGGAAACCAACAACGAACAAGCCCAACAAGGGCGGGGACAGGGCCACCGGCCACAACCCTCAAAAATCCCCAACCCCAAAGGGAGGGAAAAACAAGGCAGGACGGGAGACCAGGGCAACCGGGAACACCCAGCAGCCCCCAAACCAGGAAACAACCAGGCAGGAAGCCACTGAACCACAGAGGGCAGAAAAAAACAGGTGCCAACATGGCGGAGGACCGCACAGGCACCCCACACCCAGGCCAAGCACGTAGCAAGGGCAGGAACAGCGGAAAAAAACGGCCCCAGGATGCAGAGCACCCAGACCAAAAGCCCACAATGCCTGACCCCAGCAACGCCGGAGAGGAGACAAGAAAACAGCACAAACCAGGGCAACAACACAAAAGGAATCAGGAAGCCAGGACCACAGCCAAGCAACCCGCCGATGCAGGAGGACCCGCAGGCCCAACCAACCCCCGGAAGGAGCCCACGCAGCGCCCAGGCCAAAGCAAAGGGCAGGGAGGACCAGGGACCCCCAGCACACCACCGCCAGATCACACAGAAGGCCGGAAAAAGAAACAGAGAAAACCGCCAAAGCGGAAACCGGAGGAAGCAGAGAAGGTAGAGGGCCAAGCAGCAGCAAACCCCCAGACAACCCGCTGCCAGGAGGGCGGACCCCACAGAGGCAAGAGGAACACCACAGAACCGCACCCCAACCAGAGAAGGGGGGGGCACCCAAACAGACACACACCAGGAACAAAGCCAAGGGAAGCCAGGAGCGAGCCAGGACACCAGAACCAGGAAGAACCAGGAACACCCAGCAAAACACACCCCAGAGCCGGCCGAAAAGCGACAGCACAGCCAGCAAGCCAAGGAGGCACAACCCGAGGCCACCCCGAACCAGCAGGAAGCCGTCACACCCTGAGCAACAGGAGGCAACCCAGGACACACCAACCCAGAAGCATCAAACACCAGGACCCCACACAGGTCCTAACAGGGGAACCGCAACCCAGGAGGACAAAGTCGCACAGCGCCCCGCCAGGACACACAAAGAGACAGGCAAGGACGCAGAGCCGAAAAAGGCGACCAATAGTCGCACAAAACCCGCAGGAGCGGGAAAGCCCCAGCAGACACCCAGCCAGGCACCCACGACGGGAACCAGACGAGACCAGGACCCCCCAGGGAGCAAACGCATCCAGAGCGCAGACGGACCCCCAATCGGGAGAACCGCAGAACAGAAGAGGGGAAACAGCAGCCACGCCAAGGACACGGCAGCAGCGAAAGACAGCCAGGCCCAAACATCAGCGGCAAGAACCACAGGGACCAAAAGGCGAACCGCCAGCAGAAACACAACCCGGGGGGGGCCAAGGAAAGGAAGAGCATGTGCCCAACCACACCAGCCTGAGAAGCCCATACCAGGCACCCCCAGGTGGTCCCAAACAGGAACAAACCAGGCCCGACCAAACGGAACCCCAGAGACCAGACGAGAGCAGGAACGTCAGCAGAACCAGGAGGGGCGGCCAGGAAACAACGAAGCAAGCCAAAGGCAAGCACAGAGAGTGCCAGGGCAGGAGCAACCAAAAACAGAAGCACCCAGCAAGGATGAGGCAAGCAGCAGGAGACAGGACCAACCAGCCAGATCCCAGAAGCAACCCAAGCACACAGAATGCCCCGGGACAAACACCCGAAGCCCCAGGCCGGAGCAAAGGAGAACATAACAGCCGCACACGAGGCAGCACGAGCAACCCTGGAACACAGAGAGGCCCACAGAACGGGACGGAAGCCCGCAAAACAAAAACGCAAACCGGACCCGCAGGCAGAGGGGAGGCACGACACCAGGAAGCCCCAAGAGGAACCAGGCGCAGCCCAAGGGACTAGAGGAACAAAGCCCGGAACCAGAAGCCCCCGTGCACCAACCCCGACCAACCACGCAGAAGCCAGGAAGCGGAGGTGAACCCCCAGCACACCCAAGCGGAGCAGAAGCCACAACACAACAGGCTGCCCGTACCGGAGGCAAGGCCCCCCGAGAAAGGGCGGGCAGACAGACGGACCCAGCACACCCAAGGCCATGCCACAACACCCACACCCGCGACACCCCGAGAAGCAGGGACGCATAGGGGCAGCAAAGAAAAGCGGGGATGACCCCGGCAGGCCAACAGGAACCCAGGGGAGTCAACAGGACCCTCCATGCAGCCGCCAAAGGAGCAGGAACACAGTCCCACCACCAGCCGGGGGCAGGGAGCCGCAGAGGAGCCCGGAGCAGGGAGGACCAGAAGCGCACCCCAACAGGCCGCCTCCGAGGAAGCGAGAGGCGACCCCGACCCCAGAGCAAGCAGCAGAGGGCATGGCACAAGCAAGCAGGCAGGGAGACCCCAACAACACAGGGCATCCCAGGAGCAAGCACAGAAAGAGCCAACGAAAAAGGAACCTGCCACCACAGCAGCGACAGGAACCCACGCCAACCCGGGGCAGGCCACCAAACAGAAAGTGCGAATGCCAAAAGCACAGAGAACCAGCAAACGAACTCAACGGAGAGGAGAACCCCCCCCCCAACAGCACCCCAAAAGAAATTGGCAGAAGGCACACGTGGCCAGGAGCAGGGGCACTACCCGAAGGCAGCGACCCAAAGAGAGAAGTCCCGCAATACCAACAGGAACCCCCACCACACAGTCCAAGTGCGTGGACACACAGGAATCTGCGCTGATGCCGAGCACCGAACCCAGAACCACAGCGCTCGAGTGGCCAGCTCCAGCCGGAGAAGAGGAAGAGGCAGCGGCAGGAGACGTACCGGGCACGCCACCCGCCTCAGGGCCGCCAGCAACACCGAAAAAGCTGCGACCTCCCCCCCCCCCGTATCCGCGCTCCGCAGGCGGGGACGGGAGCCAGAACTGGAGCAACTGCAGGCAAAAAGGAGGAAGGAATGAGCACAGGACACAGAACCCCTACCAGGAAGATAGCGTCCCAGTCGAGAAACCACTCCCATACACCTACCCAAACCTGAGGGAGATCCCAGGGCCGACTCCAGTGCCAGCAGTGTTCACGGAGGCTCCCGAAAGAAAAAGGAGCAAAAACACCCAGAGCGGGGGCCACCAGCACAACAAGGCCCCCACCGCCACTGGGAACAGCAGGAACTGACAGCAAAGCAAAGCCCGCCGTGCAACTCACTGTCCGGACTCGAACCCACTACCAGCTCCATGGCAGAGACACCACTCTCCAGCTGGCGCCATCACCACCTGGGCAGCGATGCGTGCACCGAAGGAAGGGAAACACGAAACCCAACCTCCGACCAGCACAGACAGCCTGCCATCCTGTGGGAGAGAAGAGACTGAACACACAGCAAGAAGGAAATGAAAACCCGGCAAGCGGGACTCACCAGGAGCGGGGGCCAACTCCAGCAACAAGGCCCCCACCCCAAACGTCCAGCACACCAGGAGACCGGCAGGAACACAGCAAGCGCAGCACATCCCACCCGTCCAGGCTCGGGAAGAGGAGCACGCGACCCGGAAGAAACCCGGGAGACCATGCCCCAGCCGCAAAGGGCCGGGAGGACAAGCAGGACACCGGCTCCAACAGGGATAGACTCCCAGCAAGCCCAGCAGGCCAGGAGAAAGCCCAGGGAAACCCCACGCCCGCAAAGCCAGGCAGCCGGGCGAGGGGAGAAGAAAAGCACCGCCACTCCAGCCCAGCAGGAGCAGCACCAGCACACCACGTCATTCTGTCGACAGACAGAAAAAAAGAACAGGAGGGATGCTGGGTAAGTACTGCTTATGTACTCCCGGTGGGAGGGGCAGTATTAAGGTCCCAGCATTCCTCTTGTTTTTTTCTGTCGGGAGATGGTTATCTCCACTTTGTTATGAATGGGACGAGGACATAAGGGACCTGGGGGTAATGGAAGCATGATTATTACAGGGAAGTGAAGCGCCATTTGTTTGAGCGTTAGAGGGTACACACGTCATCAGGATGCAGGACCCACCACACAGACGCGCTGTTAGCATTGACCTCACTTTGCTGTTGGATGTCTGCTCTGCGACACATTCTATCGGACATTTTGCCCAGTGGGCTGGACCCATCAGAGGATGATTAGAAAGCCAGGGCTGGTTCTGGTGCCTGTGTCACTCCCTCTTCTGCCCCTCCCCACCCTTGAGATTAATTGCAACAGGCACACGGGCTTGTAGAAAGAGGGGGAGAGAGGGTTGACGAGAGATTGAGTCAGAGTGTAAGAGAGAGGAGAGAAGGAGAGAGAGGATGGATGGATGAAAAGAGAGCCAGAGAGAGGGGAGGAAGGGAGCGGGACTGATTTGAGCATTTTTGCCAGGTCTGCTTTTAGTTCCCCAGTACGGCCCTGAATGCCACTATTGGTTCAGTGCCTCCAGGCTTCACAAAGTGGAATGGGGAAGCGAAAGATTTACAGTTCAAAGCACATTCTGTCCCTGACTTGCTCAATGTTTTATTATATTTTAATAAAGCAGATGCAGACGGTGCATGAGCTCTCTCACCTTCTACAGAAGCCCCAAAATATTCACATATATGGAATGAATTATGTGTATTTGTCTCTAAAATCGAAGTTTGTATTAGTGAGGGAGGCAGGAAAATCATGATCAATGAAAATGTTTGGGCATGTAAGGTATATCCTGCTTGCCTGCTCTACCTACATCTAACGTTTTTCACTACAAATATTTCAATGTGCTTCTTAAATAGAGTAAATATTGCTAAATCATATTATGGATGAAGTTAAAGAATCCTACGCAGTTTGGCTTTATTAGGGGATAAGTAAGGCAGCTGAGACACAACATGAATAATCGTTCTGTCCTCGGAAAGGTCACTGAAGATAATTGGTTCATACTTTGCTGGCAGTCTCCAATCGTTTCCACCCAATTGCAAACAGTTGTCTTATATAGTTCACTCGTGAGTTCTGAGAAATCCTCCATTTTGTATTTATTCTGAGCCTAATTTTTTACACGTTTCAGTGAAAGTTTCATAATTCACTGTGGCAAGATCATGCCTGCTGCTTACCTCACAATGAGGTCTCACTCGTGAATTATTAGATATTTTCTCTGGCCATTACTGCTAAAGTTAACCCGGAATTACATAATTGATGACTGTGATACTCCTCTCCTCCCTAAAGGCCTCATTAACCATTCGACCGCCAGTAAAGCTGATTGTTTTTCAGTGCGAGCAGGAGGAGCCAGGGCTGTTGGTGAACCTAAGTTCGGGCAGAACTGTCGGAAAATTGAAGGGGTGCCATTATGTTATCCTCTTTTCTCTGTTGTAGAAATCTGGATCCATTTGTCATATGGCAAACTATGTAGACGTTTACGAGTTATTATTTCATTCACTTCACATTTGCTGCTGGCATTCAGAAGCTCCCATTGTGGTGGCAAGAAACAGGAGCCTTGTTCCATATGCTGCTGTACATTTTCCTTGCGGTTGCCAGTATTTCGTCATTGTTTATATCACATGCATTGCCGACCTGTACTTTATAAATCAACACAAAGCCTCTCTCATTGATGCCTGAACGCTCTCTACAGTGTTCTTTTACACCACTAGACGTGTTACTGGAAGCTTCGTGTTGTTTTTAGACTGTGTGTATTGATAGAGCGCCATGTTTCGTGAAATTTGTAGGGGTGCGTCATAATCACTGTTAGTCTGCACCCTCATATATCCAGACATATATTAATGAGAGACTGGTAAAATGTAGTTCTAAACCGCATTATTAGAGTGAATAAGAGAGTAGTTGTGCTGTTATAATCATGTAACTGTAATGCTTAATTGAAACATGTTTAAAATGATGCATAGATGATTTAGTTCATGTGTAGTTAAAGATGTAGTAGTTAACGTGTATGATATTAAGTTGCACGTGTAGTTTATTTTTCGCATATGCAATGTATGAGCCTATGCTTAAAGAAGTAATTAAGAATTGTGTGTTTAAAATGTGTAAAGGCCTGACTGCATATACGTCAAGGGAAGGCCTGTTCGTTCTTATGTTAGCTTATTTTGTAGGCAGAGAAGGTGTTCTCTTGGAAAGGCTCTCTGGGCACAGTTGGTAGATTTGTACAGAGAGAAAGTCTGTTGAAATGTATCTTCTGTTGCAGGTGCAAGGACACATGCCTCGTTAGCGAAAGACTGGCTCTTTGTTTCAGGAGTTAGGGTGGTGGGAGGCATTGAGATGGGAGTATACTGGAATGTAGAGATGATACTTTCAGCGGAGAAGGTGCCTGGGACTCAAGGTCGCTGTAACCGTCCTGGATGAAGTAAGAGTTTTGATGGAAAAGTACGAGAAGGAAGACCTGGCCGAGGAGGCGTGACAAGGGCATGTTCAATTGTATGTGGATTTTGTATTAGGGTCAGTGCCCAGAGGGGGGAGAGCAGAGAGGAGGTAGAGGAGACCTGAGAGAAGGGCAAAGAGAGAGATCTTTTAGGAAGGAGCCTCTTAGAACGAGCTCGAAATACTAAGTGAGCGCACTTCTTAGGAAGTCTTCACAGTTGACACCTTTTCTTTCTACTCTTGTCTGTGGAAATTCGTTAAGTAGGGATGTCATGATTAGTGGTAGAGTAGGGACAGTTGAATATCTTATGCTTATTTAGGTAAATGAAGAATAATATAGAGATTGGAGTAGTTATTGGGTGTTTAATACTTTTGGAGCTAACGATTCTTCTTATTCTGAGTCGGATGAGACTCCTGCGTAGGATGATGTTTGTATTAGTGCCCATCTATTTCTTTAACCTCGTGTTGAGGTGCTTGCATGTGCAGTTATTCTTGGCTGTAAAAAACCCAAAAATCTGAATTCGGAGTCCATGATCATTGAAGGTAACTGGATTCTAAATTGTTGCATAACCGAATTGGATTTTCTTCCCTTCACACTATTCAGCAGGTAAAAAGATACTGGCGACCTGAGGATTCTTAGTGATGGTGAGATAAGATAAGAATCCAGCTTTATCAGTTGGTAGCAGAGGATGGTTTCCTCTGATAGTAAGGGGAGATCTAGATTAGGATAAGAGATTATTTGCCCCATAGAGCACGAGTGATGGTGATCCAGTGGATCGTAAGAGGAGGACGACGGCGGTCGATGAAAACTGACGGAGAGCGACGGTGCGGCGGAAGTAGCAGTTCGTGGTAGAGTGAGTATGAACAGGGTGATGCTTGTCAGATTGCGGTGTTTAATTGTTGTGTGATGTCTTGCGGAGTTGGAATGAGAGTCGTGTAATTGAGGATTGGACCGTGAGCGCGCGCGGGGCCGAGAGATTTGATTCGATATCCCAGGATAATAGATTGTGGTGTAGAAGACACCCAGAGCTGAGATTGTTGACCAGAGGTTGTGGGAGTCATGAGACGTCATTGATTAACCCACTGATGATAGGGAGCATATGCGTGAGTGTGTGAATAACCGACGCTGGTCGTAGGTTATTGTGTGCAGGACATTGAGTATTTGGATCCTATCAATTGTGTGAGAGGTGATTGTCCGGTCGTTCGCGGACAGACAGTTGCCAGATTTGAGGTCAACAGTTTCGAGAGGCTGTTCGGTCATTGGTGGACCGACAGTCAGAGAGGTGATTGTCCGGTAGGACAGACAGTTACTTCAGAGTGTGATTGGGACACGTGTGAGCGAGAGAGGTGAATTGTGAAGGAGGGGAACTGCTGCGAGCAGAGGAAGAGTGACGTCAGACAGTGCAGCGCTGCGATAGGCCGGTTGGTGTGAGTTGTGCTGGCATTGGTGGATTGAAATCAGGAAGTAAAAACGAAATCTTGTGCGCGAACGGAAATCTGCTTCATCATGAAATGATTTAAAGTTTTACGAGAACTCTGTAGAGGTGATAGGCATGTGGTTACTCGGAGAGGAGAGGAAGCCCCTCCCGAGGATACGCCAGCACATTACATGGCTAAGAATGTAGGATTACATACTATAATTTGGCTTGAGAATTGGCATAAAATGACAGAAGGAGAGGGACAATTGACTTTCCCACGCTATGGTACTTTCAGGTTGGAAGTGTTGTGTCAGTTGAAACCTGTGATGTCTTCCTTGCGACCACTACCTAGACCCACACAGTTTGAGGCGCTACATGCATGGATTAGAGGAGCGTATGACAGGAAGAGAGACAGAAGTCAGGAAAGGGTGAAGAAGTCGATCAGGGCATTTCAAGATGAGAGATGGGATGCACTGGAGAAAAGGTGGAGAGTGGAAACAATTGAGGGAGATAGATTATATCCGTTGATAGAGAAAACGGGAGGTACACAGGAAAAGAGTGCAGAGGAAGATGACAGTGATACGGATGACAGCTTGTTAGACAGACTGCTGTCAGACCACCTCCATTAAATCCAGAATATAGCGAAGGAAATTCGATTGTGGCAGGAAGGACGGGCGAGTCACAGAATCAGACAAATGTGAGAGTAGTGGGAAAAATCTCCACAGGAACGGAGGGAGTAGGAACCCAATCTTCCATGGGGAATATGCGGTTGCCGGACTCCCTGACGGTACCTGTTACCATTGGTCCTATAGTATCGGTGTATGACCCAGATCGAGTAAGTGAAGGAAGTCTAATGCAAACGACAGGGAGAGAGGGGATCAGCATTGGAGGGACTGGCGTAGAGGAGGGAATGGTCCGTTCTCCGAAGCCCATAGAAGCGAGCACGCCACTGCCAGCCACCGCAGACTCCTCTAGTGGACAGGTGGATGTGAGACCGGTAAAACCAGGGTCTTTGGTCGAGTCCAGATCGGACTTGAGAATGTGGGTACCACCTGTAAGGAATCAGAGTGATAGGATGCCAGGAGATGTGGAGCAAGACAACTCAGGAAACAGGCCAGGTTCCAGGAATACGATAGAAGAGAGCAAGCCACGAGAACAAAGCAGTGATTATGACGAGCGGAATGGTGCGGCTTGCCGAGAAATTTTGAGGAGTGCCGTGAAGGCAAGGTTGCTGGATGTAGTGAGACTAAAGGCAGAGGTAGACGAAATGATTAGTGGGAACCTGCCTTTGGAGAGAATAGAGATCTATGAGCCAGACGAGCTGCTTTTTGTAGCAAAGGATGTGACTCGTAAAGCGAGGGCCGTACATGAGAAATTGACAGAATTGGCCAAGAAATATGAGGTGGATATGAATAAAATGAAATCGTTGCAAGGATCCCATAGGTTGCAATATAGTGATCAAGAGCTGGAGCAGAAAAGGGTCACAGGATTAAGGACGAATACTAAAGACCTGATTGTACGGATGCGTATATGGGTAATGCTAAACATATGGGAGGAAAGGTGGTCGAAGAAGAAGATTGCCAAAAAGACTGTAGGAGAAACGCCGCCTCCGGGGGGAGGGACGATGGGCGTAGGGAACTATCCTTTACGAAAAGTACAGAACGGAGGGTACGTGCATGTGCCATGGAGTAGGGGAAACATCCTGAACAACGACTCCGGAACAACGAGTTCCGGAGTCACGAAAGCGGAACTCTGCCCTGCCCGAACAACGACTCAGCCTTAACCACGCATGTGTGTGGTTAAGGCTGATTCGGTCTAGTGTTCGGGCAGGGCGGAGTTCCGAGGAGCGTCGCAGAGGAGATCGTCGAGGAACAGGTAAGAGGGGTAAATTTTCAGGGGGTGGTGGGGGTTTAGGTTTAGTTTTTAGGGGTTTGGGGTTTAGTTTTAAGGTGGGGGAATTAGTTAAAATGGTGTTGTTTGTTTTTAGGGTGTGTGGGTGATCGTGTATATTATTAGGGAAGGGGAATTAGTTATTAGGGTTTGTGGGTGATCGTGTTTATTTTTAGAGTGGAGGAATTAGTTTTAGGAGGGCGGGGAGATTGGTGTTAGTATGCAGGGGTTGGGGGGTTTGGGGTTAGTTTTTAGGGGTGTGCGTGATCGTGTTTGGTTTAAGGATGTGTTGGTGATCGAGTATATTTTTAGGGTGGGAGGGAATTAGTTTAGTGTGTGTGGGTGATCGTGTTTACTTTTAGGCTGGGGGAATTCGTTTTTAAGGGGTGGGGGGATCGGGGTACTAGTTGGAAAGCATTTTTTAACACGCATTCCTTTACCACAAAAAATCGTGGTAAAGGAATGCGTGGTAAAAAAAATCGTGGTTTAGACAAGGTCGTGGTTGCGACCTCGTTGTTAGGGAAGTCGTGGTTGGGGAACTCGTTGTTCCAACATACAACCATGGAGTAGAGGTGACTTGGCTGCATTTACAAATGATTTTCCTCGGCTGAGGGAAAAACCCGTAGAGTGGTACAAACAGGTCGAGCGTTTTGTTAAAATTTCGAAGGTATTGTGGATTGATTTGAACACCTTGTTTGATATAGTAGTACCAGGAGACTTGTGGTCAGCTTGTAAAATTGCAGTTGAGTGGCCGACCTTCGAACCTGAAAGGGATGCTGTTACAAATGGTCCGTCACCTATAGTCATGAAAAAGTTTGAACAAGTGATTACATGGTTGAAGTTGAAGATCTCGCCTCAAGACATTGATTGGGTTAAGATAGATCGAACTGTGCAGGAACCCAAGGAGACAGTGCATGAATATTATGAAAGACTCTTGCAAGCTTTTAAACAGTATAGTGGACTAGATACCTTAGACCCCAAGGATATGGGACAGTTTGTCTCAAAGTTTCTCCTAGGATTGAGATCAGAGGTTAGCCTCATGATACAGCAACATTTGATCTGTTGGCAGAACAAGCCGGTAGACGAAATCTTGCGGTATGCGAGGTACTGTAGTGATGAAGTGGACTCGAAAAACCGGAAGCAGAAGGACAAGTTGATGCTTGTTCAGATGCAACCAGCTCAGGTCCAACCTAACGGAGGGACGCTGGGGAGGAGACAGGGAAACTACCAAGGGAACCAAAATGGGCAAGGTCAGGGAAAAGGAAAACCTATAGATCCTAAGACGGGGATGGATGTGGCGACATTGAAGAAGACCACTGCGTGTCATCTTTGTCATCAGATTGGACATTGGAAGAGCGAGTGTCCCTTGAACCCAGCCAATCAGGTGCAGCAGGAGGTAGAAGTGGGTCAGGCACCCGTGCCGGAGGTAGTCAATACTGTGACAAGGCCCAGATCGATGAAAGGGGGAACATTTAACCCACAGGTGCAGGTTCCCCAGCCACCGAGAATTTCGCAAGGAATGCGGACTTACCAGCAGATGCCCCTTTTCGAAGGGTATGATGAGTACAGCCCAGACCCGTTAGCCTGACGGTGCCTGAGGGGGGAGGAAGACTGCACACTTGGAGCAGTCTTGGAGGAAGACCAGAGAGGACCTTTTGTGGAGGCAGACATTGATGGTCATCCTACCACTCTTTTGGTTGACACTGGTGCTACCCGGTCTACTGTAAGATCAGCAGTAGTCCCCAACCTACCCCTCTCGGGACAATCGATCCAAGTTGTTGGAGTGGCGAACAAGAGGATAACTAACCCACTGACCGAACCGATTCCAGTGAGAATAGGCTCTTTCCGAGCTAGACACCAGTTCGTGGTGTGCGATATGAGTCCAGTTTGTCTGTTAGGAAGAGATCTATTGTGTAAATTGAACTGCACTATCTATTGCACACCTAGGGGAGTGGAGGTTCAGACGAAGGATGACGATGCCACCTTTAAAGTTGCCAATCAGCACTTGTGTATAGAAATGTATCCAGTGGTGACAGTGGAGGAACTTCCACTAGATTTGAGAGATTCTGTGTCACAAGAGGTGTGGGACTTCACGGGAGAAGAGATTGGACTGATCAAGGGGGTTGAACCTGTACAGATCCAGGTTAAGCAGAATGCCGAATTCCCTAGGACGCCCCAGTACAATTTGTCACCCGAGACGATTGCAGGGATTAGACCTGTAATCGAGTCTATGATCAAGCAAGGCATTCTGAAGGAGATAAGAGGTAGCCCATGTAATTCACCTATCATGGGACTACAGAAACCGAGCGGGAAGTTCAGGATCGTGCAAGACCTGCGAAAGGTCAACACGATAGTTGTCCCATGTTGTCCAGTGGTACCGAATCCATCAGTGATACTGTTTCAGATCCCATGCGAAGCCGAGTGGTTTACTGTCATTGATTTGTGTCAAGCATTCTTCTCGATACCGCTCCACGAGGAAAGCCAATTTCTTTTTGCTTTCCAGCTGGAAAATTGTGTGTTAACGTGGAGTCGTATCCCTCAAGGGTATACAGAGAGTCCATCGATCTTTAATCAGATCTTGAAGAAGAATCTTGAGAGTCTCGTATTGCCACAGAACTCAGTTCTTGTGCAGTACATAGATGATCTACTTGTGACATCAGAAACAGAAGACGCTTGCAGGATAGACACGATAGCCCTACTGAATCATTTGGCAGAGAATGGACACAAGGTGTCCCCGAACAAATTGCAGTACTGTCTGAACGAAGTACAGTACTTGGGTCACAGATTAGAAAAAGGCAAGAGGAAGGTGTCACCAGATCGAATTGAGGCAATAATGAACATGGCAGTGCCCACCACTCAGAGGGAAGTCAGGATGTTTTTGCGAATGGTCGGCTATTGTCGTCAGTGGATTCCCAATTTTTCCTTGAGAGCAAAGCCTTTGCAGAGGCTCACGCACAAGGATGTGAGCGATCCAGTACCATGGGACGAGGAGTGCTTGGTGTCATTCCTAAGACTGAGAGAAGGTTTGTGCAGTGCACCAGCTTTGGGAATGCCCGATTACAACAAGGCTTTCTCACTGTTCTGTTGCGAGAGAGAGGGTTGTGCATTAGCAGTCTTAGCTCAGAATCATGGAGGTGTCTGTAGACCAGTTGCCTATTTTTCAGCTACTCTAGATCCAGTAGCTTCTGCGTTGCCCGGATGTCTAAGATCCGTTGCTGCAACAGGTGTCAGCATTGAAAGATGTGAAAGCATTGTAATGGGTCATCCTCTGACAGTTTATGTGCCACACTCTGTTGAATTGTTAATGACCAGGACAAAGACTCAGCACCTAACGAATAACAGGTTAACGAGGTATGAGCAAGTCATACTGGCCGCAGAGAATGTGACTCTGAAAAGGTGCTCTGTCTTAAACCCTGCGTCATTAATGCCCATACCGAATACAGATGATGAAGATTGTGCGGACCATGATTGTCTTGATGTGACTGAACTGTGCACCAAACTGAGACCTGACATTGTCGACGAACCACTGACTGACCCAGATGAAATTTTCTTTGTCGATGGTTCGTGCCTAAGAGACAGTGTTGGTCAACTGAGAGCAGCGTTTGCTGTATGTACCATTTCAGGAGTGGTTGAGGCTGCTTGCCTAGAAGGAGTACACTCCGCGCAGGTAGCTGAGATCATTGCCTTGACTCGTGCCTGTTTGGCCGCTGATCAAATCCGAATCACGATCTACATGGACAGCCAGTATGGGTTCGGTGTGGTTCATGACTTTGGACAGTTATGGTCACAGAGGGGATTCTTGGCATCATCTGGTTCACCCATTAGGAATGGAGAACATGTAAGACAGCTGCTAGATGCATTGCAATGTCCGAAGGAAATCGCAGTTGTCAAGTGCACTGCGCATGGAAAGGGGGATGATTTTGTCTCTTTGGGAAATAACTATGCGGATGAAGTTGCCCATTTCTGTGCAGAACAAGGATGCATATTTACAGAGGGTTACACAGGAGAGAGCCAAGAAAGAACCGAGCTCAACATGATGTTGGCCATGGCAGACACTTGGGAGGAACTCAAGCGACTGCAGGATGAAGTTTCAGACCAAGAACGGGATGGATGGGTCAGAGCAGGATGTGAAAGAGGGGATGTGGATGTTTGGGATTCCAGTGATGGGAGAGCGGTATTGCCAGAGAATCTGCTGAGCCCGATGGCGAGACTAATACATGGGCCGATACATCTTGGTAGAGATGCAATGATGCGTGTGTTTAGACAGACGAGGTATAACCCACGATTTTGTGCGATTGCTGAAGCAGTTTGTCAGAGGTGTGTCACGTGTCAACAGATGAATGCTGGGAAGAAGACTGTGGTCACATTGAGTCACATTGGAAGGTCAGGAGGACCCCTCAATAGGATGCAGCTAGACTTTGTAGAGATGCCCAAGTGCAATGGGTTGAGGTACATTTTGGTGGTGGTGTGTGTATTCTCACGGTGGGTGGAGGCTTACCCAACACGTAGGTGTGACACCCTCACAGTGGCTAAGTTATTGTTGAGGGAACTCATCCCGAGGTTTGGTTTTCCAACCTCTTTGGAATCAGATAGAGGAACACACTTCCACAGTGAAATCATGAAGCTGCTTTGTGCGGCATTGAATGTTGATCAAAGATTACATTGCAGTTATCGACCAGAGGCTTCTGGGATAGTGGAACAGGTTAATGGAACCTTGAAGGCAAGAATGGCAAAAATGTGTTCGTCAACGTCTCTGAAGTGGCCTGACGCCCTGCCGCTTGTGCTTATGAGTATTCGCAGTGTCCCCGACAGGAGAACTGGGTTGTCTCCCCATGAGATCTTGATGGGGAGGGTGATGCGGTTGCCAGCAGTACCAGCTACAGCTTTGATAAACATCACTGATGACTAGATTCTCGATTACTGTAAAGGACTATCTGATGTGGTCCGTTCTGTGTCCCAGCAGGTACAAGCTGCAGCTGTTCTGGCCTCGAGTGATCTGTGCCACGACCTGTGTCCAGGCGACTGGGTGCTTGTTCGAAAGCATGTGAGGAAGAGCTGTCTGGACGTTCGGTGGCGAGGCCTGTACCAGGTAATACTGGTAACGAACACAGCGGTGAAGTGCGGAGGATTGCCGAACTGGGTGCATGCTTCCCATACCCGCAGAGTTTCAGCACCCTCAGAAGAAACAGCTCCTCTCGTGAATGAAAATCCAGCTGATGTGGCAGAGCCACATGAGAGGACAAGTCAAGCTGTGAGGGCCGCTGATACAGCTGGTTGTGCACCAGAGCAAGCTGAAGAGGGTTCCGACAACCAGAACCTCGACTCTGACTCGGAAGAAGGAGGTGTTGCTGTGGGTGGAGTAGAGTCAAATTCAGCAGAAGAAGGAAGTGGTGCACAGGGTATAGAGGGGGAAAGTGGAAGAACGACCAGAACCGAGGAGGCTTGGCCTGAGAGACAGAGGCGACTGAACCTGAGGTTGGCACCCGAAAGAGATCTTGTTCCAGTGTCTGAAACGTCTGAATCGGAAGCGAGTGACGGAGAGCAGGCTCAAGAGGGTCGAAGAAGGTCGAAAAGAAAGAGAGTACCTTGCCACAGATACGCTACCCCGGAGTGGACTTACGTAGTGACTGATGCCGGGGGTAGTGAGTTCGGGGAGGCTGAGGTCCGTGCAGGTGGTCAGCGAGAGCCCGAACGTGGTGGTGAAGGTGGTACTGTTAGTACCAGGGCTCGAAGTCGAAGGAGTACTGACCCTCATGGTTCCGAATCCCCCGCTTCTGAGTAAAGTCCGACAATTGGTTCTGCATCGACTCGAATTTCCGTCATTTGGGTTTGAGCCGCCTTCACATGAAATGATAATTCTTCGTCTTGAACTTTTGTATCATGTTCTAGAAGCGCTTGCAGCTGACCTTATTGTGGATTAAGTATAAACTGTTGTAAATAAAAGCCTAAAGAAGAAGATAATCTAGGTCCGAGTGGAAGAAGAATAAACTTAGGGACTTTCCGCAGAAGAGGAACGAGAGCTTAGGGAAGTCTTTTTCTAGACTATGTAAATAAGAAACTGTAGTTGAAAAGGGGATTTCCAGAGGTTTCGGAGTGTTGCTCGAATTGGTTAAGCACGTCACGTGTGGAGAAGACAGAGACTTTTGAGTGTTCGTTGCTAAAGCCAAGAACTTTGAGAACTTTCGAGATCATGGAGGCTGGAGATCCACACCGTAGATCCAAATTGATTGTAGGGACATTTATAGGGGGTGTGATAGTTTCTATAATCATAGTAGTTGTAGTTTCATATGTGGTTCCACACGAGCTAGCAGTGAAGGGGGTGCAAGGGACTCCAACACCCACTACACCTAGCAAAAAGGAGGGAAACATAGGAGCTGACAAAGCTTTGCTAATAGAAGAGAGTCGTAGACTGCATGTAGATTTGTCTAGAAGTGATTTTAAGCTTAATGCGTATGCCAAGCTGCTATATGAGTATGTAGATGCGATGGATGTGAAAGATTGTTATGTGTGTATGCAGTTGCCAGCTTCAGTGGATGAGGGTATTAGATATCACCATCTTCCACTGACTTATGGAATTTCGTGTAGTTTGTTATTGAGTGTGTTTTATGGGAGAGGTCACTATGAGTACTTCTTTTCCAACTATGACGCCGTGCTTTCAGAGGTTCCTGCCCATAAACATTTGAACAAGTATGATTATTACATGGCGGAAGATAGAATTGGAAAGTACATCATACCGACTTCGACTTTAGATACAGCTTATGCCCATAGACACAATTTAACATGTGCATTAACAGAAGTAGAGAAGAAGTTTGTAGATCAGGTAGAAGATAGATATAGAAAGCTAACACAAACACGTCACACTGGAGATAGTCCTGTAAATTGGACAGATGAGGAGAGATTGCACCGAACAAAAGGAAGTTATGGTCCTATAGCATTGGATATGGGCCAAAGGGGAAAGTTGTGTGTGAGACGTGGGCAGACTTATTATGATAAAGTCTCTGTGGGACAGAGTGAGTGTGATCATGTTTTCACTATGGAGGATTCAGCAAAGAATTTTCTGCAGGGTCCTGTACAAGTGTATTTTGTGTGTGGAAGGAATGCTTATGTGAGGTTGCCAGCGAACTGGTATGGTACGTGTTACTTGGGAATAATATTTCCAAAAAACTACCATGCAGAGGATTTGGAGCTTCTGGAAGGTGGAAAGCATTCGAGAGTGAAGAGAGGTACGAGTGCAGGAGCTGTAGTAGGAGATATCTTCGGAGCGATGATACCAAGTTTGGGAGTGATCTTGAATGATGTGAAGATCCGGAGATTGGCGACTGTGGTTGATGAGTTATCAATGAATACAGCAAAGTCGTTGATACTTGTGGATGGAGAGATGTTGTCGATAAGGACAATGGTTTTGCAGAATCGTTGCTTTGGATGTCTTATTGGCAAAAGAGGGCGGAGTCTGTAAAATGTTGAAGGTTCAAGAGTGCTACACTTATATACCAGCCCACAGCAAGGATCTGGAGAAATATATAAGTAACATCACTACGATCCATACGAAAATAGCGGATTTGACTAAAGAGGGAGTTTGGGAGAAAGTTGGCAAAGGATTTGATCAAGTGGGAAGCTGGTTTGCGAATTTGGGAAAGGTATTCCTTGGCTATGTTCTGAGACCTCTCATCATTGTGGTGGTTTGTGTGGTTTGTCTGTGGGGTCTGATCAGAGCATACAAGTGGTATAAAGCAGGCAGAGCTGAGAGAGCTCTGAGAGAAAATGAGACGAGAGTGGGTAGACTGTAGGACAGTAACTATCGAAATATTAAGAGTTTGGAGAGATTCCGACAGGGGAGAATGGCAACTAGTTCTGTTTAGGTCGGTTCTTTTTCCAAGGGAGTTGTAAAGGTGTGATGACAGGAGTCATCAAAGGGGGGAACTGATAGAGCGCCATGTTTCGTGAAATTTGTAGAGGTGCGTCATAATCACCGTTAGTCTGCACCCTCATATATCCAGACATATATTAATGAGTGACTGGTAAAATGTAGTTCTAAACCGCATTATTAGAGTGAATAAGAG
Source organism: Calotriton arnoldi (assembly GCA_963921515.1). NCBI lineage: Eukaryota > Metazoa > Chordata > Amphibia > Caudata > Salamandridae > Calotriton > Calotriton arnoldi. The sequence continues at coordinate 969,085 of CAWUFW010001822.1, forward strand.
AGTAGTTGTGCTGTTATAATCATGTAACTGTAATGCTTAATTGAAACGTGTTTAAAATGATGCATAGATGATTTAGTTCATGTGTAGTTAAATATGTAGTAGTTAACGTGTATGATATTAAGTTGCACGTGTAGTTTATTTTTCGCATATGCAATGTATGAGCCTATGCTTAAAGAAGTAATTAAGAATTGTGTGTTTAAAATGTGTAAAGGCCTGACTGCATATACGTCAAGGGAAGGCATGTTCGTTCTTATGTTAGCTTATTTTGTAGGCAGAGAAGGTGCTCTCTTGGAAAGGCTCTCTGGGCACAGTTAGTAGATTTGTACAGCGAGAAAGTCTGTTGAAATGTATCTTCTGTTGCAGGTGCAAGGACACATGCCTCGTTAGCGAAAGACTGGCTCTTTGTTTCAGGAGTTAGGGTGGTGGGAGGCATTGAGATGGGAGTATACTGGAATGTAGGGATGATACTTTCAGCGGAGAAGGTGCCTGGGACTCAAGGTTGCTGTAACCGTCCTGGATGAAGTAAGAGTTTCGATGGAAAAGTACGAGAAGGAAGACCTGGCCGAGGAGGCGTGACAAGGGCGTGTTCAATTGTATGTGGATTTTGTATTAGGGACAGTGCCCCGAGGGGGGAGAGCAGAGAAGAGGTAGAGGAGACCTGAGAGAAGGGCAAAGAGAGAGATCTTTTAGGAAGGAGCATCTTAGAACGAGCTTGAAATGCTAAGTGAGTGCACTTCTTAGGATGTCTTCACAGCTGACACCTTTTCTTTCTACTCTTGTCTGGGGAAATTCGTTAAGTAGGGATGTCATGATTAGTGGTAGAGTAGGGACAGTTGAATGTCTTATGCTTATTTAGGTAAATGAAGAATAATATAGAGATTGGAGTAGTTATTGGGTGTTTAATACTTTTGGAGCTAACGATTCTTCTTATTCTGAGTCGGATGAGACTCCTGCGTAGGATGATGTTTGTATTAGTGCCCATCTATTTCTTTAACCTCGTGTTGAGGTGCTTGCATGTGCAGTTATTCTTGGCTGTAATAAACCCAAAAATCTGAATTCGGAGGCCGTGATCATTGAAGGTAACTGGATTCTAAGGGGCCGATTCCGATGTCGGACGGACTTAGGTCCGTCCGACATCGTCCAGGAGCCGTAACTGACCGACCTGCTGTCGTCGGTTACGGCCCTGCAAGTACGATGCGACTGAACCCTGTTCGGTCGCACTCGTATACTGCACAATGGGAGCATGCATTCCGAGCGGAATGCATGCTTGCATTGTGAAAAGCAGGGGTGCAGTTCATCCCTGCACCCTGTGGCCGGCACCCCAAGGTGCATGCCACCGGGTGCAGGGATCAACAGAGGGGCATCATAGGTGCCCCCAGGCCACCATTCGGCGGGCCTCTCACCCATGGGGGCCCTACTGGGGGCCCCCAAAGACAGTTACCGACTGCCTTTTCGTGCCGGAAAGACCGGCACGAAAAGGCAGTGAAGTACTGCCATCGTACTCCCTCGGTCGTGAAGAGGCGGCCGGGGAGTACTGAAGGATTTCCGGACGGCGGACGGGCTCTCCGAACCCGTCGTAAGCCATCCGGAAATCCGAGTCGGATTCCTTTCCGACCGAGCCCATCGGAATGGCTCGGTCGGAAAGGAATCTGGCCGGCACGTTCCGAATCGGTCGGAAGGGCTCCGACCATCGTTCGGTGCCCTTCCGGCCGAAATCGGAATCGGCCCCTAAATCGTTGCATAACCGAATTGGATTTTCTTCCCTTCACACTATTCAGCAGGTAAAAAGATTCTGGCGACCTGAGGATTCTTAGTGATGGTGAGATAAGATAAGAATCCCGCTTTATCAGTTTTTTCTTTATAGTCTTTTTTAAAATCCCAAAATGAAAAGTAAATCTGACCGCAGCCCCCTCCCTTGTGTCTCATTCACGAAGCTGCAGAAAGAATGTACCTTGTGGTATTTTTGTTGCTCAGTTTACTAAGGAAATGCTCTGTGGTGCCCATGGGTTGTTTTTGCAGCAGCTTGCCGATATCGCCTGCATGGACACATTGCCCATAGAGAAATCTGGAAAATTATCCAATAGTGGAGTAGGCTAATTTATGTTAGAAGAGTAGTACAGTTGGAGAAGATTCAGACATGTCATAGACTTGTGAGGTGTGACTGACACTGCACCAGCTCCACTGGATTTTCAGAGACGTTGCCCGCCACTAACAGCAGTCTAGTGTTCTCGTCTCAGTCTATATCGACCCATTCTCCATCCTTGCCAGTCCCCGTGGGTTTGTCGCCTTGCCTGAGACCTGTCACTTTTGGCTATTGTTGTGAAGACACTTGACTACACGAGGTAAAGATCTTTTTTTTTTCTTTTTCTTATCATTCAAGAGTCACTAGTCCACTTTGAAACATCAACATATAAAAATCTAACATCAAGAAAATCTAAAATTTGTGCCTTTTAAATTACTTTGTAGAACTTGCTGTTGCACCCTCAGTCCCAGATGGATCCACTCACCCTTGCATATTTGCAAAGTTTATGTAAAATGAGCATGTTTGGGTCTAAATAACAATCGCTTTTGCTTACATTTACATGTTACTGTTAGGATAATAACAACTAAGGGCCTCAGTACTATGCCGGTCGGACCGACCATCCGACCACCCCAGCCGCGATCCGATTCCAACCACCGAGTCCGGGAAAGTTCCTCCTGCAGTATTATGATGCAACCGCTCCTACAGCAGCAGTCTCATCCACGGTGGTGCACATACCCATGAATATGTCGCTGCAAGTGTGACAAACTCACAGGAAACATGTGATATGTACACACTTGCATAGCATATGTGGGATATGCCTTGTGCTTCATGTACCCCATTTCTGGAGTGTGATGATCTGTGCATAGTCCAGTCAATAGGGATACAGAACACCTACAGACTTACCTGCATTCTGCACCCACAGGGTCGTAGTCTTTGGGGCTCAGCTGCCGCGGTGTAGGGGGGACGTGGAGAAAGGGATCCACCCTGGAGTCTGTGGGAGAGAAGCTAATTTGGGTGAGTATGCACCCCGAAATCCTTTGTTTCCGATGAGTCGAGGCAGTCGGTCGAACCAACACAGTTGACTTATTGGATATGCACATCGTAATCTGGACAGTGGTCAGAATTCTCTGTACAGCTCTATGGCTGCAGCTTTTATCCAACCGCCATCTCAGCGGTCTGAGAAAGGCTGTCGGAGTCGGCGGTCTGTCAGCGGTTAGAGTACATGATGCATGCATTGTAATCCGGCGGTCGGGCCGGCCGAGTCTGACGTGAACTCGGCAGTCAGACTGCATCCGACAGGACCGCAGAAGCCGGTCCAACTGGCATCATAATGAGGTACTAAATATTTTTTCATATAGTACTCCATGCCACACTTAGCTGGTTCATAAGGTGTGCTTGTAATTGAGTTGACAAGGAAAGCTGGAAGCCATTAAAGATGTTGGTTCGCTGACGATCTGGATTCAGGGAAAGACCGCTGGACAAAGTCTTAACGTGTTTCCTGAAACATTTGTATATATACAAGAGTTGCAATACCAATTAGATGGCAGTCCATAATGTAGGATTGAAGGTCCAATGATCTACCCCAAAAGTTCTACAGATGCACTTGGGTGGACTCTTCGTTATGATGAGATGCTAACCTTGAAGTTCTCGCTTTTTGGGATTTGATATTCCTTCCATACAAAAGGCCTTCTGGGTAGTCCAATGCTTATCATACAACATCATTAACTTTACATAGGACTGGACTTGGAAACACTATAGCTGCTTCAGTCGTGAAGCAAACTTATATAGTTCACTGTCAAATGTTGTTTAATGCACCTGGGTTGTTCTGAAAAAATAAAGTGGAAAGAATATTGTGAGACATGAATATTGTGTTTTAAATATTGTGATGTCAAAAATATTGTGGGTCAGAATATCACATATAAGATAATTCAAGTCAAGTCATATAAGATTATTGTTTTGTGACTATTTCGTGATGTCATTATTAAAAATAACATTGTGTGCTATGTTGTTATATTTTGTATCATTTTAAAGTGCGTTTAGGAGCGGGATGTTTGGTTTATATGGGAATAGGGAGGGGTTATTTTCATATTTTACATATTTATTACTTTTTGTATGAAAATTTATCTGGATTTGTTTTTAATTTTTTAATTTTAATACTATATAAAATCAACATTTTTATATGTAATGTTTTTCAACATTTGTTAACCTTTAGTTTACATATTTGTAAATTTTATAAAAATTAAAAAAGTATGTTTTTCTTTATAAAATGTTATAAAATTCTGTGTATCTCGATATTACAAATAATTTTTAAATCTTTTACATTTTTTTTACAATAAATGCATTTCACTATAGTTTAAAATATTGCAAATATTTTATCTTTTTTATATTGCAAAATATATATATTTCAAATCAACTATGTTTATGAGTAATAAACATATAGCAAATAGTTTTTATTTTTTGGTACTTCTCCCCTCTTTCCTTATTTATGTTATGTTGTTTAATTGTTGGAGGGTATTTAACATGGCAGCCTGTAAAATTATATTTTTAGTGTAATGTCTATTTTAATTTTCTAATTTTGTGGTAGTTAATTTTGGACCCTAAAATTCCAGCACTTCCCCCAATGTGGTTAAGTTTGAAGTGGAATTAGTAAATCTCACCTACCCCCAAAGTCTTAAACTTTCCCCAGTGTAGTAAAATGTGGGTTGGGAATAGTAACACTGATCTCCTCAAAATCCAACACTTTCTTCAATGTGGTTAAGTGTGAAGTGGAAATAGCAAATTTTACCCCCACAAAGTGCAAGGATTTCCCCAATGTGGTTAGGTTTGGAGTAGGAATATGAACCATCCCAAAGTGAAACGCTTTCTTCAATGAGGTTAAGTTTAGTGTGTAAATAGTAAATCTAAAATCAAACACTTTCCCCAATGTTGTTAAGTGTGGAGTGGGTATAGTAAATCTGAACTTCCCTCAAAGTTTAACACTTTCCCCAACGTGGTTGAATGATAGGAATAATAAAGGTGATATCCAGAACTGTTAGCATTTGCTTGCAGTTCCAATCTCATACAAGGTAAAGTAACTTACAATATACATTGCCTGTTTAATAATATAGTTTTTGTATAGTATCATTTTTTGATGTTATTGTTATATACACTTTAAAACATCTCTGCTGTTTTTTACTTTGCATTATTATTCAATAATTACAATATATTTTTGGGAATTTATTTTCAAGACATTTTTTACTTCAGAAAAATTACCATTGCTTAAATGCTATAGCCTAAACTTGAGGGCCAGGTCCTCCCTGGACCAGAAACAAGCATCCTGGTACCGGGTTCGGGGTATCACCCCTCATCAGCCAGGCTAGCTTGACTCCAGTGGCATGGTGACCATGGTAGTGGGTTGGTTGAAAGGTTCAACTGTACCCTAAAGGGCATGATTGGGGGTATGTCAGACTCCATGAAGTGTATGTGGGACATCCTCTAACCACGCCATCTGTTTGCTTACAGGAAAGTACTGCAGAAGGGAGATGGCTTTCGCCCCTTCGAGCTGTTGTATGGGCACTCTGTGAAGGGACCTCTTAGTTTGGTGAAGGAAGGCTGGGACAAAGCTCCCAGGAAGCCCCCCCAGGATGTATTCAGCTACATGCTGGCCTTCAGAAACCAGACCGCGTGCTTCAGGAAACTCGCTTAGGCGAAACTAGAAGCAAGTCAGGAGGACATGAAATGCTGGTATGAACAGAATACCACACTGGTTAAGTTTCAACATGGCCAGAAAGTGTGGGTCATGACCCAAGTGGAGCCCTGCGCTCTACAGAACAAGTGGTCTGGGCCTTTCAAGGTGAAGGAGCGCAAGAGTGATGTCACCTACCTGGTGGACTTGCAGACTCCAAGGAACCCTTTATGGGTCCTGCATGTGAACCGCCTCAAACCGCACTTTGAGAGGTCTGAATTGACCATGCTCTTGGCTATTGATGATGGGATGGAAGAGGAGAGTGAGCCTCTTCCTGACCTCCTGTTTGCTAAGGAGCAAGATGGGTCCATGGAGGGTGTGAACCTCTCCCCTACACTTTCCCTAGAACAGCAGAATGACTGTCACCAGTTGTTGGGATAGTTTGACTCTCTGTTCTCTTTGACCCCAGGAGTCATCCATTGGTGTACTCATGATGTGGATACTGGGATAGTCCACCTGTGAAACACAAAATCTACAGGTTGACTGACAAGGTCAAAGCCAGCATCAAGGGAGATGCTTCCAAGATGCTAGCATTTGGGGTGATAGAGACCCTCTAGCAGTCCTTGGGCCAGCCCAGTGCCACTCCTGACCTGAGGTTCTGTGTGGACTACAGTGGGCTCAATGCCATCACCAAGAATGATGCACACCCCATCCCCAGAGCTGATTTGCTCATAGATCGGCTGGGAGCAGCCAAGTTCCTCAGTACAATTGATCTAACATCTGGGTACTGGCAGATTGCCCTGATCGATGGGACCAAAGAGAGGTCAGAGTTCTCAACGCCAGAAGGGCACTTCCAGTTCTGAGTTATGCCTTTTGGGTTGAAGAATGCCCCTGCCACCTTTCAGAGGTTGGTCAACCAGGTCTTGGTTGGGCTGGAGGATTTCAGTGCCGCCTACCTGGATGGCATTGCAGTGTTCAGCTCCAACTGGGAGAATCACTTGCACCACCTCTGGGAAGTGTTGAAGGCCCTGCAGAAGGCAGGCCTTACTATCAAGGCCAGTAAGTGCCAGATAGGGCAGGGGTAAGTGGTGTATTTGAGACACCAAATCGGAAGCAGCCAGGTGGCGCTCCTACAACCCAACATTGACACCATTCTGGCCTTGGAACCCCCCCCAAGACCCAGACAAAGGTAAGAGCCTTTTTAGGTCTTACCGGGTATTAAGGGAGATTTGTTAAGGGCTATGGCACCATTGTTGCCCCCTTGACTTCCAGGAAGCAGACCAGGAAAGTGATCTGGACCGAGGCTTGCCAGACCGCATTTGATGCCCTAAAGGCGGCCATGTGCATGGCATCCATGCTCAAGGCACCCGACTTCTCCAAAGAATTTGTTGTGCAGATGGATGCTTCAGAGCATGGTGTAGGGGTGGTACTCTCACACCTAAATGAAGAGGGCCTGGAACAACCTGTAGCCTTCATTAGCGGGAGGTTACTTCCCAGGGAACAGAGGTAGAGGGCAATTGAAAGGGAAGCTTATGCTGTTGTCTGGGTGCTGAAGAAACCAAGACCCTACTTGTTTGGTACTCACTTCCTGTTTCAGACAGACCACAGGCCCCTCAGATGTGAGAAACCCAGACTGTTGAGGTGGTCCATTTCCATTCAGGGTATGGACTTTATGGTAGAACACCACCCTGGTACAGAACACGCCAATGCTGATGTTCGGTCCAGATTCTTCCACCGTACTGATAATAACTCCTAGGAGGATGGGTAGCTCTCTGTACTTTCAGCTGGAGGGGACACGTGTTAGACCTGGCATCCTTGGCATGGTTTACCCTGTCTTTTTGCTTCTGCCTCCTGTATATTTGACTATGCTGGACATTGTTTTTGTTCTTTTTTTAACTCTGGGCACTTTACCACTGCTGATCAGTGCTAAAGTGCAAGTGATCTCTGTGTAAATTACGATTGTGATTGGTTATCCATGTTTGGCATATTTGGTTTACTGCTAAGACCCTAGTAAAGTGCACCATCTGACCCAAGGCCTGTAATTCAAATGCTACTCGTGGGCCTGTAGCACTGATTGTGCCTCCCACATGAGAAGCCCTGCAAACCTGTCTCAGGCCTGCCACTGCAGTGTCTGTGAGTGCTGTTGTAAACTGTCAAGTCAACCTGGCAAGCGCATCCACTTGCCACACCCAAACCTTCCCTTTAATTACATGTAAAGTACCCCTAAGGTAGGCCCAAGGTAGCCCCAGGGGCAGGGTGCAGTGTATGTGAAAGGTAGGACATATACTGGTGTGTTTTACATGTCTTGATAGTAAAACACTCCTAATTAAATTTTTCGCAATTGCAAGGACTGTCTGTCCCATAGGTTATCATTGTAGCTGCCTTGTAATAGCTCACACCTGTAACTTTCAATTGGGAAGAGATAGAGATTTGGAGTTTGAGTTCCCTGAACTCAGGATATAAACACACATCTTCCTGTGAAGGTGGTTTTTAAACTGTATATTTGAAAATGCCATTTTTAGAAAGTGGGAATTTTTTTGCTTTACCATCCTGTGCCTCTGCCTGTCTGTAGAATCCACTTCTGGTTTAGACTGACAGTTTGGCTGTTTGTGCATTCACTCTGACAGTCACACAAAAGGAGCTGAGGTGTGCCCTGCATATCCTGATAGCTCATCACCAGGCTGATGGGCCTTCCTGAGCTAGAGTGGTGGGAGGAGTTGTCACTGACACCTGAATAGGGCTGTGCCTGTCTTCACACAAAGCGAGAAGTCTCCACCCCCCTGTAGTGTGTCTGGAACCAGGTTGGGGCAAGGCAGGATCTGTGCAATACAAAGACTATCCTTTTGAAGTATGCCTACTTCAAAGGGGAAAGGGGTATAAGTATTGGACCTGAAACCCCACATTTTTAGAACACTTCTGGATCAAAAAGAGACTTTGCCAAGAAGAAGAGCTGGAGAAGCTGTAGGAGGGGAACTGCCACTCTGCTTGTTGCTGTCTTGTGCTGGCCTGCTGCTTGCTGCTTCTGTCTTGGGCAGTAGAAGGGCTGGATTTTACTTTCTTATCCTGCTTGTCAAGATTCTCCAAGGGCTTGTTTGTGCTTGCCTCCTTTTGGAAGTCTCAGGGCCATCAAATACTTCATCTGCAGCTCCCCTGAACTCCTAGGCTGTGAGTTCTAACTTGCAAAGTGGTGCCAATCCCAGTTCTTGGCCCTTGGATGTGGGTTTGCTGTTTCAAGTACTGAAAATCCATGCATCGCCTTCAGTGCCTGTTTTTCCCACCGCAGCAATGCAGTGCTGTTGAAAAACCAACGCATCGCTGTGGTGCGGCTGAAGAATCGACAAAGCACCTGTCGTGCGGCTGAAGGAATCAACGCATCACCTGCCTGTAGCTAGGAGAAGTGATGCAGCACCTGTTTCGCTGCCGCCGCACCGACCTATTGGGCCTGGATTTCCCACGCATTTGCACCTGTGCACCAAGTCTCCAGCGACGTTGCCCTGCAGTAAGGAGCCAGGGCTGCGTGTCCGTAATTTGATGCATCGCTTGCACTCACAGTAAGGAATTAATGCAACACTTCTCCTGCCGTGTAGCAGAACTGATGCCTCCATTCCCTGGGACTCAGGAATCGACGCACCACTTGTGTTTTCTGATGCTTCCCTCCACTGCGGCTGTTTTTCGTCTCGGATTTTGCTGCATCAAAGGCACTGTGTGCTAAAGTCAACGCATCCATAGAGTTCTATGGACTAAACTTGCTTAAACCTTTAAATAGGGATATCTCTGCTTATGTATGTTGGATTTTAGTTGTTTTGGTCTTGTGTGGTGTAGATAAAGATTAGTTATTTTGCTAAACTGGCTTGGTGTCAATATGCAGTGTTTTCACTGTGTTACTGTGTGTTTTATGTACAAATACTTTACACATTGCCTCTGAGATAAGCCTGACTGCTCGTGCCAAGCTACCAAGGGGGTGAGCAGGGGTAACCATGGTTGTGTACCTCCCTTACCCTGACTAGAATAAGGGTACCTACTTGGACAGGGTTCAAACCACTGCCAACTAGAGACCCCCATTTCTAACACTTACTTCTGAAGAGATATTTTTTTAATTCTTGTAATTCAGTGTCCCTTTCCTTTTAGAGGTTTTTATTCTTGTAGAAGAGGATACACCTGTATATATCGGATTAAGACTTTTAGCATAATTTTAATGATTTGTTATCATAAAATGTATTACTTTTGTTAGCTTTCATTTCATGTCAAACCTGCTTTATTGTATTATTTAGGGGTTCATTGAAGTGTTGCAATCTGGCAGATTCATACCGTCCTGCTGTAATTGTTCTTCAGGAAGCATTTTGTTTTGCATTTTTGTGGCCTATTTATATTATTTTTTAAATGGAAAAGAGTTTCTATTTGTTTAGTGTTATGGGTTGAGTGGAGACTAGGGTTATTATTTTTTGCACCATTTATGGTAAATGCTTATTAGGGTTTTAATCATATATCGAATGTATATTAATTTTATTATGACTTATTTTTATATGTGTATATATTTTTTTAAATAATATAATTTGTTTTTATTTAGAATGATGTCGATTTTCCGGTGTTGTGTTTCAATGTATAGGCAAATTTGATATTTCTTTTTTTTACTTTCCAATATTGCTGTATTTTAGATTTTTGTTTGTTATTATGTTTCCTTAGTTTTAATGAGTAGGCAAATCTGATATTTCTTTTTAGTTTCTAATATTGTTTTATGTTAGATATTTTTTTGTGATATTTTTGTTTATGGTCACAATACTTATGTTTTCATATTTTTGACACTATCTGTGTATTTTGATGTTGTTTTTCTTGATTTAGTGTCATACAACTGCATCTAGGTGTTATTGGCACACAATTAATGGAGACCATGCAGTCTGCAAATATCTGTTTTCGATAGGACAGGGATGCATCCGTAATCATTCTCAGATTTCTCACAATCTATGGGAGGACAAGATGCATGCACAGCAATTAATAACATATGTTCATGTAAAAACACATGGAAGTATAACTGTTTAGATCCTCTTCTGGAACTTACAGCAGCACATATGAGAATCCTTGTCATCTAGATATTCAATCTGCTATTTCAGAAACTGAAGGAGTTTTTATGTAATGTTTTGCATCTGGTCTTCCAAAGCAAGGACATCTAGTACTAAAATCATAGTACAGCTTATACCCCACCATCATTTATTTTATAGACAACTAGAAATCAAACACAAGGTGGGATGTTATCAGCTGGGCCACATCATTCCAGTAATTCTGAAGGGCCAGACAACCAACAAACATGTGTACTATATCAGCCACATAGCAGCGACATTTCGGACAGTAAGCCTTATCCGAGCCCAAAGCCGAGGTCCACTTAGAGATCCAGTTGGATGTGTAATAAAGCATACAAACTGTCAAATTGTTGCAATTTTAAAATCACTGAGAGAGTGGACCAATCTAAGACCTCAAGAGCCTCCTGAATATCTACTGCTGAGATCTCAGAGACAAGTACCCTGCTCCATTTGGAGGGTAGTAGTGAGCTGTCATCTTTACTTTGCAGAGAGAACCTCTGATATAGTAAATTGATGGAAACTTTACCAGGTACCTTATAGAGATAAAACAAGATACCAGATGTTTCGAGGTCGATGTGTTCCTTGCAGCCCTAATTCCGCGCCTGCAGACACTTAAAAAAGAACCATTAAGGGAGCTCATATGCTGCTTGTAACAAGGCGAATGCCTAACAGACATTAAGGTCATACAGTTGTCCTAAAGTTGTCACCACCAATCTTTCCCATGCTTTTCCCATCAAATCATGAGATATGTTAGGGAAGACCGGATTGCCCCAAAGTGGTGTATATGTATGCAGTGTAGCTAAAGAATACCTGGAGCAAATTTCCTGCCAAAGGCAAACCATATCCCTAATGATTTTAAATTGAACTCTCTTGTAGTAGTTAGGGTCGGTCAGCTTATGTAAGGAAAACCTGATTTCAGGCCCCAAAGCAAGTTGGTATCCCAAGACAGACATATCCGGATCCTAACCAGTCAACAGATTACGAATGCAACCGGCATAAGCTGCCCAAAAATAGAACTTGAAGTTGGGAAGATTAAATCCCCCTATTTCATACGGAAGTTTTAGAAGGTGAGTAGCCTGTCTAGCCCTTCTATAGCCCCAAATAAAGCTTCTTATTACACCTTCTAGACGCTGGGAAAAAGAGTAAGGGACACGAAGTGGAATACCTCGAAATGGGTACAAACATTTTGGCAAAATATTAATTTTAATGATGTTACACCGGCCCACAATGCTGAAGGGGAGACAATACCAAAGCCGCAGCTTTTGAAGATACTGTCTGCATTAGAGGCTCATAATTGAGAATAAAAATGTCGTCTACGCAACTGCTCAGTTTTATCTCTAAATATGTAGCCGTAGCTGTAACTCCAGGAGCATTAATATCCAAATCATAGTTGAGCATTATGTGTGATTTTGCTAGGTTTAGCTTGTATCCAGAAAAAGCTCCAAATCAATTTGCCTCCTCTATATTTGAATAAGGGCAGCCAGCGGGTTCGTTGGAAAAAGCGCAACATCATCCGCATAAATGGTGATTTTGAGTTCAGTGCCATTTGACATTGCTGGCTAAATTGTTTCAGTCACTAGGAGAAGCTTTAAATATGGCTCGGTATAAAGGGCGAAAAGAAGAGGGGAAAGTGGACACCCTTGATGCTTGCATCGACAGATTTTAAAAATCAGAGAAGGATTCCCCCCGTAGGACATTTGCCATAGGGTTCCTGTATACTGATTGGACCCATTTGATAAATCTATTCAGAAAGCCAAATGCCCCCATAGTTGCCGAGAGGGATTCCCAAACCACACGATTGAAGGCCTTATTGGTGTCCAACAGGATCCTGCCAATCCGATCTTTAGTCTTTTCAGCCACATCAAATGCTGCAATTGCTGTGTTAGTGTGACTAGTAGTATCTCTGCTGTGTACAAAACCGTGCTGTTGAGGTGACACTAAGCTATGCATAAAAGGAGCCAGACGCATTCCTAATATTTTGCTTATGCATTTGTCAGAGACAGGACTGTACGAACCCCTGTCTTTTGATAGTTTACCCTTCTTTAGAAAGACAACAATATTAGTTAATATCCATGACACAGGGACATCTCCTTCATCTATATGCTTGAACAAGTTGAGAAATGCTGTTATAAATACTTTGTAAAACTTAAGTGGAATCTTATCCTCTCCTGCCGCCTTCCCAGTGGGTAAAGCATTAATAGCTGCCTCAATTTCACTCATAGTGATATCCTTCTGAAGCTCAGATGCCTGGTAAGGTTCGAACTGTGATAATCTGCAACCTTGTAGGTATTCCAGGATATCCGAATAGTTAGCCCCTGAGGCTCCCCATAGACCTCCTGATAGAAAGTTGTAAATTGCTCAGCGATTGCTTGGGGTGAGTATGTAACACTCCATCATCCCCTTTAGTACATCGGATAGTACTTCTAGATTTCTTATCAGAGATCTGATGAGCTAGAATACGCCCGACTTTCTCGTCAAATTCATACTGAAGTATTTTGTTCTTGTGGTAACTGGCAGCTACCTTTTCTCTTAACCCTCGATCAAGCAAGCAAGATCAAGCAAGCATCGATTTTCAACTAGACTAAGATTTATGGACTGCTCCCCCAGGTCTCTGACTAATATTTTATTGCCTGTGCGTGCTGGAGTTCTAATTCCAAAATCTCATGCCAGAGCTGTCTCACGTCCTCCTCCATGCATTTATTTTTTATAGAGAATGAACTGAAGTATGACACCCCTTATGTATGCTTTCATAGTGTCCCACAAAACCAGTAATGGAGCTGACCGTTTATTCACTTGAATAAGCTCTCTAGTGATCCATCAAGATGTGCCCGATACTCTGGATTAGTGAGTAAGTGACGAGGAAATGAAAACAGGTGATGGCTCCTCCCACCCATTACATTCCGAAGTGCCAGAAGTAACCGATTAAGATTGGAAGTAACCTTAGGGCATACTTCTATTTCAGCTCCCTCTATTAGCAGACCCCCAGCAAAGATCATGTCTATGCACGAATATTGCTTATGTGGGGGGGAATAGTAAGTATACCCTAGCTTAGAAAAATGTGCTGACCTCCAGACATCTACAAAACCATGCATTCGCAGGAGTTCTAATATAGGTGCCCTAGTTTTAGTCATCCTCAGGTGAGCAGGCAGATTAGTAGAGTCTATTCTTTAATTCATTATGCTATTAAAATCACCCATCAGAATTAGATCCCCCGGCCAATCTAAGAATTCTAGACTTAGGGGCGATTCCGATTCGGGCCGGAAAACGTACTGACCGACTCGGAGCCGGAATTAATTCCGACCGACACGTACCTGTGCAGCCCGACCCGCCAAGTACGATGAGAAGCGAGCAAAACCCGACCGACTCGTACGGAACACAAGCCGAAGGACCGAGTCGCGCGGAAAACAGCAATCCGGCCGGAAAAAGAAGCGATTCGAACCGACCGACTCGCACTTGGAACAATACCGAACGAGACGTACCCGCGGACTCCCACCCGCCAAGTACGATGCAAGGCGTGGAAATCACGACCGAGTCGCACGGAGGACAAGCCGTACGACCAACACGCATACAAAACTGCGAGCCGAAGCAACCCAAAACACCGTGACCGACGCGTACGCAGCATAGAAAACAGCACAAACACAGCGTGAACGAAACGGACGAGCCCGTACGAGACAACTGCAGGGTCCGACTCGGTCACAAGAACGTCTCCTACATGCACGAAAAGTACAAAAGGAAAATACACAAAAAAAAGGCCAAACAAGCAATTACAAAGCCAATAAATACTGGGGGGGAGGGGCAGGGAACAAAGACACACCCACAACTCCACCCATATAAAGGACACAAATCCCTACCATGATCCTTTGCAAATTCAAATTACCTGCCAGCACTCAACAGACAGCAACCACACACCCACAGCTCATCCATCACACAAGCCACACACCATCAGCACCACAACAAATAGAAACCTCACATACACCTAGCAAAACACACACTCACACACCTTCACCTGCACACCAACACACACATCACTCACCATCACCACCCATCACCATGCCCCCAAAGAAGAATCACAAGTTCCTAGATAGTGAATTGGAAGTCCTGGTAGATGAGATCCTCAGGGTAGAGCCACAGCTCTTTGGTACACTGGTCCAACAGACACCCATGTCACAGAAAACAAAGATGTGGGAGAGGATCGTCGACAGGGTGAACGCACAATCACCATGTTTGCGCACAAAGACAGACATCCAGAACAGGTGGTATGACGTGCGCAGGAGGGTCAAGGAGCTGCTAAAGAAGGACTACATCTTGAGCCAATACACCGGCAGTGGCCCTCCTGCCAAGCCAGTATACCTCAGGCCCTGGGAGGAGAAGGTGCGGGCCATCCTACCACCAGTGAGCGTCTATGGACTAGAAAACATCCCAGAGCCTGGTGAGTACACAACAAATGTACACAATATTCTGCGACTACACACACACATCACTGTCAAGGGGAGAGTCAAACCATGCACACTTAGCAAATACACAGCAACCAGAACAGAATCATCCCAAAATGTGTATGTCACTCAGAGAAACACAACACATGCCATCACAAAGTGACATTTAACTGTGTCATCACATGTACAAACACAACTACAACTACAGCTAGGCAGTGGCACAAATATAACTGACAAACACATCCAGACAAGTAGCCACCACTACAACACCAGCACACAGTGAAGCCCACTGAAAGAAAGGAAATATGTGTATGCTGGGCAAGTCAGTGTAGCCAATAGCATGATGGGAGATGTAGGCACAGATATTGCTCACCCCCACAACTGTCCCATCAACACCACCCTGAACTATGCGCACATCACAGGGAGTGGAAAACAACTTACAAGATGGCTGACACTGGCTACTGCTGTGGGGAGCACAAGGCCCTGCTGGGAAATGTGCAACAACCAACAGCAGGACACCACTGACTGACATCCTGAAAGACAACTTGCACTCCCTGCAATGGAAGCACGTTCCATGGTGGGATATCTGGCTGGGTGGGAAGGAGGACTCACAGCCCTGACCATAGTTACCAGCAGCGTTTCTCACACACACCCCTAACACAAACTCCACAAAACTCACCTGGGAGAATGCATTGCCTCACACTCCAATCAAATATCCCACAAAGAACCACAACCCTGGGTCATGCTGAGTAAAGCACAGGGACACACATGGGACTTGTAGCAAAACTAACCCCAGGATAACACTGTCAGCCATCTTGTCAGCACAGGCACACAATCCCACAGGGAAGCAGAGTCAAAGGGAAGGAAGCATGGGCATGCTGGGAAGGGGGTGGAGGCAATAGCATGATGGGAGTGGTAGTCACAGCTCAACATCCCCCACCCACATGGCCCAGCAAGCTCACCCTCAAGCAAGCACACCCCACAGAGAGTGGAAAGCCCCATCAAAGATGTCTGACACTAGTGCTCTGTTGTGGGGAGCACAAGGCCCTGCTGGCAACTGTGCAACAACCAACAGCAGGACACCACTGCCAGCCATCTTGCCATTGCTCTCACACTCACACACACTGAAGTCCACCCAAAAGCAAGTAAGTATGGGCATGCTGGGAAGTGGGGTGGAGGCAATAGCATGATGGGAGTGGTAGTCACAGCTCAACATCCCCCACCCACATGGCCCAGCAAGCTCACACTCAAGCATGCACACCCCACAGAGAGTGGAAAGCCCCATCAAAGATGTCTGACACTAGTGCTCTGTTGTGGGGAGCACAAGGCCCTGCTGGCAACTGTGCAACAACCAACAGCAGGACACCACTGCCAGCCATCTTGCCATTGCTCACACACTCACACACACTGAAGTCCACCCAAAAGCAAGTAAGTATGGGCATGCTGGGAAGTGGGGTGGATGCAATAGCATGATGGGAGTGGTAGTCACAGCTCAACATCCCCCACCCACATGGCCCAGCAAGCTCACACTCAAGCATGCACACCCCACAGAGAGTGGAAAGCCCCATCAAAGATGTCTGACACTAGTGCTCTGTTGTGGGGAGCACAAGGCCCTGCTGGTAACTGTGCAACAACCAACAGCAGGACACCACTGCCAGCCATCTTGCCATTGCTCTCACACTCACACACACTGAAGTCCACCCAAAAGCAAGTAAGTATGGGCATGCTGGGAAGTGGGGTGGAGGCAATAGCATGATGGGAGTGGTAGGCACAGATATTGGTCACCCCCACAACTGTCCCATCAACACCACCCTGAACCATGCGCACATCACAGGGAGTGGAAAACAACTGACAAGATGGCTGACACTGGCTACTGCTGTGGGGAGCACAAGGCCCTGCTGGCAACTGTGCAACAACCAACAGCAGGACACCACTGCCAGCCATCTTGCCATTGCTCTCACACTCACACACACTGAAGTCCACCCAAAAGCAAGTAAGTATGGGCATGCTGGGAAGTGGGGTGGAGGCAATAGCATGATGGGAGTGGTAGGCACAGATATTGGTCACCCCCACAACTGTCCCATCAACACCACCCTGAACCATGCGCACATCACAGGGAGTGGAAAACAACTGACAAGATGGCTGACACTGGCTACTGCTGTGGGGAGCACAAGGCCCTGCTGGCAACTGTGCAACAACCAACAGCAGGACACCACTACCAGCCATCTTGCCATTGCTCTAACACTCACACACACTGAAGTCCACCCAAAAGCAAGTAAGTATGGGCATGCTGGGAAGTGGGGTGGAGGCAATAGCATGATGGGAGTGGTAGGCACAGATATTGGTCACCCCCACAACTGTCCCATCAACACCACCCTGAACCATGCGCACATCACAGGGAGTGGAAAACAACTGACAAGATGGCTGACACTGGCTACTGCTGTGGGGAGCACAAGGCCCTGCTGGCAACTGTGCAACAACCAACAGCAGGACACCACTGACTGACATCCTGAAAGACAACCTGCACTCCCTGCAATGGAAGCACGGTCCATGGGGGGATATCTGGCTGGGTGGGAAGGAGGACTCACAGCACTGACCATAGTCACAAGCACCTCCCCTCACACCCCCTCAACACATACTCCACAGAAGCCACCTGGCGGAATGCAATGCCTCACATCCTAACTCAAGGTCCCACAAAGAACCACCACCCTGGGTCATGCTGTGTGAAGCACAGGGACACTCCTGGGACATTTAGCCAAACAACTGCCCGGACAACACTCCCAGCCATCCTGTCAGCACAGGCAGCCCACCCCACAGGGAAGCAGAGTCAAAAGGAACGGAAGTATGGGCATGCTGGGAAGTGGGGTGGAGGCAAAAGCATGATGGGAGTGGTAGGCACAGATATTGGTCACCCCCACAACTGTCCCATCAACACCACCCTGAACCATGCTCACATCACAGGGAGTGGAAAATGACTGACAAGATGGCTGACACTGGCTACTGCTGTGGGGAGCACAAGGCCCTGCTGGCAACTGTGCAACAACCAACAGCAGGACACCACTGACTGACATCCTGAAAGGCAACTTGCACTCCCTGCAATGGAAACACGGTCCATGGTGGGATATCTGGCTGGGTGGGAAGGAGGAGCGGATGATAACCAAATACAACCAATGCAGACCATGTACACACCCCAACATTCACATAGAAATGCCCAAATAATGCAGGACAATGTGCTACACCAATATCAACCCCTGACTGTGACAACTTAGGACAATGCATTGTACAGGCCCGCATCCAGAGGCACAGTCACAACTGTCAGGTGTGTCAACCATTGATGCCTGCAGAAACATAAAATACATTGTGTGTGTCTCCCAAAAACAGGTGATGATGGGGACACAGCAGCAGATGCTGAGGAGTCCTCGTCCCAGGCTCAAGAGGATACGGAGCTCACTGGTGTGGAACAGCCTCTGCCCTCCTCGGATGACGAAGACTTACCTGGCACCTCCGGAGCAAGTCATCATGCAGCACCAGCAGGACCACCAGCTGCACCCCCTGCACCCACCCCTCCAACCACTGTCAACACACATACCACCCCTGCCGACACAGACAGACCAAGGAGCAGCACCACCACCAGCACAGGGACCCTGGACCAACGTGGGGCCATGGACACCACCACCACCAACAACCCACAAGGTGGCCCAGGGTCACCTGTTCCTGCCACCTCAGGTACTGCACGTGTCGCCAGGGGTGGTGGGAGGGGTGGGAGACATAGGTCGCTGCTCACAGAGGGGTCTGGACTGCATTATGACCCACAACTGGCACGCATAGCCGATGCGTACCAGTCCAGCACCGGAGAGTTCAGCCAGGTAGTGGGGCTCCTCAGGGACATCAAACAGCAGCAGGCTGCCCATCATGCCCGCTTGGACTCACACATGTCCCGCGTGGAGTCCAAGTGGGACACACTGCAAGAGATGACGGCGGTGCATAGGGACATATTACAATGCCTCCGCCAGATGAGCAGCAACCAGTCAACACCTCCCTGTGTGCCCACAACATCTGCTGCTGAAACAACTGCAACTGCCACAGGGAGGCAGGATGACTCTGGCGGAGAGTCCCTGCACCGCAGCAGCCTGCACTTGAGGATCCCCCAAAGAAGAGGGGCCGTCCGAGGAGGGGCAAGTGAGAGGCCGATGGCCATGTGCAACCCCCAGGAAGCCAAAACCTGTACTGGAGAATAACCTTTGTGCGCAAACTGTTCACCCTGTTGACTGCAACACAACTCTCCCACATGACATGGGGAGCTCAAGTTGGACCAATGTCTCTGATTACTGTGGACTTTACTCTGGACATTTCTGCTACCAGGACTTCCAAATTATCTAGGAACTTTGGATCACAATCACAATGTACAGCACCCAAAAACCTGTGCACTATACTCACAAATGTATGTCAATAAACTCACTTATACACCATACTTGCCTCTGTTGTGATTCCAATGTTGTCTCAGAAGTTGCGATGATGATCGGAGAAATGACACTGTGCATGCTAACTGCTACAGCAAGTACAACACCGGCATGTGAGTCATGGCGACTTCACACATATGGGGGAGGCACACCACCAGGGCTACACAACACATACACACCATGGACATCTGACTCATCGCCTACACTGGTGTTGCCAGGAAATACGTTGCATTGCACAGACCCAACACCTATTCACAGTCTGTGTTAACTAGCCCACTGGTGCAGTAAGCAAATGTCAGTCAGATGTGTGACCACAGACAACGCACATCACATAATGAAGCACAGGTTTATTACACATTTGCAACATGTTGAAACCACCACAGATGCAAGGTAATCCCACATGGCAGCGGGCACATAGTCAACAAGTGTAGAAGGAAGGAAGTCCATGGGTGTGGTGCACATCACCTGTAGGGACACAACAGCTACCACCCGGGCAGTCGAATCACGGTGTTGGGGATCACATGTGACCAAACGACTCTGAAAGTACCCTGTGAAGGACAGAAATGACACACAGTCAAAAGTACTGAAGAACAGGACAGAACTGCAATACTCATGCACAATACATGTTGCAAGATACCCACCCAGAACCAAGTTAGCATGTCAACACTGTTGGGGAGTACAGACTACCTGCAAGGACACATCGCTACACGCATACAGACATGTAGCCCATGGACACACTCAAACAGCACCAGAGCACCACCAACACATATCATGCAAACTCACATCATTGACATGCCATCTCTGGATACTCACATTCAGCTGAAGAAGTTGGTGATGAGCTGTGTGCGGACATCACCCTCCAACATCATCATCATCATCACTGGCATCGTGGTCCAGGCCAGGATCCTCCACAGGTGGCGGACGTTGGTCATCGTCATCCAGGATGAGAGGCTACTCCTTCCGCACTGCCAGGTTGTGGAGCATGCAGCAGACGATGATGATCTTGCACACCTTTGCTGGGGCATATGGGAGGGACCCTCCTGTCTTGTCGAGGCAGCGGAAGCGGCTCTTCAGGAGACCAAATGTCTGCTCAATCACTCTCCTGGTCCGACCATGTGCCTCATTGTAGCGCATCTGGGCTGGTGTCACAGGGTTCCTGAGGGGCGTCAGCAACCACGGCATGTTGGGGTATCCGGAGTCACCTACATACAGACAATTGCACATTAGCAGAGTTGGAAAAGAGGGTGGAACACTACATAGCAGAACACACACAATGGTACAAAGTCAGTACACACCTACAAGCCAGGCACGCTGGTTCCGCATCTGTGCCATCATCCTCGGGATGCGACTACTCCTCATCACGTACGCATCGTGTGCAGAACCAGGGAAACAGGCACACACGTGTGTGATGCTCATATCTGCAAGACAGACCACCAGTGCATTGACCGAGTGGTAGTGCTTGCGGTTACGGTAGGCCTGCTCTTGGGCCTGTGGTGGTACCAACGCCACATGTGTCCCATCAATGGAGCCAATGACATGCGGCATCCTCCCCAGGGCATAGAAGTCACTCTTCACGCCAGTGAGTCGTTGGAGTCTAGGGAAATAAATGTACTGGTTCAGGTATATCAACATAGCCTCCAAAACATCCCGGAGCACACGGCTGAACATGGTCTGTGACATCCCACCAGCAGTCGCCAGAGTGTGTTGAAAGGTACCAGTGGCAAAGAAGTGTAGGGCTGCCATCACCTTCACCTTGGGGGTCAGCGCTGTAGGGTACGGACGGCCAGGTTGCAAATGTGGTGCCAAGCGCACTGCCAAATCCTCAATCAGCTGCCTGGTGAAGCGGTACTGTCGGATGCTGTCCCGTTCCACCATCGTTGCCAGGTCAGGGAATGGTCTATGGACAGCTGGTGCCCTGCAGTGCATAGGTGAAGAAAGCAAGATTGTCAGTCACCCCACAAATGTGGCATTGAACACACTCAACATCACATGATACATCATAATGAGGCACAAGTACATGATGTGTGCAGTTCCGTACGGATATGTATGGCACATACATGGCCAATATCTAACATCACAGTCCAACAAGTGGCATCAAGAAGTCCCAGGTCATGCCATCGGATATCATGAGGCCGTGTCCCAGTACCCATCTCCTGCTGCCAAATAACAAACACACGCCACAGTGACATGTGAGGACTGATGTGCCCCAGGCATCACAGCTCAACGACAGGTAGATTCCCAGGGACCCTGTATTGCCACATGGACACTGGCATGACATGGTGTATCATGTATACACCACAGCAAAACAACCATGACCCCCACAGGTAGTGGTCCGTGTTGCCTCGGCAGGACAGACATGGACGTCTGTGACACACACACGCACAACATCAAAGTCCATGCACAAACAACGTGGATGTGGAGACTGCCTCCCATTGTGCACATGAAATCAGAGACATTGTAATCACAACATGCACACAGACTGTGGAGGACCATCAACATTGTGCCAATGGGTCACCCTCGGTTGAACATAACGTCCCACATGGGACTCAGGGGGTATGTGACATGACATACACATACACCACCGTGAACTGTGACCATGCCACATGCTCAGATATGAACAGTTGCACATCACAGTGGTCATGTACACGAAACACCAAGGATTCTGTCCCCATAAACACGTGCACAGCCTGGGGGTGGCTGCCCCCAAGTGACACCCACAGAACAACATGTTCACCCCATACACGGAATAGGTAATGCAGCCTTACATGCCCTAGGATACAGTTTGGACAGGCTGTGGTGTTGTAGGTGTGCCCCTCACTGCCTGGGAAGTATATGTAATTATCAAAAACAATGGCTCCTGTGGACTAATGGCAAGAAAATCTCAATAAAATAACGCACTATGGCAATGTAATGGGTTATTGTGATGTCAAAAAGAGAAGGAGTCGAACACACCTTAGATTAGTATTTCATTCATAATTCTTGTTTATATAGTTCTTTGAAGCAAAATTACATTCATGACATTTAACAATCAATTGATTGTAGTGAGTGGTGTCCCAGTGAAAAAAGGAACCTAAACAAATAAACCTAAATAATTTGGGACATATTCGTGACATATATACAAGGTTTCCTATATTTCATGAAAGCGACCATTGAAAGATATATATTATATAAACCACGCTTTTATACAATGATAAGTGCTGGCTTGTAATGATTCGCTTTGAAAAAACTGTCGACGGCGTTTCGACCCTGTGTGCAATGTAGGGTCTCTTCAGGACCTAAGATAGTAGGGACACCTGAAGGAAGGGTTTGCGCAGCCTCGTGTGGAATTAGTGGCACCGTGAGTAAAGTGAAAAGGAAGGATACTCACATGGGACCCGTCCGGGCACCCATGTGAGGGTAGCTGTCGGCTGGCAAAATTCGGTTAGCACAATAGGAGGATTCCGCAGGTATGGAATAGAAGGGCACGGTGAGTGTGCAGATCAAGCACGAGCCGATAGGGTTTTTAAGTAGAAGTAGCAGGCTTCTTCCATGTGTTATGGCTCTTGATAATTATTTAAGACGGCTATGCGCCTCTTTGTGTCGCCAGTTGATAAGTAATGGGGGGTCTTACTCAAGAATCAGTATGTTCGTGCCTGCATCAAGGATATCTGTGGAGCAGAACAGCATCTGTCTGTCTGCCTTGGTTCAATGACCTTGTATTGGCAATACGCCTTGGACAGCAATGGACCGATCAGTGCGCACACATTGGCCATTGCATTCAATGTGCGCTGGTACGCGTTGTATTGGCAATACGCCTTGGACAGCAATGGACCGATCAGTGCGCACACATTGGCCATTGCATTCAATGTGCGCTGGTACGCGTTGTATTGGCAATACGCCTTGGACAGCAATGGACCGATCAGTGCGCACACATTGGCCATTGCATTCAATGTGTGCGGGTACGCGTTGTATCCTATGTACGCGTTGAACAGCAATGGTCCGATCGGTGTGCCCGGCCGGCCCATTGCATTCAAAGTGTGCGGGTACGCGTTGTATCCCATGTACGCGTTGAACAGCAATGGTCCGATCGGTGTGCCCGGCCGGCCCATTGCATTCAATGTGTGCGGGTACGCGTTGTATCCTATGTACGCGTTGAACAGCAATGGTCCGATCGGTGTGCCCGGCCGGCCCATTGCATTCAATGTGTGCGGGTACGCGTTGTATCCTATGTACGCGTTGAACAGCAATGGTCCGATCGGTGTGCCCGGCCGGCCCATTGCATTAAATGTGTGTGGGTACGCGTTGTATCCCATGTACGCATTGAACAGCAATGGTCCGATCGGTGTGCCCGGCCGGCCCATTGCATTCAATGTGTGCGTGTACGCGTTGTATCCCATGTACGCGTTGAACAGCAATGGTCCGATCGGTGCGCACCCATTGGCTATGGCCTTGCCTGGCAACGGACGCGTTTTCAAAATTTGAACGAGTCTGATGCTGTAAATTCAGTTGGTCACCCACAACAATGTTGCAATTTCATGGGTGTCACGAAGTTGAACATTTGAAGGATGCTGGGGGCGTGTGTAAGTGGTGCAATTCCATGGATTGGCCAGATTCAGATGATGCAAACGACTTGGACCTATCACTTTGGACACATGGGACAGTATCTGCCTCTGCAGCACACATATAATGCTGGCTGTTCCCCTGAGAGCTCACTTGCCCGCACTACATGCTCCAGGACGACATCTGCCACTACACTGCTGCTGTATCTGCACCCTCTGGACCCTGCAATGGCACGTACTGTGGAGAGAGCCCCAGCCTTCAGCACTGAGGAGAACCAGGCCCTGCTGGATGGCCTCCTTCCACAGTACAGCAAGCTGTATGGGAAAGCAGGGGAGCAGGTGAGTGTTCTGTCCACTGCCTTTCTAAATGTGCATGTTGTCTGACTAGCAAGGCTAACAGTCTGCACGCCACTGGCTAGCAGGCTCACTGAGTAGTTGTCACCCCCATAGTGTGTAGTTACATGCACTGGACAGGTATAGTGCAGTGACAGTGCATTTAAACTAGGTTTTACTTCCCAGGCAATGATACCATGTAGTAACTGCTGGCATACTGTCCATAGCCATCGTTGCACTGCCTGTGTACATCATGTGCCCCTGTGATTGAGACATGTATATCCAACTGTGTAATGCACGGATATGTTGCATGTGTAGTAATGGCATTCTCACTTTGTTATCCTCACAGATTGATGCCCACCAGAAGCAGAAGATATGGCTGACCATCGTCCGGGCAGTGAGATCCGTGGGGGTCTACAAGCGCCGGATCCGCAACTGCCAGAAGAGGTGGCAGGACCTTCGGGGCTGGACCCGGAGGATCGCACGGGTCCAGCTGAAGCTGTCGCCTCCTCGCAGGAGGGGCGGACACCGGACCCTGACCCCCACATGCTGAGGATCCTGGCGGTGGTCTTCCCTGATCTGGATGGGCAGCTGAAGGCCAGAGAGCAGCAAGGAGGGTGTGAGTCCATGTCTGCATTGTGAACTATGTCTGCCATGCTATGTGCCCTCCTCTGGCCTGGTTAAACTTCCACAGTACATCAGTCTTGTGGTCCAGGACCCATGTCCCTCTATTGTGCACTGCCCACTCCTCATCTGATACCCAGGTGTGGCCCTTACAGTCAGGGTATTGTGTCACTTGGGTACTGTGTCCTTGCAGTTTGCTTGACTCAAGGTGGGGGACAGCATCTGTTTCCCTGACTCTGTGGTGGGCATCATGGGTGGGTCCATTGCTTACACATTGCCTGTGTTCTGACATGTGTTCTGCGTGTCATTTTGATATGTGGCCCAATTGCTGAGCTGATCCACCACATGTGCCTGGGGTATCTGGCACACACCCATGCTGCGGGTGGGAACAATGTTTGTGCCCCAGGAGTGTGTATATAACGTGTGTCACACATACTTAGCCAGCTGCCTACTGTCCAGGGCTCATCCCTCATTCATGTGAGACAGGACAGTCATGCCTACTCCAGGCCATACAATACACTCTGTACTCCCACTGCCGTGTATCAGCTGACACGTTTTGCTCAGTGATTCATCCCCTTAGGTGTCTGCCTCTGTGTCAGTGTGCTGTGGCTTCGTTGTCAGGTCTGCTGGGGTGTTCCTCGGTTGGGGCTCCGCATGCCACCGGAGATGTGACCATAAGAGATGATACATGTGTGACACATAGGTGTTTGATCACCTGACCGTGCAGACTGGGGTATGCGAATATGAGGTTCAGGCAGCTGTTTCCCATACACAGCAGATTGTGATGTGCTCAGGTGCAGAGGGTAGTGTTACAGGTCTCCCATATGTACAATGGGTATAACCTGGACAGATGAGGGTACAGATGATGTGGTGTGTGGGGGATGTACATGTGCACTTGTTCAGCTCCAGGACTTGCATTCCCCATGATCTACTATTGTGACACAGTGCAGAGTGTTGTTGTCTGGCTGCCCTGCCCATGTGACTGGAGACAGTTATGTATGACTTAGCAGGCATGGCTGTGCCATGGCATGTGACTTCCTATTAGTGATCCTGCAGGGGAGTGACATTTGCTACATGCACACCATTGTGGCAATGGCTATCAGGACATGGGTGCATCGTGGTGTCTGTCGCTGGTATGCATCACATGCATTTCCTATTTGACTCTGGGCATCCCTTTCATCCGGACACCTGCACTGACTCAGTGGCAAGAGTTGTGATGTGTGCATGTCCACATGCTTCACCGGGTTCTCTGCACTGTCCAAATACTGTGTAGGTGGTGCATGTGTCCACACCGGGTATTGCCATCCCACAGACACCATACAGATGGGTGCAAGGCCAGGTGGGATGTGAGTGCCATGGTTGACCATCAGACTGACAATTGACTTCTCCTGTTCTGTTTGTGCAGTTTTAGCAATGTTCAACTAAGGATGCCAGGGCTTGCTCTGTAATGTGCTGTACTTACTGTGGTGTGTGCGTTCGGTGCAGGTGACTGATGTCTGTCTGTTTCCCTATTGATTGCAGATACATCCACGGCCACAGGAGGGGACAGCTCCACGGACCAGGAGGAGCCGCAGAGCCAGACTGGGTCAGCAGCCGAGGAGTGGTCGGAGGGACCCAGTGGCACGGAGGGCGAGGGGAGCCACACCGAGGAGTCCTCAGCACCATCCACCTCAGCTGAGGACCAAAGCAACTCGGACGATGACTCCCTTATGGAGGCGGGTGTCAGCAGCCACCACACCCCAGCTAGTGTTGCTGTCCCCACCACCACCACCACCACCACCGCCCTCCCGTTGGCTCCCATTCGCGAGGTCCGTGGAGGCTCCCATGTTCGGGAGCGTGTCTCCTTCGGGCCAGGCACCGCACCCCCTGCACCTGTGTCCCCTGCTGCCCTGAGTGAGGAGTCTGTGTACCTCCTCCGCCAGCTCCATGTAGGACAGACAGCGATGCTGAGTGTCCTCCATGCACACACCAGTCTGTTGACTCAGCTGGTGTCATTCATGGAGGGCATCTCATCGGGCATGTCTGACCTACAGAGGGGCAATAGGTCCATGGACTCCTCCCTGACGGTAGCAGTGTCCCTCCTCTGACAGTCCCTCACCCCTCCTGCCTCTGCCCCATCCACACTCCCCAGCACCTTACCCGTCCCAAGCACACACACACTGGCACAGGCACACACCAGCACAGACACATGCAGCACACGGACACACACGCCAGAAACAAAACGCACACGCACGCACCGTCAGGGGACTGCAACCACACTCACAGGGGATGGGGCACAGGCACAAACACACGCATCCACAAGCACTGCGCAGTCCTCAGTTGCCTCTCCCTCCAAAGACCCCTCCCTTGCCTCACCTGCAACCCCATACAAACAGCGGCTCTTCCTCTGTGACCTTGGCCTCTCCCTCTCCGATCCAGCTGATCCAGCATTCAGGGGGAAGAGGAAGCCCACCCACACAGAGCGGAGTGCCCCTGGCCCCCGGACACCATCCCCCAGGTGCGGACCGACTGAGGCCCCCACCCGCAAGTCCCCCCGGTCCCGGAAGAGCAAGACCCCGCCGCCGCCCTGCAGCTCAGGCAAAAAGTCTCCTTCCTCCATCCCTCAGGCCCCCACTCCACAGGTGCCCCCACCACACCCTGCCCCAGGTTCCCCCACCCACAGATACACCATCCCCAGAAGGGTCAGGCCTTCTCCCCTGCCACTTGCTCTTCCGGCCCCACACCCCCGCTGCGCTTGTCTGTACCACTGATGTGGTGAGGGTGTCCTCCCCCTCTGTCCTGCCCACCTTTCCTGATCCCCATTCTCCTCCCCTGGAGGTGGGCACTGCAGTGGAGTCCACTATCACCCTGTCTGACTTGGGCGCTGCAGTGGAGGACCTGTCCACTCCATCTGCAGGGTCCACTGCAGTTGTGCCGGCACCCACAACATCTGAGTCATGCCCCCAGTTGTGCCGGCACACACCATGTCAGACACCTCCACTGCAGTTGTCAGTGGCTCTCCAGCACCCACCACCCCTTCCCTGCCTCCTCCTGGTGAGCCCTGATCCTTTCCCTGCGGTGCCTGGCCTGCCCCCGTATGCCCCTCCTAGGGGATTGTCCCCGGTTGTGATCAGTGCAGGCATGCATAGGGTGACATCTGCCACTGTCACCCTGTATAGACTTCCTTGATGGACTGGCCATTGGCCTTTGTTGATACCTTGCAGTTCTTCCAAGTTTTGAACCCACATGCTGAATAAAGCAACTTTCTGTTCTCTAGTGGTTTTGCTTCTGATGTACATGATGTTGATGATGCTAACCGTGCCCTTGCTGCAGTGATGGTGATTTTTGGACTCATGAAAATGAAGTGTTACTGTGCATGTACCCATGTGTTCCAGGGGGACAGTGTCCTATCCTGTGGTGAATCCATGTCGTCCTTGGCAGCATCTGAGGGTGTCATGTATTCAATATTTGGCAATGGGATTTCCTACTTACATTAGCAATGTCACATCTGTGGCTTCCACCCCTGCACATCTGTTGTGTTTGCCATTGTTCAATTAGTCTAGTTCCCTGACCGTGTGGCCATCTCCATTGGACATGCAGGTTTGGGCATCAATGGGGAAGGACTCTTCTGTGTTGTCAGTGCAACTTGCTATACATGTGTGTTGGATCTGTGCTGTTGATTTCGTTGACATTCCCATGACCAGGCTGATGTGACGGGAGCCTTCATTTGGTGCTAATTGTTGACTGTGTGACCAAGTGTTCTGCTGACATGATGGAGCCCTACTGATGCGACATATGGCACAGCTTTCCTCACACAGGAGTGGAGTCCCCTCATGGCAGTGTGTACTCCTGTGACATCTCGTGCGCCCAAGGTGTGTGTTGTATGAGCATGTGTGTGTGTTCACTTCCATGTTGCTGTGCATGCTGGGATCCCTAGTGATGTTCCTGTTTGTGATGCTTGCTGAGTTGAGCTATGTTCCCCAAAGTCTTCTCCCTGGGTTCTCTGTGATGTGGGTGCATGGCACATTACTGGTCATCAGGGTGTCACCCATAGGTATGTTTGCTGTCAGGGCTGAGTTTGTGGGCAGACGCTGATGTGTCACAGTCCGGATTCCCCTTTGCACTTGTTGTTGACACCTGTCATGTGATTTCTGGTTTGTGTTAACTTTCATTGGTTGTGACACGTTGTGTGTGTGACTGCTGGCACTCCTCAGGGCTGCAATGTTGGTAGTTGTCTATGTGTGTCCTTTGTGGGTGACCTTGGCTTCTTCATAGGTGTGTGACTGTGGCTGGGATCCCATTGGTTTGTGTGGTATTGCCGTCATGTCCATGTACAGCGTAGTGTGCAGTGTGTCAGACATTCAGGAGTCTGGTAGAGTGGCCATGTGTGATGTGTTCCTGCACCTTGGTTCCCACCACCCCCTGGGATTGTCATGGGTGCATGTGCAATGTCACCAGTGCATGTGAGCTTCACTGCTGCACATTGTTGGAGGTCGAGGTGTGTGGTGTTGAGTGTGTGCAGATGAGAGTTGTTGCCCGGCTAGACCCCTGCCTCCATGTTGGCCTTGGCTGACAGGCCGTGCTGGTTGATTTGTGCTTGTGTAAGTGTGATGGTAGTTTGTTGCTCAGGACACATGACTGTGGTTCACAGTGTGAACGACATCTAGCTTTGTCATCACAGTGGGATTGTAATGCAGCCCAGGGTCACCACATTGTGGGGGCCCTGGGTGTGGTGCTGTGGTGTCTGTGTGTCTTGCTGTGTCAGTTGCTGTTCATACATGCTTGTGTGACATGTGTGATTTGTGCTCCCACTCATCTGACAATGCCTGATTGCCCACATAGGGGATTTGGATCCATGAGTTACCTTTGTGTGGCACTGTATGCACGTCTGTGTAATTGGTATTCAGGCCTCCTCATGTGTTGGGTGTTTGCCTGGGGACACTGGTACCCCCCTCACCTGTTGTGTTTGATGTGCAGTGTGGGTCTGCCTGTTTGTGTTTGTGCATCTGCACCACTGCATTGGCATATCTTTAGTGTGCCATTGGCTGTATGTTGTTTGGTGTGTTTGCCCTGCTGTCCCTGGGACTCCTAGGTCATCAGTCAGCACAATGATCATTGTGTGTGTCCCCCATTGCTGCCATGGTATGGTATCTGTTCACCTCCCTTCTACAGTCTCCACTGGGTATCGGAATTTGTGTGCCCATTGGTGCAAATATGTGGGTCTGCATTCTGATGGTCACTTCTGTCATTGAGTCATTGATGAGTGTTGACAGTGTCAGCCCCCATGGGTGATGTTTGTCTGCACATGGCCAAAGGTATGTCTTGTTTGCACTGCACTGTTTGCCTCCCCATTCTATGTTGCTATGGGACACAAGCACTACTTTGCCACTGATGTGTTTGTTGTTCTGTGACCAGGAATAATCCATGCAGTTTGGCAGTTGCAGCTTATTCTTTGTCAACACATACATTTTGGTCACTGTGATGATGGGGGTCTGGACCCCACTGCCACAATGTTCAATATGTGCTTCAGCTATGGACCCCACACTCACATTTTGGTCACTGTGATGATGGGGGTTTGGACCCCATTGCCACAATGGTCAATATGTGCTTCAGCTATGGACCCCACACTCACATTTTGGTTACTGTGATGATGGGGGTTTGGACCCCATTGCCACAATGGTCAATATGTGCTTCAGCTATGGACCCCACACTCACATTTTGGTCACTGTGATGATGGGGGTTTGGACCCCATTGCCACAATGGTCAATATGTGCTTCAGCTATGGACCCCACACTCACATTTTGGTCACTGTGATGATGGGGGTCTGGACCCCACTGCCACAATGTTCAATATGTGCTTCAGCTATGGACCCCACACTCACATTTTGGTCACTGTGATGATGGGGGTTTGGACCCCATTGCCACAATGGTCATGGCCTGCTTGCATTGTGGGTGCCACACACATTTATGTGTGGCACTTGTGATAGGGGGTCACATTGTATGTCCACAGTCCTGTTCAGTGTTGTAGGCATTTGACACAGTCTACACACGCTTGTCATGGTGTTGGGGGATGTCTTTGTGTTGCATTCTTTCTGCTGGTGTGTGCTTCTTGTGGCATGTATTTGCCATCCTGTGAGTGGGGGTGGTAGTAGTAGGCATTCAGCCCCCCATGGGTGGAGGTGGTAGTAGTGGTAGGCACCTGGCACCCCCTGGTTAGAGGTGGTAGTAGTGGTAGGCACCTGGCACCCCCTGGGTAGAGGTGGTAGTAGTGGGAGGCACCTGGCACCCCCTGGGTAGGGGTGGTAGTAGTGGTAGGCACCTGGCACCCCCTGGGTAGAGGTGGTAGTAATGGGAGGCACCTGGCACCCCCTGGGTAGAGGTGGTAGTAGTGGTAGGCACCTGGCACCCCCTGGGTAGAGGTGGCAGTAGTGACAGGCATCCAGCCCCCCATGGGTAGAGGTGGTAGTAGTGGTAGGCACCTGGCACCCCCATGGGTAGAGGTGGTAGTAGTGGTAGGCACCTGGCACCACCTGGGTAGTGGTGGCAGTAGTGGGAGGCACCTGGTACCCCCGGGGTAGAGGTGGTAGTAGTGGGAGGCACCTGGCACCCCCTGGGTAGAGGTGGCAGTAGTGGTAGGCATCCAGCCCCCATGGGTAGAGGTGGTAGTAGTGGGAGGCACCTGGCACCCCTGGGTAGAGGTGGTAGTAGTGGTAGGCACCCCCTGGGTAGAGGTGGTAGTAGTGGTAGGCACCTGGCACCCCTGGGTAGAGGTGGTAGTAGTGGTAGGCACCTGGCACCCCCATGGGTAGAGGTGGTAGTAGTGGTAGGCACCTGGCACCCCCTGGGTAGTGGTGGCAGTAGTGGGAGGCACCTGGCACCCCCTGGGTAGAGGTGGTAGTAGTGGTAGGCACCTGGCACCCCTGGGTAGCGGTGGTAGTAGTGGTAGGCACCTGGCACCCCCTGGGTAGAGGTGGTAGTAGTGGTAGGCACCTGGCACCCCCTGGGTAGAGGTGGTAGTAGTGGTAGGCACCTGGCACCCCTGGGTAGAGGTGGTAGTAGTGGTAGGCACCTGGCACCCCTGGGTAGAGGTGGCAGTAGTGACAGGCATCCAGCCCCCATGGGTAGAGGTGGTAGTAGTGGGAGGCACCTGGCACCCCCTGGGTAAAGGTGGTAGTAGTGGTAGGCACCTGGCACTCCCCGGGTAGAGGTGGTAGTAGTGACAGGCATCCAGCCCCCCATGGGTAGCTGTGGTAGTAGTGGTAGGCACCTGGCACCCCCTGGGTAGAGGTGGTAGTAGTGGTAGGCACCTGGCACCCCTGGGTAGAGGTGGTAGTAGTGGTAGGCACCTGGCACCCCCTGGGTAAAGGTGGTAGTAGTTGTAGGCACCTGGCACCCCTGGGTAGAGGTGGTAGTAGTGGTAGGCACCTGGCACCCCTGGGTAGTGGTGGCAATAGTGGGAGGCACCTGGCACCCCCTGGGTAGAGGTGGTAGTAGTGGTAGGCACCTGGCACCCCTGGGTAGAGGTGGTAGTAGTGGTAGGCACCTGGCACCCCCTGGGTAGAGGTGGTAGTAGTTGTAGGCACCTGGCACCCCCTGGGTAGAGGTGGTAGTAGTGGTAGGCACCTGGCCACCCCCTGGGTAGAGGTGGTAGTAGTGGTAGGCACCTGGCACCCCCATGGGTAGAGGTGGTAGTAGTGGTAGGCACCTGGCACCCCTGGGTAGTGGTGGCAGTAGTGGGAGGCACCTGGCACCCCTGGGTAGAGGTGGTAGTAGTGGTAGGCACCTGGCACCCCCTGGGTAGCGGTGGTAGTAGTGGTAGGCACCTGGCACCCCCTGGGTAGGGGTGGTAGTAGTGGTAGGCACCTGGCACCCCCTGGGTAGAGGTGGCAGTAGTGGGAGGCACCTGGCACCCCCTGGGTAGGGGTGGTAGTAGTGGTAGGCACCTGGCACCCCCTGGGTAGAGGTGGTAGTAGTGGGAGGCACCTGGCACCCCCTGGGTAAAGGCCCCCTGGGTAAAGGTGGTAGTAGTGGTAGGCACCTGGCACCCCCTGGGTAGTGGTGGCAGTAGTGGGAGGCACCTGGCACCCCCTGGGTAGAGGTGGTAGTAGTGGTAGGCACCTGGCACCCCCTGGGTAGAGGTGGTAGTAGTGGTAGGCACCTGGCACCCCCTGGGTAGCGGTGGTAGTAGTGGTAGGCACCTGGCATCCCTTGGGTAGAGGTGGTAGTAGTGGTAGGCACCTGGCACCCCCTGGGTAGAGGTGGTAGTAGTGGTAGGCACCTGGCACCCCCTGGGTAGAGGTGGTAGTAGTGGTAGGCACCTGGCACCCCCATGGGTAGTGGTGACAGGCATCCGGGCCCCTATGTGTATATGTGGCATTGGTGATGGGCATCCCGCCCCTATGGTGCTGCTGTTTCTGGAGTAAGTAATTTCTGCATCCCTGTGTGTGTGTGTGATATGTCTGGTACGTGTAGTTTGTGTTTGTTGTTGGTGTCTGACTTACCTTCTGCGCCGTACGCGTCCGTACCTGTTCC
Organism: Calotriton arnoldi; assembly: GCA_963921515.1. Classification (NCBI taxonomy): domain Eukaryota; kingdom Metazoa; phylum Chordata; class Amphibia; order Caudata; family Salamandridae; genus Calotriton; species Calotriton arnoldi. The sequence goes on from CAWUFW010001822.1 coordinate 1,002,745, forward strand.
GGTAGTAGATGTAGAATATTGGTAGGATCGGAACGATGGGATTCATTGTTGGTTCGTCTCGTTCGTCTTCATCGTTGCTTCGCCTCGTCCTCGTCGCTGGCGTGTTCGTCTCGTAGCCGTGGATCGTGTTGTGGCGCGAATCGGAGCTTATGTGCGCCTCTCCCGGATGCTTTGACGTGCCGTGCGTAGCGACGGGTTCGGCGCGTACGGGAAGCGCATCGTACTTGTCCGGCCGGACGGGGCTGCTTTTTGGCTTCCGGGCGACTCGTATCTGCGTTTACGGATCCGGCTCGGTCGGGGATCAGGACCTGGATTGCGTGAGTACGACTCGGTTGGAATCTGCGCTGTTGTGCGCATTGTACTTGTTCATTCGGATTGATGTGCGGATCGGTCGGGAAACAGGCATTCGCATGGCTTTTTTCCCGACCGAATGGCGTTGGGTGCGTCTCCGGCCGAGATCGGAATCGACCCCTTAGTGAATCAAACATTCCAGGTTCGTCAACATTCAGACCGTAAACTATGCAAATAACTTATTTTTGACAGTATATTACAAGCTGAGCAATGGCCCATCTACCCTTAGAGTCCGCTAAAGTTTTAAGTAAATATATCTTCAAGTTCTTAGATTTCATAATAGCCATCCCTCATATTGAGACAGATTGCGAAGTGCTTACTAGAAATATTGAAGGTGGTTCAGCACTAACCGATCTTTATAAGCCAGGTGGGTCTCGGTTATTCCTAATAGCTGTGTTTTCTAAATCATTATTTCTTCCTGAACAAATTGAGCTTATTAGAACGATTAAGGCCGGCTACATTCCAACACATGCATTTCAACCAAGCCATTGTGTCAATCTAATCTCTGCTGTACACTTCCTAAATTCAAGTCAGAGACAACACCAAATCACAATTTTAACCACTATTCAAAGAGATTATTGTAATCATTCTGATGCATTTTATCCCCACCCACCCCATGCCGATCCATTTGACATTAGTGACTACAACCCCTGGGCCTCTAACCCTGAGGTCCCCTCTCGAACCCTCCCCCCATGTCTGAGAAATTTAATCATCTAGCCCCCCTAGCTGTCAGCTGGATACACAGCGCTGTGGGAGCCCCCAGCCCAGAGCACCCCCGCCACCATCCCCCGGCCGGAGTCCAGTAAGAAAATACCACGGTCCGCCCAGTAAAGAGCAAATAAATCCAACAGATAGTAGAAAGGCCAAATACAAGAAAAAAGAAAATGAAAAAAACCTGAAGCATTAGAGTGCTACTGCGGAAGCATATAAAAGATAGAGGCACACATGGACTAATCAGTTGTATCTAAACATTAGTTGGACGTTATTCTATCAAAGTAGCAAGACTCAAGAGAAAGGAGGCCCCCAGGAACCCCCCGGTGTTGGCCTGTTTAAGTAAGCGAGGTTGACCCTTGCCAATGGCTTAAAGCCTGCACTATGTCAGATTCTGTGTAGAAGAACTGTGCCCGGCCGCCCTTGATAATTTTGAACCGAACAGGTTAATGCAGAAAGACCTGGTGCCAACAGATTTCAGAGGGTCGATCACTTGGTGCAACTTCCAGCGTTGGTTAGTTTGCAAAGGTCTGACCGAACTGAAATGGACATAGATTCAAGTGTCACGGGCATAACCTGGTGGGCTTTAAAAAATATTGCCTGCCTAAGTAAAAAGTTGCCCACAAATATTATTATTGTGCGGGGATGTGAGGACTTATAGAAAGCCGATGTGCCCATTGCATTTGTGAGTCCATGTTTCCAATCTGCAAGCTCAGGGAATGCTTGTTCAAAAATCTTAACTAGTCTTAGATCAACCCCCTTTCTTTGGGTATTCCAAAGACCCTCAGATTATTGCAGCGTTGGCGATTTTTCAAGTCTTCAACCTTATTCTGAACAGAGAGCAATTGATTCTCATGGTTTCTAATGGACTTGGCTGTAGCTGAGCTGACTTCCTCAACCCCCAGCAACACATTTTTGTAGCCCAGCCATTTCTGTAGTAAGCAGCGTCACCTCAGTTAAAGACTGCTGTAATGCCAAATTGTCTGCCCACACTTGTGCATAATGTTCCTGTGCTTCAAATCATTGCGCTTGCAAAAATGGTAAAATCATGGACAAAGATTGTTCCTGTGAGTCAGCCGGCTTAAAAGTACTGGTCATAGCTACTGGTGTGGAATACCCAGAGGGGATGCTGCCAGAGGAGACGAAAAGTTCCTCCTGAGTCAGGCTAGTTTCAAAGTTGAAGAGGGTGGTAGGATGACGTTCCAGGACTAGTTGTTCCCCACCCCCATTGCTAGTTGGCTAGATAAGCAGATGGTAGTTAGTCGGGAGATTAAGGCTTTAACTTTCCCTTTAGATGTAAAACAGTTGCGTAATGGTCTACCTTTGACACCCCCTTTCATATGAGCAGTGGCCGAGTTGCAGTATCTAGAGGCCTCTTGTAAGTCCACGTTTTTCTTCGGATTGCATTGGCTTCTCTGAGCCTGCTGTTTGCCATATTTCTTATAAGGGGATCCGATGGCTTGTGGAGAAGGGCCAGCCACGGCACTGGATTTGGATGGATTTTCCGGTATAGAGTCTAAATATCGAATTTTAAATATCGATATGACAAAATATCGAGTTTTAAATATCGAGTTGACAGAATATCGACTGTCAAAAATATAGTGGTACAGAATATCGAAATGCAGGTAAGAAATATCGATTGTCATAATATCGAAGTTAGTAATATTGTCAGTCATAATATCGTTGTTAAAAATATCGAATTTATTTTTAGTGTTGTAAATGTTAAAAGTATATATTATTTTTGTAATGTATGTTTGAATTTTTTAAAAGTAATGAATTTTATGTTAAATTATTTTTGTGTATTTTAGTTCTGTAGCGGGTTGTGGGTTTATAGGGGAATAGGGTGGAAGTAATTTAATTATAATATATTAATTAAGAATTTTTTTGAATTAATTAATTATATGTTAATTAATTTTTGCGTAATTTTATTCTGTAGCGGGTTGTGGGTTGACAGGGGAATAGGGTGGGAAGTAATTTAATTTAAATTAATTAATTAATTAATTAATATTTTCCTATTTAATAATTTATATTGTTAATTGAGTTAATTAAATAATTATTAGTTAATTATAAATTTGTTAATAATAATTAATAATGTATTGGTAAATATGTTAATTTTGTTAAAAAAAGTTAATAATTAGTTATTAATTTGATATTAATTATTAATAATTAATTTGTTAATATGATAATTGTGTACTTTTTTTAGGAGTGGATTCATTGTTGATAGGGGAGTAGGGTGGGAAGTAATTTAATTTTCATTAAAATTTTTAATATTTTTTATCTAATATTTTTTTAAGTTATTTTATAGTGTTAATTGTGTGAATTAATTTATATTTGATGGAAATTAATTTTATCGTTAATTGTTATTAGTTAATTAGTTAATTGATAATTAATTATGTTAATTAATTAATTTTTTACAATATTGGTGGTGATGTTTATAGGGGAATATGGTGGGAGGTAAAACATTTTTAAAAATTAATTAATTGTTAATTAATGTTAATTATACTGCAGGAGTGGGAATACTAAATTAATCCCCTACGCTATCCAACACTTTCCCTACTGTTATACTTGGTGGAGTGGGAATAGTAAATTATTCCCACCCGCTATCCAACACTTTCCCTACTGTTGCACTCGCTGGAGTGGGAATAGTAATTTTTACCCCTACGCTATCCAACACTTTCCCTACTGTTGCACTCACTGGAGTGGGAATAGTAATTTTTACACTCCCGATATCCAACGCTTTCCCGACTGTTACACTTGGTGGTGTGGGAATAGTACATTATTCCCATTCGCTATCCAACACTTTCCCTACTGTTGCACTCTCTGGAGTGGGAATAGTAATTTTTACCCACCCGCTATCCAACACTTTCCCTACTGTTACACTCGCTGGAGTGGGAATAGTAATTTTTACCCACCCGCTATCCAACACTTTCCCTACTGTTACACTCGTTGGAGTGGGAATAGTAATTTTTACCCTCCCGCTATCCAACACTTTCCCTACTGTTGCACTCACTGGAGTGGGAATAGTAATTTTATCCCCTACGCTATGCAATGTTTTCCCTACTGTTATAATTAATGTTGTGTGAAATATTATTTTTTTAAAAATAATAATTTTAATAATTAAATTTACTATATAGAAAATTATTTTTTATATTTATATTACAGGTTTATTTAGATATATATGTAATTATAATTTAAATTATGTTTTTAACATTTTATAATTAAATTTAATAATTATTTATTAATATTATTAAGTTAATATATATATATAAAAAAAAATTATGCATGTTTAATATTTTTTTACATTACATTTATTAATTTTAATTTTTTTAAATAATTCTAACTATGTTTTATTTAATTATATTTATAATTTATTTAATTTTATATTATTTTTAAGACATTAAAAAAAGTCAATATTTTTCTATAACTATATTTTTAACAACGATATTTTGGTTTTGATATTTTGGTACTTACCTTTAGGGAGATAGGAAGTCGATATTTTGACCATTGATATTTTGGTGACGATATTCTGGTAGCTCGATATTTTGACTGACGATATTATGTCAGTGATCCGGATTTTCCATAGCTGCATAGCTTGTAACTGTGTCTGCATTAGTTACCTCTTAATAGGTAGAAAACTAATTATCCACGGTTGCTGCGGTAAGTGGTGAACTTACTGAACTAGCTCGCTGTGGAGAATTCCCCACTGAAGCACCCACGGTTGATGGTGAATCCTCTTGCTCTATCCGCTCCGACCCACCTCCAGCCTCAGTCACTGTCGGGCCCTTAGCCTCCCCGCGACTACCTTCTCCGTTTGTGAATTCATATATACTTTTTGATTTTCTACAAGTTCAATCTCCCCATGCTGAACTAACTCGATCTCAGGAGATTTAGTGAGAGCCCAAAGCTGATTAAGAGAGTTACCTTGTTGCAAAGTCACCAGAACTGGGAGAAGTGTTGCAACATTTTTGCCAGCAGTTGCAGGGGGAGGTATAGGAGAAGACGTTGAAGCAGATAAATCAATCCTCGCGGTTTGAGGAATAGGCCACGTTACAACGCATGCATTTACAATGCATGCCATTACAACGTGGTCATTACAACAACCACTTTGTTACACCTCATACCATTACAACGCAAGTCATTACAACGAGTTGCTGTAGGGGGGGTTCTGGATTTTGGAATAGTATAATTTACTATTCCAACTCCAGTCTGTGCCCCCTACAGAAAGTCGTTTTTAACGACTTGCGTTGTAATGGTATGCGATGTAACAACGCAGTTGTTGTAAAGACATTCTAAACGATGTTTACAGGCTTGAGCCTGAGCTGCGTCTGTTAACGTGTCCACGATAGATGACTTTTGGCCCGACCGGGGATGCTTCTCAATGCATGCTTGGAGGAGGCTGGCTGCACTGCCAGATTTCAAGAGCCTCATGATTGGGTAGTCGACCTGGAAGTTGGACCCCCTCTTTGTCGCTGATTGAAGGCGGCCATCTGAAGCCTCCCTTAAAATGTAAGCCATGGGTGGCACTTCACTGATCGCTCTTGCTGCTGTATGGCCCCTCCACCTCCATGAAGCGCATTTGCCTGCGCCGAGTCCGGAGTTGCGAATGCCACTTTGCATGCCACAGGTAGGTCATGCTGCCTCAGAGCCTCCAAGCACTGAGCTGCCGCATCAGGTTGCTGACTGGGTACTAATGAGTATTATACCATTTGCTGGATGCCAAGAGCAGTGGGAAGTGAAAAGGGTAGCCAACAGGTAAACAGGCCAGCAGCATGGTGGGCAGGGGGCAACTGCAGGGGAAAGCTCACAGCTGCAACGACAGCCCACCATCTTCCTTTCGCTGCAAGGACATCCTATAATATTAAATTATAGTCAGCTGCTGAGGGCTCTAATTGTTGATAAAGACCTTGATTCTCAGTTAAAGGCCATAGTCACAGGCAAACGCCTATGGCAGCTGTAAGTGCCTTAAGCAACCATGATAGCTCAAGGCAGCAGGTCTGTAATGGTATTAGATCATTCCATCCACTGAAGGTTGAATGTTCTAAATTAAAAAGGGAGAAAGAGAGAGACATATTTTGGAATGTTAGAGCAGAAGATCCGTATCAGCCATTATTGGTCCTCAGCAACTCTGGAATTAAGCTTTCAACATTCCATTGTTGTAATAAAGTTGAATGTCTGTAGTGTGTACTGTGGACAATTGGTTGCAAATTTAATGAAGCTTTTGTGCAGCTCCTTTTTGATAGCTACCAGATAGGAGCCAATCAAATGCAACATTTTAGTATTTCACATCTGTCCAATATATAGGGGCCGATTCCGATTCGGGCCGGAAAAAATACCGACCGACTCGGTACGGGAATTTAGTCCGACCGACTCGGACCGGCGCCGTACGACCCGGGTAGTACGATGAAATGCATGTGAAATCCGACCGACTCGGACGGAATACAAAACGACCGACCGAGCCGGACGTAAACAAGCCATCCGGCCGGGAAATCACGCGAAACGAACCGACCGACACGCACCCGGATTGAACCCGAACGAAACGTACCCGCGAACTCCGACCCGCGTAGTACGATGCTGTGCGTGCAAAACACGACCGACTCGCCCGGAGCACAAGCCGTACGACCGACATGCATACAAAACCCAGCCGAAGCAACCCAATACTCCGCGACTGACTCGTACGCCGCATATGAAACCTAGCTGACACACAGCGGGAACGAGTCGGACAAGATCGCACCAGACAACTGCAGCGTCCTACTCGTACACATGAACGACTCCTACATGCACCAAAAACACCAATGAAATTTTTTTTAAAAAAAGGGCCAAACAAGCAACCACAAAGCCAATAAATACAGGGAGGAAAAAAAAATGGAACAAGGACACACCTCCAACTCCACCTACATAAAGGCCACAAATCCCTACCATGATCCTTTGCAAATTCCACTGACCTGCCAGCACAGAACACCATCACACAGCAACCACAGACACACTCACAGCTCATACATCACACAAGCCACACACCATTACCACACCTACAAATAGCACCCTCACACACACCCAGCTAAACCTACACTCACACATGGCTGACATTGGGTACTGCTGGGGGGAGCACAAGGCCCTGATGGGAACTGGGCACCAACAAACAACAGGACCACACTGTCAGCCATCTTGCCATTGCTGTCACACTCACACACAGTGAAGTCCACTCAAAATGAAGGAAGTATGGGCATGCTGGGAAGGGGGGTGGAGGCAATAGCATGATGGGAGTTGTAGGCACAGATATTGGTCAGCCTCACAATTGGCCCATCAACACCACTCTGAACCATGCTCACATCACAGGGAGTGGAAAACAACTGACAAGATGGCTGACACTGGGTACTGCTGGGGGAGCACAAGGCCCTGATGGGAACTGTGCAACAACCAACAGCAGGACACCACTGACTGACATCCTGAAAGACAACTTGCACTCCCTGCAATGGAAGCACGTTCCATGGTGGGATATCTGGCTGGGTGGGAAGGAGGACACACAGCACTGACCATAGTTACAAGCACCTCCCCTCACACACCCCCTCAACACTAACTCCACATAACCCACCTGGGAGAATGCAATGCCTCACATCTTAACTGAAGATCCCACAAAGAACCACCACCCTGGGTTATGCTGTGTGAAGCACAGGGACACTCTTGGGACTTGTAGCCAAACAACTGCCAGGACACCACTCCCAGCCATCCTGTCAGCACAGGCACCCCACCCCACAGGGAAGCAGAGTCAAAAGGAAGGAAGGATGGGCATGCTGGGAAGGGGGTGGAGGCAATAGCATGATGGGAGTGGTAGTCACACATATTGGTCAGCCTCACAATTGGCCCATCAACACCACCCTGAACCATGCTCACATCACAGGGAGTGGAAAAGGACTCACAAGATGGCTGACACTGGGTACTGCTGGGGGAGCACAAGGCCCTGCTGGGAACTGTGCAACAACCAACAGCAGGACACCATTGACTGACATCCTGAAAGACAACTTGCACTCCCTGCAATGGAAGCACGTTCCATGGTGGGATATCTGGCTGGGTGGGAAGGAGGACTCACAGCACTGACCATAGTTACAAGCACCTCCCTCACACACCCCCTCAACACTAACTCCACATAACCCACCTGGGAGAATGCAATGCCTCACATCCTAACTGAAGATCCCACAAAGAACCACCACCCTGGGTTATGCTGTGTGAAGCACAGGGACACTCTTGGGACTTGTAGCCAAACAACTGCCAGGACAACACTCCCAGCCATCCTGTCAGCACAGGCACCCCACCCCACAGGAAGCAGAGTCAAAAGGAAGGAAGGATGGGCATGCTGGGAAGGGGGTGGAGGCAATAGCTTGATGGGAGTGGTAGTCACAGATATTGGTCAGCCTCACAATTGGCCCATCAACACCACCCTGAACCATGCTCACATCACAGGGAGTGGAAAAGGACTCACAAGATGGCTGACACTGGGTACTGCTGGGGGAGCACAAGGCCCTGCTGGGAACTGTGCAACAACCAACAGCAGGACACCACTGAGTGACATCCTGAAAGACAACTTGCACTCCCTGCAATGGAAGCACGCTTCATGGTGGGATAACTGGGCTGGGGGAGAAGGAGGCCCGGATGGCAAGCAAATACCACCAATGCTGGTCATGCACACACCTCAACATTCACATTGACATGCCACAGGTTGGCAGGACAATGTGCTACACCAATATCACTCTCTGACTGTCACAATTTAGGAGAATGCAATGTCCAGGCCCACATCCAGAGGTACAGTCACAACTGTCAGGTGTTTGAACAATTGATGCCAGTAGAAACATAACATACAATCTGTGTCTCTCCCCAAAACAGGTGATGATGGGGACACAGCAGCAGACGAGGAGGAGTCCCTGTCCCAGGCTCCGGGGAACACTGAGCTCACTGGTGTGGATCAGCCTCTGCACTCCTCGGATGGCGAAGAACCAGCTGGACCCTCCGGTGTGAGTCATCATGCAGCACCAGCAGGACCAACATCTGCACCCCCTGCACCCACCCCTCCAACAACTGCCAACACAAAGGCCACCCCTGCCAACACGGACAGACCAAGGACCACAGATGACAACAGTGCAGGGACCCAGACCCAAACTGGAGCTGGTGACAACGAGCCCAGGAACAACACCCAAGTGGGCCCACGGTCACCTGTGCGTGCCACTGCAGGTCCTTCACGTGTTGCCAGGGGTGGTGGGAGGGGTGGTAGACATAGGTCGCTCTTTGCAGAGGGGTCTGGACTGTATGATGACCCACAACTGGCACGCATCGCGGATGCGTACCAGACTAGCACCGGAGAGGTCAGCCAGGTAGTGGGGATCCTCAAGGACATACAACAGCAGCAGGCTGCCCATCATGCCCGCTTGGACTCCCACATGTCCCGTGTCGAGACACACATGTCACATGTCGAGACACACATGTCACATGTCGAGACACACATGTCTGGAATGGAGTCCAAGTGGGACACATTGGAACAACTGACAGCGGTGCATAGGGACATACTGACATGCCTCCACCAGATCAGCACCAACATGGCCTCACCTCCCTGTGTGCCCACAACATCTGCTGCTGAAACAACTGCAAATGCCACAGGGAGGGAGGAGGACTCTGGCAGAGAATCCCCTGCACTGCCGTAGCCTGCACCTCAGGGTCCCCCCCAAGAAGAGGGGACGTCCGAGGAGGCCAAACTGAGAGGCCGATGGCCATCTACATCACCCAGGAAGCCAACACCTGTTCTGGAACTTTTCCTCTGTGTGCAAACTGCACACCCTGTCGAAGCCAACCCAACTCTCCCACATGACATGGGGAGCTATAGTTGGCCAAATTTATCAGATGACTGTGGACTTTACTCTGGACATTTCAGCTACCAAGACTTCCGAATCAAATGGGAACTTTGGATTCCAATTTCTATGTACAGCACCCACCATCCTGTGCACCATCCTCACACCTGTATGTAAATAAACTCACCAATACACCATATCTGCCTCTGTTGTGATTCCAACGTGCTCTCTGTCATGGAGATGGTGATCAGAAAAATGACACTGTGCATGCTAACTGCTACAGCAAGTCCAACACCGTCATGTCAGTCATGGCGACGTGACACATATGAGGGAGACACACCACTAGGGCCACACAACACATACACACCAGGGCCATCAGACTCATCACCTATACTGATGTTGCAACTAAATACAGTGGAATGCACAGACACGCCACCTATTCACAGTCTGTGTCAACTAGACTACAGGTGCAGTAAGCAAATGTCAGTCAGATGTGTGACTACAGACAACGCACATCCCAAAGTGAAGCACAGGTTTATTACACATTAGCAACATGTTGTTTCCACTACAAATGCTAGCTAATCCAACCTGGCTGTGGCCACAAAGTCAAAAAGTGCAGAAGATAGAAAGTCCAGGGGTGTGTGGCACATAACCTGTAGGGAAACGACTGCTTCCACGTTGGAAGTTGAATCATGGATTCGTGGGATCCAAGTTGATCAAACAACTCCGACAGCACCCTGTGAAGGACAGACATGACACACAGTCAAAACCACTGAAGAACAGCACAGAACGGCAATACTCATGTCTAATATATGTCACGAGATACACAAAACCAAGTTAGCATGTCAACACTGTTGGGCAGTACAGACCACCTGCAAGGACACATCGCTGCACGCATCCAGTCAAGTAGCACATGGCCACACTCAAACAGCACCAGAGCACCACACACACATATCATGCAAACTCAAATCATTGACATTACAACCCTCTGGAGACTACCATTCAGCTGAAGAAGTTGGTGATGAGCTATGTGCGGACATCACCATCATCATCATCATCATCTTCACTGGCATCGTGACCCAGGCCAGGATCTTCCACAGGTGGCGGACGTTGGTCATCGTCATCCAGGATGAGAGGCAACTCCTTCCGCACTGCCAGGTTGTGTAGCATGCAGCAGACAATGACAATCTTGCACACCTTTGCTGGGGCATATGGGAGGGCCCCTCGTGTCTTGTCCAGGCAGCGGAAGCGGCTCTTCAGGAGACCAAAGGTCCGCTCAATCACCCTCCTCGTCCGACCATGTGCCTCATTGTAGCGCATCTGGGCTGGTGTCACAGGGTTCCTGAGGGGTGTCAGCAACCACGGCATGTTGGGGTATCCTGAGTCACCTACAGACAGACAATTGCACATTAGCCGATTTGAAAATGTGTGCGGAAAACAACATAGCAGAACACACACAATGGTACAAAGTCAGTACACACCAACAAGCCAGGCACGCTGGTTCGGCATCTGTGACATCATCCTCGGGATGCGACTACTCCTCATCACGTAGGCATCGTGTGCCGAACCGGGGAAACGGGCACACACATGTGTGATGGTCATATCTGCAAGACATACCACCAGAGCATTGATCGAATGGTAATGTTTACGGTTCTGGTATGCCTGCTCATGTGCCTGTGGTGGTATCAAAGCCACATGTGTCCCATCAATGGAGCCAATTACATGTGGCATCCTCCCCAGGGCATAGAAGTCACTCTTGACTTCAGTGAGTCGTTGACGTGTTGGGAAATAGATGTACTGGACTCAACATTGCCCCCAAAACATTGCGTAGCACACGGCTGAACATAGTCTGTGACATCCCACCGGCAGTCGCCACAGTGTGTTGAAAGGTACCGGTGGCAAAGAAGTGTAGGGCTGCCATCACCTTCACCTTGGGGGTCAGCGCTGTAGGATACGGACGGCCAGGCTGCAAATGTGGGTCCAACCGCACTGCCAAATCCTCAATCAGCTGCCTGGTGAAGCGGTACCGTCGGATGCTGTCACGTTCCACCATCGTTGCCAGGTCTGGGAATGGTTGATGGACAGCAGGAGCCCTGAAGTGCATAGGTGAAGAAAGCAAGATTGTCAGTCACCCCACCTATGTGCCGTTCACCATACTCAATTTCACATGATACATCATTAACAAACATAAGTACTTGATGTGTGTGTCGTTCTGTTTGGACATATATGGCACCTACATAGACATCATCTAACATCTCTGTTCAACAAGTGTTGACAACAGGTTCCAGGGTGTGCTATGAGAAACCATTAGGCTGTGTAACAGTACCCATTTACTGCTCTCACGTTCCACACACATACCACAGTGACACGTCTGGACAGATGCTCCACAGGCATCACAGCTCATTGACAGGTAGATTCCCAGGGACCCTGTCTTGCCACATGGACGCTGGCATGACATGGCGTATCATGTACACGTCAGAAAAACAAACATGACACCCACAGGTAGTGGCCCCTGTAGCCTCTGCAGGACAGACATGGACGTCTGTGACACACACACACAACATCAAAGTTCATGCACAAACCACGTGGATGTGGAGACTGTCTCCCATTGTGCACATGGAGTCAGAGACATGTGAAACACAACATGCACACAGACTGCGGAGGGACATCACTATTGTGGCAATGGGCCACCCTGTGACGTACATGCCTTCCCACATGTGAGCCTGAGGGTATGTGACATGTCATACACATACACAACCTGGAAATGTGACCATGACACATGCTCCAAAATGAAAAGTTGCACACCACAGTGGTCAGGTGCACAACACACAAAGGACCCTGTCCCCATGAACACGTGCACAGCCTGGGTGTGTCTGCCCCCAAGTGCCACCCCAAAAACCACATGTTCACCCACATACACAGATAAGGTTATGCTGCCACACATGCCTTCGATACAGTGTGGACTGGGTGTGGTGTTGTAGGTGTGCCTATGAGTCCCTGGAAAGTATATGTGGCTGGCATAGGTTCACCAGTGACCAGCATGGTGACATATGCGTGTGACCTGTCCAGGGACGCGTTGTAGAGCAATGGACCGATCGGTGTGCCCGCACGGCCCATTGCAATGGATGTGAGCGGGTACGCGTTGTATCCCGGGTACGCGTTGTACAGCAATTGACCGATCGGTGTGCCCGCACGGCCCATTGCATTGGATGTGAGCGGGTACGCGTTGTAACCCGGGTACGTGTTGTACAGCAATGGACCGATCGGTGTGCCCGCACGGCCCATTGCATTGGATGTGAGCGGGTACGCGTTGTATCCCGGGTACGCGTTGTACAGCAATGGACCGATCGGTGTGCCCGGCCGGACCATTGCATTGGATGTGAGCGGGTACGCGTTGTATCCCGGGTACGCGTTCTACAGCAATGGACCGATCGGTGTGCCCGCACGGCCCATTGCATTGGATGTGAGTGGGTACGCGTTGTAGAGCAATGGACCGATCGGTGTGCCCGCACGGCCCATTTCATTGGATGTGAGCGGGTACGCATTGTATCCCGGGTACGCGTTGTAGAGCAATGGACCGATCGGTGCGCACGCATTGGCTGGGGCCTGGCATGGCAACGGACGCGTTTCGAGCTTCAACGAGTCTGATGCAGTGAATTCAGTTGGCCAGCCACAACAATGTTGCAAATTCATGGGTGTCATGAAGTTGAATTTTGAAGGATGCTGTGGGCGTGTATTGGTGCTGCAATTCCATGGGTTGGTCAGATTCAGAAGATGCAAACGACTTGGACCTATCACTTTGGACACATGGGACAGTATCTGCCTCTGCAGCACACATATAATGCTGGCTGTTCCCCTGAGGGCTCACTTGCCTGCACTACATCCTCCAGGACGACATCTGCCACTACACTGCTGCTGTCCCTGCATCCTCTGGCTACTGCAATGGCACGTACTGTGGAGAGAGCCCCAGCCTTCACCCATGAGGAGAACCATGCCCTGGTGGACAACCTCCTTCCACAGTACAGCAAGCTGTATGGGACACCAGGGGAGCAGGTGAGTGTGCTGTCCACTGCCTTACTAATTGTGCATGTTGTCTGACTAGAAGGATTTACAGTGTGCACACCACTGGCTAGCATGCTCACTGAGTAGTTCGCACCCCCAAAGTGTGTAGTCACATGCACTGAACAGGTACAGTGCAGTAACAGTGCATTCCAACAAGGTTTACTTCCCATGCAATGATACCATGTAGTAACTGCTGGCAAACTGTCCATAGCCCTCGTTGCACTGCTCTGCGTTCATCATATGCCCCTGTGATTGAGACATGTATTTACAACTGTGTGATGCACGGATATGTTGCATGTGTAGTAATGGCCTTTTCACTTTGTCATCCTCACAGGTTGATGCCCACCAGAAGCAGGAGATCTGGCTGGCCATCGTCCGGGCAGTAAGATCCGTGGGGGTCTACAAGCGCCGGATCCGCAACTGCCAGAAGAGGTGGCAGGACCTTCGTGGCTGGACCCGGAGGATCGCAAGGGTCCAGCTGAAGCTGTCGCCTCCTCGCAGGAGGGGCGGACACCGGACCCTGACCCCCACATGCTCCGGATCCTGGCGGTGGTCTTCCCGGACCTGGATGGGCAGCTGAAGGCCAGACAGCAGCAAGGAGGGGGTGAGTCAAAGACTGCACTGTGAACTCTGTCTAACATGCTATGTGCCCTCCTCTGGCCTGGTTAAACTTCCCCAGTACATCAGTCTTGTTGTCCAGTACCCATGTCCCTCTATTGTGACATGCCCACTCCTCATCTGATATGCAGGTGTGCTCCTTATGCTCAGGATAATTGTGTCACTCGGGTACAGGGTCCTTGCATTTTGCTTTGGTCAAGGTGGGTGACAGCTTTTGTTCCCGTGGCATTGTGTTGGCCTTCATGGGTGGGTCAATTGCTCACACAATGCCTGAGTCGTGCAATGTAGTCTGGGTGTAACTTTGATATGTGGTCCACTTGCAGATCACAATCACCACATGTCCCTGGGGTATTTGGCACACCCCCATGCTGTGGGTGGGTACAATGTTTGGGCCTCAGGAGTATGTATGTCAAGTGTGTCACACATGCTTAGCCACCTGCCTACTGACCAGGGCTCATCCCTCTTGCAGGTGGAGCCGGACAGTCATGCCTACTACAGGGCATACAATACACTCTGTACTCCCACTCCTGTGTATCAGCTGACATGTTGTGCTCAGTGAAATGTTCCCTCAGGTGTCTGCCTCTGTGTCGTTGTGCTGTGACTACGTTGTCGGGACTCCTGTGATGTTTATCAGTTAGGGGTCAGCATGCCATCTGCTATTGGACCATGTGAGAAAAGACTTCTGTGACTTATAGGTGTTTGATCACTTGACTGTGCAGACAGGTGTATGCGACTGTGACTTTCAGGCAGATGTTCATCATTCACAGCACACTGAGGTGCTCTGGTTCAGAGAGTTGTGTTTCATGTCTCCCATTTGTCCAATTGGTGTGCAGTGGACAAATACAGGTTCAGATGATGTGGTTAGTGGGGGTGGACATGTGCACTTGTCAGTTACATTACTTGCCTTCCCCATGTCCTAGGATTGTGACACAGTGCAGACTGTTGTTGGCTGGCTGCCATGGCCATGTGACTGGAGACAGTGATGTATGACTTTGCAGGCATGCCTGTGTCATGGCTTTCAACTTCCTAAGAGTGATCCTGCAGGGGAGTGACATGTGCAACATGCACCCCATTGTGGCATTGACTATCCAGACATGGGTGCTTCATGGTGTCTGGTGCTGGTATGCATCTCATGCATTTCTATTTAGACTCTGCCCGTCCATTTATCCAGACACCTGCACTGACTCAGTGGCAAGAGATGTGATGTGGGCATGTTCACATACTTCACTGTGTTCTCAGCAATGTCCAACAACTGTGTAGGTGGTGCATGTGTCCACACTGGGGTATTACCATCAGACAGGCACCAGACAGATGGGTGCAAGGGCAGGAGGGGTATCTGTTCCATGGTTGACCATCAGACTGACAATTGGCTTTTCCTAATCTGTGTGAGGACTTTTGGCAATGTTCAGCTGGGGATGCCAGGTCTTACTCTGTAATGTGCTGTACTCACTGTGGTGTGTGCGGTCAGTGCAGGTGTCTGATGTTTGTCTGTTTCCCTAATTGTTTACAGATACATCCACAGCCACAGGAGGGGACAGCTCCACGGACCAGGAGGAGCGGCAGAGCCAGACTGGGTCAACAGCCGACGAGTGGTCGGAGGGACCCAGTGGCACGGAGGGCGAGGGGAGCCACACCGAGGAGTCCTCAGCACCATCCAACTCAGCTGAGGACCACAGCAGCTCGGAGGATGACTCCCTTGTGGAGGCGGGTGTCAGCAGCCACCAAACACCAGCTAGTCTGTCTGGCCCCGCCGCCACCACCACCACCACCGCCCTCCCATTGGCTCCCATTCCAGAGGTCCATGGAGGCTCCCGTGTCCGGGAGCGTGTCTCCTTTGTGCCAGGCACCGCACCCCCTGCCCCTGTGTCCCCTGCTGCCCTGAGTGAGGAATCTGTGTACCTGCTTCGGCAGCTCCATGTAGGGCAGACAGCAATGCTGAGTGTCTTCCATGCACACACCACTCTGTTGACACAGCTGGTGTCGTTCATGGAGGGCATCTCGACGGGTATGTCTGCCCTACAGAGGAGCAATAGGTCCATGGAGTCCTCCCTGATGGCAGCAGTGTCCCTCCTCCAACAGTCCCTCGCCCCTCCTACCTCTGCCCCATCCACACTTCCTGGCACCCTACCTGTCCCAAGCACATGCACACCTGCACAAACACCCAGACACACAGACACGAGCAGCACAGACACACCCAAAACCAAGGCAAGACGTGCACACAAGCATCCTCAGGGGACTGATACCACACACACAGGGGATGGGGAACTGACACACACACAGGCAACCACAGTCACTCCGCAATCCTCAAGATCCTCTCCCTCCAAGACCCCTTCCCTTGCCTCACCTGCAACCCCACCTGATAAGCAGCTCTTCCTCAGTGACCTCGGCCTCTTCCCCTCCAATCCCGCTGATCCAGCATACCGGGGGAAGAGGAAGTCCACCCACACAGAGGGGAGTGCCCCTCGCCCCCGGACACCCTCCCCCAGGCACAGGCAGAGTGACCCCCCACCCGCAAGTCCCCCGGTCCCGGAAGAGCAAGACCCTGCCACCGCCCTGCAAGTCAACCACCCAGTCTCTCACCTCCATCCCCCAGGCCACCACTCCACAGGTTCCACCGCCACACCCTGCCCCAGGTTCCCCCACACACCGATACCGCATCCCCAAACTGCTTAGCCCCCCCCTGCCACTTGCTCTTCCACCCCCAAACCAGACGCTCTGCCTGTTTGTGCCACTGGTGTGGAGTCAGTGTCCCCCTCTGTCCTGCCCAGCTCTTCTGCCCCCCTTCCACTACCTTGGAGTCATGCACTGCGGTGGAGTCCACAACCACCCCGTCTGACTCGGGCACTGCATTGGGGACCCAGTCCACTCCATCTGACCAGCCCACTGCAGTGGTTGCAGCACCAACACCATCTGACTTGAGCCCTGCGGTGGTGCCAGCCCCCCCTGAGTCAGACACCTCCACTGCAGTTGCCGGTGACACTTCTGCACCCACCTCCCCTTCACTGCCTCCTTCTGGCATACCCTGATCCTGTCCCTGCGGTGCCTGGCCTGCCCCTCGTATGCCCCTCCAAGGGGGATGTCCCCTGTCCGTACCTGTGCAGGCAAGCAATTGTTGACAAGTTGTCACACATCACCCTGTTGGGACTGTATATTTGGACTGGCCATTGGCCTTAGTTTATTTTGGACTTTTGATTTGAGTTGCACACTTGCTGAATAAAGCCTCTTTTTGTTTACTTGTGGTTAATCTTTGGAGGTACATGATGTAGATGTGTAGAATCATGCATTTGCTGTTGTAATAGTGTTCAGATCAGGTAAATGAAGTTTTGCTGTGATGGGCTCCATGTGGTCCATGGGATATGTGTCCTAATCTAGTCTGGATCTATAGCATCCTTTGCTGCAGTCTGAGGGTGTAATGTTCAGCATTTGACACAGGGATGTACGTTTAGCATTTGTAGATTACCATCTTTGTCCTACACTGATGCACATCTGGTGGGCTTACCAATGTCCAATGTTCCTAGTACCCTGACTGTGTGCCCGTCTCCAATGGACATGCAGTTTAGCACATCAAATTTGGAGGACTCATCTGTGTACACAGTGCAAGTTGCTTGACACGTGTCTTGGGTGTATGCAGATGACTGACGTGACACTCCCGTGCCCAGGCTGATATGAGCAGAGCCTTCAGTGTGTTGTAGTTGTTGACTCACTGACCGAGTGTTCTGCTGACATGTTTGAGTCGTGCACAGACAAGGTTTGGCACAGCTGACCTTCCACAGGAGTGGAGTGCCCTCATGGCAGTGCGTGATTCCGTGATGTAGGCTGTGCCCGTGTTGTGTGTTGTGTAGGCATGTCTGTGCGTGTTCCCTTCTACTTTTCCTACACAGGCTGTGTCCCTACGGATGATCCTGTTTGTGATGCTTGCTGAGTTGTTCTGTGTTCATCCAGCATCTTGGACCTGGTTTCTCCGGGATGTGGGTGCATGGCAAACTAATGTTCATGAGGTTGTCATCCCTAGTTGTCTTTGTTGTCAGGGCTGGGGATGTGGGCAAACGCAGATGGGACACAGTCAGGATTCCTCTTGGCACTTGTTGGTTACACAAGTAATGTGATTTTCTGTTTGTGTATGCTTTCAGTGATTGTGACACGTTGTGTGTGTGACTGCTGCCACTCCTCAGGGTCAGAGCTGCAATGTTGGAAGTTGTCTATGTGTGTCCTTTGTGGGTCAGCTTGGCTTCTTCATTGGTGTGTGACTATGGCCAGGATCCCATTGTTTGGGGTGGATGGCACTACCTCCATATTGTCCTTGGCTGGCAGGCCTTCTGAGTGCTTTGTGCTTGTATAGGTGTGATGGTAGTTTGTTGCTCAGGACACATGGCTGTGGTTCACAGTGTGGATGACATCTACCTTTGTCATCACAGTGTGATTGTCATGCAGGCTAGTGTCACCACAATGTGGGGTCCCTGGGGGGAGTGCTGTGGTGGTTCTGTCTCTTGCTGTGTTTGTTGCTGTTCCTACAAGCTTGTGTGACATGTGTAATTTGGGTTCCCTCTCATCTCACAATGCCTGTTTGCCCACATAGGGGAATCCAATCCATGAGTTACTTTTGTATGTGACTGTGTTGACATCTGTGTATTAGTGAATCTGGCCTCCTCATGTGTTGTGTGTTTGCCTGGGGACACTGGCACACAACCCCCTCACCTGTTGTGTTTGATATGCAGTTTGAGTCTGCCTGTTTGTGTTTGTGCATTTGCACCACTGCATTGGCATATCTTTAGTTTGCCATTGGCTGTATGTTGTTTGTTGGCTTTCCCCTGCTGGCCCTGGGACTGCTAGGTCATCAGTCAGCACATTGATCATGATTAGTATGTCCCATTGCTGCCATGGTATGGTATTTGTTCACCTGACATCTACAGTCTCCACAGGATATCTACATTTGTGTGTCCATGGTGCAGATATGTGGGTCTGCATTATGATGCTCACTTCTGTCATTGTGTTATTTGTGAATGTAGACAATGTGGGCCCCCATGGATGATGTTTGTGTGCACATGGCCTGAACGATGTGTCATTGGCACTGCACTGCTTGCCTCACACAATCTATGTTGCTATGGGACACTACAATGCCACTGTAGTGTTTGGTGTTGTGTGGCCAGGAATAATCCCTGCAGTTTTGTTTTTGCAGCTTTTACCAGGACTACACTTACCTTTTGGGCACTGTGGTGATGGGGCTTTGGGCCCCATTGCCACACTGTTCAAAATGTGCTTCAGCTATGGAGCACAAACTTACCTTTTGGGCACTGTGGTGATGGGGCTTTGGGCCACATTGCCACACCGTTCAAAATGTGCTTCAGCTATGGAGCACACACTTACCTTTTGGGCACTGTGGTGATGGGGCTTTGGGACACATTGCCACACCGTTCAAAATGTGCTTCAGCTATGGAGCACACACTTACCTTTTGGGCACTGTGGTGATGGGGCTTTGGGACACATTGCCACACCGTTCAAAATGTGCTTCAGCTATGGAGCACACACTTACCTTTTGGGCACTGTGGTGGTGGGGCTTTGGGCCACATTGCCACACCGTTCAAAATGTGCTTCAGCTATGGAGCACACACTTCCCTTTTGGGCACTGTGGGGATGGGGCTTTGGGCCCCATTGCCACACTGTTCAAAATGTGCTTCAGCTATGGAGCACACACTTACCTTTTGGGCACTGTGGTGATGGGGCTTTGGGCCCCATTGCCACACTGTTCAAAATGTGCTTCAGCTATGGAGCACACACTTACCTTTTGGGCACTGTGGTGATGGGGCTTTTGGCCACATTGCCACAGTGGTCATGGTCTGCTTGCATTGTGTAGGCCACACACACAATTATGTGTGACACATGTGTTAGGGGGTCACATTGTATGTTCAATGTCATGTTCAGTGTTGTATACATTTGACACAGACCACACACGCTTGTCATGGTGTTGGGGGTGGGATGTAATTTTCAGACAGTCCTTATGTGGGAGTATGCTAGTTGTGTCATGCATTACCCGTCCTATGAGTAGGGGTGGTTGTAGTGACAGGCATCCAGCCCCCCATGAGTGGGGATGGTAGTAGTGGTAGGCATCCAGACCCCCATGAGTGGGTATGGTAGTAGTGGTAGGCATCCAGCCCCCCATGAGTGGGGATGGTAGTAGTGGTAGGCATCCAGACCCCCATGAGTGGGGATGGTAGTAGTGGTAGGCATCCAGACCCCCATGAGTGGGGATGGTAGTAGTGGTAAGCATCCAGACCCCCATGAGTGGGGATGGTAGTAGTGGCAGGCATCCAGCCCCCCATGAGTGGGGATGGTAGTAGTGGCAGGCATCCATCCCCCCATGAGTGGGGATGGTAGTAGTGGTAGGCATCCAGACCCCCATGAGTGGGGATGGTAGTAGTGACAGGCATCCAGCCCCCTATGGGTGGGGATGGCAGTAGTGACAGGCATCCAGACCCCCATGAGTGGGGATGGTAGTAGTGGCAGGCATCAAGCCCCCTATGGGTGGGGATGGCAGTAGTGACAGGCATCCAGACCCCCATGAGTGGGGATGGTAGTAGTGGTAGGCATGCAGACCCCCATGAGTGGGGATGGTAGTAGTGACAGACATCCAGCCCCCTATGGGTGGGGATGGCAGTAGTGACAGGCATCCAGACCCCCATGAGTGGAGATGGTAGTAGTGGCAGGCATCCAGCCCCCCATGAGTGGGGATGGTAGTAGTGGCAGGCATCCAGCCCCCCATGAGTGGGGATGGTAGTAGTGGCAAGCATCCATCCCCCCATGAGTGGGGATGGTAGTAGTGGTAGGCATCCAGACCCCCATGAGTGGGGATGGTAGTAGTGACAGGCATCCAGCCCCCTATGGGTGGGGATGGCAGTAGTGACAGGCATCCAGACCCCCATGAGTGGGGATGGTAGTAGTGGCAGGCATCAAGCCCCCTATGGGTGGGGATGGCAGTAGTGACAGGCATCAAGACCGCCATGAGTGGGGATGGTAGTAGTGGCAGGCATCCAGCCCCCTATGAGTGGGGATGGTAGTAGTGGTAGGCATCCAGCCCCCCATGAGTGGGGATGGTAGTAGTGGTAGGCATGCAGACCCCCATGAGTGGGGATGGTAGTAGTGGTAGGCATCCAGCCCCCCATGAGTGGGGATGGTAGTAGTGGCAGGCATCCATACCCCATGAGTGGGGATGGTAGTAGTGGTAGTCATCCAGACCCCCATGAGTGGGGATGGTAGTAGTGACAGGCATCCAGCCCCCTATGGGTGGGGATGGCAGTAGTGACAGGCATCCAGACCCCCATGAGTGGGGATGGTAGTAGTGGCAGGCATCCAGCCCCCTATGGGTGGGGATGGCAGTAGTGACAGGCATCCAGACCCCCATGAGTGGGGATGGTAGTAGTGGCAGGCATCCAGCCCCCTATGGGTGGGGATGGCAGTAGTGACAGGCATCCAGACCCCCATGAGTGGGGATGGTAGTAGTGGCAGGCATCCAGCCCCCTACGGGTGGGGATGGCAGTAGTGACAGGCATCCAGACCCCCATGAGTGGGGATGGCAGTAGTGACAGGCATCCAGCCCCCCATGAGTGGGGATGGTAGTAGTGGCAGGCATCCATCCCCCTATGGGTGTGTATGGCATTGGTGATGGCCATCCCGCCCCTACGGTTCTGCTGTTGCTAGTGTACGTCATTTGTGCATCCCTATGTGTGTGTGACATATTTCGGGTATGTGTCGTTTGTTTGTGTTGTGGGTGTTTGACTTACCGTCTGCGCCGTACGCATCCGTACCGGTCCCGTTAATAGATGTAGAGTATTGGTAGGACCTGCGCGATGGGATTCATGGTTGGGTCGTTTCGTTCGGGTTTCTCGTGGCTTCGACTCGTACTCGTCGCTGGCTTGTTCGTCTCGTAGCCGTGGATCGTCTTGTGGCGCGAATCGGAGCTTATGTACAGCTCTCCCGGATGCTCAAACGTGCCGGACGTAGCGACGAGTTCGGCGCGTACGGAAGACGCATCGTACTAGTCCGGCCGGAAGGTGCTGTGTATTTGGTTCCGTGCGACTCGATTCGGCGTTTACGGATCCGGCTCGGGCGGGGAACAGGAGCTGGAATGGGTAAGTACGGCTCGCTCGGAATCTGGGCTGTTATGCGCATCGTACTTGTTCGTTCGGTTGAGTGTTCGAGTCGGTCGGAAAACACGCGTTTGGCTGGTATTTTTTCCGGACGAATACTGTTAGGTGCGCTTCCGGCCGACATCGGAATCGACCCCATAGTATTCTTTTTAGGAACATTTTGGTTATTACAATGCCAATGATTTTAGCACCAAAATGGTAAGTAAATGAAACACACAATAGAATAAAATACCATTTCAATTGTTGTTTTTTTGCATAATTTAATCCGTTGTCCCGACTCTCTTCTCATTCATCTCCGTTCCAAAAGGAGTTTTACTTTTTGGCATAATTTACCTCTTTGATACAAACACACTTGACTCACTTCCTGTATAAACACAACACGTGTTTTATTGTAAAGCACATGTATGTTCATGTTTACATCCATTATGTTTGATGGTGCAGCTAGTGGGTTTCAGTCTTTCTAAAACGCAGTAATCTTTGCAAAACTCTATAATGTTATTCTTGTCTCAATCTGTGCATACCAGAATGATGGGCTTGTTGGTGCTGCATTTAACCCCACGCACCCCAAGTGAAACTGTTACCTAATGATTTGTCATTATGTTCCTTCTCATATCTACCTGCCAAACAAATAATAAAAAAATGCAACAGATAAAATATGGTTACAAAAACAATGGTGTTTCTCTGTGTATTGTACCTAAGAATATATCAGTACGTGAGATGTCAAAAGTTGAATGAACCTCCTTAAATCAAAATACAATGGCACCATAAAATATGTAAACAGTTGCCACATATCACGCTTCATCGTATATCTGGAGATACAGTATTAAATGACAATGTTTAAAGGAATTTATCTTTTATATGTCACTTTATATTTCTACACGCCATTTTGATATCTATCTGAATCACCTGGGGGCTATTACCCAATTTACTGAAGCTGGTTAATGGTTTCATATGCCAACACTTCGCATAAAAATTTTCATTTTTATGGGCATACTCGAGGGTCATAGCAGAGGGAATAAGCATTGGTTATCAACCCAATTTCACTAATTAAAAAAATATGTACCTAGATATAGTCTGACTCGGGTTCGTCCATTCTTTTCGTTCGAGGTAATTCAAACTCTACTATTACTCGGAAAAGCTTGCGGTTTGCAAGCTCCCTAAAGTACTGTAGCTTATTTGGCATTATTCAGTGTTGATGACATGAGGCAGAAACTCTTAGAAATTATGATTTAGGAATGTTGGTTATGGACACAAATTAAATGCATACAACACACCATTGTTATAACTGCAGGAAATACGCCATTGAGTAACGACAGCCAATCAATGATGAAAAGAGACCTTACAATGGTAGGATAAGGGGCAAATAACCCCATAGGTGTATGACCCTAAGTGAATGACAGCAAGGGCCTAATTACAATCTTACAGCAGAGCAGTGGCGCGGCAGTGCAAACCGCTGCGCCACCGCTCCGCCGAAGGTCGCTGCCTCCCGCCCGCCAAGTTACTACTTTTCAGTGGTCTGGCGGACAAGCGGCATGATGGTTCCCCCTGAGGTGCCCTTTAAAAGGAGGCAGTGCCTTTTAAAAGGGCACTGCAATGCGACTCCGCACAAAGGTCCTGGACAGCATGTTATGCCCCCCTGTGTGAATGCACATGCAGTTGTGGCACAGTGGGGCCCTGTAGGGCCACCTTTGTTTTCTCTCTGCCAGGCTTTTCATGGCAGTGGAACCGCCATGAAAAGCCTGGCTGAGAGGAACCTCATAATATGCTTTTTGAGACAGTGGCGATACCGCCAAGCATATTGCAGCCTCTAACCACTGCTCCTACACCAGGGAACAGCAGTTCCCTGGCGGAGCTGGCGGCCCAAGTGCGGACCGACTACCCGAGTCATAATCGGGCGGTCAGACCGCCGGTGCAGCGGTGCCTGGATCCGCCACCGCCGCGCCGCTACGACCATCAGTCTCGTAATTTGGCCCTAAGTGTTTGCAAACTTTCGACTTCACTGCAAAGATGTCAAGTCACCCATTGCGAGAGTTTGCTGATTTCATCAAACTATGCTGTGTTAGCGATTACTTACACAAAACTGTTTTCTAATTTGTTGCACAAGATTATGCTTGTTTCATTTAGTGTACAACTTTGCAAACTTCCTAAATTTACAAATTTTACAAAGTTTTACAAATACAAAAAAACTTGCCCCTGAATGACACTGTATTTAGACTGAACTACATGGCTGTATTTGCATGATGGATTTTTGTTCCTTTTGTTACGTAAGGATTGGGACTGATGCTAACTGTTAGTGAAATCTCGAAGATTATGAGCAATCCATGAACTCCAAAGCAAAGCATGAAGGCAGTTGAGCATCAAATAGCACAGCTCCTCCAAAGGTCATGTTGCATGGGATGTCTGCTCCCAAATTTCCACCTCATAGTTCTAATAAGTTTTAGCATTATTTGGAGAGTATGTTTGTGTAGAATTATTGATGGGTAGGTGTCAACAAAAAAATTGTTTTGCACCGAGGGATTTTAAGTGACGTCACGGATAATGGTGAGACCCTGGCAGTTGATAGACTACACGCACCAGAATACAATGTGCTCTCACTGTGGAACAGTAATTAAATATGAATGCTGAATCTACCTTCCCTAAATGTAGCCATGTCTTCACTTCTAACATTTGAGGGTTGTTTGTTCCAAAGTTTAGTGCCACCTTATATGAGGAACTGACCCATATTAGAGATTAGCTGGAATGTCTCAAAAGTACAAGCTTTTTAACAGGGGTCGCCCCACTGCTCTCAGAGCAGGAAAAATAAAATGATAATAACGTCATTATTGTCATTTTATTTTTCGTTGGTTCGGGCTGGCATAGGGCAGGGTGGGGCTGGTGGCACAGGGGGAGGAGTGGTTTGCACACTCGAAGTACGCATGACGGTTTGGTTGGCCGTCTTGGGCTGGTAAAACAGTCATGCGCACTTTGTATGTTCCTCACCAGGCTGTAATACACAGCCTGTGAGGAACATGCCCAGGCTCCCACTGCCTGTCTGAGCGCCGAACCACGGCACTCAGATCAATCACAACACTGTATTGCAGCATTGTGATTGGATAATGGGAACCTGGGTGCTACCTGCTTCCGGGATTCGCCAGAGAAAGAGTCACAACGGTGAAGAGACGGTCACGGCGGCTGTGAGGAGGTAAGTTGGGTCTGTTTTTGTATTTTGTCCCCGCCCCCGCCCCGCCCCTCCACCCCCCTTCCCTGACAGCCGCTACTGTTTTTTACCCCAATGAAAAAACGTATTATCTGTATTCAATTCATACAAATTTTAGCTTGACAATATTGTAAGTATTTGGGCGATAAGCTTGAGTGTCACTTGTAGATAAAGCACCAGACTTTATATTTTAGTTTTTGATAGTTAAGTGCTTGATCAGCTGCCAGCACAGAGTCCTCGGTTGCTAATCAGGTGGAGCAAAATGACTCCATGGTTTTACGTTGTTATTTTTGCTCCACCTGATTTTTTTAATGCAATTTTACCTTGAATTAAAAATGCTTGTGGATTAATAGCATGTAAAATAAACATATACGATATACCATGCGATTATTTTGCTTGCAGGAAAGGATAACAGTTATTCCAAGTTATTAGCAAATCTACTCCACATGAGAAATTGGTACCTAAATTTACCACATGGCTAGAACAGGTGGGAAACAGAAATCATAGTTCTAATAAGATTATAAAAAAGGATAAACAGGTCTAACCTTCTGTTTTTGTAATTCAAAAGATGAAATATATTAACAATTAAATTATAAACACAATTAATGACAACATTTTTATTTTTTTCAACAATAAAGTGAATTCTTGGAAATAGATATAATATGTATTTATGATTAAGGAGACAATTAGACAGACACATGCATTGCAAATAAAATATTCATTTTTAAATTTTTTCAACACGAATAATTTTTGGAAAATATTATACATATTACAAATATTATTTTATTAGAAAAAATAGCATTTTCTAAAACATCTTAGGGGCACATTACGATACCCGGCGTAAATAACACCGCCAGGCATGGAAGCGGCAAAAATCCGCCCGCACACACCGCCTGAACACCGACCACGCCATTACGATTACACAAACCGAATACCGCCATCGGCGGAAAAAGCACACAAAATACCGCCCGCCAACGTCCGAGTCGGAGACAAACCGCCCGCCACGGACGGAAACACGCACGACAACACAAAACCGCCCGCCCTCACGGCCGACACACCGCACGTGAGATTACGATCGCACCGCCATGAGCGCGGAAAACCACAAATATACCGCCCGCCAGCGCAAACAACGCCGATGAGAATCGACACGGCAGAAGCCATGGCGCCCACGTACCTGCACAGAAACCATCCGCACACAAAACCAATAGCACACAACATGGCCAACAAGTCCACACAGCAAGGCACGCACAAATACACAAGCACAGTACATATCCCGAAAACATCCCCCGGACAAACAAAAAATACAAAGGCCAGAACCCCAGACACAACACACCTGAAAACAACAGACCATGAGGACACACCCACATAGGTGAGTACAAAAGCAGCACTCCCACAGACCACAACCCCTTGCTACATTGCAAACCAGAGAGGAGAGGACACAGTGACACAGCAAGGACAGCAGCACACCACAGAAACGCACACATCACAACCACCACCACCACCACCACCACCAAACACCGGCACCACAAACCCCCTGCACATTACACAACACACACCGCACCAGCACCACAAACACCATGGCACCACAAAGAATGCCCAAGTTCACGCCCATGGAGCTGACGGTCATGGTCGACGAGATCATCAAGGTGTACCCACAAATCTATGGGAACATGGTCCAGCACACACCACTAGCCACCAGAAACAGAATGTGGAACCGGATCGTAGACCAGGTCAATGCAGTCGGGACCCTGCCCAGGAACAGAGTCGAGATCAACAAACGTTGGAATGACGTAAAGAGCCTGGTCAAGAAGAAGGAGGGCAAAAACAGAGAGCTGGCTGCCGTCACTGGCGGAGGGAATCCCGCGCTCTTTAAGACCTTCAAAGCGTGGGAGGAGAAGGTGCGAGTCGTAATCCATCCGGAGATCCTCGCCGGATTAGCAGGGGGAGTGGAGGCTGGTAAGTACAAACTAATGTATACCAGCACACCGCTATGTACTCACATGCACTACCACCATGCCACAGCTCCCAGGGACAAACACCCCCATGTCCAGCACACAATACACAACACATCACACACACATGCAACAGACACCACCACACACAGCCCAAACCGAACAACTGTAAGATGCGTGGGGACATGTGTACACTCAGCCAGCCACGTAACCACCAACAGGTCCCCAAATATGCCAGAAGCGCCACAACGAGCACCCACCACACCCATGTGTCCGCCACAGCTGCACTAACCGACAAGTAACAGGTAAGTGGCAGGAACACAAAGTGCAGTGGGTGGGATGGTGGACAGCCCAAGTACAACACACACCAGGCCCCTAGTCCCACAGCACAGCAAGGAGGAGCATCCCCCACACCCCACAGCCACGTGTCAGCCACCGCAGTGCACAACGACAGCCGAAAGGCAGACATCACGGTCCACAGCAATCGGTGTCAGTGGGTGTCCAGCCACCCCCACGACCCACAACACCCCCCACCCCCACAGACCTGCAACATGGAGCACCCCCGCTTAGAACCATGTGGCATCCAGTACAGTGCACGCACGAACAACCTGCAGGTGGGAAACTGGACAGGGCTGGATTACTGGAGGCATGAGGACCGGAACACGACCAACACATGGGACATGTCACGTAGCAGACGAACACGCAGCACCGCCCACCGTCACGAACAAGTGAACAATGTGCACACGGACATGAACAACAGACTCACACCCCACATGACCCATCACAGACATAGCAACACCCAAGGAGCCACGTCTGCATGCACAGGCCACACTGAATATAGTACCACACGGCAGCCACTGTGCAACTCATCACACACAACCGAAACACCATTGAAGTCCTGTCCATGTAGCCCCAACTGCCTGTCAACCACACACCCCACAACTACGCCTATGTAAGACAAACAACACTAGACGCAACAGAGCGGAACAACATATATGCACACGAACACCACTGAACCCATCAAACACACAGACACACCATGCACAAACAACATACCATCCATCCCATCCGTCAGCCCCAGTCTCATGAAAGGCATGTCATCCGCACAGCTGCCACACATACAGCAGTCACGCTAAGATACATGCCCATGACCAACCATGTGCCAGAAGTCAATGAAGTGCACGACACACTGTGAGCAACAACACACAACATGGGCCACACCCCCCGAGCACTGCAGTGATGCACATGGCACAGGGCAGCACGCACACCAAGGAGATGGGACAACTGCAATACGTTGGCTGGCACACAACCATCACTCACTCATAACGATGCGTCCAATGCCATGTCCAGTAATCACAACAGACAGCAAATATGCAGGCCATGTCAAGCATGCACACACCTCAAACCATGCACTGTCATGCTGCCACAACACATGTCACGTTCGGCACCCATGGCTCACAGCATGTACCCCAAAAGCATATTCCCTCCCAAATGCGAATCTGGGGCATGGCCCCCATGTTGCCATATGCGTTCCTAAGCTTTCCATTTGAACCCCAAAAGCATATTCCCTCCCAAATGCGAATCTGGGGCATGGTCCCCATGTTGCCATATGCGTTCCTAAGCGTTCCATTTGAACCCCAAAAGCATATTCCCTCCCAAATGCGAATCTGGGGCATGGCCCCCATGTTGCCATATGCGTTCCTAAGCGTTCCATTTGAACCCCAAAAGCAAAGTACAAACCAGACCCAGGATGGGCCAGGAGCCCGCATACACCAGAGTCACAATAAGTAGGGGCACAGCAACACACCCATCGGCATGGCCAATCCGTCCCATGCCACATGTGCACAGCACACAGTCCCATTGCCAAGCACACACAACTACAGATGCTACAGCCACACACACGCCTCCGGGAAACCCATGTACGAGATTGCACGAACTGTCAATGTCAGACGACAAATACATACTTCGCCAGGTGCAACACAATAACTAATCTCATTCTCTCCACAGGTGACGAACTGCTGGATGCTGGGGATGGAGCCAGCAGCCAGCACAGCCAGCCTACAAGCCCCCAACGAGGACACACGGATCTGGAGGATCTGTCCTCCTCCTCGGACACGGACAACGAAGCAGGCCCATCTGGTGTGGCAGGGCCCAGCCGCTCCCCAGGACCCCTTCTACCCACCAACCCATCATCCAGGGCTGCTGAACATTCACAGCCCCCTGCTGCCACTGTCGTTGCGGCCACACCCACGGTCATTGTGGCCACTACCACTGCCGCAACCGCCACCATCGCCGCACCGACCACCACCGCCGCCACCACCGCCACGTCTCCGCTGGCACCAGCCCCAGCGCAGGTGGTGGCCCGGACGACTGGATCCACCCTGGGAGCCACAGCGAGGACCGTGGTGAGCAATGTGGCTAGTGGGCAGGCCGGTGGCAGCAGGACTGGTAGGAGGAGCAGGGTCAGGGAAACGCCAGCCTCCCCTGGGAGCCATGCCCTGCCTCACATGGCCAGAGTCCTTGGGGCCTATGAAGAGGCCCAAGGACAATGGGTCCGGTCTGCCTCAGACACGCGTGAGGTGCTGGGGGTGTTGAGGTCCATGGACGCCCGTATGGGCCAAATCGTGGACCTCATGGGACAGCTGGTGGTGGCGGTGAGGTCACAGCCAGGGACAGCAGCTCCCCCTCCGCCACCACCTGCCGGGGCGCAGGGTGGAGCAGCAGTGTCCAGTTCCCCTGCGTCCACAGCCAGTGATCACACCTCAACCACCAGCATGTCGCAAGCAGGCACCCCCTCGCAAACGTGGAAGGGGCCGTCCGAAGAGGAAACAGATCTCCCGGGAGGACTTCGCACGCTCCAGTCGCAAGTGAGGCAGCCAGCCAGCCTTCCGCCAGCCTTCCTTGACCAGCCACTGCATTGACCTGGACTACGATCCCACTCCACACAGCCATCTGGATGGCATGTGTGTGTTGGACTATGGACATAGAACCAGTGGGTACACCCTGATCATCACGCAGCCATGACCGACAGCTCATTGTCACTGCACGCACCACTTTTGTCATCACCTTACACACAATCACATGTCACAGTTTGTAATAAATGCACCTTTTTCACTAACTGCTGTTTGTGCCCTGTGTCTTATTTGTACGGAATACAACGGCCACCTTGGGCGGAAAGGCACCTGATGCGTGGCATGGCATTTGAATCCGGAGGGCCTGTAGGGACCTAGGGGTGGGAGACAGAACAGGAGCACATTCAATGAGTGTGTCACACACCCATCACACAGTACATGTCAACAACTACAAGCTATGTACACACATCGCACAGAGCAATAGGGCACAATGCCACAGCCACCAACAGTGGCATACTACCCTGGCCATGGAGCGTTGACACACAGCACGCAGTGAACAAACGGCCACCCTGACACAGCACACACACACCTGCACAGATACAGCCACATCAGCCGTCGTACATGGACACTCACCGTCAAGTGAAGTAGCGGGCGATGAGCTGCTGCCGCACATTACCAGCTTCCTCCTCTCCGCTGTCCTCCTCACTCGAGCTGTCCTGGTCTGCGGGCTGGGGCCCTGGTTGATCTCCGTCATCCACGATGAGGGGGATCTGCTTCCGAATGGCCAGATTGTGCAGCATGCAGCACGCCACCACTATCTGGCACACCTTCTGTGGGGAGTATGCCAGCGCACCCCCGGTGCGGTCCAGGCACCTGAACCTGGACTTGAGGAGGCCAAAGGTACGCTCGACCACACGTCTGGTCCTCCCATGTGCCTCATTGTAGCGATCGTCTGCTGGGGTGAGAGGATTCCTCAATGGACTGAGCAGCCATGCCCCATTCGGATACGCAGAGTCACCTGGGTGTGAGGGACACAGAGAACCGTTGCTAATCCAACTGGACAGGGGACAGCATCGCACAGCCAGCACGCTACACCACTCCACATACTCACCGACAATACAGGCACGATCCTGTTGCATATTGGACATCAGTCGTGGCAAGATGCTGTTGCGCATTATGTGTGCGTCATGGGCCGAGCCTGGGAACTTTGCACACACGTGGGTGATCACCATGTCCGCAAGGCACACCACTTGCACATTCAGGGAGTGCGTGTGCTTCCTGTTGCGGTACAGGTGCTCAGTGGCCTGTGGTGGAACAAGGCCGACATGTGTGCAGTCAATGGCTCCAACGACGTGTGGGATTCTGCCAAGGGCATAGAATGCACCCTTCACTGCCGCCAATTCACGAGCCCTGGGGAAGCGGATGTACCTGTTCCGGTACAGCATCATGGCTGCCAGTACATCCCTCAGCACTTTGCTGAACATGGGCTGGGACATCCCTCCTCCAATGCCCACTGTGTGCTGGAATGACCCAGTGGCGAAGAAATGCATGGCGGCCATCACCTTAGCCGTGGGGGTGACAGCAGTCGGATACACCCCTGCGGGGACGGAGATGGGGTTCTAACATGGCACACAGTCGATGCAGGGTTGGCCTGTCCAGCCGAAACTTCCTAATAACCTCTGTATCGTCCATGTCCGCCAGCAATTGGTATGGGCGGTCAATGTTCGGTCTCCGCCTAGGGACAATGGCAGAGGACACATGTCAAAGCAACACGACACATGGCAATTTCGCATACACATCACTGACATGACTGAGTAAGCACAGGAGCCACAGCCCAGCTGTCAAGCTGGGACGGCACGGCCACAATACACTTACACAGGTCTCCCAACAATGGCAATGGCTAGTGATACAAACCACTGCCATGTGCATGCACATGGGGATCTAGGCCCCAATGACTTGCGGGGCGTGCTGATGGGGACTGACTGCATATCCGTCAAGCGGCAACGCCACGGCAACATGAATGTCTGCTGAGCATGGAACTGCTTCTGCGGCTGGATGAGTATGGCACACGACGACGACGATGTGGGCACAGGCTGAGCGGCCAAAACAAGTGGGACCTGTGGCACGAGGGGATATGAGACAGTAGTAGGTGTCAGCACTGCACCCTATGTACAGCACTGTACGGATCACACCTCCCGAAACATTGACAGGTGTCCACATTGACAGCCCCATGCCAAGACGGCTGTGTGCTTGCAGTCACACGTCACAGGTGAGAGGTTACATTGCACGTGCCAGGTGGCAGACGTACACAGTGGGAGCTGGCATGTGTGTGCATGTGTCTCCTGTTCAGGATCCACCAGATGGGCGCTGACTCTGTACTGAGCATTGGACACAGCATGTTCCGTGGAAGGCTTGTGTGTGTGGGATGGTGGCACTGGATGTGCCTCCGTTGGGTGGGGGGCCATGCACAGGGCGGGTACGTCGATGATTGCGCATTGTTGGTCACGGTGGGTGCACCAACTGAAGATGTGTTGCCCTGTGTTCAATTCCTATGTCCGCATGATGATGGACTGTAGATGTGGGCAGACTACACATTGGTCGATGTGCTGTCTATATGCATGTGCCTTCACACCAGGCACAGCTGCCCCTGCGACCCCTGCTGGACTCGCTGCTGGGTCTGTGGAGCTGATGCACCTTCTGCGCGTGGGGCGGACAGCTCTCCTCACTTCCCTCATTGCGCATGTCATGACTTTGCCGCAGGTGACATGGATCATGGAGGGCCCACATGTACGCGTGGGTAGGCTACACATGATTGTACACTGGTCGCCACCCCCAGTCAGTGTTTCGAATGGGAAGGTTGTCGTGCTGGTGGTATGTTCGTTGTGGCGGATGGGCGGGCCTAGGTGCGGGCTTACATTCCGGACATGGGGGGTAGTTGAATTGGCGACTAGTTGCAGTACACACGGGACACGTCTCTTCCTTTCCACATCTGGGTCATCCCTTGTACTAACTGACAGTGATACAGTCATCTTCGCCCCTGCCCTCATGTCCTCCCCTCGCTCCCCCAATATGCATGCTCACCTGCGAGGCTAGCGCTTGCACAGGCAGCCCCAAGCTCGCACCAGAGAGGGCAAGGAGTGTATGTGTGGGTCCAGTTGCACGAGTGGGCTGTCTCAGGGTATGATGTGTTGCGGGACGCCGTCCACCTGCGTGGTGCCCCAAATGGAGACCCGGCCTGCATGGACTATGCATCACAGTCTTCGCCTTCCGGATCCGCCACCTGCGACACCCAGTGGCTGTGGCTGCCCTTGCGGCCAGGCTGCGTCCGTCTGTGGCTGATGGCCCACACATTCACTCTTTGGCCTCTCTGGGGAGGGCTCGGGGGTGGTGGCGCACGCGCTTGCACTTAGTCGCAATGGCATGTGGCGTGGTTGGTATGATGGGCAATGGATGGGATGGTGCGAGAAACCTCCCGTGACGTCAGTGCTGCTCGTGCTGTGGTGCGTCCCCCATACACTTCCATGTGACTTGTGCCATGCTAGACGTTGAGGTTCTATTGCCTGCGTGATATGACCAGGAGGAGCGCGAGGAGACCTCTCACACACCATGCTCCACTGCCATCCCGTGCCCTGTATCGCCTGTGCGGATTGACTATGTTGGGGTTACACCTGGTCGACTGGGGCTGTGTGTGCCTTGTCAGGGGCATGGCGGGCGCACAACAGGATCCAGCTTGTCCACAGAGGGTGGGCTGAGGTGCGCCTGGTACCGCTTTGTACGTGTGCCCGGCTGCTATGCACACACGTGTTCACTCCCCCCGACAGGTGTCCTCTCACAATGCCCAGGGAAGCGGTGGTGTACTGTTCATGACCCCTCCCAACACGGCGTGCTCCAACTTGGCATGTGCGCATCTACCCGTCGCACCCACCCACCTGAGCACTGCGTCCATACGACTTCACACGACACATGTGTGTCTTCCACAGTAGTGCTACTCATTTGCGTTGACATCCAATACCAGTGGACTACATGGTCATGTCACGACTGCCGTGTACTTCACATACTCTCATCCTCTCTCATTCGTACTTGTGAAATGAGTCAGCGGAGACAGTTTTGGTTTCAAACATTATATTGAGTCTTCTGTCCTCTGTGATGCAGTATAGTGGACACTACTGGCAGCGGAATACATGTTGAGGATATACTGAGCATTATTGCAAATGGGATAGGGTGTGGGGTTACATGTGATTGGCTGTTGCATGTGGGATGTGGGCTTCAGAGTGACATCTGCTTGGCCAAGGCTGTGCTAATGTACATTTACGTATAGCTGCGGAGCTGCGGACTTTGACACAGACGGTATACATGTAGCCTACCAGACCGCTTGGCATCATGGGCTCAGTCCATCTCAGTTCAATGTGACAGGTTTGCTGCGGTTGTTCCTCATGCACGCGTGCATGTGAGATGACATCAGGGCATGTGCTTGCGTGCATGCAGCGGCGTGCCACTTGTTGTTGCACTGTGGTGGTTACTGGACATGTCACAGTCACTGGGGTCGTGTTGTTGTTGTATGCACTTGTCGTCCATGCAAAGGTCCTGGTATGGGATTCCCGGGGCGGGGGTGGGAGGGGTGCAGCACCCACAGACTCCAGGCGACCTATTCATGTCCACTGAGCGGTGTGTGTGTCCATGTGCGCTGGATCCATGTCGTGTCCTGGTTGTTCGTGCAGTTCCGTCCATGTGGGTGCGATACACAGAGCCCATGCCACTGCCTCCCACGATGCATGCGGTGTTCCTGGATGTGATGGGGAACAGTGTGCATGTCCCGGTCATATCCGATGTCATGGCGATGTCGTTGATGGTGTGGTTACTGTTGCCGGTCATTTGGTATGGCTGTTGTGGTGGTGACTGGCCAGTCCGTGCGGAAGCTAAGCATGGGTGCGGGGTTGGACATCATAGGTCACTCGGGGAACCTGCGTTGTGGTCCGACGTATTTACAGGTTGTCAGGTATGCGATGCCGTCCAGCAGGGCTTCCATGTCATTGGTGGTGTACATGTTTGCCAGCCAATGAAGCGGATGGTGGCTGTCAAGGTGTTGTTCGTAGGTTGTCCCTTGGAGGACCATGATGGGGCATGCTGGGTGACATTCGATGTAGCTGTTCTCGATGATCCGTCGTGTGGAGGCACAGTGGTCCCATTTCAGTGCGGGTGCGATGTTGGCCACATACGCCATGCCCCCATAGGCAGAGCAGGCCCTGTCGTGTGCGTCCAGAGGGAGGAGTAGTGGTAGCAGGTCCGCCTTCAGACATGCCGGGTTGGAGAGGCATATCTCGACGGGATGCTGGTAGGGACACCTCCGACAGTAGAAGACGGGCATGACGCAGCTGAACAATGTGATGCGGTAAGTCAGTCGGTAAGTTACGTTCAGCAGGGACAGGAGATCGCATCCCAATGTATGGAACAGGTTGGTTTTGTACAGCTTGAGCTGTTCGGCGTAGTTGGGTAGGTGTGTTGCGGTTGCCATTTCGCAGCGGTTCGTTGAGGTGGCGTGCTCCGGCTGTGTGTGCAGTCTGCAATGTGCACGCTCCGGGGTTGCTGTGAGCTCTGTGTAGTCGTGGGGAGACAGGACTTGTGTTCTGTTGGCTTGTTTGGAGGACACGGGCCCTCTTCCCACATGCTTCTCAGACAGTTCAAGGTCAGTGCTGTGTGACTCCTTCCAATTAACTTGCATGTGGCCGACATGGGGGAGTGTTTTCTTCTTTCTTCCCCGTCCGTTGTGTGCTTCTGTGATATGCGCTATCTGCCCTGTGGTCGGTCTCCTCGGCATGCCTGTGTTGGTCTATTCTTGGACAATGGCTGTATTCACCGGCTTCTGTCGTAGGGCTGTGGTTTCGGAGTTGGAATGGAAGGTCATTCAGTGCTGTCTGCTCTCCCTTGTGTGGGCGGCAGGCTGCCTTTCCGCTCTGCGTTGGGCCTTGTGTGTGAATGTTATTCTTAGGCCACCTGTTGTCGGTCCCCGGGCTCTTTGGTGTTCCGTTTTATATGTCTTGTTCATATGTGCAGGGTGGTATGGGTGTTTCTGTGTGGTACTGGCGTTCCTCTTCCCGAAGGGGCCCTGCTTCTCCTAGTTGGTGTTGCCGCCGCTGTGTGCTACGCCATGTTTGTTACACTGGGGTGTGTCCTGCTGTTGCGTGTCTTCACTGACATGTGTGCGTCGGTTGTGTGGCGTTGGGTGTTGTCCGTGAATTGGGCGTTGGAGACATGTCTGTGGCCGGCCTGTCACGTGTCATGTGCGTTCGGGGTGGGGCTGATGTGTGTGCTGCTTGGTTGTGTCCCTGTGTCTGTGTGCGACGCATGCATGGCGCTGCGGTTGGCCTCTGCGTTGTGCGCATGTGTGGCGGCGTCATCGGCGCTTTGGGGCCGTGACGGGGTGGTTGGTTCCTAGTCCCAGGTGGTGTGTACACATGTGTTCTGCGATGTTACGATTTGGCCTGTGTGTCATCTGTGGATGCGATGGTGGATGTGTTGTGTACACGCGCTGGTGGGGGGTTGTCCGCTTTTTCCGCCCTTGCACTGTGTGCGCTGTTTGCGTGCACTTGTTGTGTGTGTGCCTACCTGCGTCTCCGCGGTACGTTGCGTCCTTGGTGGTGCATCAGCAGAAGCATGGGGAGGGCCTGCAGTGCTGGATTCATGCTCGGGGAGCCGCTTCTTCGTTGTCCGTGCTCTGCGTCCGTGTTACCGCCTCTCTTTCACGTGCGGTGTCTCTTAGCCGTGGGAGCCGTTTGTTTGCGGCATCGTAATTTATGCGCCGGGTGGGACGTGTTTCGTCGGACGGTGTGTGTCAGTTGTGCTGCGCCGCTACGTGAACGGGCGCACTTTGATGGCGGACGGTGTTGCTGGCTTGCCGGCGGTGTTTGGCCTACTTTTCGCATCATAATTGGGTGGGCGTGTGGACTGCTGCGTGCCGGCGGTAACTGGTGGTTTTTGCATCCGCCAGCACGGCGGTTGTGCTTCCGCCCGCCATCGTAATGGGCCCCTTAGTTCCATCTAATAGGGTATTTAAATTATATACTAATATAACAATTATTTCTTTAAAAAAATTAAAAGAATAAATTGAAAAATGTTGCATCACACAGTACACTTAATCATGTATAAAAAGTAACATATTAATACCTAAATATGTATGCTACACAATGTCCTAAGAAAGATCAAGCACTCAAGCACACAATAGTCCAATGATTAAAAGTCCAACTCATATCGAGTGAAAGGCCGTTGACAATGAATAAATCCAATCCACTGAAGTTTAGTTCTTCTTTTACTTCAAAGTCAGAGTCACAGATATAAAAATCCAAAACACCGCAGCCGACACGTGTTTCATCCTCCTGGACTTTTTCAAGGCTAAAAGACATAGAACAACTGTGAGTTGTACAATCTCCTCACAGATTCCGTTGCATCACGTAAATATTTAAATGTAGGGTAAACTTTTCCCGAATGTCCCAGTATGTTTGCTATACGGGCAGACATTCTTCAAGACCTGACCGGGCAGTCCTGTTCAGAAGGTATTGAGGAGGTGGATGGTGGGGTTGAGTGGCTTCTTGTGATTGTGGTTGGTAGATGAATTTTCCTACCTTGCCTTTGTCTCAATGATCTTTCATAACGGCATGTGTATATACATGTGCATTCAATGACAAGGTATGGTGACATGTCCTGCCACTAGGATTGTGAGTTGTATAACTGCATGTGTTATACAACGGACAGCAGTTCAATTGGCCCCCTGTACTGCAAGGTCCACCAATCATTACTGTTGAGCTGTACTCATGCCATATCACAACTGTAGCAAAGTGAACCCTTTTAGAGTGGTCACCAC
Organism: Calotriton arnoldi; assembly: GCA_963921515.1. Taxonomy (NCBI): domain Eukaryota; kingdom Metazoa; phylum Chordata; class Amphibia; order Caudata; family Salamandridae; genus Calotriton; species Calotriton arnoldi. Next base: position 1,041,314 of record CAWUFW010001822.1, read on the forward strand.
TAGTTTTCAGTTTTTACTGGGACTCATCTGCTGGTAATTTTGAATAATAACACTGACACATTCATATCCAGTGCCCAAGTGTATGTGCTCTGACCCCAAAACAAAGTCAATATTGACTTAAAACCCCCATTTGGCATAGTTAATTTTACTCTAAGGCCATCGTGTAGAGTGTAAACACTAGACCTATGCCATGTAAAATTTCATGTGGACTGAAGCACTATATTATGCCATCCGCTTTGTTACCCTGATACCATGACTAAGGCCTCCAATGAGGCCTAGTCCTCCGAAGTCTACACACTTTCATGTTTACAGAAAGACCTGTAAAAATAAACTCTTTTGTGGACCTGTTAAAGATGGGGTCTCTAGTTGGCCGGGGTTCCTACCCTGTCCAAGTAGGGACCCTCACTCTAGTCGGGGTAAGTAAGGGAGACGCTAAGAATAACCAGTGCTCACCCCCTTGGTAACTTGGCAAGAGCAGTCAGGCTTATCCCCAGAGGCAATGTGTAAAGTGTTTGTGCACGTATACAGTGATACATTGAAAATACCACAAAAGTACTCCACACAAGCTTAGAAAAATAGCCAATATTTATCTGAGTAAGCCAAAACGACAAAAATAATCGGTACTTGAGGACAGTGCATTGCATGAAGGAGGTGAGGTGAGGTATTACTGAAGCAAGTGAGGTATCGGTTCCTGTCAATGGTGCAGAGTCAGGGAGTCACTGATGCCCGGGGACGTTGTGGGGCCCAGGGGAGCTGATGCGGTCATTGCCAAGATTACCCTTGTTTCCTTACTGTTTTGCTGGGTCAATAATGAAGCCAGATGTCAAGCCACTAGGCCTCAGAGGTACGGCGTTGGGGTCGAACCACTGGGCCACAGCTGTGGCGCCGTAGTCCGAGCGATACGTCATGGATGTAAGTGTTGCGGTGCTCGAGACTGTGGCGGTTCTTCGAAGGCGCTGCAGTGTTGTCAGAGCCTGCATTGTAATCCATGGTTGTTGCGTCGTGCGGGGACCACAGTTTCGGTGCAGGCAGTGGCACAGCATCAAAGTCACAGAGAGGCGCCGGTTCCATAGTCGCTCAGCTCAGTGTCGATTTCTTCTTGTAGCAAGGAAATCATTTCCAAAGTCCCAGAAACTGGATTTGGCACCACTTAGCAAGTAGGACTCCCAGTATTGGAGTCCATGAGCTAAGGGTGAAGTCTTTGATGGCCCTGAGACTTCCAACAGGAGACAAGCTAAACTCAATCCCTTGAAGAACCTTAGAAAGCAGGATGTAGAGAGCAAAGTCTAGTCCTCTCACTCCCAGGACAGAAGCAGCAGGTAGCAGGCCAACACAGCAAAGCAAACAGCAAAGTGGCCGTCCCTCATGGCAGCACAATAGCTCTTCGTCCTGGCAGAATGTTCTCAGTCCAAAAATGATCCGAGTAAATGGTGTCAGAGGTCCAGTACTTATGCCAATTTTGGCCTTTGAAGTACAGAGACTTCAAAGAAAGGTCTTTGTAGTGCACAAGACCCTGCCCTTCCTTGCCCTGGCTTCAGACACACTGAATTTGGTAGCAACTATTTTGTGTGAGGATAGCACAGCCCTATTCTGGTGCAAGTGTCAGCTCCTCCCACCATTCCAGCTCGGGAAGGCTCATTAGCCTGGTGTTGGGCAATTAGGATATGCAGGGCACACCTCAGCTCCCAGTGTGTGACTGTCTAGAGTGAATTCACAAAGACCAACTATCATCTAACCCAGACGTGTATTCTAGGGACAGGCAGAGGCACCAAATGGTTAAGTAAGAAAATGGCAACTTTTTAAAAGCGGCATTTTCAGACCAGCAATTTAAAAACCAACTTCACGAAAAGAAGTGCTTTTAAATTCTATCTGCTCCCAATTGACAGATACGCTTGTAAGATGTTACAAGGCCGCTCCGGTGCTAACTTATGGGAGAGATAGGTCTTGCCATAGTGAAGATGAATTTAGCAGTTGTTCACTACAAGGACATGTAAAACCCATGCATACATGTCCTACCTTTAAAATACACTGCACCCTGCCCATGGGGCTACCTAGGGCCTACGTTAGGTGTGCCTTACTTGCAATAAAAGGGCAGGTTTGGGCCTGGCAAGTAGGTGGACTTGTCTGGTCACTGGGGCAGTCTGAGACTGCACCCACAGGTGCTGAAGTGGCAGGCCTGAGACAGGTTTGAAGGGCTACTCTGGTGGGTGGCACAATCCATGCTGCAGCCCACTAGAAGCATCTGAGGTATATGCCCTGGGCACACGTAGTGCACTGTACTAGGGACTTACTCATAAATCAAATATGTCAATCATGGAGAAACAAGATGCCATTACGTTTTAGTCACAGAGCACATGCACTTTAGCACTGGTCAGCAGTGATAAAGTGCCCAGAGCCCTAAAACCAGCAAAAATGAAGTTCAGCGCTCAGTCAAAAACCAGTAGGTCAGAAGCAAAAAGACAGGGGAAATCATGACAAAAGATGCCAGGTCTAACACGTGTGTCCCCACCAGCTGAAAGTGGGGAGAGCTACCCAACCTCTTGGGAGTTCTCATCACTAAGGGCGATAAACCTGGAAAGACCACCAGTGTTGGCATGTTCTGTTCCAGGTCGGTGCTTTACCATAAAGTCCATTCCGTGTAGAGACATGGACCACCTCATCAGTTAAGGTTTCTCACCCCTAATGTGCATTAACCATCTGAGGGGCCTGTGGTCTGTCTGAACTCAGAAGTGAGTTCCAAACAAGTAGGGTCTAAGCTTCTTCAGCCCCCAGACCACAGCAAAAACTCTCCATTCTATTGAGCTCCACCTCTGTTCCCTGGGAAATAACCTCCTACTAATGAAGGCTACAGGTTGTTATAGGCCCTCTTTGTTTAGCTGTGAAAGCACAGCTCCAACACCATGATCTGAGGCATCAGTCTGCACCATGATTTCCTTGGCGAAGTCAGGAGCCAGAAGCACAGGTGCCGTGCCCATGGCCTCCTTCAGGGTGTCAAAAGCAGTCTGGCATGCCTCTATCCAGATTACCTGATGAGGCTGCTTCCTGGAAGACAGCTCTGTCAAGGTGGCAACAGTGGTGCCGTATCCCTTGACGAATCTCCTGTAGTAACCGGTGGGACCTAAGTAGGCTCTCACCTTCGTCTGGGTCCTGGGGGGGTGCCCAAGTCCAAATGGTATCAATCTTTGGCTGTAAGGGCTGCACCTTGCCACCCCCTACTTGGTGTCCCAAGTAAATCATGGACCACTGCCCTATCTGACACTTTCTGGCTTTGATAGTGAGGCCTGCAATCTGCAGGGCCTTCAACACCTCCTGGAGGTGGTACAAATGGTCCTCCCAACTGGAGCTGAAAACTGCAATGTTGTCAAGGTAGGTGGCACTGAAGTTCTGTACCCCAACTAGGACCTGGTTGACCACCCTCTGAAATGTGGCAAGGGCATTCTTCAACCCAAAAGGCATGACCCAGAACTGGTAGTGCCCTTCAGGTGTTGAGAATGCTGACCTCTCTTGTGCACCCTCGGTCAAGGTAATATGCGAGTACCCAGACGTTAGGTCAAACGTGCTGAGGAACCTGGCAGCTCCAAGGCAATGAATGAGTTCATCAGTTCAGAGATAGGGTGTGCACAGAATAGGAGTTCAGTTGTGACATCAGGCGGAGCAGCCTTGGGGAACAGAATCACTGAACTGAACTAAGGGCTTGCTCCTTTCCCAGGTTCCGATGATCTGCTGAGCATGGAAATAGAAATGGGCCTGTCCCTTCACAAACTATGGTGGCCATCTTGGAGTGGTCATTCATTTTACCTATACTCACACTCCTGGTCCCTGCTATGTTTGCCCAATATCATATACTGGTTGATGTCGCCTATCTTCAAAATGGCGCCGGTCACGCAATTTCAGGTCTACGCCCTGTGTGGTCCCCAAAGGTGAGCAGAGGGGCCAGCTGGACATCAGACATTGTTTTCTTCCTCATCTTGTTTTTCTATGTTTATTGAATGCACTAGCAACGGATCTAACTGTAATGTAACTGTAATTGATGTAACGCTGTAACACGTCTTAATTCTCATGTAAAGCGCTCTGATACCTCCGGGCCTAGCCTGGACTTCCTCGTCTCCTCGCTGTGTCTCCTACCCCCTCCCCCACCTCTTCCCTCCTTCATTCTTTGCTTGCCTCCCCTATTCCTTCCCTCTCTCCCCTGAATCACTTTCCCCCTGCCTGCTTTGTTTATCCTTGTGCCTATGCTCTGCTCAATCTCCCTCCCCGTCGTCCTTTTACATTATCCCCTTACCCTTCTACACGCCTTGAACCAATGGATGTAACTCGTAATTGACGTACCTTCTGTAACAATGTGTAACTTGTAACGTATGTAACCCTACCATCCCAACTCCCTATTATGGCCCCCTCTAGTATGCCCTTGTCCAAAGCACTCCTACTCCCCTTGTTGGGGATGGATCCAGATTTTTGCCCTGGAGTCTCAGAGACCCTTCTGAAAGAGTCCACAGTGACAAGGGAGTCTCACATAGTGGAGGACTGGGATTGATCCCCTTACCACTGGGAACCGTCTCCTACCCTGCCGGAAGTCAGACACTGTGTTCACGCTGGGTTTTCTACCCCTCCCCCTCCTCCTCCCTCCTTCATTCTTCTAAGTGTGACCATGACCAAAGCACTCCTCTCTCCTTGTTGGGGAGGGATCCAGCATCTATGCCTGGAGTCTCAGCGACCCCGCTGAGAGAGTCCACCGCGACAAGGGAATCACACAAAATGGAAGACTGGGAATGATCCCTTTACCACGGGGAGCCGTCTCCCACCCAGCCGGACATCAGACACAGTTACTTCCTCGTCTCCTCGCTGTGTCTCCTACCCCCCCACCTCTTCGCTCCTTCATTCTTTGCTTGCCTCCCCCATTCCTTTCCTCTCTCCCCTGAATCTCTCTCCCCCTGCCTGCTTTGTTTTTCCTTGTGCCAATTCTCCGCATAATCTCCCTCCCGTCGCCCTTTTACATTACCCCCTTACCCTCTACATGCCTTGACCCAACGGATGTAACTTGTAATTGACGTTCCTTCTGTAACAATGTGTAACTTGTAACCTATGTAACTCTCCTCATGTAAAGCGCTCTGATACCTCCGGGTCTAGCCAGCGCTATATAAAACTCAAGTAAATAAATAAATAAGGGCTGTTGGATGGCTCAATAACCCCTAACTCCTGCATCTTACAGACTTCCCCTTTGGTTCTGGCCCTCACTCTGTCAGACAACCTGTAAGACTTGTGCTCAGCAGACAGGCTTTCCCCCGTGTCAATATCATGTGTGCAACATTGGGTGACTCCAGGGTTGAGTGAGAACAGAGAGGCGAACGGTCCCAGCACCTGTTGACAGTCACTCTGCTGCTCTGGGGTCAGTGTAGGGGAAAGGATCACACACTCTACTGACCGATCCTGCTCTTCGGATGGCAGGAGGTCGGGGAGAGGTTCACTCTCCTCTTCTACCCTATCATCTGTGACCATGAGCATTGTCAACTCTGACCTCTAAAAATGTGACTTGAGGTGGTTCACATGCAGGACCCTCAAGGGGTTCCTAGGAGTCCACAAGTCCACCAGGTAGGTGACGTCACTCTTGTGCTCCTTACCTCAAATGGGTCAGATCAGTGGTCTTGTAGAGCACATGACTCTACTGGCACCAAAACACACACACCTTTTCACCAGGCTGAAACTCATCCAGAGTGGTATTCTGGTTGTACCAACGTTTCATGTCATCCTGGCTAGCTTTTAGATTCTCCTGGGTGAGTTTCAAGAAGAGGGAGGTCTGGTTCTGGAAAGCCAGCATGTAGTTGAAGACATCCTGGATTGGCTTCAAGCTTGCTCCCAGCCCATCTTTAACAAACTGAGAGGTCCTCTCACAAGGTGCCCATAAAGAAGTTTGAAAGGGCTGAAGCCAACCCCCTTCTGTGGTACTTCCCTGTAAGCAAACAGAAGGCATGGCAAGAGGACGTCCCACTCGGAGTCGAAGAGACCCCTAATCATGCCCTTCAGGGTATGGTTGAACCTTTCAACCAACCCATTGCTTTGGGGGTAGTAAGTGGTGGTGAACTTGAAAGTTACACCACACACCTTTCACATGGCCTTCATGTACAGGGACATGAAGTTGGTAAAGAGGTCAGATACCACCTCCTTGGGGAAACCCACATGGGTAAAGATCTCCATCAGTGCCCTGGCAGGTGCAGTCACCATCCTCAGAGGGATAGCTTCTGGGTATCTGGTGGCATGGTCCCCCAAGACCAGGATGAGCCTGTTGCCCATGGCTGTCTTGGGATCCAGAGGCCCCACAATGTCAATGCCCACCCGCTTGAAAGGTGTGCTCATGACCAGGAATGGCTGCAGGGAAGCCTTGCATCTTTCCCTCCAGTCTTGCCACTCACCTGGCAGGTAGGACAGGGCCTGCAAAATGCATCTGAGGCCATCCTCATTTGGGGCCAATAGAAGTGGTTGACAAGCCTATCAAAGGTCTTGTCCTGCCCCAAATGACCTGACAGCGGCACATCATGAACCAAATCCAGTGGGTAGGCTTTGAAGTGCTGGGGTACCACCAGCACATGCACCGCCCCAGGCTCAGCAACCTTAGGCTTGCTGTACAAGAGACAATTCTCCCAATAGATCTGGTGAGATCCTGAAGCGTTACCAGCTGCCTGCTCCTAAGCCTGTTTCTGAAGACTGGCAAGAGTGAGGCACTCTTTCTGCACCACACATAATTCCTCCCTGTGGAGCCTCCTCCCTGCTGTCAATGGGCCAGCACAGGCAGGTCCCCCAGTTTGGCCACATCTTGCCCCGTAGGTTCCGGGGCATCACCCACAGGTTCAGCTTCCTCCCTGGCCGTGGGAATTTCAGGCATGGATGGACTCACAGCTGCCCTCAAGGAACCTAACCCCCCCCCCATTCAAAGGGAACCTAAGCTACCACACATTGGCACTCACTGTTGTCTACTGCAACTTCTTGGTGGACCACATTAGGGACTACCTGCTCTTCAGACACCAGATGACACTGGGCAGTTGTAACACTGGCTCCTGTGTCTCTCAGATCCTCCACCATCCTCCCATTGATGGTCAACCACTGGCTGTACTTCTTAATGTTGTCAGGCATGAGGATTCTCTGGACCATTTCACAGTCACTAAGGGAGACTAGGGTCAACTAAGCTGGCTCCCCACCACTAGCTGCGACCAACTCTTCCCTAAGAGCCACAATCGCCATCCCCAGTGACTGCCCACTGGTGGAGGGCTGTGCGGGATACTTGGGTTCTCCCTTGAAGTGCCCTTCCTGTTTACAGGCAAAACACTTCAGGGTTCCCTTCCCCTCATGCTTTTCTGAGGGGAGCCAACTCTTCTTTTTGACAGGGGGTTTGGAATTCTTAACCTGGGAACTAGTTTGGGGCCCTTTAAAGAACTCCTTACTTTTCATCTTGTCCACCCCTGCTTCTTTTTTGGGGGACCCTGCCCACTCTTGACAGAGTCACCCCCATACAACTTCTTTTGGACCTTGGTGCTGAGCCAGAGGTTCACCTCCTTAGCAAGCTTCCTGGGGTCAGTCAGCTTACTATCAATCAAGTGCTGGCGCAGCTCTGGAAAACATCAACTAAACATGATGCAGGGAGGAGAGGCATCGGGGAGGCAAGTACGGCATCAGTTTCTTACTGCTATGCAGGTCATTGGAACGTCGGTACTCAAGGACACTGCGTTGCACAAAGGAGGTCAGGCATCAATGAAGCAAGTGAGGCATTGGTTCCTGGCAGTGGTGCAGAGTCTGGAAGTCACTGAAGCCCGGGGGCATTGCGGGGCACAGGGGATTTGATGTAGCAGTTGCAGAGATGACCATCGATTCCTTACTGCTGTGAGGGGTCAATGATGAAGCTGGAGGTCAAGCTGTGAAGCTTGAGGTGTGCTGCATTGAGGTCAAACCACTGGGCCACAGTTGCGGTGCTGGAGTCAGTGCAATGCGTCACGGATGTCGGTAGAGCAGTGCTCAAGACTCCCGCAGTGGCGGTTTTTCGGAGGTGCTGCGTCGTCGTCGGAGCCTGCGTTGTAATTTCCGGTCATTGCCTCGTGCGGGAACCATGGCTTTGTTGCAGGCAGCAGCACAGCATCAAAGTTACAGACAGGCACTGATTCTAAAGTCACTCTGCGTCGGTTTATTCTTGTAGCACGGAACTCACTTCCAAGGGCCCAGAAACTGGATTTGGCACCAATTGGCAAGTAGGACTCCCAGCAGAGGAGCCCAGGTGCTACGGGGGGAAGTCTTTGATGGCCATGGGACTTCCAACAAGAGGCAAGCTCAACTCAAGCCCTTGGAGAACCTTAGAAAGCAGGATGTAGAGAGCAAAGCCCAGTTAGCTCACTCCCAGGACAGAGGCAGCAGGCCAACTGAGCAAAGCAAGCAGCAAAGTGGCAGTCCCTCCTGGCACCACAACAGCTCTTCTTCCTGGCAGAATGTTCTCAGTCCAGAAGTGTTCCAAGTAAATGGTGTCAGAGGTCCAGTACTTATACCTATTTTGGCCTCTGAAGTAGGGAGACTTCAAAGAAAGTTCTTTGTAGTGCACAATACCCTGCCCTTTCTTGCTCTGGCTCCAGATGCACGACATGTGGTGGTGACTTCTTTGTGTGAGGATAGGCACAACCCTATTCTGGTGCAGGTGTCAGGTCCTCCCATCATTCTAGCTCAGGAAGGCTCATCAGCCTGGTGATGGGCCATCAGGATATGCAGGGCACACCTCAGCTCCCGGTGTGTGACTGTCTAGAGTGAATTTACAAATCCCAATTGTCATTTAACCCAGGCGTGTATTTTAGGGACAGGCAGAGGTTTCGAATAGTTAAGTAAGAAGATGCCAGCTTTTTAAAAGTGGCATTTTCAGACCTGCAATTTAAGTCCAGAGACACCAAGCTCCAGTTTTCTATCTGCTCCCGATTGGCATATACGCTTGTAAGATGTTACTAGGCAGCTCCAATGCTAATCTATGGGAGAGATTGGTCTTGTTATAGTGAAAATTAATTTAGCAGTTGTTCACTACCAAGACATGTAAAACCCACGCGTGCATGTCCTAACTTTTAAATACTATGCACCCTGCCCATGGGGCTACCTAGGGCCTACCTTAGGGATGCCTTACATGCAATAAACGTGAAGGTTTGGGCCTGGCAAGTAGGTGGACTTGCCAGGTCACCTGGCAGGCGCTACGGTGGCAGGCCAGAGACAGGTTTAAAGGGCTACCCAAGTGGGTGGCACAATCTGTGCTGCGACCCACCAGTAGTATCTGAGTAACCGGCCCTGGGCACACGTAGTGCACTGTACTAGGGACTTACTAGTAAATCAAAAATGCCAATCATGGAGAAACCAAATGCCATTACATTTTAGTCACAGAGCACCTGCACTTTAGCACTGGTCAGCAGTGGTAAAGTGCCCTAAAGACAGCAAAAATGAAGTTCAGCACACAGTCAAAAACAGGAGGTCAGAAGCAAAAAAACAGGGGAAATCACGCCAAAAGATGCCAGGTCTAAAAGGAATAAAAAAACGATTTCTAAGCACAAAATAAGTCATCCCATAACTTTCCTTATTGCCAACAAAGTAGGGTGCCTAGTGCCTATTATTTGTACATGCCTAAATTAATGTTAGCGCATACCTACGTTGAATATATCACCAAAAATTATTTTCACTATTTTGGATTTAGCTGTTCCCATAGGAAATATTGGTAAAGCAGACTAAATCAGTATTTCTGCATTATCCAGTAGAATCAATCAATCAAATAATTCTTATTCTGCTCTACAGTCATAAAAGCACATAAAAATATCACAGCGTACAGAATACATAAAAGCAATAAAAAACTGTGAGATTAAATAATTCATAGAATAAAATTCAGTCAAATGCATCTAGAGACTGGTGATCAGAGACTAAAATACAATATTTAGAATAAAAGAAACAGATACCTGCTAGAGCTAGTATTAGGAGGGTGTAGGCAAGCACAAGCCCTTCAGCAAGGCATCTTTTCTGCTAAACCTCCACATAAACGTCAAGAATCGTGAGACAGCAAATGCGATGAATTGCCTTCTATGACTTCTCAAAATTCTGAATGAAGCCTTGTAATCCCTGAGGGCCAAAATGCGGCATACAGGAAGGATCCATTTTCTTCTGTAACAATAATAGGTTGGACAAAATAATACAATATATTTGGCTGTTTCCTCCGTCTGACAGCAAAGGGGACAGGACCCATCTGATTCACTGGAGTCACGCTTCCACTTTGCTGTCACAGAGAGGAGTGGCAAAGTTCCCATGTGAAATTTAATTATATAGTGTCTTAGCAGATGGGGGCTCAATCTGATCCAAGTAGCCTTCCAGACTATAAGAGTCTTTATACTCCAAAAAGGAGGCTGTAAGAGTGCATTCTTTTGCGTGGTTGAGCGTTAGGCCATCAATATAACACCAGTAAGCAACCATTAGCATTGCTTTCGATACCCCAATGGCTTCTGCAGGGGTAGACCAAAGGTTCTCTTACACAATCTGGTGCTGTGGTAGCCTAATTAACTGAAGCCAGAAGATCCTTTTGGCCCTCGGCTGCCCCAAGACATCATCAAGGGCCCTTAAATACTGTAGAAGCTGAGGAACCATCTAAAGCCTCCGCCAGTATAAGAGCGGGGTACTGACCGGAAGGTTATTAAGGTTGTGCATAAAATGGTTTTCAACAATCTCTAGGGATCTGGCATTATTATTGCCCCATAGTTCCCCACCGTATGGTGTATCCAGTACAATTTATCCAGTAGGAAACAGCCACAGAAAAAGTTCTAAACCTTTTTGTAGCTGTCTTTACAAATTCAAATAATTGGTAAAGTTGGACTTTTTCTAACTGGAAATATTATTTTAAATAAAAATATATTCACTTGCTTGAGCCGCTATAGGCTAATTAGCCTTAATATGCAACTGCCCCCTTACCTGTGATAAGGTGTGAAATACCTCCCAGGAGCCCTAAATAGACCACTTTGATTGACAGGTTGACCTGAATGGGCAGATATGACTCATTTGAGCTCAGCAGAACATTCATAGTGGGGGCTGCTGCTCCTCCTGTTGGCACAACAGTGTCAAATATTGCATGACAGTCCTGTCTGAGGCACAAGTAAAATGTATGCTCCTTTGTACAGGTTCAAATAGGCTGGTTACTGAAGAACCTTACTTTGTCTTACTAGACATTTGTCTCAGTTTTTATTATGAGTTCGGGGCCTAATTCAAACTGGATTTCAGTGTCAGATGTGGGGTCATAATACACTCCCCTACACACCCCAGCTCCCAGAGCCCAAGTTTAGTATGGTTGAAGACTTTAGCTACCTTGGCTATTACCATCACACATTGCATTTTGGTCCTATTAATAGTAAGGCACACAGAAACGACTGAAAAATTAGGTGTGCAAGGGCCTGCCCCACAGGCTGGTAAATCCTACAGTGCTGTACCATCACCCACCCTTCCTCAGTACACTACTGGACTTGTGAAAGGATACCACACAGACCGAAACTGCTACACTTGGCATCTGTGACTTGTGAGAAGGACCTGAGGAGAGAGTGGACCCCCTTCCACATGCAATTTAAGGACAGAAAGGTCTCCAATGATCATAAGACTAATCCCCTGGGTGGCCCCAGTAACATACAAAAGCGGGACATTCCTGTGAAGATTCACAGTGGATCAGTAGCAACTGGACTGGGACTGGACTTTGCTGCTGATCTCTGCGTGACACCCTGAGAGTCTCTAAGTGCCTTTCTCTGAAGTTCTAGGAACCTCTGGTTGTTTGGGCACCAGAAGAAAGTTTGGAAACTTTTGAAACTTTTCCTCCAATGTTCCAGAACTTCAACTGTACACACTGAAAATAGTGTCCGACTGGCAGTTCCACAGGGTCATATTGTATTTCAGCTTTCTCTCGCTCAGAGATCTTTTCATCTTCGAAAAAACAACTAAATTCCATTCTGATCTGGGATTTAGAAAACTTTCAGTAAGAAACTTCAAAGGCTCCTGTGCACCAGCAAAGACCAAACTGCTTCATGTATCTAGCCTTTGATTCCGCTGTGGCTACAGTGTCAGCAGCATCATGTGTGGAGAGGATTTTCTTTTCAAAAAGTGGCAAAGTCCATTATGCATGAGACTTAAAAAAATGTCAATGTTTTTTTCAAGAAAATAACAACAAAGTCTCTTTCTAAAGTAGGACTTTTTAAAAATGTTTGACTTCCAGGATTTCACCTGGACTAATTAACTTGATTTATCTGAACCAGGCTCCATCTTGGTTGGCCTGAAATTGCACCTTGGCCCCCTTGTACTGCAATCATTGACAGACAATGAGCACTTTATTTTTCTTGGCGCTTTTTAACTTTAATTCTTCGAAAATCCAATTCTCCGGTTCCTCTTATTAGATTTTTGTTATTTTGGTCTCATTTTGCTCATAGTTTTTTTCTTTTAAAATTAGTTTCATTGTGTTTGGTGTAACATTTTCTACTATTTATGCACTGCTTCAAGACTTTACACATTGCCTTTGATTTGAGCCTGACTGATTTATTTTATTTAATGTGTGTGACATCTTGTAGGTTGTGGCCTTATCCTTTGGGGTGGACACTTGTCCACCCCAAATAATAATCTACTTTCCTACACCAGCTCTATCTGGTGGTGATGTGTATTTACTCTATTGCTGCATCCTGGCCATTTAACTCCTGTTGTCACGGAGAGTCTCCATACTATTTCTCATTGAAGATGGCATTTGTGGATTTCTGTGAATTGTGCTGTTAAACAGAATGTGTTTCCTCCATGATGAAAATTTTCTGTGATATTTGGGGCCAAGGGGTATACAACTTAGGTTGTAGTCACAGGTGGTGGAAGGTCAGCAGAAACATGATGTTCTTCCTCACCAGATGGGCTGCAGTCTATGTCAGCATCTTTATATGTTTCTCTTATAGGCTTATCTTCTGCTAACTCTTACCCCCTCTGCAATGGGCACATCTGCAACAGTTTGGGGGAAAGGGTACCAACAACAGTGGCATGATAAAGGACATTGTGGCTGTTCTACTGCTGTCGGATGGAGTTTTTGTGGTGGCCCCAATTGCAGAGGCAGGCTCATTTTGTGTGATTGTGCTATTTGTGATTGAGGGCACAGTGGTTGAAGACATGGATTGAGTTGTTTTGGCTTGCATAATTGCCAGTGTCTGTGCACCACTTGCTGCTTTTTCAAATTTCATTTTAGATAGCTTTGCATGGGCTGGTGGTGATGCTCTGTGTCTTCCTCTGAAGTGTGTTATATAAAGACATATTTATCAAATTATTTAATATTCGCACTAGCACAATCTTGAGATGACAGATAGATCTACAACATGATCAACATTGTATATTTGTTTGCTGTTGTGATACCAGTGGCCCATAATCTATGACTCTCTCATAGTTCCTCAAATTAAATTAAATATTATTATGTGTTTGTTCTGTGGACTATACAATAACGTCCTTGAACTAGCAATGATGATTCATTTTCCATTACTCAAATCAGGTGAAAAAACACTCACTATATACAATACTATAAAATATTTTTATTCTGTATACATTTGGTCCAGTGGGGTGTTGGAGGCTGAGTTGGGTAGGTGGCAGGCATGAGTGCAGGACAGAGGTTTGACCGAACAGGGATGTCATTAGATGCTCCCTAAAGACTACTGCTTATGTTTCATGAAGGGCAGGCTAGTATGCTGCCAACAGCCCCTGCTCCTGAAGTGCTTGATACAGGGAGATTGTTTGTGGCCAATTATTTATGGTTAGGGTACCTTAAGGAACAGATATGCCAATGTTCAAGGAGATTTGTACTTCAGACATGAGTTATATCACTCTGAATTAACTCTCCAGTTGAAAAATTCTGAAAAATAATTATGACCATAGTCTTTTTAATACACTGTTCTAATTTTTTATTATTAACATTAATTATAAAATCTATAAAAAAGCATGTAAACATTCATCACTGTGGTTCTACATCACATTTAGTCCTATTTTTTTTATACTGATGCCTATGTATATATGATCACCCAGGTCCTCTATACTCCCAGTCTCTGCTCCTTCTTCGATCTCCTCAATCCTTGCACTATTTATGATACTGCGGTAAACAACCTTGACCCCGCATTCCTCACCCCGCATGTTGCTACAACGCGGTCGTTACAACGACCGCGTTGTAACAACGCAATACCATTACCCCGCAAGTCGTAACAACGACTTGCGGAAGGGGGGAGAAGGTGTTGGATTTAAAATCCAACACCTTCCCTACTGTCTGCACAGACTGGAGTTGGAATAGTAAATTATACTATTCCTACATCCAGCGCCCCCCTCCGCAAGTCGTTGTTACGACTTGCGGGGTAACAGTATTGCGTTGTTACAACGCGGTCGTTGTAACAACCGCGTTGTAACAACATGCGGGGTAACGGGATGCGGGGTAAAGAGGCATATTCGATACTGCACACCTTTCCTTCGTAGGGAGTCAGTTTCAGTTTCGCCCCAGGTCCCTCACCAGAGGCCAGGCTCTCCCACGGTCCTGAACTCCACCCTTGAGGTCTTAAAAGCATTTGTTTGCACTCATCCACAGTCAAAGGGTGTGCAGACACAGCATTACCTTTATCCATGACGTGTTCTCACAGTTTAGACCTAATTTTGGCAATTCTCTTGGACACCAAACACTCCATTATCCATGCCTCCTCTTTGACCACCTCCTATGCAAGTACTTATAATTCTGTCTCACTGAGCTTGTACTTTCTGATTCTCTCAGGAGGAATGTATGATGATACAACGCGTACCATCACAACGCGGTATGTTACTTCGCGGTCTTGACAACGCAAGTCGTTACATCGACTTTCGCTGGAGGGCGCTGGATTTAGGAATAGTGTGAATTACTATTCCAACTCCAGTCTACGTACAGTAGGGAAAGTGTTGGAATAGTAATTCACACTATTGCTTAGTCTAGAGCGCCCTCCAGTGCAAGTCGATGTAACGACTTGCGTTGTGAAAACCACGATGTAACCATACCGCGTTGTAATGGTTTCGTGGTAAAGGATGTTTCCCCTAAGAAGCAACGCTTGATAACAGAATCAGAAAAATAGCTGGATGGCTGTTATAAACAATGAATTTGAATGGATTCTTAATTCCATAAAATGGCTGCCAGATGGTTAAAAATTGAAAGATGTATCTTAGGAACAAAGAATTCACAAACAAAATACTCTTATCTGCTCTGCCACTGACTTGAGAAACAGCAAATGACGTACTTAATGTTTTTATATGTTATTTCACGTTGATGAAGTGTCTCTACACATGCGCTGTTTTTGTGTGGAACAATCGCATGCAGTAAAATTGCATCCAGTAAAATTGGGTGCAGTAAAATCAGACATAGTAAAATTGATTCCACTGGACACATAGAATACTCATAATTGAGGGACTTTTACCTACACCTTGGGTGAGTTTATTGGCAGGTAACAGGTAATTCCGAAACAGGGCCATAGCGTTAGCAGGTGGGCCAGCTGCATCCCACATTTGCATTCTGGGCTCTTTCTAGTTTTTTCAGTGTTTGTTTTTTGCAAGCTGGAATGCAGACTATTTAAAAAGTAACTCATGAGGTGACAATTGAACTAATAGTGAAACAAAGTGTGTGGTACCCAAATATTGACTGCAAATACATCAACTCCAAGATATTGACATGCATTATATGGTCTAAGTAAGTAGACAGGGATTCAGCACAGTAAATGAAATTAAATGAAATTGGGTATTTATAAAGCGCGCGGATACTCACAGAGAGTGTCCCGGTGCTAATCTCCAAAACCGTAACAGAAAGAGCCCCGCCCCGTCAACCATCATGTTTTTGTTGGAACAAACATGTTTTAAGTTGTTAAATCTATACTTCCCTAAGCATGCTTACCTTCATGAAGTATCTGTAGTTTGATATTTCTGTCCTTGATATTTTGACATACAACTATTTGAAGGGTATTCATTACTACGTTCAGTCCTGCTGGATGCTTTGCCACAAATTCCAGGATCATGGTAACAGCTTTGTCAAAGATGACATCTGAATTTATTCATCTTTGTACTACCAAAACATCCTTCCTGAACCCTTTTGTAATATAAGTGAGAAGCTCTTTTTTGCTTAGGTGGAGAGATCATCTGAGTGTTATCAGCAATCAACTAAAGGTATCCCTTTCTCATTCGTTCATTCAGTAGTCTTTATTCGGTCACAACAATGACTATAAAAACACAAATTTAAAAAATACATTATACATCATATGGTTCATTTAAATACTGTTAACAATCTCATCAAGGCTGAAAAAGAAATATTCTAATGAAGCATACCTCCTCCTCAATTTTATTGCAGACAAGATATAATCAAGGACAGAGAAAAAAATTGTGGGAGTATTGAAGCATTTTAAAAGATCAACTCCCCTTGGTGCGATGTAAAGTGCTTGTGCTTTAAAAGTTGTAGTAAGAACCATTTTCTCAAGCTGCTATATAGAGTGCAAAAAAGCATAAAGTGCACTATCGTTTGGGGCGAGAAGTTATTTCATGGGCAGCCTGGAAGAGATTCAAACCAGGAGCCAGAGTTAGGAAAAGCAAACAAATAATGAATTGATTGTAACCTGAGCTTCGTGGGGATAAACCCAGTGTTCTGGTTTTTCCACCCAGATTAAATACTGCTCTATCCCAGGCATTGTGGAAATTGGTAAATAGTTAAGAGCTGAAGATAAGTGGCTTGATCTTGTGATTCTGATCTCTTCATTCATCATGTGAAATGTTTTGTTAACTATGGCCTTAGTTTGGGGCCAATATTATCTGGAAATTCAAAAATATTGGTGATATCATTAAAGCTTTTCCTGACATATGCCAGCCAAGTAATAGAGTGTCTATTGTCCAACTTCAAGCAATCGCTAAGAACGTCTCCCGAAAAACCTGCTTGTGTGGTACACCAAATTTTAACCCAAAGTAAAAGGGGGGGCATTTTAACTTTGTCTACCAAATAGCCCATACCTAATTCACTGTGGGAGATAAAGCTAGGGGTCGATTTAGGGATGGCCAGTATCCAGCAGAGGAACTTGTTTTTGAAGGCCAGCATTGTAGCTGGCAATTCATGACCCCACACTCCAGCTCGATATGTTCCCACTATCAGACATTTAGATTTGTATAGCTGGACCATCTCTTTAATTGGCTTGTGCCCCAATGTTTTTGCGAATCTAAAGATAGATGCGCACACTACTCCCATTTTCTGAATTCTCAGTTTAGTCAAGCTGCTCCATGACAAATTAGCTTCAAACAGGATACCTAAATAATTGAAATATAAAATCTTAGTAATAAAAAGGATTTTGATTTGGTGTTTTTGGGCCACAAGTTAAAATAAATGATTTTTGGTGATTTACTTTTAGACTTAGATTTATTATAACACTGTTAAAACCATTTAAAGGTTTCTGGGGGCCAATTGCTGTTTGTGAAATCAAAACTGCATCATCTGTATGTAAAAGAACTGGGACTGTACAGGAGGCGATTTTAGGGGTATCACTACATAAGCTCAGGGTTTTGTCTAAAGAATTATTATAGAATAAAAGCAGAAAAGGTGCCATTATAGAGCCCTGCCTGACCCCTTCATACTACCTTTATAGGTTGTGTACAATATCCTTGTTGCATATATCGGACCCTGGTGGTAGTATCCCAGTGTAACCTCTTAATAAGGTTCAACAATGGTGGTTCTACACCAGCTGCCTCCATCAAAGATCACAACTTTCCCCTGTCCACCAAATCAAAAGCACAGGAGAGGTCCATAAATGCCATGTGTAATTAACCTTTCCTGGCCTTGACGTATTTTCCCATGATGAGGGATAAGTTAAGTGCTTGCTTGATGTTACCCAAACCTGGACAGAAACCATATTGAGCCTTTGAAAAGAAGGAATTAATTTCTGCACATACTTCCAGCTTCTCCAAGATAACCCGTCCTGAAGTTTTTACTTTGGCATCTAAGAAAGAAATCGGGCGATAACATATTTCCTTGGCTGGTATGCCTAAATTGAAGAATTAATCATGGTTTCATGTGATCCTTATCACTAACATGACTATAATCTCTGTAGGATTAGAATACAACTCATAGTGCCTAATGATATTGAAAAGGGGGAAAAACTAGAGGTGGAATTGCCAGACCCTTGATAGCCATGAATGTCAAAATATATGTTAGTAGCCATAAACCCCATCATGATCATTATAGGTGAATGCAATATATTAATTTAAAGATTTCTGATTCCTAAGTGAAAATAAGTTCAAGAATACTCCTTCATTTTGAACTAGTATCTCTATTTATGTCTAGTACTTAAACAAACTGGCTGCAGCTAAATATTCTAGCATAATATCACAATGCAATCTGCAGTAGCCAGGAGGTATATAAACAACCACCAAAGTTTGGTAATATTTGTGTTGTTAATTTTCAGGTTAGGCAGAGCATTTCTAATGAGGTATTTGAGATGGCAGGAATTACAACAGTTGTTGCTAGTAGTCCATTAGTAAAAACAAGTACAACTCCTCACTTCTCTTCTCATGGTAGAGCACTCTGATAGTGAACAGTGTCAGTGCAAGAGTATGTAGAGTGTAATCATAATTATTGTAATGCAGATGGAGGTAAACATTGGTTGCCTGAGCACAAGCACCTCTGTTGTATTCCTCTTAGGGTGTCCATAAACGGGCTTTCCAGTATCATGACCTTATATAGGCACAATTCGCCCTGCCCTTATATAGGCATAAAATCCCAGTCCTTATTTAGGCATTAAACCGTGCACTCCAAATACAGGCATGGTCTCCGACATCCGTCCACCCTAACGTCACAACGACTTCATGAAGAACAGACCCTTAGGCTGCGGGAGTTTCCCTAGCCCAGGACTATTGATTTCTTCAAGGACTCATATATTATGCATGAACCATTATTCCTTAGGGGTTCATTCATGACGTCTTCCGCTGTCCGACTCACGTCAATGCTAACATTCTTAGGTACTTCTTAGGTATAAATATACCTTCCCTAGCCCCTGTAAATCAGAGGAGACCTCGACTTCAGAGGAGCCCGTTTCCCGGCCTGACGCACTGAGAAGACGCTGTCATCCCTGCACGCAGAGAGTCCAGCTTCCAGTGATCTGACTTCCCTCGCGGGGTGTTGGAGTTCGAGTCTGGCAAAGAGATTCCTACCTCTCTCATTCTTCAGGTATGGAGCTGACTAGAACCTAGAGGGACTCTTGGCATACTAGGCATACTAGACTTAACATACTCTTAGTATACCATAGTAAGGAATACTTCACCTACTTCATACCTCTCCCTACACCTAGGTTAGGTTAGGTACATTGGGGTAGAACTAGGTTAGAGACGCATCGTATGAGTACTCGCATTTTTAGTCTGTGTCATTTATGTAAATGCATATATACTAAAAGATAATGCTATCGCAGTATTATTTATTTCTACTGCTCACACTGTACATTATTTATCTCGCATACTGTCTTGTGATCGTAACAGCACATTTTACTTACATCAGAAACAAGACTGTTCAATAAATCTTTTATTGAAACGCCCGTCTGTTCTTTCTGTGTAACTTTGAGGAAAACTAAGCATGCACGATTGAGCTGAGTGAAATAGTTATCTATTGTTTCCACGACTCTGGGACACGTTCTGATTCTAAAGGGAAACAAAGTGGTCATGTTTTGCGGCTGCCAGAAACTACTCCCTTCTTGTCGTCAAGGAGTTTCTAGTGGCCTCTGAGCTAGCTGGCACAAGTAATTAAGTTTAATATACTCGATAGGGACATACTGACCTTAGTCCTATGTCAAACCTATAGGATATATTATTCCAATGCGCAGAGCTTATTAGGGAAATAGGAGCTACACTACATGGCACCCAACGGTTTGGTAAGGCAGTAATTCAACGTTAGATACTGAGTAACTCAGCCGTGCTTTTTCTCTCAGAGACCCCTACCCATATACTCCAAAAGACGTCTGGAGTGGGCAGGGTTAAGTATCCACCACGGCTACATAGGGCAGTACCCTATATATTAGCTGTTTGGCTTGCTCAACGTTGAAGGATACAGTGTTCCAAAAATATTGTGCACCTTATCTTTGTTTCCTTGAAACTTGTTCTACATTTTTCAAAAAACAAAATGCCTGACTCCGACACTGAGACCGGAATTGGTGGAGCTGCGGATCAGCCAGCTGTAACAGCTTATAACATTACAGGTTTTATTGAAACCGAGGAGGGTGTTATAGACATCCCTCAAAACTTAAGAAGAGCCATCACTCTAAAACTTATAAAACATGGCTTACCACCAAGAGGAGGTAGAGCAGTTTTCGTGATAGAGGCACACGAATCCTTTCAGACAGAGGTATTCTATTCATGGGTAATATTTCCTGAATCCAATCCAGTAACACACATGTTTCACTTCTACAAAGAAGATGATCCACCAGAGGAATACATTCCTTTCGAGGATATTGAAATTCCATTAACATACCAGGAGCATCAGCTCTGGTTTAAAGGCACCCTAAACCATCACAGAAACATTACCAGGCTCGGTCCACTAGGTAGACCAGGAGCGACATGGCCCATTCTAGCCGGCTACACACCTCATCCTGACATTGAAGAAATGTCAGACGAGGAATTACTTACTCAACTCACAGAGTTAATAAAAATCTACAGACAATTGGTCCAATATGTCATGCGGACTTTCACAGTCCAGCAACCACTGACACTTCCAAATCAAACCCCTCAACCGGGGAATACACTAAAAATTACACCACAGACTCTATACGCAGTCATGGGTAAAATGCCCACAAAACGTGAGCAAATTCCATTTTGGATAGCTCCAAAAATTACTCAAATCGAAGCAGTATTTCCAAATACTAGCCCGTATGAGAAACACAGAATACTAACAATCAGTTTACCGATGGGGATCACACCACACCTGGAAGACTGCACCACTTGGGGCTCAGTCTTTGCTGCCATCTATACTAAAACACATGGCATTCCGTCAATTGCGGTAATACCTGATGTCCTGAAACAAATTCAAAACGAATACGGGGCAGAGCCTGCTCTAAATTTAGGTATGAAATTACTGAAAAATTTCGACCAGGTCTCAACAATAATATTATCTAATATTAAAGGGGAGGCAGCAGCAGTGGCGATCCGCCAAAAATTAAGGGAATTCGATGTTACAGAACATCAAACTGAGCTACCCAGAATAATAGAACAATCTTATGCAGAATTAGGCAGAGATAGTTTGGGTGGAAGACCAGTGAAGCCGAAGCTATCTGAAAGTCCTGAGAAGGGCTCAATTAAACAAACTCCTACATCTTCTAAAAAGAGGTGGGAGACTAATAAACAAAATTCAAATGAGAAACGTTCTCAATCCCGAGGTAGGTCTCCTCAAAAGGAGCCCTCTGAAAGGAGGTATAACCTCAGGAATAGGGATAATTTGAGAAAGCCTGACAGGTATCAAGATACTGATACACGTTCCTCTCGTCCCTTTCAGATCTCATCACAGACTTCGGAAAGAAGAGGACGATCAGAACATAGAGAAGAACGCGTGAAATCGAAAGACGAAAAACACGCCCCAAAAACTAAAGCAAAACCTCAATTCTCCAAAAGAAAGTAGCAGGTCTGAAGGTCAGACATGCCGAGAATACTGAGAACACAACTCAAGAACGGAGAATGGGCTCAGACAATGCTGGACAGTGCAGCAGAAGTCACAATAGCTCACCAGAACCTGAAGGAACTTCTGGAGATAGTGGACTTGAATGAGTACATTACAGTTGAGACTGTAGACACCAGGGTTAGTACTCCACAAAAGTTATATGAAATAACACTCCGGATGGAGGGAGACAAACCTAGACAGTGAAAGCACTTTTTTGGGAAAGACTATCAAGGGGCTATGACATACTTCTAGCAGAAAAGGACTGGCCACCACAATTTGTCAGGGAGTGCCCACATGGCGAGGACATTATTATGCCTGCCTTCTCCAACCATATTCCAATACACCTAAAATATACATATGCCAGGAAATGGGCAGTGGCCCAGGCCCCAGCATTATTAAAAATCATGTAGGATGGGATGAGGATTCACCTCACCATAAAATACA
This sequence comes from Calotriton arnoldi, assembly GCA_963921515.1. Classification (NCBI taxonomy): domain Eukaryota; kingdom Metazoa; phylum Chordata; class Amphibia; order Caudata; family Salamandridae; genus Calotriton; species Calotriton arnoldi. Next base: position 1,063,455 of record CAWUFW010001822.1, read on the forward strand.
TCTGAAACATGAACCAACTGCACAAAGGCGGTAACCAATAAAGCAAGAAGCTAAGAAACAAGTCAGGAGATCTTAGATCAACTTGAATATCAAGGGGTGATTGAAACATGCACCTCCTCAATGAACAATCCTTTGTTTCCTGTCTCCAAACCAGACAATACATATCGTCTAGTTTTGGATTACAGACACCTAAACACTTGTTCTAAAACTTTTGCAGTGCAAAATGCACATAGCACAGCATTAATGAATAACATTGTGCGTAAAAAATATAAAACAACATTAGACATCTCAAATGGTTTCTTTTGTCAAAACATAGCACCTGAGAGCAGGTACTTAACAGCATTCTCCATAATGGGGACCCAGCGTCACTTTTGTCGACTCCCACAAGGGTTGAAGAACAGCCCAGGTTTATTCTCAGCGAGGGTAACGGAGTTACCACAAATGTATGACAATGAGGCATTGTCCTATGTCGATGACATCTATCTGACAGACGATGACCTGGAAAAACACTTGAACAGGGTGAGCACCATTATACTGGGTTTCGCCTCTGAGGGCTACAAGTTCAACTTTAAAAAGTCCAGAATTGCCCATCTCAATGTCCTATTTTTAGGATATGAGCTTTCAAGTGAAGGCAAGAGCTTGGCAGATAACTTTCTAGAGAAATGTGTGCTGCTCCAACCTCCAAAAACGCTAAAAACCTTACAATCCATCCTGGGTTTCCTAAATTTTGGAAGAACATACATTCTAAACTACGCAGAAAGGGTTAAACCTCTCTACGTATTAATCAAACCTGATTTTTCAATCAAAAATTGGACACAGGAACACACAGAAATCTTGCGTTCACTCCAGGCTAACATGTTAGCAACAAATCACTTACAAACACGTGTAAGTCAACGAAATTTGGTGATCCGAATAATTTCGGGTCAATGCGGATTCACCTACTTAACCTTCAATGAGGGTGAGAAAATACCAATCGCATACAAATCTCATTTGTACACACAAGCGGAAATGCGCTTCAGTTCAACTGAAAAATTCTGACAGCAGTTCAAACCGCTGTAGCAAAAGAAAGAGCCTTAGCCCAAGGGAAACGCATTATTGTCGTAACCCGGTACCAGCTTTAGAAGCGGTCACAAAAGCAAGCATTCCAAATGCTAAAGCATTACATCCAAGATGGATACAATGGGTTAATTCTCTTGCTGCAACAGATGTTGAATATGTTTTTGATCCAAATTTAAAAACACAAGCATTCCTGCAATATGAACAAGAATGTCCTCTGCCCACTGAGATTCTGCCTCTCGATCAGTACGAATTCATAATTTACACTGACGGATCTGCACAGCCCGCAACAGGGAGTAAGCAAGCTTACAGTGCAGCGTGTGCGATTGTTAAAGGTCGCATGCGAAATGGCATCTTCAGACCCATGGTCACAAAAACTCAATCTCTAGGAGATTGTACAGCTCAGCGAGCTGAACTACAAGCATTCAAACTGGCACTTGAAAGTACAGATGGAGAATTCCCCACACTAATAGTGTGCGATTCCTTTTACTGTGTTCAGTCGTATAATGAATATATACAGAACTGGCTTGAAAATGGTTTCAAAGATGCGAAAGGTGGCACAATAAAGCATAAAATGCTTTGGGAACAAGTAGTTCAGTTGAAAAACGAACTACCAAAGGCTCACGTGATCCACACACTGAGTCATCAACGTGATGGCGTTCACGTTGCAGGGAATTTATTGGCTGACGAAGCCGCAAAGGGGGCTGTTCAGACGGCTTCCGTAGCTGCGATCACTCGTTCAAAAACAAAAATAGACGGTGAGATAATGTTGGCTGTCAATGCTTCAAGCAAGGGCAGCAGTGCAGCGTTACCCAAAAGATTTCCACTCAAGTACTCTTATGTAATTGATGCGAAAAACGTTCCTTTTGCTCGAATCCCTGGAGTGGGGGATAGGGTAATTCCAAACATGGAACGTAGAGCAGCCTTGATTTATGAAACACATTTGGGGGAGGGTCTGTCACATCAAGGGATCTCTAAAACAATTTTGACGTTAAAAGAGATGTACTGGTGGCCTGGAATGAATACAGAAATTCACATATTCATCAACAACTGCTTAGACTGTAAATTACAGCGAGAGAGCCACAAGACACCATGCTGCGAATGCGGCAACACAGTACAGACACCTCTGTTAGACAGCATTAGACTATCTACGCGCCTGCGTCCTACTGGACAAGTGCAATCCCACAAATACTGAATCAAGGTTCCTATGGATATGGCCTCAGCGCTCGGCTGACGCTCGAACTGTTATAAAAGATTTGCGAGTCTTTATCGGCACATACGCAATAGGCACGCTACATTCTGACCAGGGTCCTGCGTTTAGCTCTCGGGCTTACAAAGAAGCCATGGCCAGTCTGGGCGTTGCATTGCGGTACTCCTCTCCATTCCATCCTGAGGGAAATTCGGTTGTGGAAAGGAAAAACCGGGACATAAAGCAGTCTATAACAGCTAGGGTATTAGGTTCGGGTGTTGGGTGGGTCAAACACCTTAATGGGGTCCAACGCTCATTGAACAATCTGCCAAGAAGTTCTCTAGGGGGGGTCACTCCATATGAGGTCCTATTTGGGACAAGAATGTGGGTACCAGACCTTGAACACGTAGGCACAGTGGTGGAAAATAAACCGTTTGATATCAAAGATCGTTTGGCTGTTTTACAGGAACTGAATGAATTAAGAACGAAACAAAGCAACGTATTCCTGCAGCCAACCACCACTGGGGAAAAACCGGCGATCCCAGCAAGGCCTGTCTGGATTCCAAAAGTTGGGGATCTAGTCAGAGAAAAAATTGCAGACAAGAAGGAATTTGGACCTTCTCACAGACAACCAGTACCTGTCCTAGCAGTTCAAGGAACAAGAACAGTACTTCTGCCGCCCCTTGCTGGAAGTAAGGAGAAAAGATTTGTGTCCATCGACCTCATCAAACCACAGTATGTGGCCAATACTAAACAGTAGGCCTCGTGGACTCCGACCTAGTAGCAGACGCACTCCTCTCGCTACTATCCAAGAGGTTCAAACTGAAAGACTGATAACAATCGAGAATTCAGCTGTAACAGATGGAGGACTAAGCAACAACGCTATGGAACTCATCACTCTTGAAAACCAAGTAACAGTTCGTCCAAATACACCTGTCTACACCAATGTAGCAAGTGATCAACTGGTTCCAGCGATTTCTACAAATCCTGATGCAATTCCAACAATTGACAGAACTGCTTCTGGCTATTTCATTAACTTTGATACGTTCTCAGAAGATCCGAGTGAACCTGAAACGACGCCAGCATCATTGAAATTCAAGCAGCAAGTACAAGACTTTCTTCACTTTCTGAAAAAGACTTATCTGGTTTCACCATGGATTGAACTCTGGATTACATCTGGACTTTTTGTTTTTCTGCTCTGGCTAGCTTTGGTTACAACTGTGAGCGTGCTTATAAGAGGCAGATACATCCATGTGAATACTGAAGGAAAAGACCTGAACGTACTTTTGAAACCTCATAAATCTTCCCATCGTGAAGCAAGAGACTTGTCATCAGTGAACATCACAGCTGTTCCTATAAAGGATGGTATAGTGTGGGACAAAACAGATTTTGACATCTTCGGCCCGACGGAACAATTGAACATGCCACATTTCTTTAAAATGTCACTAAGTGATCTAATTACGTCCAGTACCTATTCAGATGATTGGGACTTTGAGACTGTTAATGACATAATGTATGACTTAGAAAAATCTGCTGCATTTTCTAAAAATGAATTTTTAGAGGGTTCATCAGACTATGAACAACTGTATTGTTATAACCACTATGGTCATCATTATTTGCATAAATCTGCATATCCAAGAAATGTGTTTATGTTTAACCAATGGGAACATTGTCCGACACCACCGAAAGGTAGTTCAAAAACATTTGCTAGTAAGTTTCCATATTTTTCAGGTTACAATACATCTGACCCAGAAACATTTTACTTTAGAAATGTAAACAAGACAGGACTGAAAATTATGTTAACTAATACAAAACAGATTTACTCTGCAGCATTTATTGCCCAACTGTCTAGACAGGGTTTCGACTTATGGAAAGACACAATAGACACAAAAACTGTCTGGGGTACTAAAGAATGGCAAGTGCAGGGAATAGAAGCATTATTTAGAGCCTGTATCATCCCTGAACAAATAATGTTTTTGAATGAAACCATCCAACAAACATCTTGTCTTGGATTAGCCAAGATCAAAGAGATGAAAACACCTTCTGTACCAACACCTGCAAGTGATAACGATACACAAGCAGTGGTGACAGTTGACAATATATTACAACTCAACAGATCTAATCCTGATTGGATAAAATGGTTGATCTGGCCCATAGACACGAACAACTGTCAGGAAAGATTCCTGAATAAAACTCAGGGCTTTACTATTAATAGGCCAGACCTAAGATACGTCAAAAGACAGCATCCGGGGTAGTAACAACATACAGTGTAGGAAAATTATGCCTCGATTGGCTGCATAAGTCTACACTACAGGATGTGAAACAACACTTATCCTTACTTAAAGAAGACGCAGACCTTAGGGAATTCTTGCTTGGACCAAGAAAACCGCGTCAAAAGCGTTTCATATATGCCGGCATTTATGCTGCCTATAATGAAGCATGGAAAGTGTCACAGATGGAGGCCGCAGAACGAATACGTGAACTTGATCGTATTAATTTAGAGAAAACCCTCTCTGTGGTCGACAATGGGTTAACAACTTTGTCCTCCAGAATTTATTCATTGGATGGCATTGTATCCTCTGCTATCAACATACTAGAACAAGATTTGGCGATGTTACAACAAGGTCAGTCTCAATTACGTTCTATTGTGTTATTAAGCTGGACGCTGCAATCTTTGCGAGCAGGCTATGTGCCTTGGCGTTTTATCAACACGTCAGCTCTGTTTGCAGAATACAGATCGAATTGGCACAAAGAGGAGCAAGGTATACAGTGCTGAGCACTGAAAAACTGGAAAAATTACCATTCACAGTGGCAGAAAAACCAGCTACAGAATGGCTCATTCATGGTAAAATCACATTACCTGTGACTACTTTTCAGTTTCAGTATTGCCTCAGACAAATGCAAGCAGGCAAATATGAAAGGTTGGGTATGGAATACATTAAGACATCTTGGGATTTACCGTATACATAGAGATGTTGGAGTGGGGATCGTGAAGTGTTTTTGAGCGGTTCACACTGTAAACGTGCACTGAGCAGTTCACTTATACGTCAGGACATTTCTTTACACGGGGCTTGTAATGGTTCTGTGGCAAATTTGTCTTGCCATCAGCAGGGTACCCCAGCTGCTGTGATCAATCCAACGTTTGGACAACTTTCTAATGGGAGTTACCTCATGTTGAATGATCAGAGTTGCTGCGGCATGTTGCCAGGCATCCCATATCTAGTAACGGTCAACTCCAGGGTCACTTGCTGTATGCAAGTATTGTTTGCCCCAATAGACACAGTCAGGGATTCGCCTCTATGGCCTTCGCTGAACGTCTCTTTTATAAGATTTGATACTTTGAGCAGAATGAAAGCCATGCTTTTACAGCAAACAGTGCCTTTGACCTCGGCCAAAGAAACCTATGATCTACAAGTAGCAAGGACTTCGGCTGAGATATAGACTTTAATACGTACAAACTGCCCTATACATTTCGTAGAGATGATAACACGTATCTTTAACATGTCTGATACAACAGGAATTGTACATGTATTTAAGAGCATCTGCTCCTGTCTGTTAGCACCTTTCCAGGCAATACTCGGAATCATCCCGAACTTTGCACATTCGGTGTTTGGTGGCATACCATTAATTCTAGCACTTGTTGCCGGAATTCTATTTCTCTTCCTGCTATTGCGCTATGGCCAGCCTATTCGCAGACATCACTCCGAGCGAAATGGAGAAAGCTCCCCTTGAACGAAAGTGCCGTGAGCGAATAGTACAGCTATTGTTCATGACTCGTCTACGGGACCTGAATACCACGTGGTTACTGTCATTCAGACCAATCTGGCAAGATTGCATCTTACCTGTTCTACGATGCCTGCTATGCGGTGAAGAATGCGTGTTGGACACCTGTCTAACATTTCCATCAGCAACGCCAACGGATGTCGATACTTTGCTGGTCCCGATAACGGCCCATGCTCTGTGTTGTCCCCAGAGGCTACCAATCCTGATGTCAGCATTCATTGAGATCTCACAGACGCTTCCGGCTGCTGCTGAGGTACAAGAAAGATCTACAGGCACACAGGTAACAACGGACGCGAACATTGCTGCGGCAACCTATGCTGGAAGCGATGCTTCACATCTCTGTGCAATTAATCTACTACATGAGGGGTTCCAACTGACACCAACTTCAGTGGATGATGTTTTGTCTATAGAAATAGATGATCTCATGTTTACACCAGACCCGTAAACTGCCTCTGATTCAGCATACAGTGTTCCAGAGATGCAGTAACAATTTGGCCATCATTTTCAAAAAACTTGGAACTCTACCAAAATTGAACTTTTTCCCATTTTTCGAACTAAAATGGCACTTCAATCTGCTTAAAGTAGAACTAGCCTTATAGTACAGACTTCGCGGTACTTCCACGGACACTTAGTCATCTTGTGTGTCTAAACCAGTTCATTCATTTTCAAGACAAGGAATGATTTTTATTTTTATACAACTTATCGATCATTTTTGTCACATGTAAATATTACTGCTTATTTTCATTCCAATTGCATTTATTTCGAACTTTATGCCTGAAATGCAAAAGCATTTGCTTCAGATGTACAGTACCTTTTACATTTTTACTATGTTTTTAATGCTTTTACGAAATATTTTTTAAATATGCGGTACTCCATTTAATGTTTAGCATTTTAAATGTTTAGCATTTTAGTATTATCGTACACACGAAAGTGGAGTGGGTGTTGTATTCCTCTTAGGGTGTCCATAAATGGGCTTTCCAGTATCATGTCCTTATATAGGCACAATTCGCCCTGCCCTTATATAGGCATAAAATCCCAGTCCTTATTTAGGCATTAAACCGTGCACTCCAAATACAGGCATGGTCTCCGACATCCGTCCACCCTAACGTCACAACGAGTTCATGAAGAACAGACCCTTAGGCTGCGGGAGTTTCCCTAGCCCGGGACTATTGATTTCTTCAAGGACTCATATATTATGCATGAACCATTATTCCTTAGGGGTTCATTCATGACGTCTTCCGCTGTCCGACTCACGTCAATGCTAACATTCTTAGGTACTTCTTAGGTATAAATATACCTTCCCTATCCCCTGTAAATCAGAGGAGACCTCGACTTCAGAGGAGCCCGTTTCCCGGCCTGACGCACTGAGAAGACGCTGTCATCCCTGCACGCAGAGAGTCCAGCTTCCAGTGATCTGACTTCCCTCGCGGGGTGTTGGAGTTCGAGTCTGGCAAAGAGATTCCTACCTCTCTCATTCTTCAGGTATGGAGCTGACTAGAACCTAGAGGGACTCTTGGCATACTAGGCATACTAGACTTAACATACTCTTAGTATACCATAGTAAGGAATACTTCACCTACTTCATACCTCTCCCTACACCTAGGTTAGGTTAGTTACATTGAGGTAGAACTAGGTTAGAGACGCATCATATGAGTACTCGCATTTTTAGTCTGTGTCATTTATGTAAATGCATATATACTAAAAGATAATGCTATCGCAGTATTATTTATTTCTACTGCTCACACTGTACATTATTTATCTCGCATACTGTCTTGTGATCGTGAACAGCACATTTTACTTACATCAGAAACAAGACTGTTCAATAAATCTTTTATTGAAACGCCCGTCTGTTCTTTCTGTGTAACTTTGAGGAAAACTAAGCATGCACGATTGAGCTGAGTGAAATAGTTATCTATTGTTTCCACGACTCTGGGACACGTTCTGATTCTAAAGGGAAACAAAGTGGTCATGTTTACGGCTGCCAGAAACTACTCCTTCTTGTCGTCAAGGAGTTTCTAGTGGCCTCTGAGCTAGCTGGCACAAGTAATTATGTTTAATATACTCGTTAGGGACATACTGACCTTAGTCCTATGTCAAACCTATAGGATATATTATTCCAATGCGCAGAGCCTATTAGGGAAATAGGAGCTACACTACACCTCCCTTGAATGCATTGCTATACAGTGGCTGCTTTACAAGCGGTCTGATGACTGTAACCAATCAGAATATATATCTCAAAGATCAGCATCTTTGTATCTTTCACTCTTAATTCCAACGATGAGTACGTAATTGCCAGGGTTCTGTTTGCTTTTTACCCTCAGCAGTGCCAGGATGAATTACTTGTCACCTGAATTGATGCAGCACTTTATGGCAGTACATCGCTTGCTGCTCGTTCTGTAGCCTCATAACTGGGGCCTCCAGAGGTGCAACATAGCAGCTTGAAGCTGATGAGGGAACCATCCAACAATTCATGTGCAAGGGATAGGTGGGCCTAGAAGTGCTGCCAACTTGTTTATAGTTAATTTGATGACTTGCAGAAATTTCTGCAGTTTAATCTCTAATCCAGATGCTTGTCGGGTTTACTACCAGAATATCGACAATAAAATATCGGAAACATCATGGTCATAATATTTACTAACATAATATAGTGAAAGTAGGGATATATTGGTAAGTATATGCTTTCTATATTTAACTTTAAATATATGTACCTTGAACATATATATATATATATATATATATATATATATATATATATATATATATATATTCAAGGTACGTATATGGGGAAATATGATTTTTCAAATCTATATTTACCTATATATATAATTACCTTCATGAATATTCTGCTTGTCAAATCTGTACTCTATATTCTGGAGTACAACCGCCTGTGAAGTTTACTTCTGAATGTCTTCCCAAATTCATAATTAGTATGAGGGGAAGGATCAATGCAATAAACAAGAACTTGTTAACAGCCACTCCGATTTAATATTGCCCTGGATCACTCCTTAAACATGTCAACAAACACTGAAAAAAGCAGTACTAGCTTATCTCAATAGTGGCGTTGCCTGGCGTGTCCTCACAGATACCTGAGCTACCAGCTCTCAGTGCATCCTCTCAGTAAGCTCTGATGGGTGTGATTATATGTAAAAAGAAAGAAACTTTGATCCAGATCAGGTGGCTCAGTGGGCTAATGTATACCCACCACTCAACCTTTCAACCATTTGAGGTCATTAAAATGACTAACAACATGGAGGCTAGGAACAATAACAATCTATTCCATTGCCAAGGTGCCCCAGTGGATGAATGTGTGCTTTGCAAATACAACTTATGTTATTATCCCTGTAGTTTATCTCTCACAGTTAATCCATTGTCCCCTCTATTTCATCCATGTAACCAGTACATATGCTTGTGTCTTTTGAAGCACAAGTGGTATGGGAAAGGGATAAACAGGGATGAATCTCATGTTAGACCTTTTATGGATTGAGAAATCTGACTTCTGCTTTTGCTTTCTTGCTTTTTTAGTGAAGTTTTGTATTTTAAATATATTTGTTGTGCTATTTCTAGGCTAAATCCAAATCTTCTCTAATATGGCCCCCAAAAACCAAACCACATGTGTCTATGTCGCTGAATCTTTCCAAATGGTTGGCCGAGTGCTCATAGCCACTGCTCTACCATCCCTTATTTATCTGGTACACTGCCATAGGCCTGTAGGGCACAGATGCCACTAAGCACCAGATCCATGGTCCTTCAGTTCCCTCCTCACTGTTTCTGTCCTATATGTCACCTCTGCGAGAACCGCTCTAGGCGCAGCTCTGCATAACAATAGTGGGCTCTTCCAAATCTCTATTTGTCAAGCAGTGCATTCGTCAGAAGAATAGAGAGCCCCTGTGCTCTTGCCAATGCACATCTTCCAAATTTCGAGGAGTGTCCAGGTTTGGTCTCATCCTCCAATTCCGCCTCTTGACTCGGTCCATTGAATCCCAGATCTAATCTCATAATTAAAGATTGAAAGAGGCAGGAGAAGGCTCATCCAAATGGGATAAACTATTCTTTAAACAAAAGAATATCAAACTTAAGTTCAAGCATTTAAACAATCAACCTGTGGGCCATAATGGTTAAGGAAGGCTATCATGCAGGTGAATTTGTGATGGTTTAAGTTTAACTGGCCACTAAGACCTTTCCTGACTTTACTGAATGAGACCTTTCAAGTCAAATGCAATGTGCTAATCAATTTACCTTTTGCCATCCGTTCATTTCCACATTCATCTGCTGAATGTTAGTCAGTGAAAGGGTGTGCATTCAATGGCTAGGGCGATTGAACCATTAGTATTGAACGCCATTCCATCTTAGAAAAAAATATCAAACTTGTAAAAGCACAGTTGACCAACGTTGGAAATTGCACCATTGCACTGACATTTTCAGTGACTAGGGCTGTGGAGAAAGGGCTGCTCTAAAGGACTCTACCAAATAAAAAGTGATCCGTGAATGCAATGCATGATATTATACCAGATGAGGAGTGTGGCTTGATGCCAGTGAAGATGGCTGCCTGAGGCTAATGTTTTGCATTTGCACATCTTTATAATGAAGCCGTCACCAAATCAATTACCTTACGGCTCTGGAAAAACAAGGGGCGGCCCAATTCACAAAGGTGTTTTTTTACAGTGAACGTATATTCATGGCCAGAACTCCCTATTGCACCGAACAGGAAATCAGAAAAGAATTCCTGGCAGATGTAAAAGAATGTACTATTGCAGATGTCTTAATCACAAGTGTGAAGAAATCTGAATTAGCCCATTCCAGCTAGAGCTGGGAAGTGGGTGTTATAAAGCATTACTGACATCTAATATATTTCTCTAGGTTCTCATTCTCCATTTCCCACAGGTATTTCCTCAAGACTTTTGTAAATATTTCAGCCTTAAATCCCCTGGTTATGCACAGTCCTTGTTTCCTAACCAATTAAAATGTCTCTCCACTGACAGCAATCAGAAACAAATCAAAATGCTTCTCTCATCTCTTCCAAGGTAGCAATGGTTTTCCTGCCTCACAGAGAAACAATGGTGGCTGTGACATAGTAGCTACCGCAATCTAAATTTCAAATCATGTAAATCAGTGAGTGCATTGCTGAAATAGAATAGATTGTCCTTTAATCAATTACTTCTCTTGTCAGGGGAATTGCCACCTCCCAGTATCTGCCAAAGGTCAGTTTGTAGCAGTTTGTTGCACTTCTCACATTACCTGCTACAAACCTACTGATTTTATTTATATATAAAACTGCTTTCCCTTGGTGAGCATGGTTGGGTAACTGGCTATGGCACCCTTCTGATAGATTTGAGCCCACCACATTAGTGCTTTTCAATTCAGTTTATATTCACGCTAAGCAGAAGTTGTCACCCACTGAGACGGTGTTCCTGGTTCCTGCAGCGTTGTTTACAATTTCCAGAGTCATGTGGTTTCTCTGTGTAGTAGTGCAAGTCAGTGCAGTTGATCGAGGCAGAACAAACAGCGTCAGTCAGTATTCTTGAGTTATTAAGATGGCTGGTGATATGCCATTGACCCACCATTTGAATCAAGTAGCGTCTCTCGTGCACTTACTGATCCGTTTGCAGTTTCTATAGCTCCATTCAAGTTTCCCCGACCTTCGAATTTCAGAATCACTTGACTTTGCAGTTCTCATGCAATGAACAAGAACATCATGCGCTGTGTTTGTTGTTGGCTACTTGCTTCCAAAATCCGACAAAAAGTGCAACATAATATATATATATATCTTGTATGTCTCAATTTTTTTTATTTAAAGCTCACGTCTGGATGGCTGACCACTCCTCTAATATGTTATCCGGTTATGAACACCAATGGGGGGGATGGAGGTTTTACAAGAACCTGCCGCAAATGCAGGTCAACACATTGATAATTGTTGGCTCTGATTCACAAACTTTTACACGAGGGAGGATCAGACCAGGTGAGTTTATTCAATACTGCAGTTTACCATCAAAGGGACCAGATATCTCTGTGTTTCTAGATGACTGAACTCTCAGTTTAGATCCCTTCAACATTTCAGTGTATATTGACATCATCAATTTCACTGGCTTGAGCCAAGCCTCAACACAAATTTCTTTCTCTTCCTGCTGTCAGTACTGCATGAGGAATTTAAACATTGTGGAAAGTTAAAGATTAAATGCTTGAATGTAGCTGGTTCAGAAGATGCAAGTACTCAAGACAGAAGCAGAAGACCACAGCAAAGAGTGTGTGAGCTTCCTTGCAAGAACTCTGAGACAAAGCAATGGTGAGGCCTTGGGCATGTTCTTTATACTAACTGGTCCCAAAATGGACACCAATATTTCAACTACTCACACGATTATGGGTGAGGAACTAATCTTGTTGGAGCTTGAACATGCAGTTGAACAGCTTATGAAAGGCAGCCCAGAAGATGGCTAAAATAATGATTTCATTGTTGGCGGAAGCATTGGGTATAGAGCTGATACCTCATTGTGGAGGGATTAGAGTGTATGGACCCCACCTTGAGTAATGAAAGATATGAGGCAGCATAGGTGGGTTCTTGAAAACAGATGTGAAGTACAATTTTGTATTTACTGTGCATAGTGAGAGAATAATAGGAAGGTCATGTTATTTATAGTTTTTTGCAAACACATTTCTCAGCTTTGAGATCCTTTAATGAACTATGTAGATGAGGAGAGTCAGCGATGACAACAAGACATTGTTAAAGGATTAGCTTATTGAGCGATTGATTAACACAATAGTTGACATTCATCACTGTGTTAGACAGTGGTGGAGCTAAATGTTAGTGTTAAGAATATAAGCAGGACATGGAGAGGAGAGTTTGCACCCCACATGTTTGAATGGTATGGCGCAATGATCTGTCCACAGAAGAGAGTACAATTGAGCACCCTGGTCATGATCTGGGTCAGCAAACATGAGATCTAAAATGTGTTCCGCATGGTAAGTAGGGCTTGATATGAACTGCGCTAAAACTAGAAGAATCCCCCAAAAGAAGGCAACAAGAGAAGCTGAGCAGCAGCCTTGTTATAGAGGCCTGGCACCACGGAGGAGTGAAGTTTGTGGGTGGAACCAACAACGTGTGCCAAATGAAACTATGCAAGGACTAAACTGGTGAGCCACATGAAGAGGATAACAGGAGCCTAGCTGCTCCCGATGCAGGGGGAATAAGTTCCTTCCGTGCATATTCTACAATACTAAAATGTTAAAATAATAGGTAGGAATAAATGAAATTAAAGAAACAACATAGAATTCAAAAAGTAAATCTTACTCCAGCCTGATTTAACATAATTAATTAAAACAATGAACTGGGCATGGAGGCCAGACTATCCCACAGTTCAAGAAAATTAAAGCAAGTAAAAAATACAACAATGTTTAAAAAAATAAATATGTAATCAATTGCTGGTCTCACTGGCAAATCTGTTTTTCATACGGCAAGTGCAAGGTTATAAAGGCCCAGAGGAGTGAGGGCGGACTCATGAGCTTGTTCCAAATGAAAGAAAAGATCCAACAAAGTGGTGTACCAAATGAAGTGGATAACTAGAACTGAGCAGCTCCTTATAAAAAGACGTTCAGCACTTCCTCACCCCTACTGGGAAACTAAAAATAGTTAATGTAACAGGGACAAATAAATCAAAGAACCAACATGGAATTAAAATAGGAAAGTCTAAACTAACATAAAAAATGAATTCTAAAAATATTCTTATCCTTATTAAAATTAATTTAGCTTCCATTAATGAGAAACGTTCATCTTTGACTAATTGTTGGCAACAGTCATACTTATATTGTAAGGGTAGTCTTGACTCCATTGAAGTGAAGGCTGTACCCAAAGTTCTGTTTTTATTTTCTATGCTTCCTTTTAAACCATTGGTTAGGAAAAAGTACAGAAACTGTTCTCTAAAAAATGTTATGTTTAAATAAATTATTATAGGATCACAATTACTAAACTGAATAAACCTAAAAATGGATGTGAATAGACATTTCTGGATTTTAAATTCTATCATTCTCTTTCTGTTATCTGAGAACGTTGTTTCCTGCTACACCAAAAAAGTAATGAGATAGGTTGACATAGAATTATCTATCATACATTTTTTTCATCAAGTGCTATAAAGGTCTAGTGTGCATTCTATCCCTGAATTAAATAGAGTTGTGATTCTGTAAATTAATTTTTGCTTTCCAGACAATCTGATAAAAATATTACAATCTTTTACCATAATTTAGTACAAAGAATATATTAAATATAATCAAAGAGCCGTTTTTGCAATGACTGGAATGAGAAAGACAATCACTATTACTAGTTCACAGTTACTACAAAATCATTCTAAAATTCAGTTTCAGGAATTGAAATCTGATTTTGGTTTATCTAATGAGGAATACTTTCCAAGCTATTTCTTTACATCTTATGGCCTTTGGCCGTGCATGGCGGGGTATTGGCCGCTCGCTGGAAGTTTGTTGCAAGGTCTGTCCTCAGGCCATGCCTAGCGCCCAACCTCACGCTGCGCACAGCAGAAGAACATGTGAGGCGGAGGGGTGGGGGCCCACGGGCAGTTGGGCACAGAACCTGGCCCTCCATCCAACCTCACGCTGCTCATGGCTGATGGTTGTGCACGGCATGAGTTAGTCACCCACAGTCAGTTGGGCGCAGGTCCTGGTCTGAGGCATGACCCTGCACCCAAATTCACACCCCACATAGCGAAAGGCTGTGCACAGTGGGGGATTAGCCACCCATGGGGTAGTCAGTAGGTACAGCACCAGGCATTGTGCCCAAACCTAAGCCACACATCACCAAAGGCCTTGCGCAATGATGTTTGGCCACTCATAGGGGGTTGGATATAGTAATAAGATCTTACTTTATATTAACAAAACCTTAGAAATTCACTGAAAAAAACAAAGATTAAAGTGATATTATAGTTAGGAATGGTAATAATATCCTACTTTACATTTAAAATAAAAACTCAGCAATTCTCTGAAGGTTAATGTGACGCTAGATGAAAATGGCAGTTAAAACATATTTTAAACTCACAAAACCACTGAAATTCACCAGATATAGTTTACTGAGATAAGTAGATACTAGATCTGAATCCCTATTAACATGCTACTTGCCTGGAACTGTTAGCGCCCAAGTGTTCTTTTTATGCAATTTCTGGATTATTTTATGTCCCTGTTTTATGCTTCTACGCTGGTTTGCTGTGTGTACTTTAATGGGACCACGTTTATGCTGAGGTTCCCCTGCCAGGACCATAGTTCATCTCTTGTACACAGTTAGGATGTTTACTTAAAATGGTGTTAATTTTAACTAACCAACCCTTAAACGTATTAACCTCACTCAATATTAAAAATTCTGAAATTACACTCTCTCTTCAGTGCATAAAAGTGCATTCAAGCTGGGAAAACCAAGTGCATTCACAAGCCTCTAGGGTAAATCTAACTCACTGATGACACCAATTTCCTAGTGGTTTGTGCCACTGTGTTTTGCTTTTATAGGCATCACAAATACGTTAGTGCTAATATCTCCCTCTGAAGGGCTGAGAAACCCTTACAAATCACAGAAGTGCTGCTCTTTGAAATCTAACCAGAGAAATTGCAAGTCTGCTCAGTCGCAGCCAGCAGAGTTGTTAGCTGCTAAGAGCATTACTTTTCCTCTGCAGTGTATTCATTTTCAGCTCCTTGCTAAATGTTCTTGGCAACATTTTTCTGGTTTTCTTCCAGTTCTTTAGTGAAGTATTTAAGTTTCTTTGTTCTGATTTTATTTTCAAGGCTTTCTTGCATTTCTGATTTCTAATTTTTTTTAATTTTCCAGGTCAACCATACCACACCTGTATCTGAAAATGTGACTTTTCAAGTGTGTTGAGCAAATACTCTTTAAACTGTATGACAGTGCCTCTACTGTGTACTTTAAACTAACATTTTATGATTCCAAGTTTTCACGAGTGCAGATGCTGCTTCCATGTACTGCAGTACTTTGACTCCCTTCACTGACTGAGTAACAAAAAGTAGAAGCAATGAGTTTAATATATATATTTACACATGGAATCTAGGGGCCTCATTATGTTGGCAGACGGATTTTCGTCTGACCGCCATCATATCGGAGACGGGACCGCCCGACTTGCTGTCAGCGGTCCTGCCAAAGGTATTACAATGCGACCACCTTCAAGGTGGTCGCAAAGTGTATCTTTTGTACTGCGGCGTGTGCTGCGGGCTGCCGCACACGCCGCAGTACAAAAAATACACTTTTAGGATTTCCCTGCACTATGTGGCAGGCACCATGCTGTGCCCATGGGTGCCCCCCAAAACCCAAAACAGAGGACCAGGGGGCAGGGGGGGCCTACTACGGGTCCCCATTGTCCCTTTCTGCCAGCCTTTTCATGGTGGGTAAACCGCCATGAAACGGATGGCTGGGAGGGACATCATAATCCCTACTGCGGTGCCTGGCAGGCCCGCCACCATTGCAGGGATTCAAGTTCCCTCCAACTGGCTCCTTGCACCCGCCGGATCCGTGGCAGTCAGTCTCTCTGAGCGCCACCCATCCACCCGCCATCCTAATGTGGCGGGCAGGAAACATGGTTACGATGGCAGTGGGACCGCCACCGATGAACTGCCAGTGGCGGTCCTACCATCATCGTAATCAGGTCCTAAGTTCCTGAGAAATGCTCCTTGCAGCAGCTAACAACATTGGAAGGGTTTGTTTAACTTCTTTAAGGAAAAAACATTTTGGAAAAATACACCTCTATTTAAGGCAACCACAAAAGATTACCTTTCAATGCAAAGTAAAGGCATTTATCAAGATCTGATGTCTGAAATTTACATTTACTGAAAGTGGTTTTAATTGCGCACCTACTTTTTGTGAATGGGAATTAATTTTGGGAACAAACTAATTTACTGGTAGATCGGTTCTCAAAATTCTAAATCATTAATGTTGGACGGTGGTTTATTAGTACATGCAGGTAGATACCTACAGCGAGTAATAACACCACAATCACAAATAAGGTCCAGTCAAGTTCTCAAAAGAGTAATCCTTGCTCAGCCCTTGGTAGCTTGGCTGCAAGCAGACAGGCTTAATTTAGGAGACAGGTGTGTAAAGCATTTAAAAACACCAATACAGTAAATAACGAAGACACAACACACACTAAAAGACCAATTTATAAAAATAGGGAATATGTTTATAATTAAAATGACACCAAAACGACAAAACTCTAAAGTAAGAAACAAGAGATATGAATTTTTAAATATTAAAAGTAAAACTAACACTTAGAAACAACTAGCGCTCAAAGGGTTAAAAAAACTATTGCACTGGACCGGGACAAAGTCAAGAGTTCAGGCCGCCCATGATGTAACACTTTTACACACACTTCCAGAAGTGTTTCTTGAATCAGGAAAGTCATCGACAGCACCAGCCAAGGGTTCAGAAGCTCTGCTTTACCACTTAGGGTCTGGGACTACAACTCTCACAATGTACCTAGTCAATCCAAGTAAAATCCAGGTGAAGCTTGCCAGCTGGAGTTGTTCTTGTTGTTGATGTTGCAGGTAGCTCTTCAAGCACTCTTCTACCTGTTGCTGAACAGTGTGTCCTCTCCTTTAAAAGAGGCAAAGTCCTTTTGTTGTGAAGCCTTGTGAGTGCAGCAGGTGCAGTCCTTATGAGTGCAGTCCTCTCTTGTGCAGTCCAAGGGTCCAGTAGGGCAGAATTTCTTCTCCAGATGTTTTGTTTGGATCTTTGAGGCTTCACAACACCGGCCACAGGTTCAGAAGCTCTGATTTGCCCCTTGGAGGGTTGGGACTATAATTCCCACAATGCACCTGATCAAATTCTTTAAAGTTCAGGTGAAGCTGGTCAGCTGGGCTTGTCTTCATGGAGTTGATGCAAGTGACTTCTTGAAGCTCTTTTCTACCTGTTGTTTTCAGGGAATGCACTCCTTAAACCTTTTGAAGAAAGGCAAAGTCCTCTTTTGTGAAACCCAGAGTGTGCAGCAGGTGCAGTCCTTGTGAGTGTACCTCTCTTGGTGCAGACCAGGAGTTCAGCAGGGCAGTCCTTCTTCTCTTAATGTTTCCAGGCAGGGATCTGAGTTGTTGAGCAGCTCTCCCATATATATCCAGGTTTTTGGGCTGACAAGAAGGTGGTACCCCTGATCAATGGGGTGCAGGGTGCCACCCTCTGTGATAACAACTTCCCCTGAAGTGGTGTATATTTTTGTCCCAGAAAACACTGTTTCACAAAAATCAAAATGGAGAAAATGTCTCCTGGAGCTTCCGGTCTAGCTTAGCCCACTCACATGTGTGGCTACCCTTCCACTGCAATCCTCTTCTAGCCCCTCTCCTGATTCAATTACAGGGGCTCCCATCTGGCTCTACGTGCAGGTAGTGGGGGTGGACCTAGTTCTTGTCCTCGCTATCTTCCTCCCTTTGAAGACCAGTTTGGCTACCGAGCCTCCTTCCTGTCCTGGTATCTGCAGGCAGCAGATCTCTTCTCACCAGTTGTCTTCTTTTTCTCAATTCAGGCCACTTCACACCTCATTAAGGCAGCTTGGCTCAGCCTGTCAAAGGCTGACCAATCAGAAGAGGGTCTTACAGAGCTAAATTGGGTAACTTTAGGAAAGCAGTTCTATAACTTCTTTCCTACAATACTTATAATAAATCGAGCCTTGGCAAGTTTTTGAATTCATGGCAACTTTTAATTTGCCTCTTTGAATTATTATTTTAGCTCACTCCTGTCAAGAGATATATTTATGGTGGAATCAGGTGTAGTGAGTCATTTTATATGGACAAATGCCTGCCCGTCCACATTTTTCCACTTAATAACTGGCCACGTTTTCATTTTAATGCTGTCTAGTACTATAATTCATTCCTTTGTTTTCTGAGTTAGTGTTGGGCTTATGTTTTTATTCCATTTATAACCTCGCTTTCAAGAACTAATGGGTCTAGCCAGGTTAATTTCTTGTTTGTGGGCCTTGGGTGTACATCGTCAAACCAAATTTGGGACATTTTGTAAGTTTACATAGGTGACCAAAGCTAAAAAAAAAAAAAAAAACTTCCTGCTTCCTGCATTAACTGAATTTTTTTTCTGTCTAGGTATCTGGGTCACTTTCCCCCTGAATTTCTTAAGCAACATGAGTTAATTCTATTCACTTTCCGAGGTTCTGGTAACAAAACTCCACCACTGACGAGCCAGTTTCAGGAAGATTTTGCTAGTAGTTTTGCTTGTAGTGCTAGCTTTCATCTGAATTCTAAGAGTAATCAAGTATTACCCTGGCTTACGCTTGTCATTTAGGAGTATGTCATGAGTACTACAAATGGAAAATACGTTTTCCCCAAGCAACATCTTTGCAAATCGGACCTTCCATGTCCAGGTAATGGATTTGGGTTTAAAAATTACAAGCCCTCGTATTGAATCCCCACCTGTACCTTACGTTATCTTGGGCAAGTTGTATTACTGCTTATAACCCTGCCTCAGCTGTACATAAAGAGATGTTGTCATTTTCATGTATTCCGAGTTGTCTGAAATGTAAAAGCTATTTGCACCGTTTAAAGCTTGATGATTCTGCAAAACATTAGCTCCTCTAATTATAACTAGTGTATCATTTAACATGCCGTTTACAGCTAGTTCTAAAAAAATCCATGGCACATTTCAAAAACTTATATGCTTTAACCCTAGAGTACGCATGACTTACTCCTGCATTTGAAGACTAAGGGACTTACTTAGAGTTTGACAGATGGTATAATCCATCAAAACATGGCGGATAGCTCGTCCGCCGTATTATGAGGCAATAATACACGGCACAGCCCAATAGTTTCTCAGGAATAAAGACCAAAGGGTTGATTCACAAACATTTTGTTGTTACTTACTCTTGAAGCACTCGTGGTTTACTCCTTATACATTCTGAATTTACTGCTAGCAGTGATTTGTTAATGCATTCTGCATAACATATTGAAACATAATGGGTCTAATTCACAAAGATTTAGCTGTGAGCACGTGTGACTTACTTTTGTCATACTCCTGGCTTAGTCTTGACTTCCAGGAGCACTCCTGGATTATTCCTGGCTCCTGAAATTAAAAAATAACCCAAGTATACAACTAGAATAAGTGACACCTATTCGTAGTAAATCTTTTTGAATGGAGTCCAATAGTGCACACAACAGTATGAATCAATACCCTTACAGGGCATGAGGAAGGGCAAAAGGGTTAGGAGAGCTTTTTCTCTGACTTACATAGGCCCAACACTCTGCCCTTCCTGCCTCAAAGCTACTGAGTCCCCCCATAAGCCCCTAAAGGTCAAGCGGAAAGGATCCAATATAGTGGCATCTGCCCTCTTGCCACCAATGACAAGCTGCCACTTAGGGGCCGGTTTCTGTAGTGAAATGTATTTTTTTTTTTAGCAAGGAACAGGAGGTTGGTTAACCGAGTACTTCTCCAAGACAAGTGTTTTATGTAACTCTGGGAGGAAAAAACGAGCTTTGACAGTGACCTGTTTCCACTGATGTTATTTAGTCTGTTATGATTTTGAGGAAACATGATAGTTGTGATTTACAAGAGGATGATAGACTGCATAGAACATGCAGAAGCAGACCCATGGATCTGCACTCACACTCACAAATGACAAATTAAGGTACAATCAGACACATAGCAGGGAACACCCAAACATATATGTAATCACTTTGACAGTAGGTGAATGCCAACAAACAGGAGCACACATATGAAGTACCATATGATATTATGCAGATACCCACAAACTGGGCAGATGCTGTAACAGACACATCTTTTCTCTCCCTTTCTCTCTAAATCTCTCTCTCTTTGTTAGGACAGTTTTCCGGGTTCTGCGCAACACAAGGACAGACAAGTAATCCTTGCACCAACTTGTGCCATTGTCCTTCAAAATGCAAACACCAAATACAGCTGAGAGCTCATTGAAATGCCAAATCATTCCTTTTCAGCATTGACTAGAAGGGGAAAGAAAACGTCGGCTTGTCAAAACTTACATTTGGTGTGTGTGATATGTGCACTGCCAGATTCAGATACCCAACACTCCAAAGGTGATGGAAAAGCAGTATTATTCTTGGCTATTCTTACCATTAAGGAAGTCTCACTTGATTGTCGCCACGCTTCTCGATCCATTCTGGAGAGTAGCGGTCACACAGTCTGAGGCCGCCTACCACTGAGAGGGAAAAAGCAATATTGTAAAGGTGCACATTGCCTCATGGGAATCAGCTCCACACAAACCTTACCTCTCACTTTGACAGTAGCAGTAAACAGAAATGCCACTTACAAGTGATGTCTGGTACGGCTGGGGCAGAGTTGCAGTCTTGGCAGGCTCAGCATTTTCGACCTCCTTAAGAAAGCTGATGAAAGCTGACCATTTGCTCTCACTGAATTGAGCACATCTTCTCATCATTTGAAAAGTATACCTTCTTGGTCATTCAAGAACAGTAGCACAGAGTTTTTTCTTCACTCCCTATGGTATGCATTAGAAAGAAGACAACTATAATTCTTCCTCTGGGCCTTGCTGTTGCCTAAATTGACCTACAGAGTTCAAAGAGTAAAAAGGCGAAACTTGTATTTAATGGAGAGGGCCATCCTTAATCAATTTATAGGAGCAGTTGGCTACACCTACCTGACCAGTCAAATTCAAAGTTTGCCCTACTTGTTTTGGGGAAACAAATGTGCTGAAAGTACATCTTGAATTCAAGTTGTCACATCATCATAGTAAGTAATTAATCAAGGAGAATGGGTCACTTGTCCTGTTTGTAACCAGGGTCTTGGGTTCTAACCGTCTTAAAGAACCCTCATTCATGTGAAAGCAGTAAGAGCGGTATATCTTGGTTTTCCGCTTAGATTGTTACGTGAAAAGCATCATCATCGGGTCTTAGTTATGCTTTCCTCCACCTGGAGGGAGACCAACTGGTATTCGCAGTAGTGATCAGAGATGATGAGGGTAAAAGTGAAGTGTGTTTAAAATTACCTCCATCCATCAAACTAGAATTTATTATGTTGAGGATGGGGTAAGGCTAAAAGAAAGGTGGTGCGTAAATAGAAGGGCTACTGTTCTATAGCACCTATTTAAATAACGTGAGTGGTCGACATGTTTCAGCCCTTTCGGTGCCCAGTCGGGTTGGGGGGCTTTCTTCAGGACCAAAGGGTAGCACGTACCTATTTCGCACTGTGCGTAGGTAAGTAATGCACTTACCCTTCTTCTATGTGAACCTATTAGCACACTGGCAGGTTATAGATGAGCTGTATCTATAACTAGAAATGAAAAAAGACCGTGAAGACAGAAGACACTGTAAAATACAACATATGTAGATCTGTTGTGTTCAATTCCTGTCAAAAGCGATGCTGATAGTTAACTATTCTTAACTGCATTCTACTAGATGGATCAATACCAGAGAAGAATTTCTCCAATTCACATACACAGCAGACAAACAGAAACTGGATTTCCTGAACATCATGATATACAAAGAAAATGACAACATCAATACAAAAACGTTTTATAAACCAACTGCGAAGAACAGCCTCCTCTCATTCAATAGTTTTCATCCATGTCCCCTAAGAGAAAATCTCCCATATAGTAAATTCTTGCGGAACAGACGAAACTGCAGCCAAATTCAAGATTATAAAATACTAGCAAAAGACCTGAGCCTGAAACTAAAAGCGAGGAATTAACCGGATAGAGTAATACAGAAATGCCAAAAGAGAGCAAGGAATCAACACAGAGATAATCTCCTAGAGACCACCACAAAAGAACAAAATGAAGATATACTTACCTGTGTAACAACATACAACACAGTTTCCAACAAAGTGAAAATAATTGTAAACAGAAACTGGCGCATTCTTACATCAGGAGCCCTCAAATGGCCAAAACCAAGATTTGCCAACAAGAGGACAAGGAACATCCGCGACCTTCTGGTACACACAAGAGCACCCCTGACAAACCAAGAACAGAATCAATAACAAACATGTGGAACCTTGTACCCATTACTGGCCACTACCCTTGCAGGTCCTGCTCTGTCTGCAAACTGACTAGAGTGACAAAGACTCTACAACTCAAACCTGATCTAAAATGGACCCTGCGACAACATACGAATTGCAACACAACCCATGTAATATATATGATTACCTTCCCGCGCAACCTTAAATACATAGGCATGACATGTCGCAAGACCAAACAAAGAATTGGTGAACACAGGAGCAACATCAAATGCAAAAAAACTACCACAAAAATGAGCACCCATTTCATTAACCTCAAACATACCATTGAAGAAATAAATTGGGTGATCCTCGAAACACTATCCATGAAAAATGAGAACGCGGAACAGATTCTCTTTGAAAAAGAACAACGGTGGGTCCACCGTCTCAAAACTTTGATGTGGGCCTAAATGACAATATACCTTGGCACACCGTCTTACACTGACAATGGACACCACTGAAAGTCATAAAGAGAATCAGATGACCTCCCTGTGAGAACTGTTGTTACTGGACAAACCTAAAACTACTGATGAGATTGATTAATCACCAGTAACTATTAACCAGCTAACATCGGAAAATTCAGACCTTTTTTCATCACAAAAACATACTCGAGAAAACATTTTATTACAATAACGAACTCGAGAACAAATGTTCTCTATAATGGAAATAGGAATCACTCAGTCTGTCGTCTAGGCTAACTAATTACTTTCAATACCATAAATATTGAAATGCCAGTAGCCTTCAACTCAATAACAGACCTTTCATTATTCTGTCATTGAGCTATTACAACGAACTTGAGAATTAATGTCAACAATGCATTTTTCATTTCTGCCATTACGAAGTCTCTCTACCATACTTACTCACAGCCATCTATTAATAGTTTCTTCTACCGGCCTGCGTCACCGGGGCACGGCAGACGGAGCAAGCACAAGTCGCACAGAAGACTCTTCAGACGTTTGACACTTCTGACGGGAGGACCACGCACACCGCAGCGCGCCTCACCGCCCTAACCTCTTTTGATTATTGTCCTCCACAGTGAGTCTACTCCGCCCGTCTCCCTTGGAAGCCCAAATGCCATGATTACGAGGTAACCTTAAGACCAACCCCACTTAAGCCCGCAACGCGCTGCACACGCTTTTCATCAATGCAGAAACTGATGCCGAGACAGCTGTTCACATAGCGTGAACTTTTTTAACATTTATTAACATTTCCATAACCTTTGCACCAGCGCTCATAAGCGGCCACCTATCGCTGCCGCATGTGCCATTTTTCAAAATGAAAACATAATCCTCTCGACCAAAGCGAGAGTCAGTTTAAGAGCACTATCGTCCCCGCTTAAGCCCACAACACGCCTCACGCGCTTACCCTCAGCATGGAAACTAGTGCCAGTACAGACATCCACATAGCATGGACTTTTCTAACAATTTTTTTTTTGCACCAGCGCTTAATATCATATACGGCCACTAATCCATGCTGCCTGGGAGCATAGATCACGAGAAAAAACCACCGAACTAAAGTGATAGTTAGCCCAGATAACATAATTAGAGGCCGTTAAGCGCAACGCATGCTTAGTAATATGGACACCGGCACATCACCTATTGCTGCACGTGCCATACAATTTAATTTAGCAACTTTGCATGGCCATAAGACCCCATGCACTGAGATTCTGCAGCAACCCATGCTTTTTAACATACCATTACCTACAGCAACGATTTCCATAACATACAAACGTGTACCTCATTTCATCCTGCATTTGTTCAATGTAATGCATTTTATGACTCCATGATGTGTATTTCTTTATTTCCCTCACGATCCTTCAGAGCACAGTAGAATGCAGTTAAGAATAGTTAACTATCAGCATCGCTTTTGACAGGAATTGAACACAACAGATCTACATATGTTGTATTTTACATTGTCTTCTGTCTTCACAGTCTTTTTTCATTTCTAGTTATAGGTACAGCTCATCTATAACCTGCAAGTGTGCTAATAGGCGCACATAGAAGAAGAGTAAGTGCATTACTTACCTACGTACGGTATCAAAAAGGTACGTGCTAGCCTTTGGTCCTGAAGAAAGCCCCCCAACCCGACTGGGCACCGAAAGGGCTGAAACATGTCGACCACTCACGTTATTTAAGTAGGTGCTATAGAACAGTAGCCCTTCTATTTGCGCACCACCTTTCTTTTAGCCTTACCCCATCCTCAACATAATAAAATCTAGTTTAATGGATGGAGGTAATTTTAAACACACTTCACTTTCACCCTCCATATCTCTGATCACTACTGTGAATACCAGTTGGTCTCCCTCCAGGTGGAGGAAAGCATAACTAAGACCCGATGATGATGCTTTTCACGTAAAAATCTAAGCGGAAAACCAAGATATACCGCTGTTACGGCTTTCACGGGAATGAGGGTATTTTAAGACAGTTAGAACCCAAGACCCTGGTTACAAACAGGAGAAGTGATCCATTCTCTTTGATTACTTGCTTATCGGATGGAAGCCAAATGGATCTCAGCTTCTCTCTCCCTTGATTGATTATAAGATAAGACATCATCATAGTAGCCAGTTACTGGAGAAACAGTCTTTCTAGTTTTGTGAATTGAACTCAAAGAGTCCTTGCCTCCTAGCAAAAAGCAGATGAAGTGGCTCTAAGGTAGACAGCCCTTCCTCATTCTAAAAGGCAAATAAATTGAGATTTTCTTTTGGTATTTTTTTAAAGTTTTGCCTGCACACCATTTGCACTGTGCTTGTGAAATCTATTGTATTCAATATAAATCTTAAAAGGGGCTTTTCATCAGTTCCTGTGTTTGCTGCTTACTTTTCCTCCATTTCTATTGACTGTGCCTTTGTTTTTCCTGTTGTTCCTCTCGTGTGTTTCTCTTATCAGTGTCCCAAGGCCCAAGTACCGTTATCATCTGCTTTGAGGGACTTATTTTTTTAAGCTATTGCCTGCACAGCGCTTGCCCTGTGCTTGCTGTTTCATTGTATTCGCTGCTGAACTATCTGGATTCTTTATTAATGTTTCTTGATATTAACTTTGAGAGTGGCGTTCCAATGGATTCTTTTGCCAGACTATAAGAATGACGTTCTTAGCTCCCCTTCTGTTTTTTCGAACACCGACCTTTTGTCAGCCATTTTGGAACAGTGCTTATTCCTCTTTAAGGAGAGAAATCTACTGCATAGTGTTTCATGTTCCGACTGTTTTCCCTACTTGGGTCAGAAACACTTTGGGGCTTATTTACAAGCCCCTTGCGCCACCCATACGTCACTTTTTCCATGTTAACAATGACGCAAAAGTGGCGCAAGGGGCTTGTAAATAAGCCCTTTTGAGTTATTGACAAAGGCTGGATCACACAACAGTTTTAATTCACTAAATCTTAATTTTATACGATGACCGAAGTATTAGTTAAAGGGATGTTGTCTTTAATAATAGTACCCATTCTGTTGAACTTGTGCTTACAGCTGTCTAAGGTAAATATAGTAGCGTGAGCGTGTGGTGGCATTTCACAATAAACTATGTTAATAACAAAGAGGCAAGCACCTAGGACATCGGTCACAACCCTGAGCTCTAGTTGAAGCACCAGGAATACATACAAGCTCTGCCTATGCTCTTCTTTCAGTTATCAGCACAGGTTGTATCAAGTGGCTTGGCAATGTTGTTCCAGGTTGGAGGGGCGGGTTCTTATCCGATGACGTATTCCATAATATAAATATCTTAACCCTGTCTTTTCACTTCCTCCTTTCGAATTTAGGGAGTGAGGTCTGGCGTGCTTCTTTCCTGGCTTACCGATGTCCATTTGTTTCTTTATTTGGGGATGAATACGTCGGTCAGGAAGCTTATTAGCCATGGTGAGAACAGTTGAAGTAATGCATGTGGAGTGTTATCCCTAGTTTGCGTGGTAGTGTTCGCTTCCTGATTGACAATAGGTGTGTGCGCGTGCTTTAGTTTGGCGATGAGAAAGAATTTCGTAGAGAGTTCGATTCCTTTTATCCTTGATGGGCATCCCCCTATTTGGTCCTTTACATGAGCATTTCTGTAGATAAATAAGGGTTAGATCCAACTGCGCTATGATGAAGGAACTTATTTATGTAGTCTCTCAAGTGCTGTCTTTCTAATCAGCCAGTTTCTTGTAATTATCTAGTTTCCCATTGATCACTTCTAGGAGCACTTGTATGTCAGTACGCCAGGCTTGCCAAACTATAACTTATTCTACACCAGCTGATCATCCTTTAGACTTGAAATGTTCTATTCCTGGAAATATACATAGCCTTGACATCAACACAAAAACTTGAACAGGCTTCCAGTAACTTATATTGCACAACTATTCACCAAGCTACAACTTGCAACAAAAAACAGCTTATTATTAAACACATGGGCAAAACCTGATGCATTTACCAATGCTTTTTTGTTTAGATTTTGCTGAAGTAAGTTATGAGACTGGCTTGCTTGAAATACAATAGCTTAGTCCGGTGAACAACATACAGTATCTCTTTCTTTTCTTCAGGAGAAGTATTAAAATTCATAAAGTTACAGTGGGCATAATAAATTCTTCTCATGAAAGCAGTAACCCAGAGCAGCAACATGGGAGACATGGAGGGAGGAGATACACAGTGTGTCATGACTACCACTGACTCTATGGAACACACCAGAAACCTAGGATTTTCATAAATATAGTTGCTGACCTCAACAGGGATGCACTGTCATATAGGTTTTCCGCTCTCATCCATGCTATACATTCAGTAAGTAGGAGAGGGTCCAGTTAGATTCTGGAAGGATTTTACAGAGAGGGGCAGTAGGCCTCGCTTTCCAGGTTAAAAGGAGTACAACGTTGGGTGCACTCCAAATTCAGAACTGAGTCTAGCACTCTGTTGTCAACCAGTATAACATAATCACCTACATCACTTGGGTAAGAAAACATACTGGCTCTTGGAGAATGTTTATATGTTGACTGTATGTTTATATGGTCATTTGTAAACTGGTTCAGAGATTTGCTAACACACGCACACAGACACACAAGCACACACACAGCACCCTCCCCACATGCAAACACAATAATTCCCTCGGGGGTGAAGGCCACATTCTCTTCAATGCTGTAATTCCTCGATTATGCCAGTGGACCAACTTGGGGGCATATTTACAAGGGCTTTATCTCCGCTTTTTTGGCTTAAAAAGCCAAAAAAGCGGAGATAAAACTATCGCCCTATTTACAAGAGGGTGCAAACATGCATAATCGCATGTTAGCACCCTTTTCCAATGGCTCCCTTTGCATCTCTAATGAGATGCAAAGTGGGCGTCACTAGGCGTACCCGGATGGACTACCTTGCAAATATCGCTGATGTTCACATCGCAATATTTACAAGGCAGCCCATAGGATTTTAGCATACGTTAGATTTTGGCAAAAACTGCCGTTTTCGCCAAAATCTAACGTCTGCTAAAATCCTGACTTACCTATGTTTGACATAGGGGGTGGATTATGCTGATACGACCACAGGGTCGTATCAGCAAGGTTATCGCCGTTTTGCAGGGAACATCGCTGGAAAACCAGCGATGTTCCCTGCAAAACGGCGATAACCTTGCTATCTCTGGAATTTTTATCGCCCTGGAGAAACGCGTTGTTAATAACGCGCTACCAGGGCGATAAATTCCAGAGATAGCCTGCGATAGGAAATTCGTCGCTCAGCACGGCCAGCGATAATTATCGCTGGCCGTTGATAATATGCCCCTTGGTGTCCTCTGTATCTGTTCTGCAGACTCTCTGGAGACTGCAGAATGGAACCACCAGAAAACTCTGGCATGTAAGCATGTAAGACCACGTTTCTCCAGCTGGCAAAATCTCCACTGGCTACTTGTGGCCAGACATCTATCCCTCAATGTTATCTGCAACACCCACCTGATCATCCATTGATTTGTACCCATCTCATTTCAACGAGGCGTTTGGACATATTCCCAAAAAGGACATTCCAATCTCAGCTGGCCCGCTCCTGTCAGTAGCCTCGGTAAGAAAATCTTGTGTTGTCAGTACCTAATTCACTGTGCAGACAACTGTGCAATGAAATTACTTCTGGCAAAAAAGCATCATCAATAGCCACTTAGCATTCCAGAAGGTATGAAAGTGAGCTGTCTTACACCTCTCTGCTGCACCCTATGAATTAGCACAGCTGCAAGATCACCACAACACAATTGTAGAACCCATTTAAGCAGCGCACAATGCACCAAGCGCTTACTACACAGCCCACACTACAAACTGACACTGTCCTGGCCACACACAAAAAACAGAGGACCATCTTCCTCAACCGCCCTGAGGAAGGCACATATATGCAAGTGCAACTCTTTGTTACACATCTATGCTTTACTCCATTTGTAAACACATTCCACAATACAAACGCACAACGTCATGGCAACGCACCAAAAACAGAGGACCATCTTCCTCAACCACCCTGAGAAAGGCACATATATGCAAGTGCAACTCTTTGTTACACCTCTATACTTTACTCCATTCGTAAAAACAGCCACAAGTTCACAAAAGACAGTTGCAGCATCCTTTCGAACTTCATGCACCCATCGCTTCCAATAAAGGCCAAACTGTAAACCCACATTCTACCAACCGTGCTAATGACAGAATCTCTCCCTCTATATCCCCATTATAGCTCTTGTATGTGTCTGTCACTCTCCTCTTGTTTTTCTTTTCTCTTCTTCATCTCTTCATATCCCTCCCACATTCTGTATCTCTTTGCTTCTTTCATTCTTTTAACATTATGAAAGTTTTCTCCTATGCCCCGCTTGGCTTATTGAAGCCTTAAGTGAAGTACCATTTTCCTGCATTTGCCCGCTGACAATGACGGCACGTCCATTAATTTTTGGGGGTAACTGGGTGCCCGTCTGCCGACAGCTACCTGGTATTGGCTCGTCCTATAAATGACCAGATTTCGTTTTTGAGTGACTGCGTGACACGTGGATACACTTGAAGATTTTCTAGGTCATGCTCCTGAAAATACGGCCTGGACGTTTGATGGAGGCAATAACAGGTCAGGCAAGCCTAACTTTTGAATGTCTCTGCCAAGCCCTAACTTGCCTTTCAGGTGATCTCTCAGTTTCTTCACTGTCCAGCACATTTCATCAAAATGAATATTTTTTAGAATTCCACAAACTTTCACGGATGACACGGCATGGGACGAATATCTGTCCCGTCGGTTCCCTCATTCTCTTTCCAGTCACTATGCAATCCACCAAAATAGCTGCCCAGCCAAAAAATTGCGATTTGATGTCCCAGCGGGCACAGGGAGTACCTACTCGGCTGCGTCTACAGTGGTTAAATCAAAACTAGCAGTGAAATTGGAGTCAGGGACCCTCTGTTAGTTTTCGCAGGAGGACAAGGGGGCTATTCATATCCTAACAGGCATAGCTCAGTGTGAGGGGTCTGCAGTTAATGTATCGTATGCAGAATATCTCTACTCTGCTGGGAGAAGGACCTGGAAGGGAGGAAAAGAAAACGCAGATCTTGTGCTTCTTAATTGAATCCAGATGTTGTCCAAGTGATGACATAGTGCTACAAATGTTGCAGTCCTGCAGACTAAACAAGCAAGGGTCTTTATTGTGTGTTACTCTAGATTGGAACAGGGGCCCGCAGCGAACCGCATTGATATTGGTAATTGCGCATGGCAGTCGCTGTGGCGCAAATCGTGCTCGAGGCGCAGGTTGAATGACCTCCACAAGGGCCACAGCACTGCGTTCTTGACGCTCAGTGATGAGGAAAACATTCCGAACAGCAAGGACAGTCTGTGCAGGCGTGAAACATTTGTTATTGCCTCATCTTACTCGTCTCATTCCTTACTTCAATGAGTTAGTCTGTGTTTCACCATATGCCACTACCTTACCAAATTGTCTTTTATGTTTACTAACCCACTAACATCCACCCTCCTACAGTTCATCTTCATGTTTTGTTCAGTGCCAATCTTTGCTTTCTACTTTTCCATGAGTGTTGTCTGAAAATTGTGCTAGGTCTTTCGGTGCTTTGTGAGATGATGTGCAGTGGCCTCTCTTTTGGGGATATTTTCCCTAATCAACTCACGCAGGGTACGAGTTGTTCTTTATATATATATGTACTTTTTCATATATACTCATTATATAATATGATGGTGCAGTCTCACCGTGCAAGGGGCCCCTCTTTTGCATTTCATACGGATTGTGCATCTGTATACTGGTATTAGTACGGTTTACAAGTAAAACAACTTGAGATGGAGGGTTGCAGCAAAGGGGCGGGATCAAGGAAGGGGATAACAACTGGGCAAAGATGCAGATGAGAAACTTGAGTCTGGGTCGGAAATGGAGACAAGATGGCGATGGCGCAGTGGGGGAGTGGGTAGGAGGATTGTGGTCGGGGAAGGGGGAGGCAGGTGAGGAAAGGATAAAGAGGAGGCTGTGTAAGGAGGGATTGGGCTAAAGAAGAAAATGTAAAGAGATAGTTACATATCAAGATAGAGTCTAAAGAGGTAGGTTTCTAATTTTTACAGAACTGTAGGACGTCTCCTTGGTGTCTGAGGTCTTCAGGTAACTAGTTGCAAGGAAGTCGGGCTTAGCATGTAAACTGTTGTGAAGCAGCCAAATGTGACCAGAATTTCATTGAGTCTGAAGTCCACAATAGTGTAGGGCTCATCACCTTGAGGGCACAAAACCGATACAGTCAGATTCATGTTGTTCAGCTTGTGTAGAGTGCTCTGTCTCTCTTTGTCTGTTTTTTTCTGCCTTTTTTGACTTTGCCTTTTCTGCCTTTTTCTGATTCTTTTTCTGTCCCGTTTGCACTTCTCTTTTCTCCATTTACCGCTCTTGCCCCTGCGATCCCCCGTGGCCTGACCCCCTCCAACCTCCAGTGTCACTTTCCCACTCCTCACGTTTCCCACCTCCCAGCTGTCCATCCCCCGCACACTACTTAATAGCGGCTGCTGTGCGGCCGCGCGGCTGGCGCACCAAAGGCAAGTCCGTCTGCGTCTGTCCACGCTTGGACCGCGCCACGGACCCTGGTTCTCGGACCTTCCACCTAAACAAAGCCAGCACCCTCCTCACCCTCAACACAGGACGCCATGCCGCCTGTCACCTTGCGTCACCGAAGGATACCCAAGGACCCTTCTCCTGCCAAAACGTCAGCTGCATCCTCACCCAACTCCACACTCCAGCTCCTCTTGCCGCCGACCTGACAACAGCGCACCCGACCGGCTCAGGTGCATCGTCCTCAAAATGTGCTCCCTCCACAAACACGCCAAAGAAATCTGGGACTTCCTCGACTCCGTCTCTCTCGACATCGCCTTCCTCACGGAAACCTGGACTAATCCCAGCTCTGACCCAGACATCGCCCCCGCCTTCCCCGACAGCTACAAAATCACCCGCAGGGACCCAACTCACTGACCAGGAGGAGACATCGCCATTATCCACAAGAGCACCCTCCGCCTGACCACCCACTCGGACGACCCAACGACAACCATGGAACACCTCCACTTCCAGATCCAGACCAACCCCAACACCACCCTCCACGGCACCCTAGTCTACTGGTCTCCTGGCCCCCGCCCGCCCTTAACCGATGCCATTGTCAACTTTATCGCACCCAGGCTTTCGCATCCACCGACTACATCCTACTCGGTGACCTCAACTTTCACATGGACAACCCCAGTGACCAGAACACCACATCCCTCTGGAGAACCTCACCAACATCACTCAAGCATCTATTCACCGCTCCGACCCAAGCAGCAGGACACACACTCGAACCCGTCTTCTCTGCCAGCGGAAACATCACCTTCAACCACACCACCGAATTCCTCTGGACTGACCACCACTGCGTGCACTTCACTGTACACCACCGCCCTTACTGTCCCCCCTGTCATAGCTGGAAAAAGGTCACCGAAGAACATCTCACCAACTTTCTCAGCACTACCACTCCACCGACATCAGCAGATGCTAACACCCGAACACGCAACCTCCACCAATAGATCTCCAACTGCACCGAGACTCTGGCACCTCTCAAGAAGGCACCCAGCAAGCAACACTCCAGGAAAGCCAACCAGTTCACTCCTGCCCTCCACAAGCCCAGACGCACCTGTAGACGACTCAAGAAGAGATGGAGGAACAACAAAATCCCAGAAACTCACGCAACCTTCAAAAACACCGTCACTGCACACCACCTCCTCCTCAAAACCACAAAGAAAATCGCCCTCCAAGACAGAATCTACACCAACGCGCACAACAGCAAAGTACCCTTTGCCATCATCAGGGAGTTTGCCAGGCCAATCAGCGAGACCACAGACGTCCCACCCTCCCAATACCTCTGCAACAAACTCAGTACCTTCTTCCACCACAAGATCAGGCAGATCTATGACAGTTTCGAAACCCAAGACCCTTTCACTACGCAGCTGTGGCCGCTGCACGTAAGAGCGGTGGGGTGGTGGGGCCAGGTGAGGAGGGATTTCGAGAGACGACCATGAGGGAAAATTAAATAAATAATGAATTTTCCCTCATAGTCGTCTCTCTAAATCCCCCCTCACCTGGCTCCACCGCTCTTACCTGCAGCAGCTGCCACCACGCCCGACACCACTGCACCCAACCACGCCGCACCCCAACAGATCCTGCTCAACTGGACCCCGCTCACCACAGACGCCACACTCAAGACCATGAAGAGCATCCATTCTAGAGCCCCCTCGACCCTTGCCCGCACCACATCTTCCATAGAGCAGCCACCTTCATCACCCCGAGCTTCGTCGCACCATCACCTGCTCCATCAAGACCGCCACCTTCCCCGATGACTGGAAACATGCAGAGATGAGCCCCCTGTTGAAGAAGCCATCCTCCGACCTGAGCGACCTCAATAACTTCAGACCCATCTCACTGATCACCTTCCCAGCCAAGGTCATCTAGAAGGCAAAAACGCCCAACTCTCTGATTTCATCGAAGTGAACCACATCCTGGACATCTCACAATCCGGCTTCTGAAGCAACTACAGCACAGAGACCGCACTTCTCGTCACCACCAACGACATCTGCTCCCTCCTCGGCGAAACCGCAGCCCTCATCCTGCTGGACCTCTCAGCCACCTTTAAAACCATCTTTTCCCATCACACTCTAATCACAAGACTCCACAACGCCGGCATCCTGACAAGGCCCTGGACTGGATCCATTCCTTCCTCACTGGCTGAACACAGCGAGTCAGACTACCTCTGTTCCTCTCAGAACCCACAGAGATCAGCTGCGGAGTGCCCAGGGCTCCTCCCTCTGCCCCACCCTCTTCAACGTCTACATGGCCCCCCTCGCTGCCATCGTCAGGAACCACGGACTCAACATTGTCTCCTACGCTGACGAAACCCAGCTGATCCTCTTCCTCACCAATGAACCCACAGCCGCCAGAATCAACTACCACAGCGGAATGAAGGCCGTTGCCACCTGGATAAAAGACAGTTGCCTCAAACTCAACTCAGACAAGACCAAAGTTCTCATCTTGGGATCCACCCCCTCAGCTTAGGATGACTCCTGGTGGCCAGCCGCATTGGGAACCCCACCACCCCAACGGACCACGCACGTAACCTCGGCATCATACTGGACTCCTCATTCACAATGAACCACCAGACCAACGCCGTATCCTCATCATGCTTCCACACACTCCGCCTGCTTCGAAAAACATTCAAATGGATCCCCACCGAATCCAGAAAGACAGTCACCCTGGCTCTCATCACCAGCAGACTCGACTACGGCAACGCACTCTACACCGGCGTCACCCAGAAACTACTCAGGAAACTACAGAACGTTCAAAACGCTGCAGCCAGACTGGTCCTCAACATCCCCTACTGAAGCCACATCACCGAACACCTTTGAGAACTCCACTGGTTCCCAGTCAACAAAAGAATCACTGTCAAGCTCCACACACATCCCTACAAAGCCCTCCATGATGCAGGACCAGCATATCTACTCAGCAAAATTCACTGACGAGTCTTGCTTTGTGATGAAAAGCCACTCTACATTTATGAAAGATCCACACAATCACACCCTCAACCTGGTGATGCACTGATTGATGTGAGCTTGGATAGGATCAGTATAAGGGGTATCAAGATGTCTATCCAGGGGAGCGCCTAATTAGGTGGAGTTGAATATGATGAATTGCTGTAGCATTTCCACAGCACTTCGTGGGATTCACTCTTAATGCACACTCAACAGCGTGTCTCATTTCCAAAAAAAGGTTGACGTACCTTGTGGTTGACGGTACCTGCTCCATACTTTATTGTTCAAGTATACTATACTATCTGGTGAAAGGGACAAATATCAAGCCATCCCCTGACCAGTGCTTTACATGATTATGGCATGTTACCCTACAATAGAGTTACTGCGATCGACCAAATGCGGTACTCCTTTTAACATGGATGACTATTATACCCATGACCAGTCCACTACTAACAGTGTGTGACAGGCAATTATAGTTGTGGGGTACAGGCCTTTTTAACAGATGCTGGGGGGCAGGCTGGTTACTGGCACTCCCTGATGTAATGCTCGTAGTTTATCATAGCTAGTCTCCCCTAATTCCCCCTGATTGTATGTAAAGTGTGTCTACATGTGCTTGGGTAATGTGAGGCTGTGTCTCCATGCTGGGACTCACTCCTGTGTGTGTGTATAGCTCTTAAATGTTAGGGAGGCCAGTATGGTTAGTGGTAGCCATAGACTTTTGCCTCCCTTCTCCCTGCATGCCCCCTTCACTGCTCCTTAGTATTCCCCATCCCTTTAAAATCCATTGTGATGCCTGGAATAATTTGAATCATCACCTTAGGGAAGGATCTAATCTTGCTGTGGACTAAAACTAAATGAACTCCAGAAGGTGAAGGTGTATCTGATCAGAGAGTACAGTCTTAATAATGAATGTGATCTGAAAGTATGTCCTTGGATACGCACCTCTTGGAAAGGCTTGGACTATCTGCCCATCCCCACATCTTGTGCATTGTGTGAAAGCAGGATTTTCTACCTGAACCCACAAAAAGAAGACAGCTAGTTTCACTTTCTATTTGTCAATATGGAGCTGAGAACAACCAAAAGGAAAATTCTCTGCACTGTGAATCTTTCCACCCAAGCATCCAGGGTTTGAATTAAACTGAGAACTTGATTGGAGAATTAGAATGAGTCAAGTGGCTCAATGACAGGACATATGCTGGCCTCTCCAGTCTCCAGCATATCTGGTGTCTACTTTTTTTCTAGGAGCTCTGAAGACCAGTGAAGAGGAAGTTGAGGACCACAGACAGGATCCTTAGCTTTTTCACTTCTAAATGTAAGGACTATACCCTGAGGACTAAGAAGAAACTCTGCAGCTGCTAAAGCATTCAATAGGTATACCCCTCATTGTAGAGATACCCTATCTAGTTCAATCAAACATGAGTTCAGCATGATCATTTTGACATTACACGTTTGGAAAAGCATAGCTTTTTGAGACCAGGTGCTCTAACCCTCTGCTCAGCTTGACCTGTCTTTCCTTTGTATGTGGTCTTAAAAGCCCCAGTCCAAGAGAGAGCATATCTGCCAGTGGACATGTGAGGCACATGTGCGACTGCTTCCTGAACCACCTCATGTCTAACAATTCCCAATTATCCTAAGAAGACTATGGGGCCGATTCCGATCTCGGCCGGTAGGGCACCGAATCGGATTCGGCTTTACTGGATCCGATTCGGACGCCCTGTTTCCGACCGATTCGAACACCCGTCCGCGCGAGCAAGTACGATGCGAGCATACGCGAAATCCCCGACCGACTCGTTCCCGGCTCCGAACCGCTCCGACCGACTCGTACGGACTCGACTCGCACCACGCAATGGAGAAGTTCCCCGACTGGGCAAGTACGATGCGCGCCTCGAACAGTCCGACCGACTCGTGCCATCTGGCTCGAAAGAGCAGTCGGAGCCGGACTTCAGTGGTCCGTGTCGGACCCCCCTGTACGCATAGCCGCGCTAGTCGCACACAGGGGGGACCCATGGGTCCCCCCTACACATGCATGTATGGCACGAGTCGCACCAACGCGTACCCGCTGTAGGGGGCGCCCTTGTTCGCGATGCACCCATTGAGTCAATGGGAGCCCGTGTACGCGTCGTACGACCGGCTCCCATTGACTTCAATGGGAGTCCGACCGAATCGAGTCCGATAGCATGCGTCCGCATCGTACTCGTTCGCTCGGACTGCTAGAGTCCGGTTCGGTCGGATATCTCTCCGAATCCGACTCGGTCGGAGAGATTTCCAGCCCGAATCGGAATCGGCCCCTATGTGTTTGCACCCTGCATCACTTTATCTCTATCAGCCCCCGATAATCATTGGAGGCAGTGTAATTGAACCTTCCTTTCCCGCATCCTTTCTTCAAGTGACTGATGACTGTGCAAAGCTTCTGTGCCCCGGTACTCATGCACCACATTCTTTCTTCAAGTGAGTGATTGCTGTCTGATGCCCTTGTGCCCAACCATTGTGCACTACAATCTTTCTTCAAGCAACTGATGACTGTGCAAGGCTTGTATGTCCAGACTCTCAAGAACTCACCTTTACTTGGCAGTTGAGCATGCAATATCTGCAGCTGCCACTCTCCCTCCTTCAACAAGGAGTCAGCCATCTTAATGGTCGGGCTTGTGTACTCACCCCCACTACTTCTTCACCTCCAGTGTGATCTGGAATTCTGATTCTACGTTCCGTGACCAGTGGTCCCCAGCAATTGTGCAACTACAACCTATCAGTGCGGTCCCCATGTGGGGATCCCACTGCTCCCAGATAAAGAACTAGAAGCATGGCCAAAAACCAAACTATGTATACCCCGAACACCTGTAGCAGGATGAAAAACTACTTGGAGAGAGAGGTCTATTTTTCAATGGTGTTAGAACTAAATATATCCTGGAGAAAACAACCCTTTGGGTATTTACCTATACTAGGCCATGACATCATCTTAAAAGAACATAATGTCACATGTAGGAGTCCACTTCCAGTCCTTAATCGCTATAGGAGTCCTATAAATTATACACTAAAGGCCCACTTTGGTGAGCGACAGGTGACTGTTACTGCAGTACCAAGCATCTGGTACTGTAATACTCAGAGTGGCCCCCTGCAGGACTGCAATACCAGCGCTGGATACCACAACTCCTTTGTAAATGTGAAAATGATCCTAAATACTTGTGCTTGGGGAGGGGCACGCTCACTAAGAATGAGGGGGACAGAGGCTGCAACATAGGCCAATGGCAGCACGGGACAGTGGCATCACAACAGACAAGGGAGAAAGGTGGGAGGGGTACACACACGGAGAACGGGGTGGAGTTAGCAGGGGTAGCAAAGAAGGGCAATGGCAGAAAAGAGGCAGTGGCAGCACAACAAACCATGGAGGAAGGAGGCAGGGGCATGCTAATCGAGAACATTGTGAGGGTGGCACGTGCAGCAATGTATGGCAGTTATGGCACAGGGACAGTGGCAGCACAATAGACCGGTAAGGGAGGAAGCATGGACATGCACACATAGAATGAGGGGGAGGGGACAGGGTCAGTAAATCTTGGCAGTCACAGCACAGGGGCAGTGGCAGCAGAACGGACAAGGCGGGGAGTCAGGGGCATACACATGGAGAACATGGAGGCAGGGGAAGGTGGAGGGGCACAGGCAAGCAACAGAGGGAAGTGAGAGTACAGGGGCAGTAGCAGCACAACAGACCAGAGATGGAGGCGGCAAGGGCACACACTTGGAGAACAAGGGGTCAGAGGGATGGGGCAGGGCAGCAATGGACGGCAGTAGCAGCACTGGGGCAGTTGCAGCTTAATGGACCATGGAGGGAGAGGCAGGGGCATGCACAGGGAGAATGAGGGTGGAGGTGCAGCAACGGAGAGAAGTGGCAGCACAATGGACCATAGAGGCCTGGGCCGGCCCCACACTCCTCCATGCATAATGGGGAAAATGGCTGAATATGATAAAAAAATAGAAACTCACTAAAAAAACAAAGGTTAAATAGATATTATAGTTAGGTATGCTAATATGATCTTCCCTTACATTAAAAAAACACAGAAATGAACTGAAAAAAATAAATGATGTTATAGTTAGATATGGTAATCGGATCTTAACTTATGTTTAAAAACCCTAGAAACTCACTGAAAAAACAAAGGTAAAGTAAGGGAATAGTTAGGTATTGAAATGAGTTAAACACCAACATTTAAAAACCAAGAAAACTACTGAAATTTGCCAGTTAGTTTAGTGAAGTGCGCTAACAATAACTTGATCCTCTGTCTTGCAGGGATTACAACCTCACACATTACATCACACATTACATCACTCAGGACATGTTAATTGACATCACTGATGACATCACTGATCACATCTCAAAAGACATCATTGAAAATATCAATACACCTCACTCTTAAAGATGTTGCCATCTCCTAATATCTTCATCTTGCTGTCTCTCATCAGAGGACTACCCTTTTCTGGTTTCTACTGCTTCCTGGCTTTGTCCTTTCTGTTGGTATGCCATACTGGTCACAGCAGAAGCTTAATTCTTTTACTATCTCCATGCTTGTGACAGGTTCTGGACTTGTTTATTAAATAGTGTGGAGTGCTTAACCAATGAAATGCCCACTTTGTTGGTTTTCCATGGTCTACAGATCCTCTGCAACACCAACAGAAACAGTACCTAGGTGCCTCAACCCTATTCCTAGGTTTGCGGCTTTCGTGAGATTGCAAGGGCAGAAGTTCCTTTCTGCGTGCCACTAACCTGAAAATGGGAAACAAATGCCCCTTAATTGTTGTAACAAACTTGTGTTTGGTTGGTAACTGCAATTTTAAACTCACACCTGAATTGGTAGGTTTCGAAATTTCCATGTTTTAAGCCTGCTATAATTTGCAGGACTTGGAAATGGACCCTCGGTTCCAGGATGTGCTCCTGAAACCACAATGGATCTGTGAATCGTTGTAGACCACCAGAGATGTTTTAGTGCTTCCTGAGAATGCACAGTTCCTCATTTACTATTCCTTGACCTTTCTGTACATAGCATCACACTCATTATACTAGAGGAGCTCTGCAGCAAAGGTGATTATCTAGTATTTTGACTTTGCTTTCCTTTTTTAGCTATTCAAAACAGTTTGCTCTTTAGAAATATCTTCTGGACAGGAACAATAGGAGGGAGAAAGCCCAGAAGAACATGCTCAGGAGAGCAATAAAGAATAGGAATATGGCCAATTTGAGTTTTCAAGATGACCACCTAAGCCTATCTTATATAATTGCTTTAGTGTCTTTGCAGGCGAAAAAATACTCCCCTCAAAATATGTGACATGCAGATTGCACCAGAACATACTGAGCTCAGAGAGCTGTGGCAAGTACAACTTTGGGACATCTTCCATTCACAAGCATCTTAATACTTGTCATGAAAACCAGTTACATCTGTAGAAGAGAAAGATGGATGAAGAAGATGTGACTACACCTGCCTTAGCATTACAGTACACCATCCCTTCTCATGAGCTAATGATTCAAGTTGTATTTCAGCATGAGTACATATTGTTTGCCACTGTTGGCATGCGCTGCTTGGTGTGCAAGATGGTTTTCAGAATCACAAAGTGGGAGAGCATGAACAAATCAAGCATTTCTCAAACAGGGTTCTGAAAGAAATATTTCCCCCCGTTTTAATTTACTTATAAGTCCCTAGTAAAGTGCACTACATGTGCCCAGGGCCTGTAAATTAAATGCTACTAGTGGGCCTGCAGCACTCATTGTGCCACCCACTTAAATAGCCTGCTAAACATGTCTCAGCCTGACACTGCAGAGCCTGTGTGCAGTTTTAAACAGCCATGTTGACCTGGTAAGTTAACCCTTTTGCCAAGTACAAACCTTCCTTTTTAATACACATATGTCATCACACCTAAGGTAGACTCTGGGCAGCCCAAGGGCAGGGTGCAGTGTATGTAAAGGCCCATCCCTCCCATAGGATAACATTGAGATTGTCCTATTACATTTTAGAAGTGTAATTTCCATTTGTGAAGAAATTGGACCCCCAAGTTTGGTGTCTCTGGAATCGCAATTTAAAATCACAACTTGGTGAAGTCGGATTTTAAATTGTAATTCTGAAGATGCCACATTTATAAAGTTGGCATTTTCTTACTTTAGCAATTTGGTGTATGCTGCCTGTCTCTGAATACACATCTGGGATGGAAGACAGCTGGGCTTTGTTCATTCCCTCTAGACAGCCACACACAATGGGAGCTTAGGTGTGACTTGATTGGCCTTAACGGGACATTGACTGGCTTGATGGGGGAGCGGAGCTGAGCACTGCCTCACTTATACCTGAATAGGCTGTGCCCTGCACGCACAAAGGGCTGCATAGCACCCTGTGATGAGTCTGAAGCCAGGGCTGAAAGGGCAGGTACACTGTGCACTTCAAAGGACTCTCTTTGAAGTTTCTCCTACTTCAAAGGCACAACTCGATATAAGTACTGGACCTCTGACCCCACCAACACAGTACACTTCTGGACCTGTGGATACTCTGCCAGGAAGAAGGACTGCTGTGCTGTTGAAAGGTCTGTCACTCTGTTGGACTCTTGTCCTGCTGTGCTGACCTGCTGCCCTCCTTTCCTGGGGATTAGAAGGACTGGGCCTGCATCTCTTCAACGAAGAACTAAAGTGACTCCAAGGGCTTGCTGGCTTTCCTCTTGTTTAAAGTCTCAGGGACACCAAAGACTTCCAACCCATCTGCCTACAGCACCTGGACTCTGCCATCTGTGAGTTTTTCCCTGCCAAGTGG
The DNA here is from genome assembly GCA_963921515.1 of Calotriton arnoldi. Classification (NCBI taxonomy): domain Eukaryota; kingdom Metazoa; phylum Chordata; class Amphibia; order Caudata; family Salamandridae; genus Calotriton; species Calotriton arnoldi. The sequence continues at coordinate 1,105,190 of CAWUFW010001822.1, forward strand.
TGCCAATCCAGTCCTGGGCCCTTGGAAGTGGGTATAAAGTGCTGCAACTGCCAAAATCCACGCATTGGCATCTTTGCACGCATCGGAAGTGGTGCATCTCTATCGATAGCGATGCCTTGCCGCTGCCGCGATGATAGAGAATATTGCATCTCCGTTGAAGCATTGCTGCTACTGCGAGTATTGAGGACAATGCATCGCCTCCATTCTAAGGATCGACGCCGAAGTATCGCCTCCTGTGCTCCTTGCATCTCGCCTTCGGCATCGAAGAAACCATGAAACAAGGTACTGTGTCAGCAGGCCAAGGCTGGTCCCTGTACCTGACGCATGCTCCATCGTGGTTGCCTGAACCTTTGCATTTGACCCCGTCTAGCATGACCAGATAGCCCAGGGTGGCGCTTTTTGCTTTCAAGCACTACAATTTCAGTTTAATCTTAAAAAAAATAATAACTCTGGTTATACTTATTGGATTTCTGTTATTTTGGTCTTATTTTGTTCAACAAGTTAACTCTATTTTTCTCTATTTTTTGTGTGGTATTTTCACTGTGTTACTGTTTGATGTGTTACACAAATACTTTACACATTGCCTCTTAAGTTAGGCCTGACTACTCTGTGCCAAGTTACAAGAGGGTGAGCACAGGTTAATTTATGGTATGTATCTGACTTACCCTGACTAGGATTGTGGTTCCTGCTTGGGCAGGGTGCATAACTCTGCCCACTAGAAACCCAATTTTTAACAGTCATAATCAACTCAACTATTTTTCCAGTGCATCAAATCTGCAGCCCCTCTTGCAAGATTTAGACACTGCACAACTAGCAACATGGGTTGTGCATCCTGTGACATCCACAGACGTTTGCAGAGTATTTTACATTTTGAAGAGCATTCTAAGAATCCTGTTTGGCTGCCAACTTAGGTATGTTAAATCAAGGGGGAGGGAGAAAGAAGGAACTGTGATCCATTCAGCTTCCTTATTCGTAAATTAGATATCAAAATGAGAATGGATCACTTGACCTGAGTAACCAGGGTTTTATGAAATTCGTGCAGTGTACCGATAAAAAACCCTCATTCACGTACAAAAGTCGGAAAAGCGGTATATCTTGATTATCCGCCCTGCTCTTAAAAACGTGACAGCATCATCATAGGGTTAGTTTTTGTATCCTTCCTCCATCCGGAGGAAAACCACTGGTTATTGCAGTAGTGATCAAAGAAAGGTGAAAGTGTTTTTAGTGAAGTGAATCTCAAAATGTTAAAAACTCGTAGACCCCGATTTGTAAAATTTAATCAATCTGGGTTCGAGATATATTAAAATCTGTGTTCTGCGTGGGAAGACTAGTTAGTGGTCTAACGCACTGTGAGTGTCCATAAAAAGGTCGACAAGTTTCAGCCCCAGTGATTGCCCTTGTGGGTCAATTGGGCTTTCTTCAGGACCTAAAAAAAGGAAAAGTGGTGGAGACCTTATTTTGTATGGGTCTCTATGTATCAGGGTGTATTGACCTGATTCTCATGCGGTCAAGTAGTACCTGTTCAGAGTAAAGGAGGAAACAAAAAGAAAAAAGATGCAAGTATCATTTAGCGCATTTTCTCAAAAAATGGCGTGCTGTCTTTTTCAGAAGAAATAATGATAAAGTAGAACATTAAAAATAATTTAAAAAATGGCAATTCTTTCTCTCCTGCGCGAAATTCTGGCAAACTTTTTAAGAAACATTTTTTCTCTTTTGTCTCCCATACGGTGCTCAATATGGAAATATTTTACCATATATTTGTCTTTAAACTCCTGAGGTGTCATGTTAAGATTGACAAGAAGAAAATTGGGTTAGTCTAATAGTTCTGCACCTTATTCTTGGTGATAGTATGGACCCCGATGTCATATGTGCAGTATACCTATATTTGCGAGTGTTCCTCAGAGAAAACGACTTGGTAGGCGGTCTGTTGTAATTACTGTTGATATACTAATGTGTGTTAAAGAAAGGTTAACTGAAGTTGTGGTAGAAACAATCTTATAGCAGTGTTTTTAATAGATGACCGCAGCTTATTCTCATCAGACCTTTCGATAAATATTAGTATATCATGCGCAAGCTGTTTATTAAATAAATGCTAATGACTAGATTTGAATTACGTATTATCAAACAGCTCTAAAACGGCATGGTTTCATACCTTGAGTCTTAAATTGTGGATTTCAACGGGCAACCAGGGAGCTTGTTACCTGCTAGGGACAACAGTATAAAGCAATTTAGATTCTGTTGAGTAAAATACGTTACGGTTTTACAGCTTTCCGTCCTCGTGGCTCCTTCTCAATACCTGCTGTGCAGTGTAGTACGACTTGTGCTGACACTTCCTCTGGTTGCCTGGATGTGTTTGGCTTCCGGCTTGTGATGTTTTATACAGCCGGGGATAGAAATAAAGGAAAGACTAATTCCATTGTTAAAGAGGGAATGTCGACTTGTGCTGACACTTCCTCTGGTTGCCTGGATGTGTTTGGCTTCTGGCTTGTGATGTTTTATACAGCCGGGGATAGAAATAAAGGAAAGACTAATTCCATTGTTAATGAGGGAATGTCAATAAATGGTTATAGCGGTCTAGCAAGTTGGTTCAGAAGTGTTTTTATAAATAAAAATAGATAGTAAAGAATAAATTCTAATTGGAAGGTTTTTCATATTGCAATAAATACCTGCTGCCCAGTGTAAAAATGCCTTGTGTTGACTCTACCTTAATGTATTTATTCGGCTCTGGTTTAAAAAAGGGGGGGGGGGGCGAGATTTCAGCTTCTGATATATTAGAAAAGAGCTGGTTTTGAAAGGAAAAAATGGAAAGAACAGACTTAGTGTAGCTCTATCACTTCAGTAAGGTATACAACTTAGGCAATTCTCGTATACTTGTCCAACCCAAGAGTTTTATAGGGTGGTTTTCTAAAGTACATATTATATTTTAATATCCTATGCTCAGCCACGGAATATTATCATTGAGCCCTTGGATGTTCGTTTGAAGCCGGTGCACCCATCTCTGTTCTTTTTCAAAGAGTATTTTTTCTGCATTGTGATTTTTTGTTGCCAAGGTTTCCAAAATTACCCATTTTAAATCACTGGGGGTGTGTTTTGCTTCTATAAAGTGGTTGCTCATTTTTGTTGTGCTTCTTTTGCACTTGACGTTGCTCTTATGCTCGCATATTCTTTGTTTGGCTTTCCGACATGTCATCCCTATGTAACGTAAGGCACAGGGACACGTGATCATATAGATCACATGTGTTGTGTTGCAGTTCGTGTGGTATTTGATCGTCCACTTAAAATTCGGCAGAAGTTGGATGGTTTTTGTTGCGGTTGTCAAATTGCAGACAGAACAGGAACCGCATGGGTAATGGCCCACCACTGGGAGGTTATCCCATAGCCTTGGGGTTGGTTCCTCTCGTATTTGTGGTGGTGGTCTGGTATGGACCAGGATATCTTTTAAGTTCCTGGTTCTTTTATTTGCGAATCTTGGTTTTGGCCAATTTGGGATCCTGAAGTCAGGATCCGCCAATTTTTGTTAACAATCTTTTTGACATCGTTTGAGGCTGTATTATAAGTACTTACACATGTTACCACATCCCTTTCTTGTTCCTTTTGTGTTGTCTCCAAAGGCTTTCTCTAGGTTGGTTTCTAGCCCTCTTTTGGCATCTGTTGATGGTTTTCTCAGGGTAATCACGGTTCCTCAATTTGTCGCATAGGTCCTTTGCTTGACTTTTGTAGTCTTGAATGTTACTACAGTTACGTCTAAGGCGCAGGAACTGACTGTAAGGGAGGTTATCCCTGAGTGGTCGCGGGTGAAAGCTTTTGTAGGAAAGTAAGCTGTTCTTTGAAGTTGGTTTGAAATATGTTTTCGTTTGGATTGTATCATTCTCAACATAGATGGTTAAATCTAGGAAATCCAATTTTGTCTTGTCAGCTGTGTAAGTGAACTTCAGCCATTCATCCCTTGTGTTGATCCATCTATGAAAGTTACTCAGACTTTCCATGTCTCCTTCCCAGATCAGGATAATGTCGTCTATGTAGCGCTTCCAAAAAGAATCCTCTGTAGAAAGGGGTTCGAGATGTTTTGTATGTATGTTTCTTCGAGTCGCTGACGTACAGCCCTGCCACACTCGGGGCAAAGGTGCTGCCCATGGAAGTCCCATGACATTGTTGGTACATGGTGTTGTTATATTCGAAGTAGTTCTCTGTTAAGGCTAACTTGCAGCATTCCAAGACAAAATGTCTAGGTGTTTTAAAGTCCCATTGTTTGTTAAGAGTAGAGTCTCCAGTGTATCTAAGGTCTTTTGTTGGGGGAGACTTGTGTAAAGACTTTCTACATCTAATCCTACAAGTAGCATGCTTTCTTCTGAGTATGTTTGATCTTTCAGGAGATTCAACAGGTCTCTGGTGTCCTTTAGATATGTTGGTGTTTGTTGTACCAGTGGTTTTAAGTATTGATCCGCGAATTGAGAGAGTGGCTCTAGAATTGAACCGATCCCTGAAACGATAGGTCGTCCAGGTGGAGGTCTCCGTTCCTTATGAATCTTGGGAAGAGAATAAAAATAAGGTACCCTTGGTGTTTTGGTTATTAAAAATTCAGCCTCATTTTTTGTAACCCAGCCGTTCAATTCTGCTTCATCGATCATGAGTTCGATTGTTCTTTGTAATCGTTTGGTAGGGTCTGTCGTGACTAGAATGGAGATCTAGTAATTAAGCCGGCAGACAAGGGTGGAGGAATTGTCCTGCTTAGCAAAGAAAGGTACGACCAACAGTGTTTAGAATTACTCTCAGATGAAAAATTCTATAAAAGGATCAAGACAGACCCTACCAAACGATTACAAAGAACAATCGAACTCATGATTGATCAAGCAGAATTGAACGACTGGGTTACAAAAAATGAGGCTGAATTTTTAGTAACCAAAACACCAAGGGTACCTTATTTTTATTCTCTTCCCAAGATTCATAAGGAACGGAGACCCCCACCTGGACGACCTATCGTTTCAGGGATCGGTTCAATTCTAGAGCCACTCTCTCAATTCGCGGATCAATACTTAAAACCACTGGTACAACAAACACCAACATATCTAAAGGACACCAGAGACCTGTTGAATCTCCTGAAAGATAAAACATACTCGGAAGAAAGCATGCTACTTGTAGGATTAGACGTAGAAAGTCTTTACACAAGCCTCCCCCAACAAAAGACCTTAGATACACTGGAGACTCTACTCTTTAACAAACAATGGGACTTTAAAACACCTAGACATTTCGTCTTGGAATGCTGCAAGTTAGCCTTAACAGAGAACTACTTCGAATATAACAACACCATGTACCAACAATGTCATGGGACTGCCATGGGGAGCACCTTTGCCCCGAGTGTGGCAGGGCTGTACGTCAGCGACTTCGAAGAAACATACATACAAAACATCTCGAACCCCTTTCTACAGAGGATTCTTTTTTGGAAGCGCTACATAGACGACATTATCCTGATCTGGGAAGGAGACATGGAAAGTCTGAGTAACTTTCATAGATGGATCAACACAAGGGATGAATGGCTGAAGTTCACTTACACAGCTGACAAGACAAAATTGGATTTCTAGATTTAACCATCTATGTTGAGAATGATACAATCCAAACGAAAACATATTTCAAACCAACTTCAAAGAACAGCTTACTTTCCTACAAAAGCTTTCACCCGCGACCACTCAGGGATAACCTCCCTTACAGTTAGTTCCTGCGCCTTAGACGTAACTGTAGTAACATTCAAGACTACAAAAGTCAAGCAAAGGACCTATGCGACAAATTGAGGAACCGTGATTACCCTGAGAAAACCATCACCAGATGCCAAAAGAGGGCTAGAAACCAACCTAGAGAAAGCCTTTTGGAGACAACACAAAAGGAACAAGAAAGGGATGTGGTAACATGTGTAAGTACTTATAATACAGCCTCAAACGATGTCAAAAAGATTGTTAACAAAATTGGCGGATCCTGACTTCAGGATCCCTGAATTGGCCAAAACCAAGATTCGCAAATAAAAGAACCAGGAACTTAAAAGATATCCTGGTCCATACCAGACCACCACCACAAATACGAGAGGAACCAACCCCAAGGCTATGGGATAACCTCCCAGTGGTGGGCCATTACCCATGCGGTTCCTGTTCTGTCTGCAATTTGACAACCGCAACAAAAACCATCCAACTTCTGCCGAATTTTAAGTGGACGATCAAATACCACACGAACTGCAACACAACACATGTGATCTATATGATCACGTGTCCCTGTGCCTTACGTTACATAGGGATGACATGTCGGAAAGCCAAACAAAGAATATGCGAGCATAAGAGCAACGTCAAGTGCAAAAGAAGCACAACAAAAATGAGCAACCACTTTATAGAAGCAAAACACACCCCCAGTGATTTAAAATGGGTAATTTTGGAAACCTTGGCAACAAAAATCACAATGCAGAAAAAATACTCTTTGAAAAAGAACAGAGATGGGTGCACCGGCTTCAAACGAACATCCAAGGGCTCAATGATGTATTCCGTGGCTGAGCATAGGACATTAAAATATAATCTGTACTTTAGAAAACCACCCTATAAAACTCTTGGGTTGGACAAGTATACGAGAATTGCCTAAGTTGTATACCTTACTGAAGTGATAGAGCTACACTAAGGGGCCGATTCCTATCTCGGTCGGAGGCGCACCCAACACCATTCGGTCGGGAAAAAAGCCATGCGAAAGCCTGTTTCCCGACCGATCCGTACAGCACACCGAACGAGTAAGTACGATGCGCACAACAGCAAAGAATCCGGCCGAGCCGTACTCACCCAAACCAGGTCCTGTTCCCCGACCGAGGCGAATCCGGAAACGCTGAATCGAGTCGCACGGAAGCCAAAATGCAGCTCCGTCCGGCCGAACGAGTACGATGCGCTTTCCGTACGCGCCGAACCCGTCGCTATGCACGGCACGTCAAAGCATCCGGGAGAGGCGCACATAAGCTCCGATTCGCGCCACAACACGATCCACGGCTCCGAGACGAACACGGCAGCGACGAGGACGACGCGAAGCGACGAGGACGACGCGGCGGCGAGGACGAGGGAAGCGACGAGGACGACGCGAAGCAACGAGAAGGACGAACGACACGAACCAACCATGAATCCCTTCGTCCCGATCATACCAATATTCTACATTTACTACCGGAACAGGCACGGACGCGTACGGCGCAGAAGGTAAGCCAGACACCAACCACAAAACACATACAACACGTACACGACACATCACACACACACAGAGGGATGCAGAATATACTTACACCAGCAACAGCAGCACCATAGGGGCGGGATGCCCATCACCAATGCCACATATGCACACAGGGGCCTGAATGCGCACCACCACCCCTACCCAGGGGGGGCTGGATGCCTACCACTACTACCACCCTCACCCAGGGGGGGCAGGATGCCTACCACTACTACCACCCTCAGCCACCCTCAGCCAGGGGGGCTGGATGCCTACCACCACCCTTAGCCAGGGGGGGCAGGATGCCTACCACTACTACCACCCTCACCCAGGGGGGGCAGGATGCCTACCACTACTACCACCCTCACCCAGGGGGGGCAGGATGCCTACCACTACTACCACCCTCACCCAGGGGGGGCAGGATGCCTACCACTACTACCACCCTTACCCAGGGGGGGCAGGATGCCTACCACTACTACCACCCTCACCGAGGGGGGGCAGGATGCCTACCACTACTACCACCCTCACCCAGGGGGGGCTGGATGCTTACCACCACCCTTAGCCAGGGGGGGCAGGATGCCTACCACCACTACCACCCTCACCCAGGGGGGGCTGGATGCCTACCACTACTACCACCCTCACCCAGGGGGGCTGGATGCCTACCACTACCACCACCCTTAGCCAGGGGGCAGGATGCCTACCACTACTACCACCCTCACCCAGGGGGGCTGGATGCCTACCACTACTACCACCCTCACCCAGGGGGGCTGGATGCCTACCACTACTACCACCCTCAGCCAGGGGGGCTGGATGCCCACCACTACTACCACCCTCACCCAGGGGGGGCTGGATGCCTACCACCACCCTTAGCCAGGGGGGCAGGATGCCTACCACTACTACCACCCTCACCCAGGGGGGCAGGATGCCTACCACTACTACCACCCTCACCCAGGGGGGCAGGATGCCTACCACTACTACCACCCTTACCCAGGGGGGCAGGATGCATACCACTACTACCACCCTCACCCAGGGGGGCAGGATGCCTACCACTACTACCACCCTCACCCAGGGGGGCAGGATGCCTACCACTACTACCACCCTCACCCAGGGGGGCTGGATGCCTACCACTACTACCACCCTCACCCAGGGGGGCAGGATGCCTACCACTACTACCACCCTTAGCCAGGGGGGGCTGGATGCCTACCACTACTACCACCCTCAGCCAGGGGGGGCAGGATGCCTACCACTACTACCACCCTCACCCAGGGGCGGCTGGATGCCTACCACCACCCTTAGCCAGGGGGGGCAGGATGCCTACCACCACTACCACCCTCACCCAGGGGGGGCTGGATGCCTACCACTACTACCACCCTCACCCAGGGGGGGCTGGATGCCTACCACTACCACCACCCTTAGCCAGGGGGGGCAGGATGCCTACCACTACTACCACCCTCACCCAGGGGGGCTGGATGCCTACCACTACTACCACCCTCAGCCAGGGGGGCTGGATGCCTACCACTACTACCACCCTCAGCCAGGGGGGCAGGATGCCTACCACTACTACCACCCTCACCCAGGGGGGCTGGATGCCTACCACCACCCTTAGCCAGGGGGGCAGGATGCCTACCACTACTACCACCCTCACCCAGGGGGGCAGGATGCCTACCACTACTACCACCCTCACCCAGGGGGGCTGGATGCCTACCACTACTACCACCCTCACCCAGGGGGGCAGGATGCCTACCACTACTACCACCCTTAGCCAGGGGGCAGGATGCCTACCACTACTACCACCCTCACCCAGGGGGCTGGATGCCGACCACTACTACCACCCCCACTCATAGGATGGACAATGCATGACACAACCAGCACACCACAACCTAGGGAATGCAAGAAGAAGACATCCCCCAACACCATGACAAGCGTGTGTAGACTGTGTCAAATGCCTACAACACCGAACATGACTTTGAACATACAATGTGACCCCCTAGCACATGTGCCACACATATATGTGTGTGGCACCCACAATGCAAGCAGGCCATGACCATTGTGGCAATGGGGTCCAAACCCCCATCATCACAGTGACCAAAATGTAAGTGTGGGGTCCATAGCTGAAGCACACTTTGAACAATGTGGCAATGGGGTCCAAACCCCCATCATCACAGTGACCAAAATGTAAGTGTGGGGTCCATAGCTGAAGCACATTTTGAACATTGTGGCAATGGGGTCCAAACCCCCATCATCACAGTGACCAAAATGTAAGTGTGGGGTCCATAGCTGAAGCACACTTTGAACAATGTGGCAATGGGGTCCAAACCCCCATCATCACAGTGACCAAAATGTAAGTGTGGGGCCATAGCTGAAGCACATTTTGAACATTGTGGCAATGGGGTCCAAACCCCCATCATCACAGTGACCAAAATGTAAGTGTGGGGTCCATAGCTGAAGCACATTTTGAACATTGTGGCAATGGGGTCCAAACCCCCATCATCACAGTGACCAAAATGTAAGTGTGGGGTCCATAGCTGAAGCACACTTTGAACAATGTGGCAATGGGGTCCAAACCCCCATCATCACAGTGACCAAAATGTAAGTGTGGGGTCCATAGCTGAAGCACATTTTGAACATTGTGGCAATGGGGTCCAAACCCCCATCATCACAGTGACCAAAAGGTAAGTGTGGGGTCCATAGCTGAAGCACATTTTGAACATTGTGGCAATGGGGTCCAAACCCCCATCATCACAGTGACCAAAAGGTAAGTGTGGGGTCCATAGCTGAAGCACATTTTGAACATTGTGGCAATGGGGTCCAAACCCCCATCATCACAGTGACCAAAAGGTAAGTGTGGGGTCCATAGCTGAAGCACATTTTGAACATTGTGGCAATGGGGTCCAAACCCCCATCATCACAGTGACCAAAAGGTAAGTGTTGACAAAGAAAGAGGTGCAACTGCCAAACTGCATGGATGATTCCTGGTCACAGAACAACAAACACATCAGTGGCAAAGTAGTGTATGTGTCCCATTGCAACATAAATTGGGGGAGCCAAATCCTGCAGTGCAAATAAGACATAACTTTGGCCATGTGCAGACAAACAACACCCATGGGGGCTGACACCGTCAACAATCATCAATGACACAATGACAGAAGTGACCATCAGAATGCAGACCCACATATTTGCACCAATGGGCACACACATGCAGATACCCTGTGGAGACTGCAGATGTGAGGTGAACAGATACCATACCATGGCAGCAATGGGACACACAAACCATGATCATTGTGCTGACCGATGACCTAGGAGTCCCAGGGACAGCAGGGGAAACCCACCAAACTACATACAGCCAATGGCACACCCAAGATATGCCAATGCAGTGGTGCAGATGCACAAACAGAAACAGGCAGACCCACACTGCACATCATACACAACAGGTGAGGGGGTGCCAGTGTCCCCAGGCAACCACACAACACATGAGGAGACCTGAATACCAATCATACAGATGTGCATACAGTGCCACACAAAGGTAACTCATGGATCCAAATCCCCTATGTGGGCAAGCAGGCATTGTCAGATGAGAGGGAGCACAAATCACACATGTCACACAGGCACGTAGGGACAGCAACTGACAAGGCAAGACACAGACACACCACAGCACCACCCCCAGGGCCCCCACAATGTGGTGACCCTGGGCTGCATTACAATCCCACTGTGATGACAAAACTAAATGTGGTTCACACTGTGAACCACAGTCATGTGTACTGAGCAACTAACTACCATCACACCTACACAAGCACAAATCAAACAGCATGGCCCGTAAGCCAAGGCCAACATGGAGGCAGGGGCCTAGCCGGGCAACAACTCTCATCTGCACACACTCAACACCACACCCTCGACCTCCAACAATGTGCAGCAGTGAAGCACACATGCACTGGTGACATTGCACATGCACCCATGACTATTCCAGGGTGGTGGGTGGGAACCAAGGTGCAGAAACACATCACACATGGACACTCAACAAGACTCCTGAATGTCTGACACACTGCACACTACGCCGTACATGGACATGACGGCAATACCACACCAACCAATGGGATCACAGCCACAGTCACCCACAAAGAACACACATAGACAACAACCAACATTGCAGCCCGGACCCTGAGAAGTGCCAGCAGTCACACACCCAACGTGTCACAATCACTGAAAGATAACACAAACTGGAAATCACATGACAGGGGCAAACAACAAGTGCCAAGGGGAAACCTGACTGTGACCCATCTGCGTCTGCACACAAACTCAGCCCTGACAGCAAGCACACCTATGGGTGACACCCTGATGACCAGTAATGTGCCATGCACCCACATCACAGAGAACCCAGGGAGAAGACTTTGGGGGAACATAGCTCAACTCAGCTAGCATCACAAACAGGTACTACACTAGGGATCACAGCATGCACAGCTAAACGGAAGTGAACACACAGACATGCACATACAACACACACCTTGGGCGCAGGCAATGTCACAGGAGTACACACTGCCATGAGGGGACTCCACTCCTGTGTGAGGAAAGCTGTGCCATATGTTGCCTCAGTAGGGCCCCACCATGTCAGCTGAGCACTTGGTCACACAATCAACAATTAGCACCAAATGAGGGCTCCCGTCACATCAGCCTGGTCATGGAAGTGCCAACGGAATCATCAGCACAGATCCAACACACTTGTATAGCAATGTTGCACTGACAACACAGATGAGTCCTTCCCCATTGATGCCCAAACCTGCATGTCCAGTGGAGATGGCCACACGGTCAGGGAAGTAGACGAATTGAACAATGGCAGGCACAACAGATGTGCAGGGGTGGAAGCCACAGATGTGAAATAGCCAATCTAAGTAGGAAATCCCATTGCCAAATACTGAACACATGACACCCTCAGATGCTGCTATGGATGACATGGATACACCACAGGATAGGACACATTCCCCCTGGACCACATGGGTTCCTGCACAGTAACACTTCATTATCATGAGACCAAATATCACCATCACTGCAGCAAGGGCATGGTTAGCATCATCAACATCATGTACATCAGAAGCAAAAGCACTAGAGAACAGAAAGTTGCTTTATTCAGCATATGTGGCATTAAAAGTAGAAGTCCGGTAGAACATAAACAAAGGCCAATGGCCAGTCCATCAACAAAGTCACAAGTGGGTGACAGTGGCAGATGCCACCCTACACATGCCTGCACAAAACCAGGGACAATCCACTAGGAGGGGCAACCGGGGGGTAGGCCAGGCACCGCAGGGACAGGATCAGGGCTCACCAGGAGGAAGCAGGGAAGGGGTGGTGGGTGCTGGAGAGCCACTGACAACTGCAGTGGAGGTGTCTGACATGGTGTGTGCCGGCACAACTGGGGGCATGGCTCAGATGCTGTGGGTGCCGGCACGACTGCAGTGGACCCTGCAGATGGAGTGGACAGGTCCGCCACTGCAGTGCCCAAGTCAGACAGGGTGGTAGTGGACTCCACTGCAGTGCCTACCACCAGGGGAGGAGAATGGGGAACAGGCAAGGTGGGCTGGACAGAGGGGGAGGACACCCTCACCACATCAGTGGCACAGACAAGCGCAGCGGGGGGGTGGTGCCGGGAGAGCAAGTGGCAGGGGGAGAAGGCCGGAGCCTCTTGGGGATGGTATATCTGTGGGTGGGGGAACCTGGGGCAGGGTGTGGTGGGGGCACCTGTGGAGTGGGGGCCTGAGGGATGGAGGAAGGAGACCTGGTGCTTGAGCTGCAGGGCGGCGGTGGGGTCTTGCTCTTAGCACTCCGGGGGACTTGCGGGTGGGGGCCTCAGTCTGTCTGCGCCTGGGGGAGGGTGTCCGGGGGCGAGGGGCACTCTGCTCCGTGTGGGGGCTTCCTCTTCCCCCTGGATGCTGGGGCAGCTGGATCGGAGGGGAAGAGGCTGAGGTCACTGAGGAAGAGGCGCTGGGTCTTTGGGGTTGCAGGTGAGGCAAGGGAGGGTGCTTTGGAGGGAGAGGCAACTGAGGACTGCGCAGTGCCCGTGGATGCGTGTGTGTGTACCAGGGCCCCATCCCCTGTGAGTCTGGTTTCAGTCCCCTGACTGTGCGTGCGTGTACGTTTAGTTTGTGGCGTGTGTGTCTGTGTGCTGGACGTGTGTGTGCTGGTGTGTGCCTGTGCCGGTGTGTGTGTGCTTGGGACAGGTAAGGTGCTGGGGAGTGTGGATGGAGCAGAGGCAGGAGGGGTGAGGGACTGTCTGAGGAGGGACACTGCTGCCGTCAGGGAGGAGTCCATGGACCTGTTGCCCCTCTGTAGGTCAGACATGCCCGATGAGATGCCCTCCATGAATGACACCAGCTGAGTCAACAGTGCGGTGTGCACATGGAGGACACTCAGCATGGCTGTCTGCCCTACATGGAGCTGGCGAAGGAGGTACACAGACTCCTCACTCAGGGCAGCAGGGGACACAGGGGCAGGGGGTGCGGTGCCTGGCCCAAAGGAGACACGCTCCCGAACATGGGAGCCTCCACGGACCTGGGGAAGGGGAGCCGATGGGAGGGCGGTGGTGGTGCTGGTGGTGGCGGGGACAGCAACACTAGCTGGGGTGTGGTGGCTGCTGCCACCCGCCTCCACAAGGGAGTCATCCTCCGAGTTGCTCTGGTCCTCAGCTGAGGTGGATGGTGCTGAGGACTCCTCGGTGTGGCTCCCCTCGCCCTCCGTGCCACTGGGTCCCTCCGACCACTCCTCGGCTGCTGACCCAGTCAGCTCTCTGGCTCCTCCTGGTCCATGGAGCTGTCCCCTTCCGTGGCCGTGGATGTATCTGCAAACAATGGGAAAACAGACAGACATCAGTCACCTGCACCAAACGCACACACCACTGTGAGCACAGCACATTACAGAGCAAGCCCTGGCATCATTAGTTGTACATTGCTAAAAGTGCCCTAACTGAACAGGAGAAGCCAATTGTCAGTCTGATGCCAAGCATGGCACTCACATCCCACATGGCCTTGCACCCATCTGTCTGGTGTCTGTTGGATTGCAACACCCCAGTGTGGACACATGCACCAAGTACACAGTAGTTGGACAGTGCAGAGGACACGGTGTGGCATGTGGACATGCACACATCACAGCTCTTGCCACTGAGTCAGTACAGGTTTCCGGATGAAAGGGATGCCCAGAGTCAAATAGGAAATGCATGTGATGCATACCAGCGACAGACACCATGATGCACCCATGTCCTGATAGCCATTGCCACAATGGTGTGCATGTAGCACATGTCACTCCCCTGCAGGACCACCAATAAGTTGACACATGCCATGGCAGAGGCATGACTGCTAAGTCATACATCACTGTCTCAGTGATGTATGACTTGGCAGCCAGACAACAACACTATGCACTGTGTCACAATAGTAGGTCATGGGGAATGCAAGTCCTGGAGCTGCACAAGTGCACATGTACATCCCCCACACAACACATCATCTTAACCCTCATCTGTCCAGGTCATACCTATTGGACATATGGGAGACCTGTGACACTACCCTCTGAACCTGAGCCCCTCACAATTTGCTGTGAATGGGGAACAGCTGCCTGAACTTCACATTCGCATACCCCAGTCTGCACGGGCAGCTGATCAAACACCTATGTGACACACAAGTATCGTCTCCTATGGTCACATCTCCAGGGGCATGCTGAGCCCCTACCAAGAAACACCCCAGCAGTCCTGGCAACTAATCCACAGCACACTGACACAGAGGCAGACACCTGAGGGGTCAAATCACTGTGCACAATGTGTCAGCTGATACACGGGAGTGGGAGTACAGAGTGCATTGCATGGCCTGGAGTAGGCATGACTGTCCTGCTCCACATGAATGAGGGATGTGCCCTGGACAGTGGATAGCTGGCTATGTATGTGTGACACACGTAATCTGCACACTCCTGGGGCCCAAACATTGTTCCCACCCGCTGCACGGGCGTGTGCCACATACCCCAGGCACATGTGGTGGCTCAGCTCAGCAAGTGGACCGCATATCAAAGCAACACGAAGATCACATGTCCAAACTCAGGTGTTGTGTGAACAATGGACCCACCCATGATGCCCACAACAGAGTTAGGGAAACAGATGCTGTCCCCCACCTTTAGTGAAGCAAACTGCAAGGACACAGTCCCAAGTGACACAATTCCCTGAATGTAAGGGCCACACCTGGGTATCAGATGAGCAGTGGGCAGTGCACAATAGAGGGACATGGCTCCTGGACAACATGACTGCTGCACTGTGGCAGTTGAACCAGGCCAGAGGAGGGCACAAAGCATGTAATACAGAGTTCACAGTGCAGTCTTTGACTCACCCCCTCCTTGCTGCTGTCTGGCCTTCAGCTGCCCATCCAGGTCTGGAAACACCACCGCCAGGATCTGGAGCATGTGGTGGGTCAGGGTCCGTGTTCCGCCCCTCCTGCGAGGAGGCGACAGCTTCAGCTGGACCCGTGCAATCCTCCGGGTCCAGCCCCGAAGGTCCTGCCACCTCTTCTGGCAGTTGCGGATCCGGCGCTTGTAGACCCCCACGGACCGGACGGCCCGGACGATGTCCTTCCAGATCTCCTGCTTCCGATGGGCATTAACCTGTCAGGATGACAAAGTGAAAAGGCCATTACCACATATGCAACATATCCGTGCATGACACAGTTGTATATACATGTCTCAATCACAGGGGCACATGATGTACACAGGCAGTGCAAAGCTGCCCATGGACAGTTTGCCAGACGTCACTACATGGTATCATTGCATGGGAAGTAAAACCTTGTTCAAATGCATTGTCACTGCACCATACCTGTCCAGTGCAAGTCACTACACACTATGGGGGGTGACAACTACTCAGTGAGCCTGCTAGCCAGTGGCGTGCAGACTTCCAGCCTTGCTAGTCACACAAAATGCACATTCAGAAAGGCAGTGCACAGAACACTCACCTGCTCCCCTGGTGTCCCATACAGCTTGCTGTACTGTGGAAGTAGGCTGTCCAGCAGGGCCTGGTTCTCTTCAAGGCTGAAGGCTGGGGCTCTCTCCACAGTACGTGCCATTGCAGGGTCCAGAGGGGCAGAGACAGCAGCAGTGCAGTGGCAGATGTCGTCCTGGAGCATGTAGTGCAGGCAAGTGAGCTCTCAGGGGAACAGCCAGCAATATATATGTGCTGGAGAGGCAGATACTGTCCCTTGTGTCCAAAGTGATAGGTCCAAGTCGTTTGCATCTTCTGAATCTGGCCAATCCATGGAATAGCAGCACCAAAACACGCCCACAGCATCCTTCAAAACTTCAACTTCATGACATACATGATTTTGCAACATTGTTGTGGGTGACCAACTGATTTTCCAGCAACCGACTCGTTCGAAATTCGAAAACGCGTCCGTTGCCAGGCAAGCCCATTGTCAATGGGTGCGCACCGATCGGTCCATTGCGGTACAACGCGTACAGGGGTACAACACGTACCCGCACACATTGAATGCAATGGGCCGGCCGGAGGCACCGATCGGTCCATTGCAGTTCAACGCGCGCAGGGGTACAACACGTACCCGCACACATTGAATGCAATGGGCCGGCCGGAGGCACCGATCGGTCCATTGCAGTACAACGCGCACAGGGGTACAACGCGTGCACTCACACACATTGAATGCAATGGGCCGGCCGGAGGCACCGATCGGTCCATTGCAGTACAACGCGCACAGGGGTACAACGCGTACCCGCACACATTGAATGCAATGGGCCGGCCGGAGGCACCGATCGGTCCATTGCAGTTCAACGCGCACAGGGGTACAACGCGTACCCGCACACATTGAATGCAATGGGCCGGCCGGAGGCACCGATCGGTCCATTGCAGTACAACGCTGCACAGGGGTACAACGCGTACCCACACACATTGAATGCAATGGGCCGGCCGGAGGCACCGATCGGTCCATTGCAGTTCAACGCGCACAGGGGTACAACGCGTACCCGCACACATTGAATGCAATGGGCCGGCCGGAGGCACCGATCGGTCCATTGCAGTACAACGCATCACTGTACATGTGACTGGCATATGTCAGCATGCCTGTCTCAGATGGACATATGCCAGCCACAGATGGCTCCCAGGGAGTGAGGGGCACACCTACATCACGACAGCATGTCCAAACTTTATCATAAGGCATGTAAGGCTGCATTTCCTATTGTGTGTATGTTGGTGTACATGTTGTCCTGTGGGTGTCACCTGTGGGCAGCCACCCCCAGGCTGTGCACGTGTTCATGGGGACAGGATCCTGGGTGTTACGTGTACATGACCACTGTGATGTGCAACTGTTCATATCTGTGCATGTGCCATGGTCACATTTCACGGTGGTGTATGTGTATGTCATGTCACATACCCCGTGAGTCCCATGTGGGACGGTATGTTTGAGCCAGGGTGTCCCAGTGGCACAATAGTGATGGTCCTCCACAGTCTTTGTGCATGTAGTGTTTACAATGTCTCTGATTACATGTGCACAATGGGAGACAGTCTCCACATCCACATTGTGTGTGCATGGACTTTGATGTTGTGTGTGTGTGTGTCACAGACGTCCATGTCTGTCCTGCCGTGGCAAGTGGGGCCACTACCTGTGGGGGTCATGGTTGTTTTGCTGTGGTGTATACATGATACTCCATGTAATGCCAGTGTCCATGTGGCAATACAGGGTCCCTGGGAATGTACCTGTCATTGAGCTGTGGTGCCTGGGGCACATCTGTCCTCACATGTCACTGTGGGGGTTATTGTGACACGGCAGCAGGAGATGGGAACTGTGACACGGCCTCATGATATCCAATGGGCCAACCTGGGACTAATTGATGCCACCTGTTGGACTGTGTTGACAGATGTTGGCCATGTATGTACCATACATGTCCTTCCGGAACTGCACACTTCATGTAGTTGTGCCTCATAATGATGTATGTTGGGATCTTGAGTGTTCTCAATGCCGCATATGTGGGGTGACTGACAATCTTGCTTACTTCTCCTCTGCACTGCAGGGCTCCTGCTGTCCATCGACCATTCCCAGACCTGGCAACGATGGTGGAACGGGACAGCATCCGACGGTACCGCTTCACCAGGCAGCTGATTGAGGATTTGGCAGTGCAGTTGTCCCCACATTTGCAGCCTGGCCGGCCGTATCCTACAGCGCTGACCCCCAAGGTGAAGGTGATGGCAGCCCTACACTTCTTTGCCACCGGTACCTTCCAACATACTGTGGCGACTGCTGGTGGGATGTCACAGACCATGTTTAGCCGTGTGCTCCGCGATGTTTTAGCGGCAATGTTGCTCTTCCTGAACCGGTACATCTATTTCCCTAGACTGCGACGACTCACTGACGTGAAGAGTGACTTTTATGCCCTGGGGAGGATGCCGCATGTCATTGGCTCCATTGATGGGACACATGTGGCTTTGGTACCACCACAGGCCCAGGAGCAGGCCTACAGGAACCGCAAGCACTACCACTCGGTCAATGCACTGGTGGTGTGTCTTGCAGACATGACCATCACACACGTGTGTGCCCGTTTCCCTGGTTCAGCACACGATGCCTTTGTGATGAGGAGTAGTCGCATCCCCAGGATGATGGCACAGATGCAGAACCAGCGTGCCTGGCTTGTCGGTGTGTACTGACTTTGTGCCATTGTGTGTGATCTGATCTGTAGTATTCCGCCCACTTTTCCAAGTCAGCTAATGTGCACTTGTCTGTCCGTAGGTGACTCGGGATACCCCAACATGCCGTGGTTGCTGACACCCCTCAGGAACCCTGTGACACCAGCCCAGATGCGCTACAATGAGGCACATGGTCGGACCAGGAGAGTGATTGAGCGGACCTTTGGTCTCCTGAAGAGCCGCTTCCGCTGCCTGGACAAGACCGGAGGGTCCCTCCCATATGCCCCTGCGAAAGTGTGCAAGATTATCATCGTCTGCTGCATGCTCCACAACCTGGCAGTGCGGAAGGAGTTGCCTCTCATCCAGGATGACAATGACCAACATCCGCCACCTGTGGAGGATCCTGGCCTGGACCACGATGCCAGTGACGATGATGATGATGATGATGATGGTGATGTCCGCACACAGCTCATCACCAACTTCTTTAGCTGAATGTGAGTATCCTGAGGTGTCATGTTAATGATGTGAGTTGGCATGATGTGTGGGTGGTGCTCTGGTGCTGTTGGAGTGTGTCCATGGGCTACTTGACTGGATGTGTGTTGCGATGTGTGCTAACAGGTGGGCTGTACTCCCCAACAGTGTTGACATGCTAACTTGGTTCTGGGTGGGTATCTTGTAACATGTATTGTGCATGAGTTTTGCTGTTATGTCCTGTACTCCATTGCTTTTGACTGTGTGTCATTTCTGTCCTTCACAGGGTACTTACAGTTTCGTTTGGTCAACTGTGTCCACCGACGACGTGATTGCACATCCAGGCTGGTAGCTGTTGTGTCCCTACAGGTGATGTGCGCCACACCCATGGACTTCCTTCCGTCTACAGTTGTTGACTGTGTGCCCGCTGCCAGGTGGGATTACCTTGCATCTGTAGTGGTTACGACATGTTGCAACTGTGTAATAAACCTGTGCTTCACTTTGTGGTGTGCGTTGTCTGTGGTCACACATTTGACTGCCATTTGCTTACTGCACCTGTGGGCTACTTGACTACAACTGGGAATGGGTGTGGTGTCTGTGCATTGCACCGTCTTCCCTGGCAACATCAGTGTAGGCAATGAGTCAGATGGCCTAGGTGTGTATGTGTTGTGTAGCCCTGGTGGTGTGTCTCCCTCATGTGTGTCACGTTGCCTGTACTCACATGCCTGTGTTGTCCTTGCTGTTGCAGTTCGCATACACAGTGTAATTTTGCAGTTCATCATCCCCATAACAGCACCCACGTTGGAATCACGACAGAGGCAAGTATGGTGTATTAGTGTGTTTATTGTGATACATTTGTGTTAATAGTGCATAGGATGGGTAGTGCTGTACATAAATCTTGCAATCCGAAGTTCCTAGGTGAATTGAAAGTCCTGGTAGACAGGATCCCCAGTATCGGGGCCACAGTTGTCTGACACATTGGTCCAACTTGTACTCCCCATGCAATGTGTGGGAGTAGTGTTGCCGTAAACAGGGTGAACAGTCTGTGCACAAAGGCGAACATCCAGAACAGGTTCAGGCTTCCTGAGAGTTGCGCTTGGCCATCGGCCTCTCACTTTTCCCTCCTCGGACGACCCCTCTTCTTGGGGGGGGGCCCTCAAGTACAGGCTGCTGCAGTGCAGGGGACTCTCCGCCAGAGTCCTCCTCCCTCCCTGTGTCAGTTGCAGTTTGTTCGGCACCAGATGTTGTTGGCACACAGGGAGGTGTGGACTGGTTGCTGTTCATCTGGCGGAGGCATTGTAAAATGTCCCTGTGCACCGCCGTCATCTCATGCAGTGCATCCCACTTGGACTCCACGCGGGACATGTGTGAGTCCACGCGGGACATGTGTGACTCCACGTGGGACATGTGGGAGTCCAAGCGGGCATGATGGGCAGCCTGCTGCTGTTTCATGTCTCTGAGGAGCCCCACTACCTGGCTGAGGTCTCCGGTGCTGGACTGGTACGCATCAGCTATGCGTACCAGTTGTGGGTCATCATGCACACCAGCAACGTCTGCAAGCAGCGACCTCTGTCTCCCACCCTCCCACCACCCCTGCTGACATGTGCAGTGTGTGCAGTGGCACACACAGATAACCCTGGTCCACCTTGGGGGTTGGTGGTGGTGGTGGTGTCCATGGCCCCAGGTTGGTCCAGGGTCCCTGTGCTGGTGTTGCTCCTTGTTCTGTCCATGTCGGCAGGGATGGTATTCGTGGTGACAGTCGTTGGAGGGGTGGGTGCAGGGGGTGCAGCTGGTGGTCCTGCTGGTGCTGCAGCTGGTGGTCCTGCTGGTGCTGCATGTTGACTTGCACCGGATGTGCCAGGTTGGTCTTCATCGTCCGAGGAGGACAGAGGCTGTACGACGCCAGTGAGCTCCGCATCCTCTTGAGCCTGGGACTGGGACTCCTCAGCGTCTGCTGCTGTGTCCCCATCATCACCTGTTTTTGGGAGACACAAACAATGTATATTATGTTTCTGCAGGCATCAATGGTTGACACACATGACAGTTGTGACTGTGCCTCTGGGTGCGGGCCTGTACATTGCATTGTCCTAAGTCGTCACAGTCAGGGGTTGATATTGGTGTGGCACATTGTCCTGCATTATTTGGGCATTTCTATGTATTTTCTGGGGTGTGAACATGGTCTGCATTGGTTGTGTTTGGTTGACAGCCGGACCTCCTTCCCACCCACCCAGCCAGTCAGTGATCCCACCATGGAACGTGCTTGCGTTGCAGGGAGTGTAAGTTGTCTCTCAGGATGTCACTCAGTGGTGTCCTGCTGTTTGTTGGTGCACATTTGCCAGCAGGGCCTTGTGCTCCCCACAGCAGTAGCCAGTGTCAGCCATCTTGTGAGTCCTTCTCCACTTCCTGTGATGTGAGCATGGTTCAGGGTGGTGTTGATGGGACAGTTGTGGGGGTACCAATATCAGTGACTACGACTCCCATCATGATATTGCCTCCACCCCCCTTCCCAGCATGCCCATGCTTCCTTCCTTTTGACTCTGCTTCCCTGTGGGGTGGGCTGGCTGTGCTGACAGGATGGCTGGGAGTGTTGTCCTGGCAGTTGTTTGGCTAAAAGTCCCAAGAGTGTCCCTGTGCTTCACACAACATAACCCAGGGTGGTGGTTCTTTGTGGGATCTTGTGTTAGGATGGGGGCATTGCATTCTACCAGGTGAGTTCTGTGGAGTTTGTGTTGGGGTGTGTGTGAGGGGAGGTGCTTGTGACTATGGTCAGTGCTGCAAGTCCTCCTTCCCACCCAGCTAGCCAGATATCCCACCATGGAACGTGCTTGCATTGCAGGGAGTGTAAGTTGTCTCTCAGGATGTCAGTCAGTGGTGTCCTGCTGTTTGTTGGTGCACAGTTGGCAGCAGGGCCTTGTGCTCCCCACAGCAGTAGCCAATGTCAGCCATCTTGTGAGTCCTTCTCCACTTCCTGTGATGTGAGCATGGTTCAGGGTGGTGTTGATGGGACAGTTGTGGGGGTGAGCTATGTGTGTGACTACGACTCCCATCATGCTATTGCCTCCACCCCACTTCCCAGCATTCCAATACTTACTTGCTTTTGTGGGGAGTTCAGTGTGTGTGGGTGTGAGAGCAATGGCAAGATGGCTGACAGTGGTGTCCTGCTGTTGGTTGGTGTGCAGTACCCAGCATGCCCTTGTGCTCCCCACGACACAGCAACAGTGTCAGACATCTTTGATGGGCCTTTCCACTCTCTGTGGGATGTGCATGCGTGAGTGTGAGCTTGCTGGGCCATGTGGTGGGGGATGTAGAGCTGTGACTATGACTCCCATCATGCTATTGCCTCCTCCCCCTTCCCAGCATGCCCATGCTTCCTTCCTTTTGACTCTGCTTCCCTGTGGGGTGGGCTGGCTGTGCTGACAGGATGGCTGGGAGTGTTGTCCTGGCAGTTGTTTGGCTAGAGGTCCCAAGAGTGTCCCTGTGCTTCACACAACATAACCCAGGGTGGGGGTTCTTTGTGGGATCTTGTGTTAGGATGGGGGGCATTGCATTCTACCAGGTGGGTTCTGTGGAGTTTGTGCTGGGGTGTGTGTGAGGGGAGGTGCTTGTGACTATGGACAGTGCTGCAAGTCCTCCTTCCCACCCAGCTAGCCAGATATCCCACCATGGAACGTGCTTGCATTGCAGGGGGTGTAAGTTGTCTCTCAGGATGTCAGTCAGTGGTGTCCTGCTGTTTGTTGGTGCACAGTTGGCAGCAGGGCCTTGTGCTCCCCACAGCAGTAGCCAGTGTCAGCCATCTTGTGAGTCCTTCTCCACTTCCTGTGATGTGAGCTAGGGGTGGGCGGAATTTGCGTAGTCGCGCTACGCAAAGCTCCGCGAAACGGTAAAAAATCTCCGCGAGCACGCAAAAGTTTCGCGAACACGCGGAATTGCTTGTTCTGCCCGTTCGCGATGCTTTTTTCCTGTTCGCGAACGCTGTTTGCGTGCTCGGGGAGAAATATCTCGCGAACACGCATTTTGAAAACGCGAACAAGCAAAAATTCCGCGAAGCCGCGGATCGCGGAATTTTTGGCAATTTCGCGTTCTCCGCGGAACGCGAAATTACCTAAATTCCGCAAATTCCGCGAGCGGAACGGAATTTACCGCCCAGGCCTAATGTGAGCATGGTTCAGGGTGGTGTTGATGGGACAGTTGTGGGGGTGAGCTATGTGTGTGACTACGACTCCCATCATGCTATTGCCTCCACCCCACTTCCCAGCATTCCCATACTTACTTGCTTTTGTGGGGAGTTCAGTGTGTGTGGGTGTGAGAGCAATGGCAAGATGGCTGACAGTGGTGTCCTGCTGTTGGTTGGTGTGCAGTACCCAGCATGCCCTTGTGCTCCCCACGACACAGCAACAGTGTCAGACATCTTTGATGGGCCTTTCCACTCTCTGTGGGATGTGCATGCGTGAGTGTGAGCTTGCTGGGCCATGTGGTGGGGGATGTAGAGCTGTGACTACGACTCCCATCATGCTATTGCCTCCTCCCCCTTCCCAGCATGCCCATGCTTCCTTCCTTTTGACTCTGCTTCCCTGTGGGGTGGGGTGGCTGTGCTGACAGGATGGCTGGGAGTGTTGTCCTGGCAGTTGTTTGGCTAAAAGTCCCAAGAGTGTCCCTGTGCTTCACACAACATAACCCAGGGTGGTGGTTCTTTGTGGGATCTTGTGTTAGGATGGGGGGCATTGCATTCTACCAGGTGAGTTCTGTGGAGTTTGTGTTGGGGTGTGTGTGAGGGGAGGTGCTTGTGACTATGGTCAGTGCTGCAAGTCCTCCTTCCCACCCAGCTAGCCAGATATCCCACCATGGAACGTGCTTGCATTGCAGGGAGTGTAAGTTGTCTCTCAGGATGTCAGTCAGTGGTGTCCTGCTGTTTGTTGGTGCACAGTTGGCAGCAGGGCCTTGTGCTCCCCACAGCAGTAGCCAATGTCAGCCATCTTGTGAGTCCTTCTCCACTTCCTGTGATGTGAGCATGGTTCAGGGTGGTGTTGATGGGACAGTTGTGGGGGTGAGCTATGTGTGTGACTACGACTCCCATCATGCTATTGCCTCCACCCCACTTCCCAGCATTCCCATACTTACTTGCTTTTGTGGGGAGTTCAGTGTGTGTGGGTGTGAGAGCAATGGCAAGATGGCTGACAGTGGTGTCCTGCTGTTGGTTGGTGTGCAGTACCCAGCATGCCCTTGTGCTCCCCACGACACAGCAACAGTGTCAGACATCTTTGATGGGCCTTTCCACTCTCTGTGGGATGTGCATGCGTGAGTGTGAGCTTGCTGGGCCATGTGGTGGGGGATGTAGAGCTGTGACTATGACTCCCATCATGCTATTGCCTCCTCCCCCTTCCCAGCATGCCCATGCTTCCTTCCTTTTGACTCTGCTTCCCTGTGGGGTGGGCTGGCTGTGCTGACAGGATGGCTGGGAGTGTTGTCCTGGCAGTTGTTTGGCTAGAGGTCCCAAGAGTGTCCCTGTGCTTCACACAACATAACCCAGGGTGGGGGTTCTTTGTGGGATCTTGTGTTAGGATGGGGGGCATTGCATTCTACCAGGTGGGTTCTGTGGAGTTTGTGCTGGGGTGTGTGTGAGGGGAGGTGCTTGTGACTATGGACAGTGCTGCAAGTCCTCCTTCCCACCCAGCTAGCCAGATATCCCACCATGGAACGTGCTTGCATTGCAGGGGGTGTAAGTTGTCTCTCAGGATGTCAGTCAGTGGTGTCCTGCTGTTTGTTGGTGCACAGTTGGCAGCAGGGCCTTGTGCTCCCCACAGCAGTAGCCAGTGTCAGCCATCTTGTGAGTCCTTCTCCACTTCCTGTGATGTGAGCATGGTTCAGGGTGGTGTTGATGGGACAGTTGTGGGGGTGAGCTATGTGTGTGACTACGACTCCCATCATGCTATTGCCTCCACCCCACTTCCCAGCATTCCCATACTTACTTGCTTTTGTGGGGAGTTCAGTGTGTGTGGGTGTGAGAGCAATGGCAAGATGGCTGACAGTGGTGTCCTGCTGTTGGTTGGTGTGCAGTACCCAGCATGCCCTTGTGCTCCCCACGACACAGCAACAGTGTCAGACATCTTTGATGGGCCTTTCCACTCTCTGTGGGATGTGCATGCGTGAGTGTGAGCTTGCTGGGCCATGTGGTGGGGGATGTAGAGCTGTGACTACGACTCCCATCATGCTATTGCCTCCTCCCCCCTTCCCAGCATGCCCCTGCTTCCTTCCTTTTGACTCTGCTTCCCTGTGGGGTGGGGTGGCTGTGCTGACAGGATGGCTGGGAGTGTTGTCCTGGCAGTTGTTTGGCTAGAGGTCCCAAGAGTGTCCCTGTGCTTCACACAACATAACCCAGGGTGGTGGTTCTTTGTGGGATCTTGTGTTAGGATGGGGGGCATTGCATTCTACCAGGTGGGTTCTGTAGAGTTTGTGTTGGGGTGTGTGTGAGGGGAGGTGCTTGTGACTATGGACAGTGCTGCAAGTCCTCCTTCCCACCCAGCTAGCCAGATATCCCACCATGGAACGTGCTTGCATTGCAGGGAGTGTAAGTTGTCTCTCAGGATGTCAGTCAGTGGTGTCCTGCTGTTTGTTGGTGCACAGTTGGCAGCAGGGCCTTGTGCTCCCCACAGCAGTAGCCAGTGTCAGCCATCTTGTGAGTCCTTCTCCACTCCCTGTGATGTGAGCATGGTTCAGGGTGGTGTTGATGGGACAGTTGTGGGGGTGACCAATATCAGTGACTACGACTCCCATCATGCTATTGCCTCCACCCCCTTCCCAGCATGCCCATGCTTCCTTCCTTTTGACTCTGCTTCCCTGTGGGGTGGGCTGGCTGTGCTGACAGGATGGCTGGGAGTGTTGTCCTGGCAGTTGTTTGGCTAAAAGTCCCAAGAGTGTCCCTGTGCTTCACACAACATAACCCAGGGTGGTGGTTCTTTGTGTGATCTTGTGTTAGGATGGGGGCATTGCATTCTACCAGGTGGGTTCTGTGGAGTTTGTGTTGGGGTGTGTGTGAGGGGAGGTGCTTGTGACTATGGTCAGTGCTGCAAGTCCTCCTTCCCACCCAGCTAGCCAGATATCCCACCATGGAACGTGCTTGCATTGCAGGGAGTGTAAGTTGTCTCTCAGGATGTCAGTCAGTGGTGTCCTGCTGTTTGTTGGTGCACAGTTGGCAGCAGGGCCTTGTGCTCCCCACAGCAGTAGCCAGTGTCAGCCATCTTGTGAGTCCTTCTCCACTTCCTGTGATGTGAGCATGGTTCAGGGTGGTGTTGATGGGACAGTTGTGGGGGGCAATATGTGTGACTGCGACTCCCATGATGCTATTGGCTACACTGACTTGGCCAGCATACACAGAATTCCTTCCTTTGAGTGGTCTTCACTGTGTGTTGGTGTTGTTGTGGTGGCTACATGTGTGGATGTGTTTGTTAGTTCTATTTGTGCCACTGCCTACCTGTAGTTGTAGTTGTGTTTGTACATGTGTTGGCACAGTTGGATGTGACTTTTTTGATGGCATGTGTTGTGTTTATCTGACTGACATACACATTTTGGGATGATTCTGTTCTGGTTGCTGTGTAATTGCTATGAGTGCATGGTTTGACTCTCCCTTGACAGTGATGTGTGTGTTTTGTGGCAGTATATTGTGTACATTTGTTGTGTACTCACCAGGCTCTGGGATGTCCTCTAGTCCATATACGCTCACTGGCGGAAGGATGGCCCGCACCTTCTCCTCCCAGGGCCTGAGGTATATTGGCTTGGCAGGAGGGCCACTGCCGGTGTATTGGCTGTTGATGTAGTCTTTCTTCAGCATGTCCCGTACCCTCCTGCGCACGTCATACCACCTGTTCTGGATGTTGGTCTTTGTGCGCCGACATGGTGATTGTGCGTTCACCCTGTTGATGATCCTCTCCCACATCTTGGTTTTCTGGGAGATGGGGGTCTGTTGGACCAGTGTGCCAAACAGCTGTGGCTCCACCCTGAGGATCTCGTCTACCATGACTTCCAATTCACTATCTAGGAACTTGGGATTCTTCTTGGGGGCATGGTGATGGGTGGTGATGGTGAGTGATGTGTGTGTTGGTGTGCAGGTGAGGGTGTGTGAGTGTGTGTTTTGCTGGGTGTATGTGAGGTAGGTATTTGTTGGTGTGCTGATGGTGTGTGGCTTGTGTGAGGGATGAGCTGTGGGTGTGTGGTTGCTTTCTCTTGGGTGCTGGCAGTGGAATGGCATTTGCAAAGGCTCATGGTTGTGATTTGTGTCCTTTATATAGGTGGAGTTGTGGGTGTGTCTTTGTTCTCTGTCCCCACCCCCCAGTATTTATTGGCTTGGTAATTGCTTGTTTGGCCTTTTTTGGGTGATTTTTCCTTTGTGATGTTTGTGTATGTTGGAAACGTTCTTGTGACCGAGTCGGACCCTGCATTTGTCTCGTACGGTGTTCTCCGTTTCGTTCGCGCTGTGTTTGTGCAGTTTTCTATGCTGCGTACGCGTCGATCGCGGTGTTTTGTGTTGCTTCGGCTCGGTTTTGTATGCGTGTCGGTCGTACGGCTTGGCCTCCGTCCGACTCGCTCGTGGTTTTCGCGCCTTGCATCGTACTTTGCGGTTTGGAGTTCGCGTGTACGTTTCGGTCGGATTTGTTCCGGGTGCGTGTCGGTCGGTTGGATTCGCGTGTTTTTCCGGCCGGATTGCTGTTTTCCGTGCGGCTCGGTCGTTCGGCTTGGTTTCGGTACGTGTCGGTCGGATTTTTCACGCCTTGCATCGTACTTGGCGTGTCGGGCGCCACGGGTACGTGTCGGTCGGTATTATTTCCGGATCCGAGTCGGTCGGTGCTTTTTCCGGCCCGAATCGGAATCGACCCCTAAGTCTGTTCTTTCCATTTTTTCCTTTCAAAACCGGCTCTTTTCTAATATATCAGAAGCCGAAATCTCGCCCCCCCCCCTTTTTTAAACCAGAGCCGAATAAATACATTAAGGTAGAGTCAACACAAGGCATTTTTACACTGGGCAGCAGGTATTTATTGCAATAAGAAAAACCTTCCAATTAGAATTTATTCTTTACTATCTATTTTTATTTATAAAAACACTTCTGAACCAACTTGCTAGACCGCTATAACCATTTATTGACATTCCCTCATTAACAATGGAATTAGTCTTTCCTTTATTTCTATCCCCGGCTGTATAAAACATCACAAGCCAGAAGCCAAACACATCCAGGCAACCAGAGGAAGTGTCAGCACAAGTCGACATTCCCTCTTTAACAATGGAATTAGTCTTTCCTTTATTTCTATCCCCGGCTGTATAAAACATCACAAGCCGGAAGCCAACACATCCAGGCAACCAGAGGAAGTGTCAGCACAAGTCGTACTACACTGCACAGCAGGTATTGAGAAAGAGCCACGAGGACGGAAAGCTGTAAAACCGTAACGTATTTTTCTCAACAGAATCTAAATTGCTTTATACTGTTGTCCCTAGCAGGTAACAAGCTCCCTGGTTGCCTGTTGAAATCCACAATTTAAGACTCAAGGTATGAAACCATGCCGTTTTAGAGCTGTTTGATAATACGTAATTCAAATCTAGTCATTAGCATTTATTTAATAAACAGCTAGCGCATGATATACTAATATTTATCGAAAGGTCTGATGAGAATAAGCTGCGGTCATCTATTAAAAACACTGCTTTAAGATTGTTTCTACCACAACTTCAGTTAACCTTTCTTTAACACACATTAGTATATCAACAGTAATTACAACAGACCGCCTACCAAGTCGTTTTCTCTGAGGAACACTCGCAAATATAGGTATACTGCACATATGACATCGGGGTCCATACTATCACCAAGAATAAGGTGCAGAACTATTAGACTAACCCAATTTTCTTCTTGTCAATCTTAACATGACACCTCAGGAGTTTAAAGACAAATATATGGTAAAATATTTCCATATTGAGCACCGTATGGGAGACAAAAGAGAAAAAATGTTTCTTAAAAAGTTTGCCAGAATTTCGCGCAGGAGAGAAAGAATTGCCATTTTTTAAATTATTTTTAATGTTCTACTTTATCATTATTTCTTCTGAAAAAAGACAGCACGCCATTTTTTGAGAAAATGCGCTAAATGATACTTGCATCTTTTTTCTTTTTGTTTCCTCCTTTACTCTGAACAGGTACTACTTGACCGCATGAGAATCAGGTCAATACACCCTGATACATAGAGACCCATACAAAATAGGGTCTCCACCACTTTTCCTTTTTTAGGTCCTGAAGAAAGCCCACTTGACCCACAAGGGCAATCACTGGGGCTGAAACATGTCGACCTTTTTATGGACACTCACAGTGCGTTAGACCACTAACTAGTCTTCCCACGCACGACACAGATTTTAATATATCTCGAACCCAGATTGATTAAATTTTACAAATCGGGGTCTACGAGTTTTTAACATTTTGAGATTCACTTCACTAAAAACACTTTCACCTTTCTTTGATCACTACTGCAATAACCAGTGGTTTTCCTCCGGATGGAGGAAGCATACAAAAACTAACCCTATGATGATGCTGTCACGTTTTTAAGAGCAGGGCGGATAATCAAGATATACCGCTTTTCCGACTTTTGTACGTGAATGAGGGTTTTTTTTTATCGGTACACTGCACGAATTTCATAAAACCCTGGTTACTGAGGTCAAGTGATCCATTCTCATTTTGATATCTAAAATGCCAACTTAGGTAACCTTACTCAAGAAGTAAAAGTGCCACTTCCTTAGCAACATGTGGCAGAAGCACAATTTGATATAAGGCAGAATACCAGAGAGGGTGTTTTAGCCAGCAACAGCTGCATTTGCTGACTTTGCACAGTCAGGAGAGGGAGACCTACCAGGAACATCCTCGCCAACTGCACATGAGAAGGAGGAGGAAGATGTGTAATTGCTGGGGGCAGCAAGGGTAAGCATTCTGATATGTGGGAATTTTTTACCCACCCAGAGGAGAAAGAAAATCATGCCCAAAGGGTTACATGCAAACTTTGTGAAGTCAAGTTCAGCTGGGAGATGAGAGCAAGAGGAAAAGTACACCATGTGGCAGAGAGAGAGAACTTGAGAAGAGGTACAACATTACTATGCATCCCAGAAGAGATGTTCCAAAAAGAGCATGAGGATACATACCTGAACCTCACAATGTTTACAATCTATTGTATGAGTGTTAAGTGCATAACAGATTTGGTCAGCAGAAAAAGAAGGACTACAGTAGCAGATTGAGGAACACTACAAAAAGTTTCTCTAGTAAAGAAAACATTTTTTAAAAATGGCATTTGCACATCAGTTGTGGAAGAAAAGTGAAAAACCTCAAAAACCCCAAAAACGCAACTTCCACAAAAATGATTATTTTGAGAACAACCAATAAAACACATAAAATATGTTTCTAAAAAGCCTGCAGCAGGTTGGGAGCATGACCTAGCCACAGGTGAGACCTTGGTGGAAATTCCCACTGCTCACAGGTAATTCTAAACTGGGTGGGCAGGCTGCTTTTTATTAAATACTTTTTCATAAAGCTTACGGAAAAAAATTCAATGAAGACTGCTGTGCACTCAAATGCACGGCATTCAGCTGGGGCAAAAAAAGTTTGGCAAAGCTAATAGATCTGTACCCCAGCATGACAAGTGAGATGTATTGGCTCTGGCAAAGCTTATTGTTAGAAGGTATTCCATAAACTCTTACTTTAATAAGTCCAGTTCCAATTTTCACCATTCTCAAATGCGCTACAAAGAAGAGTTGGTATTCAACATTTGACCCATTCACAAACTGTATTTTGTAGTACATTTAGTAGTACTACAGCAGTACTACTCACATACTACAAAATGATATTCACTAGCCTATGTGAGTAAGTCATCGCCTCCACCTCTCCTATATTTTATGTGTGAAGATCTCTGCCACAACAGCATAGACCTCTACACACATACGCATACGCTTTAGTAGTAAATGTGGGAGGGACGGAGTGGCTAGAAAATGAAGAATTCTTACTACAAAATCGGAGGGGTTTAGGGTTAGTAAGGAGGGGTTTAGGAAGGACTAGGAAGGGAGTTAGGAGTGACATCCATCCACCCATAAAATATTAAGCCCATTCCACTTCACAAACTGCACTTCAAAAGTTACTACCCCTATCAAGATTTCACTGGGCCAATAAGTTTTGCCTATGCAAAATCTATTGGCTTTGTCAATATTTTTTACATGTTGAACAGCAGCGCGAGTTGCTGTGCAACAAGGCTTAAAGGACAAAATAAATAAAAGCACTATGACACGACCAGTAATGAACCTGTTATAGCGCTTTTTTTTAACTTTAAGCTATATTGCACAGCAGACTGTGCTGCAGTGCTACATTTAAAATAAAAAGTGCAAGGGTTTGAGACATGAGGGGGGAGGGTGGGAAACACAATAGAGAGGGGGTGGGAAAAATGGGGGGGTGGGTTAGTTACAACAGGAAAGCAGGAGAGGCAGGGGCGTTACAAACAAAGGAAAGCAGGAGGGTGTGTTAAGGAGAGCAGGAGGAGGATGGCGGGGAGCTGTTTTAATAGAGCAGTGAGCGGGTAGGTTTTATAAATAACAGAGATTGGGAGGGAGGGTGGGGGTGAAGGAGAAGGCCCGAAAAGTAAATAAAAAGAGTACTTGCCGGAGCCTGCAGTGGTAAGACCCAGGCCACCGGAAGCAATAATTGGTCCAGGGTCCACAGCAGGACAAAGACTCGAAGCCAGGCATGGGTGTAGTTCGTGGAGTTTCGCTACACGGAACTCCGCGAAGTGCCAAAAAATCTCTGCAGAGTTCCGCAAGTGGTGGAGTGCAGTGCAAACTGCCATTTGCGCTGGTCTTCCTGCCGCTCTGGTAGAAACACTACCCGAGCGGCAGCTCGCACTCGCGAAAATACCGTCCGCGAATGGGGAAAAAACACCACTGCACTACGCGGAGCAGAGTTTTATGCACTTCGCGAGCTCCGCAGAGTGCGGAGTGCAGAAAACTCCGCAAACTCCGCAAACGGAGCGGAGTTCACCGCCCAGGCCTACTCGAAGCCTGGGGGAAAAAGGAGGTGGAGAGGAGGTGCTGACTAATAGGAAGCAAGGAAACAAGAATGGCGTGGGAGCCAGCCAATGGTAAGTAAAGGTAAGTAATGGGCAGACTCTGAGCCTCTTTTAAGATTTCTTTTTCAATACAAGAGATTTTGCAACATAAGCGCTGTGGAGTAAGTCTAGCATCATACATGACCAGGCACTGATACTGAAACATCTTCCCATAGGAAATAATGGAAGCAGGAACTTAAAATAGAACCTATCGAAAATAATGTTATAATAAATTATTTTATCTTTAACTTTTTAACAATATGAATACATTTAACCTAATGCTAAATAAACATAAATATCTATCTATCTATATATCTATATCTATATTACCTACTTGAAAGTTTCGGGGTGATACGTCAAGAACCAGTGGGTGCTTAAAAGTGTATATTCCCCATGCTAATTCCCATAGGACCTTTAGACACGGCTACAGCTCGAACTGCTGAACGGAATTACACCAAATTTGGCAGGAAGGTAGATGTTTATTCAGGGGTGTGCCTGTTTGTTATTTGGTGTAAATCCGTTCACTAGTTTTGGAGTTATTTAAAGAAATTTCCAGTTGTGTATATATAGGGACGTGGTGGATCCGCGACCCCTCCCGATCTCGTGTTGAGATCTGATTGGCTGCTAACACTTCAAACCAGGAAGTGTTGGCAGCCATCTTGTGACTCAGTTGAACCGAGTCACAGAAAAAAGATTTAAAAAAAAGAAAAGGGGGCAGGGTAAACACCCCCTGACCCCTTAGGCCTCTTGAGGGGGGTCCCACAGGGACGCCCCAGGGCCCAAAAAGCCTTTTTTAAAAAAAATATTCAGCTGGAGTCGCGCTGGATACGCGAGTCCTGCTGATTTTTTTTTTTAAAATGGTGCTTCATTTGTAATTGCCCCCTGGGTGGGCCAGGTCCAGGAGGCAAGTATATAATACTCACGGGCCCCCCTCCTTGGAGCATTAAAGCCCCGGCCGCCGCCACCTCCCCAGGGCATTTTGAAAATGTATGGGGGTTGCCCTAGGCAACCCCCTTGCCCTGGGGAGCGCCACCTCCCCAGGG
Organism: Calotriton arnoldi; assembly: GCA_963921515.1. NCBI lineage: Eukaryota > Metazoa > Chordata > Amphibia > Caudata > Salamandridae > Calotriton > Calotriton arnoldi. The sequence goes on from CAWUFW010001822.1 coordinate 1,138,654, forward strand.
CAAATTATTATTGAATGAAGGGGGGCCTGCATGGCCCCTCACAGCCCCGGGGACTGCCACGACCCCGGGCCAAAATTCGACATTAATGCGAGGGGGCTGCTTGCCCCCCTGCAGCCCTGGGGACCGGCATCTCCCCATGGCTAAAATAAAATAAGTGCGGGGCCCATGGGGCACCCCCATAGCCTGGGGACCACCACCTCCCGGGGCAAATTACAAAACTTACAGTGGGACTCGCGTGGCACCCAGAAGGCCCAGGGATAGCCACCTCTCCGGGGCTGTGTTCTGCAATGGAGAGGGCCACGGGCCATATATGGTCCTGGCAGCCGCCAACCCCCAGTGCCAGCTCCAGCAATGTTCAGGGGTTCCCACCCCTGTGACATTGCTGTTTGCTATAGCTTGGCAGGCGCACCGCTCCTGCCAAGCCATAGCAAACTCTGCTCTGCTTTGAGTAAGCGCGAGCATGTAAAATGCTCTTGCTTACTTAAAGCAGAGCAGAATTGATTTTGGACAGAGGGAGCTGCTTGCTCCAAAAGCAATGCCGGCTCCCACAGGACGCAGGGAGCTGGCAGGGGCCATGGAGGCCTTCAGGCTCCCCCCATGGTCCCCGACAAATTAGTGGGTGCCCTGGGTGGTACCAGGGCACCCACAGAAGAGTCCTGATGCTGGGGGATGGGCTCCCCGGAGCCGAAATCGGCATGGGAGGGGGGCCATGTGACCCCCTTCTTAAAAAAAAAAAAAAAGAGGGCAGGCCCCAGGGGATGGGGTCCTCTGGGCCAAAATAGGCCCAGGAGGGGGGGCACAGCCCCCCTTCCCTTTAGATAAAAGAAAAGTTTTTTTTAAAAGTGGGTGGGCCCTGGGGGATAGGGTCCCCAGGGCCAAAATCAGCCCCGGGAGTGGGGCCATGTGGCCCCCCTCCCAATTCTGAAAATGCCTGGCCCCAGGGGATGGTGTCCCCAGGGCTGTAATTGGCCCATGGAAGGGGGGCTACACAGCCCCCTTCCCTAAAAATAAAATGGTAAAACAATTTTAAAAGCCTGGCAACTCGCCGGAGAAACCGCCACCTTTCTCCACCAATCTGCAAATGTGCCTCCTGGCACACTGCTGGTTGCAGGATGAAGTCCCCTTGCCTCCAGAGGGTCTTTGGGGGTGAACAACCCCTCCTGTTACCTTCAGTAAGTTCCACACAGCAGGACTGTTACGAGTTTGTCAGAGCCCACAATCCCTTTCTCCACCACTCTGCAAACGTGCATCCTGGCACACTGATGGTTGGGGGATGAAGTCCCTTTGGCTCTTGAGGGCCTCAAGACTAAAGTGGATGTCTTATCCCAACCAGTAGTGTGCCAGGAGGTGCATTTGCAGAGTGGTGGAGAAAGGGGGCGTGGCCTCTGACAACCTCTTAGCAATACAGCTGTGTGGGACTTACTGGAGGTAACAGGAGGGGTAGTTGGCCCCCAAGGACCCTCAAGAGCCAAGGGGACTTCATCCCCCAACTAGTAGTGTTCCAGGAGGTGCGTCTGCAGAGTGGTGGAGAAAGGGGGTGTGGCCACCAAAAACCTCTCAGCAAACCCACTGTGTGGAATTTACTGGAGGTAACAGGAGGGGTAGTTGGCCCATCAACGACATCCTAGGAGGCCAACTACCCCTCCTGTTACCTCCAGTAAATTGCATACAGTGGGATTGGTAAGTGGTCTTCGTAGGCCACGCCCCTTATCTCCACCGCTCTGCAAAAGCACCTCCTGGTGCACTACTGGTTGGGGGATGAAGTCCGCTTTACTCCTGAGGGAACTTAGGGGTCATGAATCCTTCCTGGTACCTTCTGTAAGTTCTACAAGCGGGATTCCTGAGAGCTAGTTGGAGGCCCAGCCCCTTTCTCCACCACTCTGCAAATGTAACTACTACTTAAAAACCATAGAAATGTACTGAAAAAACCCAAAGGTTACAGGGACGTTATAGTTAGGAATTAGCATTTGAAAAACCTTAGAAATTCACTGATACAGTGATGTCATTTGAGATGTCATGAGTGAAGGTCACTGACCATGTCCTGAGTGATGTAATTTTTGAGGTCATAAGCAGCGCATTGCGGGGGCACGAGTTATAGTTAACTCAGTGTTGGCAGTCATCTTGGGACCAATATACATGATTGCATCCTGTTAAAATGCATTGTAGTAAATGGCAAGTTTTGAGGGTCAAAAAAAGGAGAACGTATAAAGGGTGATAACAGATTTTTGTTACAATATAAATGATTTGTTGATGGTAACCATACTAATTTTAGGAATTGTGGTGTGTTCTAAGGTGATTTTACCCTTTGAAAAAGCCTTCTGCTGGGATTTCATGATTCATGTTTGAGAGAAAACTGTTTTCTCATGATTTTTCCATAGAGGTTATAGAAGGTGCTCCAGAAGCTAAATTGAGAGCATATTTTCTATAAATTCACACTAGCTGTCTCAGTCATATGAAAATGAAGCCTGACATTCTCAGTAAATTGAGTTTTTCCTAGCCTTAGTGCCAGAAAGGCTAGATTTTATTAAAGACACGAAGGCGAGTATTATGCCGTTTTTTTCTTGCTGTTTATTTAATAGCAGCCAATTAAAAAATAGAACTACATTACCCAGAATATCTGGATAAAAAACTACAGAAAATGACATCATAATAGAAGCACCAATAGGACATCAAGTTCCTCTAATAATTATCTTGACTAAGAGCAACAAATCCTCTTTTCTTGAGGCGAGTTAGTCAAAGTGAGGTACAGAAAGAAAGAACAAAACTGAACCAAGAGAAATAAGAACAGTTAATAAATCCAACAGGCAGAACAACATCAGTCGAGGAAAAGTCCTTTGGAAGGAAAGAAAAGGTCCATGAAGAACATTATCCAAATTCATCGAAGATGAAAGTACAAAATGGTTAGGTGGAGGTGGAAGCACCAGATGATGGAGCCGGAACTGCAGAAACAAAACAGGGTGGGTTAATACAAGTGGTGGGATAATACTTGCCTCCATGTCTTTAATACAATCTAGCCTTTCTGACACCAAGGCTAGGAAAATCTCCATTTTATTACAAGACCATAGGCTCATATTACTTGTTCAAAGCATTGAAATAACAGAATCAGATACACGCTCAATAGGTTTGCAATAGAATGTTCTGAAAGTGTTAACATTTGACAATCTGCAGATTTGAGAATGTTGTGCAAACCTGCACCTGCCCAAAAGGCCCTAGAAGCCATACTCCTATGGCCGAATGGGCACCAAAAGAGTCAACATCAATACCAGCTAAAGACATAATCCACTTTACCCAGTGAGCTAAAGAGGGGGAAGAAATAGGCTTATGGGGTTTCTGAAAAGAAATTAACAACTGAGTATATGAGGGGGACCTCAAATCTGCAGTTCATGAAACGTAGATTGTCAGACAATTACCAACACATAATTTCAGTTGAGAAGGGAAGAAGGGATAATGAATTGTAGACAAATAGCTCTTGGTGTATCTATAAACCTGAAAAGTAGCACCAAGAGGAGAATATTGGAAAGAGGCACATCCAAAGCTTTAACATCAGAAACATGTTTCAAGGATATTAAACATAAAGCATTGTCAATTTTGCAGATAACTGTTTGAGAGAGAGAAACATATTATCTTGCCATGAAACAAACAGATTCAATACCAAATTAACATCCCATAAAGTTTTGCACTTAGGTTGAGGAGGATTGACGTAAAGTACTTCCTTTAAGAGACGACAAACCAAAGGGTGTTCTCCAATGGGTCTTCCATCCACTTGAAGGTGTTCCGCAGAAATGGCTGACCTGTAGGTATTGATTGTGCAATAAGTCTTTCCTTGAGAAGCAAGGGAGGCTAAAAAGTTGACAACAAGAGTCACATCTGCCGAAATGGAATCTGAATCCCTGTCCAGACACCAGCCACACCAGGCCAACCAGGCTGACTTATAGAGTCTGGAAGTGCCGGGGAGGCAAGATTGTTGGATGAAAGAGATAGCCTCCTGCGAAATTCCTGGGATTCTCCAGGACAACCTGAAATTCTCCAGGCTATGAGAAAGAGGGATCCCTGAAGGATCAAATTGTGCTGAAGGCCCTGAGGGTTGAGTAAGAGATCGGAAAGTGAGGGAGGCATACTGGGAAGTCCGATGAAAGTTCAAACAGAGCTGGAAACCAAGGCTGGGCCTGCCAAAAGGGAGTTATGAGAAATAGCGATGAGTGCTGTCTGCGAGCTTGGGCTAGAACTTGTGCAATTAGAAGAAAGGGAGGAGAGGCATGGAGAAGAGATTGGGGCCCGTAGCTAAGGCTTGAGGGTCTGGTCTCCAACTGAAGAAGGCAGGAAGTTGGGTATTGAGTCTAGAGGCAAATAGATTGATTGACATGGTGCCAAAGATAGAAGTAAGCTGATTGAATACCGAAGAGCGCAGTTGCCAGTCGCTTGAGTCGTGAAGGTGTCTGGAGTACCAGTCTGCTACGATATTCAGGTTTCCTGGGAGATAGACAGCTCTGACTGAGATTTGGCATTGGAGACAATATTCCCAAAGACATTTGGCGAGATCCGCCAGAACCTTGGATCTTGTGCCCCCAGATGATTTATGTATCGTACTGCTGTCAGTTTGTCCATTTGTAAAAGAATAGCACATTTTGCCTTGTTTTTTGTGAAGGACTGCATGGCAAAGGAACCTGCAAGCAGCTCTAACCTGTTGATATGTAAGAATGACTCCAGATGAGACCATGTACCTCCAGTCGAGAACTGACTGCATCTTGCGCCCCAACCTGTCCGACTTGCATCGTTCTACCGTTCCGGGCATCTAAATGAGTCAGTCGCCAAAGGACTTCTTCTTTGGACTCTGGATCTAAAGAAAAGGGGTCTGAATAAGCGAAACCTCTGTGAAGATGCAGGATTTTTAGTCTCTGAAGGGCTCGATAATGAAGAGGGCCTGGAAAAATTGCTTGCATGGAGGAAGCTATGAGCCTAACCAAGCGGGCTAACGATCTCAGAGAAAAATACATGAGAGAAAGAGTGTGATGAATCTCCTTTTTGATGAAGGTGACTTTTGAAGAGTCAGTTGCAGAAGAGATCAAAAAGTATCTATCAGGAAACCCAGAAACTCGAGCTGACAAGATGGAATCAATGCCAACTTTGAAAGGCTGATAAGAAAGCCGAGGCGAAGAAGCAAGTTTTGTCAAAATTTGAAATGAGTTATTAGAACTTTCTTGTCTTGTGCCATTATCAAGAAATCGTCAAAGTAGACATTGAGTCTAATACCTTGTGCTCTGAGGAAGGCTACAACAGGTTTGAGAATCTTGGTGAAACACCAAGGGGCTGAGGAAAGTCTGAAGGGAAGAGCCTTGAAATGAATGAAAGAAGTTCCCCATTGGGACTGAGGAAACTTTCTGTGAGAAGGATGATACGGAACCGAAAGATAGGCATCCAAGATAAGCATCTTGAAGATCTAATCTGACCAGCCAATTATCTTGAAGAAGGATATCTCGAAGATGGAGAATAGTTTCCATCTTGAAATGATGATAGACAACAAAATTGTTGAAACCTTTAGATTCAATACCAGGCAAAAATGTTTGTTCTTCTTTTGCACTAGAAAGATGGTGCTGAGAAATCCTGAATGATCGAGATCTGTCTGTTCTATAGCTTCCTTGGTTAGAAGAGAAGCAATCTTGTCTTGGATTAAAAGTCATTGCTGTTGAGAAAAAAGAATAGGAGGGAGAAGATGGAGTGGATTGGGTTTTGATAAAGGTCTATTTGATAACCTTGCACAGTCTGAATCACCCGGGAATCTGAGGTTAGAGATAACCATGCGTCTAGACAAATTGCTAATCTGCCTCCTACGGGAGATAGGCCAGAAGTGAAAAGTCTTACCTGAATATTGGCCTCCTTTGTTCCTGTATCTCCTGGAACGGAATCCTCTGGAATGATGGGGCTAGAGCTGGGGTTTGTACCCAGTATAGATATCGACTTGGGATTGGTGATCGAAGGAGCCTCTGGAGAGGGATTGAACTTATGTGTTGTAGCCGGCCCTGACAAAAACCTGAGGAGAGAAAAAAAATTCTTGAGAGAAAGCTGGGCTTTGTCCGTAGTAGCAAACTTGGAGACATATTTTCCAAGTTCTTTTATTTAAAAAAAACTCAAAATAAAAGGCAATTAGCCAGTGGACCTTCTACCTTGGTGGCCAGACTATTGAGTTTGAGCTAAATTTTAAGAAGAAGGCTTTTTCTCCTTTCCTGTGAAATATGGGCATTAGCATTGCCCAAAAAACATAAAGCCCGTTTAGCCCAGTTGGATAAAGTATCTGGATCCACCTGAGTGCCTTCCATTTTAGCCTCCTTGGCTAAATCCAAAATCCTGGTTAGAGAACCAACCAGATCTAAAATGCAATCCTGACAACTGGACCAGGCCCTGTCAACACCCTTTTAGGGTCTTTTCAGTATTTAGTGAAAAACATTTCATATTGGGATCAATAACAGGAGTGCAAGTTATATTATTTGGGAGGGAACATTCAGATTTTAATTTGTTATGTGATGTCTTATCAAGAGCATGGCGAAGATAAAAGGAAACATAGTCAGCCACATGCTCAGAGGGAACCATTCAGTAGAACTGAGGTTATGAATGAGGGAGGGGTCAAACATGGGTTCACGAAGATGGTCTACTACATCAACAGACACTGGGTGAGCGACACCACCGTCACTAGGAGAAATGTTCTGGCTTTTCTCCATAGGATTGGAAAATCCATCCAAATTATCATTCATGACATCATGGTCGTCATCATCATCAGTGTCTTTGAAATGGGTAACAATAAGGGGGATGAAGGGAAACCCGAAAAAGAAACCTCTCGGGTGGGAGGACCAGCAGTGAGAGAAATGCCTTTATGAGCGACACCAGAGGTGGCTGCACGTTTCCTACCCTTTTTTGAAGGGTCCTCAGAGGAAGAAAACATTTTAGACAGGGACGTCACAAGGTTTTTTGATACATCTAACATAGGCACAGCAACAGTTTGTTGCACAGAATCCCTAATGAAGTATTTTAAATTATCTTTAAACCCCTGAGAATCCTTTTCCTCAGACATGATAAAGGAACGTTATTAAAATAACTATAAAACAAAGATACTGTCAAGAAAAACTGTTAAAACAGCTCAAAACCACAACAACTAAAATTGCAAGGGAAAGATGGGTTAATACAGTCAAAAAGCTAGGGGGAGTGTTAGCCAGAAGTGGGCATGTGAGGGGAGTGGCCCGTGTGAGAAGGAGTGGCTGTCGGAGGAAAGCAGTCGGGCAGAGCGTTACCGCCTTGAGGAGAAAGCTGGCAAAGATGCAAGCATCACGGGCGGCAGGCAAGGAGTGTTTGAAATAAATAAATAACCAATGCAGCACTGAAAAGAACAAGCATCGTGAGGGAAAGGCGCACGCTAAAGAAGCATGAGCATGAGTACAATTGAAAGGTAAAAGGAAAAGTATTGCAAATTAAAGCAAAGTAAATACTTAAATACTATAAATATGCACAACCACAATAAAGTAAATTGGTAATTGAAAAATGGTACTTATCCTGACTGCAAGCTCAAGAAAAGAGTTGTGTTGCTCTCAGTCAAGATAATTATTCGAGGAACTTGATGTCCTATTGGTGCTTCTATGATGATGTCATTTTCTGTCGTTTTTTTATCCAGATATTCTGGGTAATGTAGTTCTGTTTTTTGATTGGTTGCTATTAAAGGAACAGCAAGAAAAGATGGCATAATATAAGCCTTCGGTCTTGTAATAAAATTGTGTACTTCCAACAGGAGCAGCCTGTCAGTTGATTCCCTTGTGTTCTACTGCAACCTCCGATGGTGTTCTAAAGAACAACTAGAACGCTAACTGTGTTACTTATGACAAAACTATGGCACACCTGAAGCCATGTTGATTGAATCAAACTAGTAAAACTTAAAGCATTTAATTTAGAAAGGAACAAAATGAGGGGGTGCAGTTTGTCATAGAAATTATGGTTAGTGCTGTAGAAAGAACCATTAGGACACATTTTAAGTGAGTTCTCAAATATTTTCCTCTTCTATTTCATTAAAACATTCTGACATTCAGACTGAAACATGCACTTTCAGCACCAGCAGCAGACTGCTAATTAACTCCCTGGTGATCAGAAGCTTTACCACAGTGATCTAATGGGCAAATAGAGTGCTAACATTCTGAATTTATGCCAAAAGTGTGGCACATCTGAACACCATCTTGATGGAATCAAAGCAGAAAACTGAAAGCATTTTCTACTGAGGATACTGCAGTAAATCAGGAAATTAGGGAGCTTCAAAACAAATGTCTCCCAAGATGGCCAACAGAGACAAAAGATCCCAAATATAGCACAAATATCACCCAGATGTAGCCCAAGTATAGCCCAATGACGGAAATGCGAAGATTTGTTTTTTGTTTGCAGTTTTATATTGCACAGACTTGACTCAAAGGTATTGGAGCACTTTTTTCTGAGCATCAGTTACATTACACAACAAAACATTCATTTTGGTTTTAGGCATGGGAAGATTAAGTGATTTGCCCAGAATCACAGGATGTCGAGCTGACATCAAAACTCAAACCTGGTCCCCCAGTTGAAAAGTCTGTAGCTCTGCCCGTAACCCCACATCCTATCCCTTATAATCAAGTGATCAACTGGATGAAAAAAACATAGATAGCAAATTATTTAAAAGTGCTTTGTCACTATTTGAGAACTCACAAAATATGTCCTCATTTAGTTGCTTAGAGCACTAACCATATATTCTATGGGAATAAGACCCTCTCATGGAGGAGGGTGCACAGGCAACAAGTTGACCACCCTGGGCAGGCGAGAGGGGTAGTGGTAGCACAACGAACCATGGAGGGCAGGGAAAGGGGGGCAGGGGTAACAAACCAACCATGCAGTATAGGCAAGAGAGGCTGAGGCAATATAATAGACCATTGAGGGCAGAAGGAAGAGGCAGTGGCAGTACAACCATACACGACAACAGACCTGATTCAGGCAAGAGACTCCCAATGTTTTTAAGCCCAAAAGGGCTGTATTTTATCTGTCTTCTGCCTAAAATCTATTCTTTTTCAATGTAAATCAATGGGGGAAATGAATTCACCAGGTTTTTATTCTCAAAAACTTCCTTTTACCAAATTCAAAATGTTGACAAGTAAGGTACATTGAATCACGGAGGGCAGGAGGAATTGGGTTGGGACATGGAATTAGATAAGAGAGGGCAGGATGGAGATGGGCTGGGGCACTAAACTGACCTTACAGTTCAGGCGCCAGGGGTTGCAGCAGTACAATACACCACACAGGGTAATCGGGACGGCAGTGCAGCACAACATACCATGGAAAGCATTAGGGAGTGGACAGGGCCATGCACATGGACAACAGAGAGCAGAGCAGAAAGAGGCAAGGGCAGCAAGCTGAACATACTGGACAGACAGGAGGGACAATTGCAGTATAACGGACCATAAAGGGCAGGAGGGAGGGGGCGAGGGGCAAGGGGCATGACAATGGACCAGACAAGGCAGGAGGGAGGGGATAGGGATCTGCACATGGAAAATGGAGGGTAGGGGGCAAGTGGGCAGGGCAGAAGCATCAAGCTGACCATGGAGGGCAGGCGGGATGGGCCCTGGCTGCACAATACACCATGGAGGGCAACAGTGAGATTATAATGGCATACACACAGACGACGGAGGGAAGGTGAAAGGGGGTCAGTGCAGCAAGCTGACCACACAGGGCAGGTGGGAGGGGCTGTGGCAGCACAGAAAACCATACATGGCAAGTAGGAGGAGCAGGGGCATGCGCAAAGGACCTTGGAGGATAGAAGGGAGGGGTAGGGGTGGACACAGACCAAAAAGGGAAGGGGCTTCAAGACAGACCACACAAGGCAGGCAGAAGGAGCAGTTGCAGCACAAGAGAGCATAGAGGGCAGAAGGGAGTGGCACCAAATGAACCGTGGAGGATAGGTGGGAGTAGATAGGGGCATGGAACTTGGACAGGCAGGGTGGAGGCTGCAGGGACAGGTGGCAGCCATCTAACGATGCTAGGCAGGTGGGAGGGGCAGTGGCAGCTGAACAGAACACTCAGAGTAGATAGGAGTGTGGCAGATCAATGGAATGTAGTGGCCTGAAAGGGGGGAACAGAGGCATGCACACAGACATCAGAGGGCAGGAGGAAGAAGAGTAGGGGCAGCAAGCTAAGCACACAGCCTAATCAGGAGGGCAATGATGGGGCATAGAATTGGGCAATGGAGGGCAGAAGGAGTGGGCAGGGACCTCAAGCTAAATGGAGGACAGTGGCATCACATCAGTCCATGCAGGGCAGGAGGAAGGGGGCTGGTTCACGGACTTGGACAACAGAGGGTAGAGAGGAGGTGGATGGGGCAGCAAGCTAACTTTTTAGGGCAGACAGGAAGGGCAGCTGCAGAACAACGGCCACACACAGCTGTAATAAGGCAGCAGGGTCATGGACTTGGACAATTGATGACAAGGTGGAGAGGTCGGAGCAGCAAGCTTGGGTAGGAGCAGCACAATGTCAGGTAAGCAGTGGCAGCTTGCATAGCTGCGGGGTGGTGGGGCAGGGGAGGGGCAGGGTGGGGGTAGTAAACTCGGACATACGACGGAACGGAGGAACGTAATTATTACTTTCCTCTGTTCCATCGTATGTCTGAGTTTACTACCCCCACCCTGCCCCTCCCCCGCCCCGCCTACCACCCCCGGAGCATGCCCTATGCGAGCCGCCACTGCAGGTAAGGCCCAGCGTTCAAACCCCTCACTCACCCATACAGTCACTCACCCACCCATACAGCCACTCACACACCCACTCACACATCCATACAGCCACTCTCACAGCAACTCACTTACCCACACAGCTACTCACACACCCACTCATACACCCATACAGCCACTCAAACACCCACTCACACACCTATACAGTCACTGACACAGCTACTCACACACCCACAAAACCACTCACACACTGACTCACTCACCCATACAGCCATTCAGACACCCACTCACACACTGTACAACCATTGACACAATCACTCACACACCCACAGAGCTAGTCAGAAACCCACACACTCACCCATACAGACACTCATGCACCCACTCACACACCCATACAGCCACTCAGACACCCACTCACACACTGATACAGGCAGTCACACAGCCACTCAGATCACAAATGTTAGAAATAGTATCACTCATTAGTATTACACCTAGTAAGCTAATCTAACTTTTGTAGTAGGTTAGTATATATGTTTAACACTCATAAGCACTTACAAAACACTTACTTGATGATCTCATAGTGATGTCATTTGAGATGTCATCAGTAGTGTTAGTGGCCATGTAATGAGTGATGTGATATATGTGAGTTCATAAGAAGTGCATTGCGGGGGCATAATTTATAATTAGCTCAGGAAACTATAACTGCTGAATTGCAATGGTTTTGTATTTATGTGAAATCTGAGCTTAACTATAATGTCCTTGTAACCTTTGTTTTTTTCAGTGAGTATATATAACTTATCTATTAGATAAATATATACATAGATATAGATAGATATAGAATTTTATTAGGAAATATTTAATTTATATTTTAAAATTTATAAAAATAAATGAATCTTTATTTTTTAAACATAAGGACATTAATGTAAAATAATTCTATACATAACTTCTAATAATTTTTATACATAAATAAATGCAAACATTATACTGTAGTTGGGATCTTTTTTAATACATATCTAAGAAATACTTTTCATTTAATTTAATATATTTCAATGAATTAAATATTTAATTTAAAGTTAAGTTAATAGTACTGTATCATTTTGTATAAATAAATACAATTAATGTACATTAATATTTAACATAAAATATTTTTACTATTCTATTTTTAAGTTGAATAAACTTTAAAAATGTCCCTATACTTTACCATTGGGAGATGTCTGCCCTAGTGACGTAAACCTCAGTTTACATGTGATTGTTAGTAGTCGTAACTTTGCACTGGTAAAGTTGGGGTGGAGATATGTAAGTCTACACTCTGTGGTAAATTTACCCTCTGAAATGAAGAATATTGCAAAGTAGTAAAGTACTTCAAAGCGTAAGAGTAAATTTGCCTGTGTAGCTTTACTCATTTGTAATCTTACCATTGTGAATAGGCCCCCATGTATTTTATTTAGTGTAGCTTTGAATATATCCAATCTAGACAATCTTTCATTGCCAATAACAATGCATATCATTGGCGTTTTTGCATAAGAGTTAATTGTGCAGCTTATATGTATGAACAAAATGATTATTTCATACATTTCCTAAGATGTGGGACAGCTGTAAAACAGAGCATTTCGCGCTGGACCTTACCCAACATAAGCGACTGACTATGATAAAACAATAAATATTAACAGTCCAGGGAGCAAGAAAAGCATCCTGCAGCTACCATCTAACTAGCACAAAAAACACAGTGGCTGAGTAACATCACAATTAATTCTATTTAATAGCTACTTCAGAATGTAATGTCTTTCTCCTACTGTACTGTTTATCATTTCACTTCATAACCAAAGTTCATTTTTGATGTATGGCTTGTCTAAGGGAAAAGCCATTTTCCTGAAACAAAATCTTCATCGGCATCGGTACAGTAAGAGTGGCCTGTTTGCAATCTCTTCGATGGTGAAGGATTTACACTTATTTGCAATAACCTTTTTATTTTTCAATGAAAGGAGTGTAAATAAAATCTGCAATATACATATTTTTTTTAAGTTTATCTTGAGTGAGATGCTCGTGTTCAAAATGATAAAACCTTCTCACATCTCTTGAGTTTCGGGCATCATGTCACCTGCTAAAGTGTATTAAATTATCATGAATTGCTAGTGGTTTATTGCACTATAAGGTTACCTCAGGCTCCTGAAGCGGAGCCAGAAGCAATGAAAAAGAGCAGCCAAGAAAGGGAGCGAATGGATAGAGGGAAATAGGAAAAATCCTGGTGGCTGGAGAGCATCCTCCTGAAAATACAAAATGTAAAACAGGACAAAGCCGTGTTGCAAGCAGCCAGTCCTAACTCTCTGAATGGCGTGTATGGAGGATGGGAGCAGGCAACAGGAAGGAGGAACAGATGAATGTAGAAAGTACACATAGAAGGACTCAAGTAGTGGAAATCAGGCAAAAGGCCTGGCTGGTTTAGAATTCATAGTACTTTGTTGAGGAGATTCCTAGGGCCGGCAAGATAAAGCCCCAGAGAGTTGGAAGACTGCATACCCCCTTCTCTCTATAGTGTTTAAAGTCTGACCCCTCAAGCAGCCTTCCTAATGGATACTATTATGCATCTACCCATATACTGAAAGAGGGTAGGAGGAAGAGAGATTATGTTGGGGGCATCTGGTGGATGCAGGCCACAGAATTCTTATTTTCTCCAGATTTTCTCGGCAACAGCAGATGGCCAGATTTCTTCACCCTTGCCGAATGACTAGTTGGCTACAGGCACAATTGAGAGACAACCTAAGTTTGCAATTTAGTACAATAGAATTCAAGATGCATTTTTGCAAGTGAGAAGTCCGATATGTTTTTCCAAAGTAGGTCCATAAAATGGTTGATGATTAATGGCTGCAATGATTGCACATATACTGCCAATCCTATGGTTTTGATATTAACCTAGATTTTCATAATGTAGGCATTTCTTGAATGGAAGTGAGTGGTTTAAATTGACCTTCTTCAAATTTTCCAGTCATGACTCTGTGTCAGCATCAATGAGTAATGCTAAGGGGTGTGCAAAAGTCGGGTAATTTGCTGTGGTGTAATTGTGTGAAATTACCGGAAAATTATGCGTAATTACGAGAAATGCATTTCACACTCAAAAACTTACCCGAAAAGTCCATTCAACACGAAAATGTAATTTCAAGATGCTTTCTGGTTGTTCACATTCAAAACACTGCTGCTCACATTCAGATTTGAAGTTTTGTGCAAAACAATTACTCGAACCATCTGCTCAGGAACAAAATCTACCTGAAATGAAATTTCCCTTGCGTTCAAAAATGACCCAATTGATACACTGTGGGACTGATTCACAAAGGGTCTCTGCACTCGTGGCGTAGACTCTGCAGCTGTGGGGGAGTCTCGGCACTCGGGCGGAATCTTCGTAGTAAGAATTCTCATTGCAGAAAACTTTCCCCAAAATTACATTTCATTACTCAAAATTACCAAATTAAGGAGGCGTGATTCAAATTTTGCCTACGCCTAATGGTAATCTACTGTGGAGACATCAGTGAATAACAAGGCTGCCTCAAATTAAATACTGCCTTTTCACCAAGTTGTAGCTGTTCTGGCATTATGCCAAAACATTCCGATGCACCTCTCTTCCAGAACACATAAGTCACCCGGGCTGAACATAGCCTCCAACACAAATGCACACAAGTGTCCAAGTACTGTACATTTTATTGCAAATGCTATTGATGGCGCATATTCCCTCAAGCTGCCAGAGGAAGGTTTAGACGGACAGAGTAAAATTTGCTAGTTCAGCCTAAACCTGGTGGTCAACCTGACTAAAAATTGGGCGGGCAGACCAAGAGTTTAGCAGACAGGGTCCTCTGTTGTGATGGAGTACCCTGTCTGCCTAACTCTAGATCAAGCCCTATGTTTTAAAATTTCCAAGATTCTCCAGAACCTAGATGACCCAAGTTTTGCATTAGGCTTGGTCCCCCTTTTTGGTGCTTTGTGTGGTGTAGTGCAATATTGTCATTTATCTGCAGTGGTATAATGCATTAGCAACTCATTCGCTATGACTCGTCTTCCTTTGAATATAGGCCACTAAGTATCAGAATGGTTGCTATAGCCATACGTGGTGTCAGGCAAGGCCTTTGATGATAAGGACAACTAGGCAATTGTTGTGCCAAGTATTGCAAGAGCTATCAGCTATATCACTATACTAGTTGACTTTTTCCAACAGATTATTCTAGCACATGGTGTTAGAAAGGCCAGGCATGGGGAACAGGAGTAGTGGACTCTTGGATTTCCTAAATTGGTGCATGTCTGATATAGACTTTTATTTATTTTTATTTATGGGTATTTTTAGAGCACAGTTGGAGAAATGTCAGCGGTTGTGCTGCATTTGCTTAACCTTCTGAGTCTTTGGCAGGTGTGGAACTGGGGTGGTCAAGGAACAAGAAACCTCATGGTCATGATGGTACTGTTTCTTTTTGTCCTGTCAGTAGTACTCAAAGTACATTAGGTGTTTGGGCTGCGGCTCACATCGGGGGTACTCATGATCAGAGAAGCAACAGTTCTCTGCGGTCTGCTGGAATGGGGCAGTGGCACAATCCCACTGCGACACAGGAGGAAAACAGCAACTCGCTGCTTGATTGTATACTTTTGAAACAATGGTAAATTCAGGAGAGTAGCAATTCAGCAGTGACATTGTGGAAAGGAAATCATCTTTGGCAGACTAGAAGTCAAGAACCATCTACTTGTAGGAAAGATGTTGTGGAGAACCCCACAGGTGGCTGATTGTAATGCAACCTTCAGGGTAGTGGATGCAGTGCATGTACATGTTGGCCCCTATCTTGCTCAGGCAGCTGCCTCAAAGTGGTGATGCACACAATTGAACAACACGGTTCATCCACCAGAGCTCTTCACAAGTCACTCTACCTCCTCTGATGTCAGTAAAAGTGTTTTCTTCCTCAGGTCTAAAGTCCCTACTCATTCAAAAGGGACAGCCAGATCTCATGTTCCTTTTCATATTCTTTCATCTGGTCTATGGTACTAAACTCCTTGCATTAGAAAGGTAAACTTGGATACCTAGCTCACAGTGCCAGTTTGCCCCAAACCAACAATTAAATTCAATGATGCCCCCACACATGATGAAGGTAGCAATCATTACATAGTGCATCTACTATAAGATCATGTTCAGCACCAACAAAATCATAAGGCGCACCGCCACGCTGATTTCTTTGGGAATGGCAGCCATCCAATAATATCTGTTGAGGTGTATATTAGATTGGAAACAGGTGACCTCCATCCCAGTGGCGGCCACTCCATTAGGGCGTAGGAGCGCCGCCTCACTGCTTTCTCGCAGTGCGAGAAGCAGAAAATAAAATGGTATTATAAATACCATTTTATTTTCTGCTTCTCGCGCTGCGAGAAAGCAGAAGGCAGGAGTATGCCTGGTTGGGGGCGGGTGGGAGGGTATGCCTGGTTGGGGGTGGGCGGGTCAGGGAGGAGTGGCTTGCAGCACTCTGAGTGCCCTGACTGTTTGGTCGGCCCTGGGGCCGACCAAAGCAGTCATGCGCACTCTATATTTTCTCTATGTAGGCTGCATGCAGCCTACATAGAGAAAATGGCCTCCCTGCAGGTGCCCGGCTGGGCGCTGTTCGGGACTCCCCACCAATCACAACGCTGTCATTGCAGCGTTGTGATTGGCTTACAGGAGGGGAGGGAGCATGCCTGTTCCTGTTCAGGAGCAGCAGAGGCGGGGCGGGACCTGGCCCAGGAGCAGAGGCGGCGCGGGACCCGGTCAGGTAAGTTTTAATTTTATTTTAATTTTAACGTCCCACCCCCTCCGCGGTAACACCCGCGCGAAACCCCACGCGGACCCCCCCTTCTGCGAGTATTGCGAGCCGCGACTGCTATTAAACCAATTTCGATATACCAAAGCGGAAACCAATGCATGGTGACAACCAAAAAGCGCTGTGGGCTCCACTGGGGGAGCAAAGTTCTATAAAAATACCATTGCACTGTTAACAGGAGAGCTACAAGCCACCGAGGGCAAGTTACGGCTGATAAAAGCAAAGGCAGGCGGATTAACATGGAGTCGCTCCATAGTTTTATAAGTGATTTTTAAAAATCTTTTCTTGAGGGTTCTCGAAGCATAGTCAATGTGAGAGGGCAGATAATTCGATGCCATGCCAACCTCGTACACACCAACTTCTTACACAAAAAACACACGCAGGCACCCGGGGAACTCCTATGCACTCACAGTGCCTGGCAGGGCCTCCTTTTCATTGCTGATGTAGAAGCATGCCTAAAACGTGCAAAACGCATTCACGCCTAAGGCAAGCCCGTCTGCGCCCGTCCGCGCCTGGACCACGCCCAGTGCCAGAACCCCTGGGCCGCGCGCCCCCCCGCTCCAGCCTCGAGGACCGACGCCGCTACGATGCCACCACACTCCACGCTCTCAACCCCGGACGGACACACAACTGCTTCAAGGCCGCCCCGAAACGCACTCATGGCCCCTTCACCTGCCGGAACTGCAGCTACACCAGCCTCAGAGCCACCGAAGCGCCCGCCAAGAAGGACCTCAACCACCTCCGATGCATCCTACTGAACACCCGCTCCGCACGCAAACACGCCGTCGAGCTCTGGGACCTGCTCGACACATCATCACCAGACGTCGCCTTCCTGACAGAGACCTGGATGAACGACTCCTCCGCACCCGACATCGCCATAGCCATCCCAGACGGCTATAAGATCACCCGCAGAGACCGCGTCAACGGAGTAGGAGGAGGAATCGCCATCGTCCACAAGAACTCCATCAGGGTCTCGACCAGCACCGACGACCTTCTCTGCACCGCCGAACACATGTACTTCCAGATCCACACGGACCCCAACACCACCCTTAGAGGCACCCTTGTCTACAGACCCCCTGGGCCCGACCCCAGTTCAGCGACTCCATCGCCGACTTCATCAGCACGCACGCCCTGACCTCTACCGACTACATCCTCCTCGGAGACCTGAACTTTCAACTGGAGAACAACAACGACAGCAACTCCACCACCCTGATCGACAACCTCGCCAACCTCGGACTGAGACAGCTCGTCACAACACCGACTCATTCCGCCGGCCACACGCTCGACCCCGTCTTCTCCTCAAGCTCCCACGTCTCCTTCAGCCACACCACGGAACTCCTCTGGACCGACCACTGCTGCATCCACTTCACCTTCCAGAAACCCACCACACACCACCGCACCCAACAGATCCCACGCCGCTGCTGGAGCAAAGTCACCGAAGACCAACTACGGGCAAACCTCGCTCTCAGCCCTCCCTCCGACCCATCCAACACCGATGACGCTGCCTGCAACCTCAGACGATGGATAGACGACTGTGCCAACTCCCTCGCCCGCTGAAAAAACTCACCTACAGCGACACCACCAAAAGAGCCAGCTGGTTCACCCCGGAACTCGTAGCTTCCAAGCGTACCTGCCGGAAACTAGAGAAGAAATGGCACAGTGATAAGACACCGGACAGCCACGCAGCCCACAAAGACGCCATCCGTAACCACCACCACCTCATCAGGTCCGCCAAGAGAATCTCCTTCAAAGACCGCTTCGACAACAACGCACACAACAGCAAGGAGCTCTTCAACATCGTGAAGGAACTCTCCAACCCCAGCTCCAACACCAACGACATCCCGCCGTCGCAAGCCCTGTGCGATTCCCTCGCCACCTTCTTCCACCGCAAGATCGCCGACATCCACGACAGCTTCAACACCCAGACAGCCCCTACTAAGATAGATACACCAGACCCGCCGCACACCATCGACCATGACCCCTTGCCAGCCTGGGCCAGCGTGAACATCGATAACACCATCAAGACCATGAGCACAATACACTCCGGCTCCCCGTCAGACCCTTTCCCGCACCACATCTTCAACAAAGCCAGCAGCTCCATCGCACCCCACCTGTGCAACGTTATCAATCTCTCCTTCGAGACCGCGACCTTCCCAGAGAGCTGGAAACACGCAGAGATCAACGCCCTACTCAAAAAACCCAAGGCGGACCCGAGAGACCTCAAGAACTTCCGGCCCATCTCCCTGCTTCCGTTCCCAGCCAAGGTCATCGAGAAGATCGTCAACAAACAGCTAACCCGATACCTCGAAGAAAACAGCATCCTGGACCCATCCCAATCAGGGTTCCGCAGCAACCACAGCACTGAGACTGCCCTCATCGCCGCCACCGACGACATCAGGACCCTGCTGGACAACGGTGAGACCGCAGCCCTCATCCTGCTGGACCTCTCTGCCGCCTTCGACACTGTCTGCCACCGCACTCTACGCGCACGCCTCCACGACGCAGGGATCCGAGACAAGGCCCTGGAATGGACCACCTCCTTCCTCGACGGCAGAACCCAGAGAGTCCGCCTCCCACCTTTCCGATCCGAAGCCTCCAAGATCATCTGCGGCGTACCCCAGGGATCCTCCCTCACCCCAAAACTGTTCAACATCTACATGGCCCCGCTCGCACGCATCGCCAGACAGCACAGCCTCAACATTATCTCCTACGCCGACGACACTCAACTGATCCTCTCCCTCACCAAGGACCCCCTCGCCGCCAAATCCAATCTCCATGAAGGAATGAAGGCCGTCGCCAATTGGATGAAGATCAGCAGACTAAAGCTGAACACGGACAAGACAGAGGTCCTCATCCTCGGCTCCAACCCCTCAGCCTGGGATGACTCCTGGTGGCCAACGATGCTGGGAGCAGCCCCGACACCCACCGACTACGCACGCAACCTGGGAGTCATCCTCGACTCAACGCTCTCCATGGCCAAGCAAGTCAACGCAGTCTCCTCCTCCTGCTTCAACACCCTCCGCATGCTTCGCAAGATCTACAGGTGGATCCCGACAGATACAAGAAGAACAGTCACCCAGGCCCTCGTCAGTAGCAGACTTGACTATGGGAACGCCCTCTACGCGGGAGCCCCGGCCAAGCTCATCAAGCGACTGCAACGCATACAAAACGCCTCTGCACGCCTGATCCTCGACGTACCACGCCACAGCCACATCACCCCCACCTGAGGAACCTGCACTGGCTCCCCGTCGACAGGAGAATCTCCTTCAAACTCCTCATCCACGCACACAAGGCACTCCACAAGACTGGCCCAGCCTACCTCAACAGACGACTCCTCTTCTACGTCCCCAACCGCCAGCTCCGCTCCGCCGACCTCTCCCTCGCCACCGTCCCTCGCATTCGAAGAACAACCACCGGCGGCAGATCCTTCTCACACCTCGCCGCCAAGACCTGGAACACCCTTCCACTAAGCCTACGACAGACCCAAGACCTGCTGACCTTCAGGAGGCTACTCAAGACCTGGCTGTTCGACCAGTAGCAGCACCCCAGTCCCTTTTCTCTCCCCAGCGCCTTGAGACCCTCGTGGGTAAGTAGTGCGCTCTACAAATTCTGTGATTGATTGATTGACACCTGCAGCTTCATAGACAAGTGCACTCTGTACTACTGACAACATCCAGAGAGTGCGCATATGCATGTAGGTGTGACTAACAAGGCCCATCGAAAGACAAACGGCCGACCTTCTGTAAACCCAGCAGCTGATATTGTCTCTGTTCCTAAAATAAAGCAGTTTTCTGGCTTTAAAAGTCGGGAGTCTCCCGCCCAAATCGGGTCTAATCTCTGTTGAAATGTATGAGTTAGCCATGAGTCCCGAGATTCACCCCACCACTTTCAAATGTCACGAGCCGCCACTGCTCCATCCAATATGAGGCAATTGCTGGACCTGTTTCTCGAGCAGCTTTGCATAGCTCTAGAGATAGGAGGTGTGTGTGTGTGTTTGTCTGTCTGTCTGTGTATGTGTATGTGTGTGTGTGTGTGTGGGTGGGGGGTGCTCTGTGAGCTCAGACTCCTTGTGAAGACGTGTTGAAGAGTCCATAATCTTGGTCAAGTCCTTTTTCTTATCTCTTAGCCTATAGGCTGACCTGTTGAACTGGCTTTTTAGATGGAAAGTGAAAATGAAGATGCCCCGTTCTCCATTGAAAGGGAGTTCATTTCAAAGCCAGGTTCAAACATACGACCTGCAAAGGATAAACTGCAGCGAGCAGAACAGAGGAGGGGATTGAAAGGGATAGTAGACAGCAGATGTCTGACTACCATTAAGCCTATGAAGTACCCCAAACCTTTAGCACTAAATACACACAGGAGGACCCCACAAACGAGATCTGGTGCATCTCTTGCATTCTAGGGGAATTTCCAGTAGAAAGGCTCCACACTTTGAGGTGCTGGTGAAAAGGAATGACTATAGATTAGCCTCCCCTAATCATGTCATGATCTAGTCTTGGGGTTGGTATTCACCACTGACAAAAGGAATACTCATTTTGAAGTGCCCCCTATAATCCAACAGGGTTCAGAAACGTTCAGGAAATTTGCAGCAGGAGTGTTTTGTACAGAAAAAAACCCAGGTTTACCAGAATGATAAAATGATGAGCATGATGGTGTGTGGCAATTGCACAAATATCTTTTGATACTACTGCCCAGTAGAGCTGTATTCATCAGAAGCTCATTCACAGGTAAAATGAGGCAGGCAGAAGAAGCAGTTTTCAGCAGTGATACAAGAGAAATGAGGATTTTCCTCCTCTTACCCACACCATAAACACAATGCAGGTGCTGCCAATGATAGAAAATGGTGCTAAAGTAGGAGTTTATCAACTAGAAAAGCTGTCAAGAACAATCATGGCTATACACAGTGTGGGAAATTTGCCCTTTATGTGGGATCACCCCAGATGTTTGACTTCCTTTGCTGAACCTGTTTTGTTGGCCTTAGAACTCTGCACACGTTACCCCTGCTAACCCTGTAACATTGGCATACCCCTAATTGGCATATTTAAGTTACCTATAAGCCCTTAGTATACAGTACTACATGTACCTTGGGCCTGTAAATTAAGTGCTACAAGTGGGAAGCAACACTCATTGTGCCACCCACTGAAGTAGTATTGTAAACATGTCTATAGGTTTGCCCTTACAGCCTGTGTGTGCAGTTTAAACTATAGTTCGACCTGGAAAAATAAACCTTTTGCAAGGCCAAAACCTTCATTTTTAGTACTTATAAGTCACATAATTGCCCATAGAGCAGTGTGTATAGTATTTTAAAAGTAGAACATGTATATTTAAGGATTTACATGTCATGGCACCTCCAAAGTTGTTTTTCACTGTGGCAGGGTTGGCTCTCCCTTAGAAAACAAGCATTGGCATAGCCAATAGGTCTCGCCTTTGGGACCTTATAAGTGCTTATCCAGAGCTATTGGCTTTGCCAATGTCTTTTAGCTATGTTGTAGAGCAGCATGTTGAAAAGTTATAATAAAAAAGTTTTTAAATGCTTCTAACCCCCCTCCCATACACCAGTAGTAGCTATAAATGTTGCATTTGTGTGTTGTGTTTTTTTAAACCTTTTAAAGTTTTTCCAAATAAGAAAAAAATTGAGAGACTATGGACGACCCCTCTCATCTTTATGGCCCACCAAGATCCAAAATCCTGGAGCCGGTCCTATTTGGGAGACTTGTATCCCTGTCCGTTTAGGCTGCTCCCAAGCAGTGTACCTGCATGGTGAATAGTAGCAGGGTAGCCCTCCCCGGCATGCACCCAATACATACAGTAGAGACAACTGGGCAAGCGTCCCGTTCTACCTTTGTTGAGCTGCTGATGCATTTTGCCCCTAGCGTAGATCAGAAGCGCATTTTTCCTTTTCTATAATTGTTTTACAGTATTTTGGAGCAAAAGATAAGTGGAACATTAGTATATTAATCAACTGCTATTTTGGAGTTTTGTCTCAGTGCGCCTGCGATAATGCCAGGGGGCATGATGGCAATCTAGTGACGACATAGGATCCCCATCCCAGCTAATGAGTTTTCTGTAAAGGCGTGTGTTTCTAGTCATGGGTGTCGCAGTTGTAAACACGGCGACAACGAGCGGAGGTCGGGCAGCTGGAAGCAGTGTAGGCGTGTGTTAGACCTGGCACCATTGGCGTGGGTCTCCCTTCCATTTTTTGCTGTTGCCTCTTATGTTTTGCTGGTTTTAGATGCTTTTGGGCACTGTGCCACTGCTGTTCAGTGCCACAGTGCAAGTGCTCCCTATGGTAAATTGATGTATGGATTAGTGACTCCATGATTGGCTGGTTTGGTTTACTTGTCAGACCCTAGTACAGTGCACTGCATGTGCCCAGGGCTTGTAAATCAAATGCTGCTGGTGGGCTTGCAGCACTGGTTGTGCCACCCACCGGAGCAGCTTGTAAAGTGTGTCTCAGGTCTGCCATTGCAGAGCCTGTGTGCAGTCTGGTACTGCCATGTTGACTGGGCAAGTGCACCCACTTGCCAGTCCCAGAACCTTCCCTTTTATACATATTAGTCACCCCTAATGTAGGCCCAAGGGCAGGGTGCATTGTAGGTAAAAGGTAGGGCATGCCCTGATGTGTGTGGCATGTCCTAATAGTGAATTACAGCCATTTTCGTTTTTCACTATTGCAAGGCTACCTGTTCCCCATAGGCCAGAATGGGCAGTTAGATTATTACACCTTATAATCCTAACTGACTCAGGGAACCAGGTAGAAATTCGAGTTTAGTATGCCTGAACTCAGAATGATAAAATACATCTTTTAGTGAAGTTGGTTTTAACATTCTGTGATTGAAAATACCACTTTTAGAAAGTAGGTATTTTCTTGCCTAACTATCCAAGCCTGCCTCTGCTAGGTTGTGTATTCCTTGTCTGGAGTTTGAGTGACAGGGGCTGGGGGCTTCCAGGAGACAGGGTGCATCAGCACAGGGCTGAATAGAGAGATCTGCATGCAGATGGGAGGGAGGAGTTGCACCTGGGACCTGAATAGGGCTGTGCCTTCCCTCCACAATGCTGGCTCCTCCTCCTGTGGTGTGTCTGATATCCCTGGCCTACACTGTGAAAGGAAAGAAGGAGTCTTGTCAACAAAGTCCTCCAGGACTGACCAGAACTGGTTTGGACTAGGCAAAGGCCTCTCTGCCTTCAGAGAACAAAGAGAAAAGTAATATAAATATTGGGACCCAGACCCAAGAACTTTAGATCACTTCTGGGAATCAAGACAAACCTTTGCTGAGGAGAAGAACCAGGAAGCTGAAGGAGGAGACTACCCCTGTGCTGTGTGTTTGGGGGTTGGCCTGCAGTGGTTGCTTCATTGCCAAAGAAAGGAGAAAAGGACTGAGTGTGCTTTCTATCAACTTGAAGAAGAATCTCCAAGGGCTTGAACTAGAGCTTGCCTCCTGCCTGAAGTCTCTGGGATACAAGACTTCACCAACCAGCTCCCCCCTGAATTCCCTTGCTGGGAATTGAAGTGCCTGCTGTTGTGCTGGGCCTTCTGAGAGACTGCGTGTCGCTGGGAGCTGGAAGCGCGACGCAACGACGAGAAGCGTGTCGCCGCCGCAGCCTTTGTCATCGCATCGCCGAGGAAGCGAGACGCCGCTGTCATCATCGCATCGCCGAAGCGCGGCGCATCGCCGGAGAAGCGGGACGCTGCCACAGAGGTCATCGTCGCATCACCGGAGAAGCGCGTCGCAGGGCCTGTCACGGCTCCAAAGATCATCGAGTCGCGGCACGGCCGTCGGGCGTGCACGCATCACACCAACGTTGTCGCAACGCAACCAAGACGCCATTTTGTCGCATCGCACCGGAGAAAACTATCGCATCGAGGTGCCATCTTGTCGCATCGCACCGGAGAGCAGTAAGAAACCGACGCATCACCTCCCCACACAGTAAGGAAGCGAGCATCAACTCCCCTGCGCAGCAGTAAGGAACCGACGCATCCACTCCCCTGAGTGTAAGGAATCGACGCATCACCTTCCCTGCGACCCTTTTGTTTTCTTTGCGTTACGCATTCAAGGTACATTGAGAGTAAAGTGTTGCATCTACAACTTGAGAGAACTGAGCTATTTTATAACATTTTAAAGTCTATTTTTGAGGACAGTATTGTGGATTTTTGTCGTTTGGTCTTGTGTTAAGTCTATATAAAAATACTATTTTTATAATACAACCTGTGTGGTGTCCATCTGTAGTGTTGTCACTGTATTACTGTATGTGTTCACAAATGCTTTACACACTGCCTCTGAGATAAGCCTGCCTGCTCGTGCCAAGCTACCAAGGGGGTGAGCAGGGGTTATTTTAGGAGTGTAGCCCCTTACCCTGACTAGACGCAAGGGTCCCTATTTGTCACAGGTACCTACCTATGCCAACTAGAGACCCCCAAATCTAACATTGGTGGTCAGCGGTGAGGATTTGGACTTGCATTTGTGATTCATATACAGTGATTGGTGTACACTACTAGTGAGTGCAGACCATAACGCAACCACATACTTTTTGAGAATTTTTCCTTGGAACTTCTTTTCTATTTTTGATTCCTGAGAACTGCCAGTCTTTTTGCTACCATGAGCAAGTCAGCATCCTTAGTATCTGTAGACATTGTTTTGGAAGAAGAGAGAATTGATACTTACACTGTGCCTTATCTCAAAGCTTTGTGCAAGAAATTTAAAATCTCTGTGAAAGGCCTCACCAGGAAAGAGGAATACCAGAAGGAGCTGAGGGCCTGGGTAGAATCTAGGAATGCCAGTGAGCATCCTGAGGAGCCAGTAGTGGAGGCAGAGGATTTAAATGAGCAACTTGAGGGGCCAGTGGGCACAACTGGAGGGAAAGCACCTTCAGGGGCGGGCAGCAGAGTTTCTTCCAAGGGATTGTCCCCAGGAGAGCTGGAGGACAGAGCAAGGGAGAGGATGCATAAATTGGAGCTAGCTAGGCTCAAAATGGATGGTCAGAAAGACATAGAGAGCAAGAAAATAGAGATTGGGATGGAATTAGAAATGAAGAAGTTAGCCTTAGAGGAAAAGACAATGCATTTTGAGCATGAGAGAGGATTGAGGGAATTGGAATTCAAGGCCAAAAAGTTAGAGGTTCCTCCCTCTGGTGGCAGCACACTGCCAGTGCATGTAGAAGCAAGAACCAACATTCCCAAAGGTGTAGTTAAAGATTTCCACAAGAATGAGGATATTGGTCAATGGTTTAGGGCTTATGAAGCTGCAATGTTGGCCCACCGGGTCCCTGAGAAAGATTGGGGAGCGGGGTTGTGGGGCCGCTTTGTTAGTGATGGGAGGGACACTTTGTTGGATTTACCTACAGAGGAGCAGATGTCCTATACCCACATGAAGGGAGCCCTAATGTCCAGATTTGGTTTGACCCCAGAGCTATACAGACAAAGGTTTAGAAATTGCAGAAAACGGGAGTCTACCACTTGGGTGGAATATGTGTCTTTCTTTTGCAGAGCATTGGATGGTTGGGTGAAGGGTAGCAAAGTGGATAATTTTGAGGCGCTCTATGATTTGCTTGCATGGGAGCACTTGTCAAATAACTGTTTTCCAGAGCTACGCCAGCATCTTATTGATAGCAAGCTGACTAACCCTAGGAAGCTTGCTGAGGAGGCGGACCGCTGGGTGAGCACCCGGGTCCAGAAGGGTCATGTGGGAGACTTCGCCAAAGGTGGGCAGGGTCCCCAGCAGAAGAGTGGGGGGACAAGGGTAAACAGAGGGAGTTCCAGAAAGGGCCCCAAAGTAATCCCCAAGGGAACTAAGGGAAAGGTTCCCAGCCTCCCCCTGAGAAGAAGGCAGTGGCCCGACAGATAAACCTGTTCACAAGGGGCCCAAGACCTGTTTTAAGTGTGGTCTAGTAGGCCACTGTTCTTATGATGCTAGATGTCCCTTGTATGGGAAGACAGCACCCACTGGTGCACCACCCCGGCAGTTGGCTAGTGTAGCCCTAGGGGAGGAGATGGGTGCCCAGGGTGGGTGGGGTCCCGCAGAGATGTCCCTTGTCTCTTTAGGAGACTGTGAGGTGGTCCCCAGGACCCAGCTGCCTGATAACACTAAAAAGTACAGGCAGTGGGTGACCATCAATGGCAAGAGGGTGGAAGCTCTTAGAGACACCGGAGCCAGTGTGACAGCTGTCAGTTGGCGGTTGGTGTCTGAAGAGCAGGTTGTCCCCAATGCATTTTACCCAGTTGTTGCCGCTGACAACACAGAGAGCCAATGCAAGGTGGCACAGGTTCCCTTTGAGTGGGGGGGTCTCAGGGACTCTTCAAGTAGCTGTGAGGCCAGCCATGCCTGTTGAATGTCTGTTAGGTAACGATTTGGAGAGCTCCCCTTGGGCTAAGGTGGAGCGGAGAGCTCATTTAGAGATGTGGGGTTTGCCTGAGTGGGCCTGCGTGACCACTCGGTCTATGGCAGCCAGTAAGGGTGTTCAAGAGGACCTGGAGCCTGAGAAAATGGCCCAGGTGCCTGCCTTAAAGAGAAGAGGTAGGGGGCACGGGAAACCGGCCCCTGAGATTCCCACGGCACAGGAGGAGGCAGACCCTGAGGGGGATGCCCTGGAGCATACCGGGGAAGAGATTGCTGAACTGGGAGACCTGCCTGAGCTGACCCATTGGCAGCAGGATGGAGGTCCCTCCAGGGAAGAGTTCTGTGAGGAGCAGAACAAGTGCAATTCTCTTGTGGGTTTGCGGCAGCAGGCTGCAAACCAGGCAGCAGGTGATCAGTCTGGATCACATTGGATCTACTGGGAGAATGGTCTCCTGTATAGTGAGCCTAAGGTTGCTGAGCCTGGGTCAGCCCGTGTGCTGGTGGTACCCCAGCGCTTCAGAGCCTTCCTACTGGGGCTGGCTCATGATGTGCCTTTAGCAGGACATTTGGGGCAGGACAAGACCTTTGAAAGGCTTGTCACCCACTTTTATTGGCCCCAAATGCGCAAGAGTTCAGACACTCATTGCAGGACCTGTCGGACTTGCCAGGCAAGTGGAAAGAGTGGGAGGAAGTGCAAGGCTTCTCTCCTCTCCCTGTGGTCAGCATCCCCTTTGAAAGGGTGGGCATTGACATTGTGGGGCCTCTGGATCCCAAGACAGCCATGGGCACCAGGTTCATCCTGGTCTTGGTGGACCATGCCACCCGGTACCCGGAAGCCATCCCTCTCAGGACAGTGACGGCCCCCGTGGTGGGACGTGCACTGATGGGGATTTTCTCCCGCATGGGGTTTCCCAGAGAGGTGGTGTCAGACCGAGGTAACAACTTCATTTCTAAGTATATGAAGTCCCTGTGGCAGGAGTGTGGTGTAACCTACAAGTTCACCACTCCTTACCACCCCCAGGGTAATGGGCTGGTTGAGAGATTCAACCGGACCCTCAAAGGCATGATTATGGATCTTGAGGAACCTATGAGGCGTAAGTGGGACGTCCTCTTACCATGCCTGCTGTTTGCATACCGTGAGGTGCCACAGAAATCTCTAGGGTTCAGTCCTTTGAGCTTCTCTATGGTCACCCAGTGAGAGGACCTTTGAGTTTGGTCAAGGAAGGCTGGGAGCAATCTCCCAGGAAACCTCCCCAGGATGTATATAGCTACATGCTGGCCTTTAGGAACCAAACTAGGCGATTCAGAAAACTCGCTGAGGCGAATCTGGAAGCCAGCCAGGAGGAGATGAAGCGGTGGTACGACCAGAATGCCACTCTGGTTGAGCTTCAGCCTGGTCAGAAAGTGTGGGTCATGGCCCCAGTGGAGCCCTGTGCGCTCCAGGATAAGTGGAGCAGACCATTTGAGGTGGTGGAGCGCAAGAGTCCGGTTACCTACTTGGTGGACTTGCGGTCTTCCAGGAACCCCTTGCGGGTCCTGCATGTCAACCGCCTGAAGCCCCACTTAGAGAGGTCCGAAGTGGGCATGCTCCTAGCAACAGATGCTGGAATGGAGGAGGAGTCTGAGCCTCTTCCTGACCTCCTGTCTGCAACAGAGCAAGATGGGTCAGTGGATGGAGTGAACCTCTCTTCCACCCTGACCCCTGAGCAGCAGAATGACTGTCACCAGTTGCTGGGACAGTTTTCTGACCTGTTCTCCCTGATTCCCAGTGTCACTGATTGGTGCGTCCATGATGTAGACACTGGGGACAGTCCTCCTGTCAAGCACAAAACTTACAGGGTGACTGACAGGGTGAGAGCTTGCATCAAGGAGGAGGTCTCCAAGATGCTTGCGTTGGGGGTGATTGAGTCCTCTAACAGTCCTTGGACCAGCCCAGTGGTCTTGGTCCCAAAGGCTGCCGCACCGGGTGTCACGCCAGAACTCCGGTTCTGTGTGGACTACCGAGGGCTCAATTCAGTCACCAGGACTGAGGCACACCCCATCCCCAGAGCTGATGAGCTCATTGATCGGTTAGGGGCTGCCTGGTACCTCAGCACGTTTGACTTAACGTCTGGGTACTGGCAGATCGCCTTGACTGATGGGGCAAGAGAGAGGTCAGCATTCTCCACACCAGATGGGCACTACCAATTCCGGGTTATGCCCTTTGGGATGAAGAATGCCCCTGCCACCTTTCAGAGGTTGGTCAACCAGGTGTTGGCTGGACTGGAAGAGTTCAGTGCCGCCTACCTGGATGACATTGCAGTGTTCAGCGCCAGTTGGGAAGAACATCTGCGCCACCTCTGGGAAGTGTTGATGGCGCTGCGGAGAGCAGGCCTCACGATCAAGGTGAGTAAGTGCCAGATCGGGCAGGGTTCTGTGGTGTACTTGGGACACCAGGTTGGGAGCGGCCAGGTGGCGCCCCTACAGCCCAAGATTGAGACCATCCTGACTTGGGAACCCCCCAAGACCCAGACAGAGATGAGAGCCTTTTTAGGACTCACCGGGTACTACAGGAGGTTTGTCAAGGGGTATGGCAGCATTGTTGCACCCTTGACAGAGCTGACTTCCAGGAAGCAGCCCAAGAGAGTGATTTGGACTGACATCTGTCAGAGAGCTTTTGACGCCCTGAAGACTGCCATGTGCACGGCGCCCGTGCTCCTGGCACCCAACTTCTCAAAAGAGTTTATTGTGCAAACAGACGCTTCAGAGCATGGTGTGGGGGCTGTCCTATCACAGATTAATGAGGAGGGCCTAGACCAACCTGTAGCCTTCATCAGTAGGAGGCTACTTCCACGGGAACAGAGGAGGAGTGCAATTGAGTGTGAGGCATTTGCTGTGGTCTGGGCACTGAAGAAGTTGAGACCATACTTGTTTGGGACTCACTTCCGGGTTCAGACAGACCACAGGCCCCTCTGATGGTTGATGCAGATGAGGGGTGAGAATACAAAGCTGTTGAGGTGGTCCATATCCCTACAGGGGATGGACTTCACGGTGGAACACCGCCCTGGTACAGAACACGCCAATGCTGATGGTCTGTCCAGATTTTTCTGCCTTAGTGATGAGAACTCCCTGGAGGTAGGGTAGTTCTCCCCACATTTCAGCTGGAGGGGACACGTGTTAGACCGGGCACCATTGGCGTGGGTCTCCCTTCCATTTTTTGCTGTTGCATCTTATGTTTTGCTGGTTTTAGATGCTTTTGGGCACTGTGCCACTGCTGTTCAGTGCCACAGTGCAAGTGCTCCCTATGGTAAATTAATGTATGGATTAGTGACTCCATGATTGGCTGGTTTGGTTTACTTGTCAGACCCTAGTACAGTGCACTGCGTGTGCCCAGGGCTTGTAAATCAAATGCTGCTGGTGGGCTTGCAGCACTGGTTGTGCCACCCACCGGAGCAGCTTGTAAAGTGTGTCTCAGGTCTGCCATTGCAGAGCCTGTGTGCAGTCTGGTACTGCCATGTTGACTGGGCAAGTGCACCCACTTGCCAGTCCCAGAACCTTCCCTTTTATACATATTAGTCACCCCTAAGGTAGGCCCAAGGGCAGGGTGCATTGTAGATAAAGGTAGGACATGCCCTGATGTGTGTGGCATGTCCTAATAGTGAATTACAGCCGTTTTCGTTTTTCACTATTGCAAGGCTACCTGTTCCCCATAGGCCAGAATGGGCAGTTAGATTATTACACCTTATAATCCTAACTGACTCAGGGAACCAGGTAGAAATTCGAGTTTAGTATGCCTGAACTCAGAATGATAAAATACATCTTTTAGTGAAGTTGGTTTTACCATTCTGTGTTTGAAAATACCACTTTTAGAAAGTAGGTATTTTCTTGCCTAACTATCCAAGCCTGCCTCTGCTAGGTTGTGTATTCCTTGTCTGGAGTTTGAGTGACAGGGGCTGGGGGCTTCCAGGAGACAGGGTGAGTCAGCACAGGGCTGAATAGAGAGATCTGCATGCAGATGGGAGGGAGGAGTTGCACCTGGGACCTGAATAGGGCTGTGCCTTCCCTCCACAATGCTGGCTCCACCTCCTGTGGTGTGTCTGATGTCCCTGGCCTACACTGTGAAAGGAAAGAAGGAGTCTTGTCAACAAAGTGCTCCAGGACTGACCAGAACTGGTTTGGACTAGTCAAAGGCCTCTCTGCCTTCAGAGAACAAAGAGAAAAGTAGTATAAATATTGGGACCCAGACCCAAGAACTTTAGATCACTTCTGGGAATCAAGACGAACCTTTGCTGAGGAGAAGAACCAGGAAGCTGAAGGAGGAGACTACCCCTGTGCTGTGTGTTTGGGGGTTGGCCTGCAGTGGTTGCTTCATTGCCAAAGAAAGGAGAAAAGGACTGAGTGTGCTTTCTATCAACTTGAAGAAGAATCTCCAAGGGCTTGAACTAGAGCTTGCCTCCTGCCTGAAGTCTCAGGGATACAAGACTTCACCAACCAGCTTCCCCCTGAATTCCCTTGCTGGGAATTGAAGTGCCTGCTGTTGTGCTGGGCCTTCTGAGAGACTGCGTGTCGCTGGGAGCTGGAAGCCCGACGCAACGACGATAAGCGTGTCGCCGCCGCAGCCGCTGTCATCGCATCGCCGAAGAAGCGAGACGCCGCTGCCGCTGTCATCATCACATCGCCGAAGCGCGGCGCATCGCCGGAGAAGCGGGATGCTGCCACAGAGGTCATCGTCGCATCACTGGAGAAGCGCGTCGCAGGGCCTGTCGCGGCTCCAAAGATCATCGAGTCGCCGAACGGCCGTCGGGCGTGCACGCATCACACCAACGTTGTTGCATTGCAACCAAGACGCCATTTTGTTGCATCGCACCGGAGAAAAGTATCGCATTGAGGTGCCATCTTGTCGCATCGCACCGGAGAGCAGTAAGAAACTGACGCATCAACTCCCCACACAGTAAGGAAGCGAGCATCAACTCCCCTGTGCAGCAGTAAGGAACCGACGCATCCACTCCCCTGAGTGTAAGGAACCGACGCATCACCTTCCCTGCGACCCTTTTGTTTTCTTTGCGTTACGCATTCAAGGTACATTGAGAGTAAAGTGTCGCATCTACAACTTGAGAGAACTGAGCTATTTTATAACATTTTAAAGTCGATTTTTGAGTACAGTATTGTGGATTTTTGTCGTTTGGTCTTGTGTTAAGTCTATATAAAAATACTATTTTTATAATACAACCTGTGTGGTGTCCAGCTGTAGTGTTGTCACTGTATTACTGTATGTGTTCACAAATGCTTTACACACTGCCTCTGAGATAAGCCTGCCTGCTCGTGCCAAGTTACCAAGGGGGTGAGCAGGGGTTATTTTAGGAGTGTAGCCCCTTACCCTGACTAGACGCAAGGGTCCCTATTTGACACAGCTACCTACCTATGCCAACTAGAGACCCCCAAATCTAACAGCGTGTCATTCCAGAATCTCATTTCTGTTAATGATCATGTCTTAAAATACAATTTCGATAAAATGCCAGTGTCGGGGACACGCCGTTTGGAACACTAGAACGATACCACTTTTTGTCTTTGGGCAGAAGGCGCCACAACACAATTTTCTACCACAATTTCATACTGGAAGGACGTTAGACACTAACGAGGAAGTGCGGGCAGATTACTGTAGAAAACATTAAAAGCACAGAACATGCATGGGAATGTCTGGCTAAGATCCATCCCTTTCTGTGGGCATCAACATGACTCCCACTTCAGAAGAATCTGGCGCTCTACAAGCACCTTTGGCTGGGATAGTTGTATATCCATCCGCAGAGGGCAACTCAGGGCACCTTCTACCTGTCACATCAAATAGTCACATAACCAGTGGATACAATTCTGTTTTACTGCTATGACGATGTACAAAAAATGCCAAAGCTCAGTACGAGGTCTGTGTCTGGTGCTGGGTGGAACAAGATGAGATACCATGCTGTGCGAATCTGACACTACATTTGGAAACCTAAAGGGCAGTGTTATTTGGACCCCTCCTCCCTCACCAGAGCTTTCACAGTCCCAAAGCAAGCTCTATGGACCTAGTAGCATCTCGGGAGCAGAAGAGGACAATTGCAACAGGGGTAACCCACCAATCAGGGTTAAGCACGGGTGGGGGGATGAACACAAAGAGGGGAGGAGGGAAAAACGCAAGCTCCCGCGGGTCCCAGCCAATTGGCATCATCCAGCATTTTTCCTGCTGCACACCGCAAACAATCGGATTCAGGTACCATATTTACTACCACCAACCAAAGCTATCTTTTATTTTTAGAACGGTGAAAGGAAAAAAAAACAATAAAACCGTCGACAGAATGCCCAGCACAGGAATGGCGCATGCGCAAGCTGAGCTAGTTGCAACCCTACAAGAACGCATGGCACGAAAGTGAAAGCGACCGCAAGACAGGCAAATGCAAACAAGCGCGGCCACGCTAATTAGAAACAGATGGCCCCTGCGCGCCGCTGCTCGCTCCCGCAAGGTGGATGCCTTGGCACGAGAAAAGTGCAGACCGATTCCAAAAGGTCATCTCCTAGTGCATCGCATGCGCGCTACGCTAGGCTTGACCTAAAAAAACACTGGGTTACAAGATAACATTTTATAATGGTTACCTTCAGTTTGGAGCAGCTAGAAAGATTATTCAAGGACTCATTTGAATAGTAATTTTAAATCCAAGTTAATGATAAAGTCTGATTTTATATTATTATTTATTAAATGACCCTTTTAGAAAGTTGTCAAAGCAAAGCTAACTGTACCTTTCTGCCAGTGTCCAGTATCACCTGATCCATGATGGCTCCCCTGGAGGGTTATATGGATTGTTTTCAGTGGAAAAGGGCCTCAGGTGTGGGGAAGGTTGTTCCTCTCCTAAGCAGGATTGCCTGGGGGCTGTACCCAGCCTGGGGCGGCTCCTCCACTAAGATGGAGGAGCGTCGCCCCACTGCTCTCAGAGCAGTGAAAAGGGAAAAATAAATTATAATAACAACGTTATTATCATTTTTTTTTCCGTTGCTGCGGAGCTGGGTTAGGGCGGGGCTGGTGGCAAGAGGAGTGTTTCATGCACTTAAGTGCGCATGGCGGTTTGGCCGGCTGTCTTGCGCTGTCCAAACAGTCATGCACACTCTGCATATTCCCCACCAGGCTGAAATACACAGCCTGGTGGGGAGCATGCACATGCTCCCTGTCCCCGTCTGAGCGCGAAACCACGGCACTCAGACCAATCGCAACGCTACATTGCAGGGTTGTGATTGGCTTAGGGGAGCCTGTGTGCTTCCTGCTTGTTCCGGACTCGGAGTCAGGAAGAGAAGATAAGCGGAGACGAAGAGGAGAGATGGTGGAAAAAAGGTAAGTGGTTTTTTAAAAATATTTTTCAAACCCTCCACCACCCCTGTTCCATACCAGCCGCCACTGACTCAGCCCCTGCTTGAGCTTCAAAGGGTATCCTCGGTCTGTACCCAGCCCCTTCCTGACTTCAAATAGTGCCAACCCTGTAACTGGCAGATGCTGCTCACACCTGGACCTGCCTGCCCTTTGTCTCTCTCGTCAGGCTGGCACCAAACCCACTGAGAATGCAGGCACTGACCAGAACTGGTTTAAGGGATGGGACTGGGCATAAAAATGGAGCTCTCGGACCTCTCAGAACACTCCTGGACCTGTGAGGGTCAGAAGAGGGAGTGCTGTCTGAAGAACCTGAAGGAAGACTAGACCTGCTTGCCTTGAACCCAGGACTCCAGAAGTTACTCCAAGGGTCAGCTGACTCACCTCTTGTTTGAGCTACATGGACATAACAAGCTTCCAGAGGCTTCCCTCCGCAGAACTGTCCAGCTGACCAGTTCACACTGGACCTGCCCTGGACCCTACTGCTGGCCTCTACTGGCGTGAGTCCTAACCACCAAGTGTGCCTTTCAGTTCCTGAAATTATTTAAAAATATAATTTTGGCATGCATTTACTAAATATTAATTAAATATTACCATGCTAGTGATGGTGTTTTAAAAAAAAAAATATTCATAATTTAAAATAATATATTTTTATTACTAAGTTATTTAAAGACCATTTAAATTGATGAATGAATGTGCTGTAATGTTTTATTTTATTAATTCTAAGTTAATAATTATTTTAATTTATTTTACATTAAAATATTTGAAATATTTTTCTAAAGAACGAATAAAGTTTGTTGTTCTCCCTTATGCTTTACTATAGGGACCTCTGTCTTGTGGTGGAGAGCTCTCCCTACATGTGAAACGTTAGCAACAGTAACTTTACACTTGTAAATTCTGTCTCCACTACCTGGTTTCAGGGAGTGGAGACACATAAGCCTACACTTATGTGTAAATTGATTTACACCTAGGTGAAAGAGTAAATTTACATGTGAGTAAATCTACATGTCTAAATTTACCTTTGTAAATAGGGCCCAACGTTTGGAATACCCTAGTGACTTAATGGAAGAAAGGTTTTTAAAATGTGGGCAGGGCCGGTGAATGACGCCACAAGATAAAACTTGTTTGCTTAAGTGTGTCATGAGTGCTCTATGGTAGCAGCGTCTTCAGCAGCCGCCTAGTATGCTTTGTCAGTGGTTTGGCCTCAAACGCTACTATTCATTTAATAATGAAAGCACACACCGAGATGGCCCTTCATACGATGGGCTGCCCAGCACTCCTTTGATCCCCCTTCATTTCAGTAATCCAATATGTGCCCTCTTGGGAGTTTATGGCACCGAAAATATTTTGGAATTCCTTTGGAAACCGTTTTGAACGTCAGCGGATCTTAGACACAACTATTTGACTTGGTCCAGACCCCATTTTCCACACATGGCAGCATCTCAGTGGCAACTGTTGACAAGTTAACTGCTTGTCAACTTTTTCTGCAGAGAGTGTTTTGGGGCACCGTAGGGGCACCCACTGCAGAAACCTCTTGACACTGGTCTTCTAAAGGAACAATTACCGGCTGGTGAAGCGGGGTCATTGCACGGCCCCAGAGACGACATGAGGTCCGTGAAATGTAAGACGTGCGTTCTGTTTACATCTAACTATGCCCTCTTACGCGTGGACGGTGGGATTGAAAAAGAAACTAACCTTGCTGACTTGTTGCCAATCTAAACACGTCTCCTCGTGCTACAGCTACAAGATCCCGGGCAGCCCTACCGCTTCTCACATAAAACCGGGCCTTCCGACAGACCTGTGTCCCCCACCAGCTAGAAGAGCATAGAAGAATTGTGAGATCCCTAGGTTGCCATGGCAGTCTGAAGTACACGTGACCCACCACATCTGGAAATCATCGAGAGAGAAAAACACACTAGCGGTGAGGGCGAAAAAAGCAAATATTTTCTGCAGAGCATAGCACGAGGAAAGCCAGTGGAATTTAACACTTTAGACAGAGACTGTTTCCGAACTCATACAAATGAAAATCCAAGAGCAGCCCCTGTGTCTGTAACACGTTTGGACGCCGACATTACATTGCTGAAATGATGGACATTTTGAGTCAGAAAAAACAGGGAGGCAGTCTGTATCTGCTCAATATTTGGTAAGAGCTACAAAAGAGCGACATTAAGCAAAACATCAAAATAATTCAAAGTACCACATTTATGGCAAGCCTCATGCACTTATACTGCAGTTTCTCGCAAGTCATCAAAACATTTTGAGACTGGCAGTTTTACATATAAGAAAAAACAGGCATTTGCGAGAGTTTAAGCTATTGGCATTGTAAATGAGAATACCTTTTATGTATCTGTTTTGATAATTAAAACATAAATAAAAGGCATTCTGATTTACAATGCCAATAGTTCAAACTCTAGTAAATGCGAGATCTATTTCATTTTGAAGAAGCGGGCGCCATTGTCCCGGGCTGCATGGAAAGTGAAAGTGGGCATGGCGTGCTGAATGTTGCAGGAAAGCTGTTGTGCCTGCAGTAGGAGAAACCCGGTAAAGAAAATAGCGCTTACAGACTAAATAAGACATACTGTGTAACAACAGAAGTAAAAGGGCCAGTCCTCATGGGAGATTACAAATGAAGAGAAGGCAGTACAAAGGAGGGACTAACAAGCCTATTAACGAATCAGAAGCCAGCATTTACAAAGGACAATGACAAAAGCCAATGAAAAATATGTGTGGAGAGTGGGCGGGGCTTCAAGTCCATACTCAAATACAGCATGTCTCGCAGAGCAGCGCATGCGCTGCCCAGGCTCGACCTAAAAAAACACTAGCCAAATGTGTTTCTACTGAATGATTTAAGGTAATTTCTGGAAAGTTCAAACCCAACTTAAAGCCTTCCCCTTATGAGAAGGAAAAAACAACCCACAAGTCTCAACATTAGGAAATGAAAAAGAATATGTTCGCTCATAGAAGTTCTATGACTGCATAGTGGGAATTTTAGATAGATGCACTGTATTCGAAATATTGCTAGTCCTAGATCCAAAGCCAAGAGAGTCTCAACCGATTTAGGTAACGTTGGAAGGTTTCCTAACTGCAAAGGGTAGAAATGAGTTGTACACACACTTGTAAAATAACATAAAACGTGACATAATGTAACATAACATAACATAACATAAAATAACACATCCCCCTATTCTGGTACAGTGCTGAGCAGCAGGGATTTAAAGTCCTAGGGGTCTGGTATGCTGGAGAGGAGTTTTTAAATCACTCAATGATACGACATAGGATTGATCAGCAGTTTCATGTATGACACAATCAGTGTGTCAGCTGTCTAAACAATCCATTTTTAGTGGTCTAAATGGTCTGTAAAAGTTACAGAAAGCTGTTTGGTACTCACAAAACAATGCAAATCTGAGTGCTGTGCCAAAGGCTGAGAAGTGCTGTACAGGGTCAAAGACTCACTCAACTTGTGATAGGAGAAATAGATGGTTTGTGGACTGTGACTGCATCATGATGTAGTTTTTTGTGTGTTTTTTTTTAAGTTGAGCATTTACCTGTTTTATAAATTGGAGCTGGGTTCAGGCTGCCCACGTCCGGATGGATATGGGGATATCATTCCAAATCCTTGGTGGATAGATGGGAAAGGCCTTTTGCTTGTTTTTTCTTCCTTTAGCACATCATCTTATTCCGTATGAAGGTGTCCTTGTTGCAGATGTGTGGAGATCCCCTGGAGATTGTAAGCTTGTCATTCAAGAAGGCATGGGTGTCAGTCGTATAGTGCAAACCTATCCAGAAAGCAGCAGAGCACTATACAGGGTCAATGACAAGCATAAAGTCAAGGAGTGATCGGAAAGGTAGCAGGTGTGTTGACTATTAATGCATTGTGATGGCTTTTCAGATGATGTAGCTGGGTTTGAAGATTGAGCGGGCTGGTATGGGGAAACTGTGGAGTTTCATCACGGTGGAATGATGTGGTCATATTTCTTTATGTCCTAGTGAGGTGTGTGGCAGAATATAGAATGCCCTTAAGGGGGACCAGTGTGGATTAAAGTTCCAAGATGGTTTCCCAGATACCCAGTTCAAGATAAGGTATGTGCAAGAAAGATATAAAGGCAAATAATAGTTGAAAACTACCAGAATACAATCATGTGTGGGCTAAAACGGTTTAATGTCATGTGCCGTGAACCATGGCTACAACGCTTCTATCAAAGTCCTCAAATTATTTAAATGTTCTGATACTAATATTCAGTACACACTTACATGGTTCCAGGGTGCATTTCATTTTGTAAATTAGCATGATGAACATTCAATTAACAGTTTTTAGATACATCTCCATTCACTAGATTTCTCTCAATATGAACAACACCTGGAAAGCACAGGTTCAAATACAATTAAATAATGCTGTGAATCTGGCTGTCGGACCTGGTCCTTTTTGCAGGGTTATCCCTAAACTTTTTGCCTTCCTCCTCCTATTTTTCTGACCTTCTTTTTGTTGGCTTTAGGACTCTGGGCACTTTAGCACTACTAAACAGTGCTAAAGTGAATGTGCTCTCCCCTCTAACACATGGTATGATTGGATTCTCCATGATTTGCATATCTGATTTACTGATAAGTCCCTAGTACAGTGCTTTCCAAAGCTACGCCAACACCTGGTGGAATGTAAGTTCTCTGACCCCAAGGAACTTGGAAAGGAGGCAGATCTCTAGATGAGTGCCAAAGGGTCTGGAAAGGCATTTGGGATTGATCCTAAAGGGAGTGGCTCAGGTTCCCCCCAACCGAGGGCGATTGAGGTTCACAGTAGCCAAGACATGTCCCAGTGTAGTGGGATGGGTAGACGGTCCCATGTCCCTTCTCAGAGTAGGAGGAGCGGTGGGGTGGGCAGAGGCCCAGGGTTTCCTATACTCAGTCCCAGAGCCTGGATAGTTCCTAGAGGGAGTGCCTAAGAGGGGAGTCTAGTCTGTTCCGGAAGAAGATCCACTGAGGGGGTCCCCATAATGTCAGGAGAACTTGGGAGGGTGGCTGCCACACATTACCTACTAGTTCTGGTGTCTGGCAGTACCACTCCGCAGAGGAACGTGCAGAAGTCCAAATGAACGGGTAAGAGGGGGAGACAGTCCCCAGTGGGAGGACAAGTGGGTCAGGGGTTGCCCTCTCTAAAGTCAGAGCACCCCAGGACTGACTATGATGATGTCACTTCTGGTCTGGGAGGACTCCATGCTCTGTCAGATGGACAGGGGTCCAGAGAGCATTGCCAGGCAGACTCCTGCACAGCACTTATAGTTAGTATTTCCTTTGGGGGGGGGTAGTTGTACTCCTCTGGAAGTCCTAGTTTGCCAGGCACGTGTTCAGCCTAAGGGTACTGACCCAGAGTTGAAAGACAAGTCTCAGGATACCGCCCATGAGCTGGTGGGAGGGAGATTGGACAAAGGGTACCAGTCGCCTGGGTCTACCGCCCCCTACTCTGAGAAACCACAGAGGATAGAGAGCCCTGGATGGCCTGAGGCCTGGCTCTTGTCACTTAAAACTGTCAGTTTACACTTTTGGTTTCTGTCCTTGTGGACAGAGTTGCCCTTGGGTTGGGGACATAAGTCAAACCCAGGGGGTGGAATGGACCACATCTAACCCCGGGCAGGTAACTTCCCTCTGCCAGCGTAGTTTATGTAGTTTTGCCTACTCTGCGTTCCGTTGCGAATGCAGAGTTCAGGCAAAACTATGACTCCGTAGCTGAGCGTAGTTAGCCGGCCCCTCCACCCTCCCAAAATAATTAAAAGTAAGTAAAAGGCACTGACCTGCCCCGTGGCTGCCTTCTCCTCGACATCGCCGCTCTCCTGCCTCCTCCTCACTGTCCTGCTTCACTGATAACCCCTTGCGAGTGCGCATGCGCACGCGCAAGATGTCCAACGTAGGGGTTATTAGTGAAGAAGGACGGTGAGGAGGAGGCAGGAGAGCGGCGATGTCGAGGAAGCGACAGCCACGGGGCAGGTAAGTGTCTTTTACTTACTTGTAATTATTTTGGGAGGGGGGAGGGCGCGGAGCGTAGCGAAGTTCCACGGAGTTGCTTTCCAACTCCGTGGAACTTCGCGTAGAGGCACTACGCCTGCTCCGCCCAGGGTTAGCCACATCACTGCGTTGGTCATGGTGGTACTGTCTGCCTACTGGGAAGCATCTGTGAGCAAAGTAAGGTTAGGTGCTGCATAGATGGGATTCACAGGTGAGGAGAAGGATCTTCCATAGGTTACCTTAATGGGCCCGAGAGTATAGACAGAGGAATCCAACTGGGTTCAGAGAGGCATAGAACTGGAACATGCCCCTGCAGTAGCGGGCCAAGGTCCATGGTATATCGCCTTAAGCAGGGAAGCCCATCAAGGTATTGATTAGTATACCCT
This sequence comes from Calotriton arnoldi, assembly GCA_963921515.1. NCBI lineage: Eukaryota > Metazoa > Chordata > Amphibia > Caudata > Salamandridae > Calotriton > Calotriton arnoldi. The sequence continues at coordinate 1,179,262 of CAWUFW010001822.1, forward strand.
GGCTTTAGGCTTTAAGTGGATTGCGTTGGACATGGCCCTTTTTCCAGGGTTATCTCCAAGCTTTTTGCCTTCCTTTTTAGGTCGAGCATTCGAGATCTCTTGTATATACTTCAGTATATACTTATTATATACTTATATGTGTATGTACTTTGTGGGCTCTGGAGATCAACCCTAGGACTTGTCTGCTTCCGCTTCAGGACTTTTTTTTCTGTTCAACTGCCTCTATTTAACTGTCTTGATAGAAAACGACCAGCAGAGGTCAGTAAAATACCAGAATTGCTTTCTGCTGAGGGACTTTCTTTTTTTAAATTTTTCTGGCAACTGCCTCTATTTAACTTTCTTGATAGAAAACGATCAGCAGAGGTCAGTAAAATACCAGAATCACTTTAGTATTCTCTAGATTCCAGTCCATAGAAATTGTCTTCCACGAGCACCCGTAGACAATATTTTTTCCAAATCTTGTATTTTCAGTGAAATGACCACCGAAGGCCCTGATTTTATATTAAAAACAGAGCTTTGAACTATACCATTTCCCGCTGAAAGGCAATATTTCTCTCCATGTGTTCCCATACCTGGTATGTCACGCAGTTTGGTGCTTACTTTCTCTCCATGTTAAAGAACAGTAGATGTTTCAGCACCCAGGCTAATGTGCTGGATAGCTAAATACATATAAGGTCCCAAAGGCGAGACTGATTGCATTGCAAATGCTTGTTCTATTCTTCTGACCTTCTTTTTGTTGGCTTTATGACTCTGGGCACTGCTAATCAGTGCTAAAGTGCGTGTGCTCTCCCCTTTCATAAATGGTGTGATTTGATTGTCCATGATGGGCATTTTTATATTTACTGATAAGTCCCTAGTACAGTCGCTTCATGTGCCCTGGGCCTGTAAATCAAATGCTTACTAGTGGCCCTGCAGCATTGATTGTGCCACCCACATAGGTAGCCCTTCACATATGTCTCAGCCCTGCCTCTGCTAAACTGCTATTTCAACCTGGCAAGTTCACTTACTTGTAAGGCCCAAACCTTACCTTTTATTACATAAAAGGCACCCCTAAGGTAGGCCCTAGGTAGCCCCATGGGCAGGGTGCAGTGTATTTAAAAGGTAGGGCATGGACGTTTGAGTTTTACATGTGCTGGTAGTGAAAAACTGCTACATTTGTTTTTCACTACATCAAGGCCTATCTCTCCCATAGGTTAGCATTGGAGCTGCCGTGTAACACTTTAAACATGTGTTTTCTAATTGGAAGCAGATAGAAAATTGGAGTTTGGTGACTCTGGACTCACAATTTAAAAAAGACATCTTGCAGTGAAGTTGGTTTTAAAATTGCAGATCTGAAAATGTCACTTTTAGAAAGTTGGCATTTTCTTACTTTAACCATTCTGTGCCTCTGCCTGTCCCTAGAATACATGTCTGGGTTGGATGACAGCTGGATTTTGTGAATTCACTCTAGACAGTCAGACACAAAGGGAGCTGAGGTGTGCCTTGCATATCCTGATAGCCCATCACCAGGCTGATGAGTTTTCCTGAGCTAGAGCGGTGGGAGGAGCTGACACTTGCACCTGAATAGAGCTGTGCCTGTTCCAACACAAAGAGCTGCATGCCAACCCCCGTAGTGTATCTGGAGCCAGGGCCAGGAAGTGCAGGGTCCTGTGCACTACAAAGACCTTTCCTTGAAATACCCCTACTTTAAAGGCCAAAAGGGGTATAAATTCTTGACCTCTGACACCATATACTCAGAACACTTCTGGACTGAGGACATTTGGCCAGGAACAAGAGCTGTTGTGCTGTCAGGAGGGACTGCCTCTTTGCTGCTTGCTTTGTTGGCCTGCTGCCTGCTGCTTCTTGCCTGGAAGTGAGAGGCCTGGGCTTTACTCTATATCCTGCATTTAAAGTTTCTCCAAAGGCTTTACTGAGCTTTCCTCCTGTTGCTGAAGTCTCAGGGACAACAAAGACTTTACCTGCATCTTTCTACCAGTACCTGGGCTCCTCTGCTGGGAGTCCTGCTCTGTCAAGTGGTGCCAAATCCAGTTCTGGGCCCTTGGAAGCAAGTTTTGTGCTGCAATCAAGTAACCAACGCATCGACTCCAAGCGTCATTTTAGAACTGGCCCATCTGTGCAAAATCAACACCTCGACACTGCCTGCATGAAGCTGTGGTCCCTGCTCTCTGAGTGCATGACATATCAACCGTGATGTACAGCGCAGCCCCGCCTTTGCCACAGCACCTCCGAAAAACTGCAACTACAAGAGTTTCAAACACTGCCTCACCAAAATCCATGATGCACCTTTCCGGCGCAATCCTGGCCCTGCGTGGTTTCCAACCAACGCAGCACCTGCCAACCAATGTATTGATGCCTCGCCGCTGCCTGCACAAAGCCATGGTTCCTGCTTGCAGAGTGTGTGATGCATCGACCGTGACTTACAACGCAACCCGACTTTGCCACAGCACCTCCAAAGAACTGGCACTGTGAGAGTTCCGAACACCGCCTCAACGAAATTCATGGTGCACCGTTCTGACTCTGAAGCAGTCCAGGCTCTGTGTGGCTTCCAACCAATACAGAGCCTGCAGCCCAGCGGTTCGACACTGACACCGAAGAATGAACGTATTGCGCTCTTTACATCGACGCATCACCCACACGTGTCTCCTTCAGGAACCAAGGTCTTGCACCAGCAACCGACGCATCACCTCCTCTGAGCACCCCATTTTCCCCGAGTGTTAAAGTCTTAACGACCCTGCACTGCCTTAAGAAACTGACGCCTCACCTCCATCTGCGACGCCTCACCTCCTCTGCGCCATGCATCATCTGTGATTTCCGACCCACCCAAGGTACTGTTACCGGGATCAGCCTGACTCCTGTATCCAGCCTGTGCTCCATCATGGTCGGGCTGAACTTTTGGATTTCTCCTGGTCAAGCACGACCGGATAGCCCCAGTTGGAGTTATTGACTTCTAAGCACTGCATTTTGATTTCATCTTCAAAAATTCATATCTTGAGTTGTATATGTTGGATTTTTTGTCGGTTTGGTCTTGTGCTACTCAGATAAATATTGGATATTTTTCTAAACTGGTGTGGAGTACTTTTATGGTGTTTTCACTGTGTTACTGTGTGTGTGTGTGCGTGTGTGTGTGTGTGTATGTACACAAATATTTTACACATTGCCCCTTTAGTTTAGCCTGACTGCTCTGTGCCAAGTGACCAGAGGGTTAGCACAGGTAAACGTTTAGTGGTACTACACTTACGCTGACTAGGATTGTGGTTCCTGCTTGGACATGGTGCATATCTCTGCCAACCAGAAATGCAATTTCTAACACTGGCCCATTACCCGGCCCATTTCCAGAGCCCGACAGTGTGGACTACAGCAGTAAAGCACAGGGAAGGGAGGCCAGGAATCTAGGGCTGTCTCTGGTCAGTATTTAGCCATCATGGACAGTATTTTCACATCTAAACCAGAGCAAAAGACAAAAGAGCAAACATTCTTAACAGAACGTCATGGGATATAATTATATACAACAAATAATTGTTGCCTCATTGCTAGAAATGGGATTTCTAGTTCGCTAGGGCATGCGCCTAAGCCAGGCAGAAATCACCACTCTAGTCAGGGCAAGGGAGTTACACGCTGAAGATAACCGCTGCTCACCCCCTTGGTAGCTTGGCAGAGCAGTCAGGCTTATCCCAGAGGCAATGTGTAAAGCAGTTGTGCAACACACTCACACAGCAGCGACACACTAGGCACACCACAAAAAAACTCCACACAAGGTTATATAAAAATAGCCTTTGTATTATCCATAAAACACATTAGAACATAATCACATATATACACTGTGCCACTAGGCACTTGTCATGACGTCACAGGGATTTACATAAATCGCATGACCAATCGGGCCATTGTCATAATCATCACCTTAACGGCCCTGGACACAATGATCATAGGGTGCACATGTTATCAAAACAACATAGAACCATTCTGCATCAGCACCATCAGCAGGGCACCATAGTAAATACCTATCAGAGTGCACCCATCAATAAAATCACCATCACAGTACATAGTGTGCAAACGTGGGCCAAGTAACCCCTCTTGCATGCAAGCATTAGGCATTAGGCATTAACATCATCACTGCACCTGTGGAGTAAACCCTGGCAATGTACCCCAACTACATACTTACATCAGGGACTACACTGCAGTAATCACAAGCTACCAGGAACTCTCCTGGTCATGTAGACATTCCCCAGTAGGGTTTGGGGAGATCCACTTGACCCCCAGTTTGAGGCCTCCAAATCAGCCCTATGAAGCCAATGCCGCAGTCGTCTCCCCCGCATAGGCTTCTAGGCGATCTTCCCGCCTACCTCAGAGAATGATCAGGACAAGGAGGCCGGCCGTGCCCCTAACATGAGCAACGCCGCATTCTCTTCCAGTAAGTGCCCCAAAGGGGGGAGACCTCCCTGGGTCCCCCGCTGAGGAAACGTGGAAGTACGGCCGCAACCGGGGGTGGGGACTTCTCCCAGGTTGCCCACTCTTGCTTAGTCTCAAGCAAACTCACCCGCGGCCCGGGTGAAACGGATTCCTTTGACCCCCCCGTGGGGTCGAGCCACCCGGTCTGTATCTTCTGGCTTCCCACTTCCACTCTGAAGTGGCCTCTCACACCGGGCGCGGCCTTCGCACCGGGGAGCGAAGTCTCCATCTGTGTCGTGCCTCCTATGACGCACAGCCCTCCCTCTGCTGAGTCTGGACTTGTTCGACTCGGGGTTGCTCGGGCAACCAGAGGGCGGGTCCAGTCTCCTTCTCGGCTCCTTTGTTGCTACGACGACCTGCTGGGGCCACGCTGCCTCCGATTTCCACCTCCAAATGTTGAGGGCAGCAGCAGGGGTGGGGGCTCAGCCCAGAACTCCGTAACCAGCTGCAGCGCCGTCTGGTTATCTTCCCGTCCTTCCCTTCCGGAATTAGTTAGGCAGTGCAGCGTGACACACGCTGCAGGGCGGATATAAAAGAAACGCTCCTCACGTGCTTCTGGTGTGCAGGCACAGCGCCCCCTCATGCTTGACTGCAGTGTGAGCCCACACCTGGGTCTCAGGCAAATAGACTCCAGCACGCACCCAGCCCAGATTCAGGACCACAAGCCCCAAGAGAACAAAGCACTCAGGTCTGCCCAGACCAGGGGCAAAACAGCACTCCTGGAAGAGTGCTGGGGGACACGCAGGCAGGGCCCAGCCAGGCAGGCCAGCACAAGGGGCATCAGAACAGAGGGGCAGTCCTTCTCTCAGCCCCCCAGAATAGTCCAGTCCCTAGGCGGTTCCTCCTGGCAGTCCCACGCAGTGTCTTCATCAGCTCCAAGCAAGCTCAAAAACATGGGGTCACAGCCCCAGTACTTATAGCACTACAGTCTTTCTTCTCCCCCTGGCACATGCTCTGAGCCTAGTCCAAACAGGTTCTGGGGGGCACTTTGCAAGTGCACAACAACCTCCATTGTCAGTGTAAGCCCTGGCCCCAGACACACCAGAGGGGGGCGGAGCCATCATTGTGGAAGGCAGGCACAGCCCTATTCAGGTGCAGGTGCTACTCCTCCCACCACTCCAAATGCAGTCCACGCCTATTCAGCCTAGCGTTGACTCATCCAGAATCTCTGGAGCCACTGCACCTCCCCAGTCCCTGTCACTTCAAGGCCAGACAGTCAATGCACAACAGGCAGGCACAAAGACACATAGCACACAGAAATGCCTACTTCTAAAAGTGGCATTTCTAAAATAGTGATAATAAATCCTTGAACAACAATACGCAGCATTTATCACCACTATTGCAAACATACCAAACTTGATCACGCTACCCCTCTCATGTCAGGAATTACCACTGAAGCACATATCAGGGAATCCCCAATGCATTCCTATGAGAGGGCAGCCTCACAGCAGTGAGAAACCAGATAGGCTGTTTGTCACTACCAGGACATGCCACACAGTTAAGGCACATGTCCTACCTTTTACCTACACCGCACCGTAGCAATAGGGCCAGCTAGGACCTACCTCAGGGGTGACTCATATGTAGTAAAAGGAGAGTCATAGACTTGGCAACCACTTTATGTGCCACGCCATAGTGGCAGTAAACTGTGCGCTGAGGCCCTGCAGGGCAGAGGCCTGAGACAGGTTTGATAGGCTTCTTTTGTGGGTGGCGCAAGCAGCGCTGCAAGCCCACCAGTAGCATTTAATTTACTGGCCCTGGGTATATGGAATACCACGGTACAAGTGACTGACAGGTAAATTAAATATGACAAACAGGTGTAGACCAATCTTACCAAGTTTACCATAGAGAGCACATGCACTTTAGCACTGATCAGCAGTGATAAAGTGCCCAGAGTCCTAAAACCACCAACAACAGGTCAGAAAAAATACAGGAGGAAGGCAAAAAGTTCTGGGATGACCCTGCAAAAAGGGCCGAGTCCAACACTCATCAACTAACCTTCAATTGAGCATCCTTAGGATCCTAAAACCCTTCCTTCCACTTGATGACTTCAAATCTGCTGTGCAAGCACTAGTTATCTCTCGACTGGATTATGGCAGTGCAACCCTCTGTGGGCTACCAAGGTACAGGCAGGCCCCTCTCAGGGCCTCACTGAACGCTGCTGCAAGAATCATCACGGGCTCCAAGAAATCTAACCACATTTCCCCGATTTTGAAATCTCTAAATTGGCAACCATTCAAGGCAAGGATACAACTAAAACTTGCCTGTATGACCCACAAAGCACTTCATTTCAACACTCCTCTATACCTTGCAAATAAGCTAGTCCTTTCGGGAGGTGCCAGCTCCTCTAGGAGTTCCAGCACCTTGTAGTTGAAACCAAACAAGTTTAAAAAAATGAAAACCTACAATCGAGCCTTCTCAGGTATCGCCCCGAGAATCTGGAACTCCCTACCTATGGAATTAGACTGATTCCATCAACAGAGTCCTTCAAAAGGGAAGTGAAAGCTCTACTTATGAGTACTTCTCTGGGCCAAAAGTTCAGTCTCGACCGCTCTGTTTGGACCGTTGCCTACCTATGGTATTTTGGAATGTCAGGGCTCCGATGTCCTTCATTATTTTGTCTTTATGTTCCTATTTTCTACTGTTGTATATTACTGTTACTGTATATTACTCTTGCTTTGCCTCTATTGTTGCACCGTTTGTCTGTCGCCCTGCTTCTGTAAAGCGCTCTGAAACCCGCTTGGGTCTTGTTCATGCTAAACGAAACATTTTAAATAAAGAAATAAAAACAAAGTAAAACATCTCTCAGATTGGAAGTGCACAAAATATAAAGACACATGGTGTAAGCACAGGTCTTCCAAGTAAAGGTACTACATCAAGAAAGGAAAATTCTTGACAATATAGTGCAAAGTGGAAACAAAGTTTATAATACGCAGCAGGAACAGACGACTTCCCCCCAATTAGGGATTCAAAGTGGTGAACACAAAAAGTCATTGAATAAACTGATCTTTGAGCCTGAATATCAAACAAAGGGCAGATCAGATTCTTTAAACAGGGGAAACCTAATGAGATTGTTTAAGGAGATACCAAGGCTGCAAAATATTACAACAGCAGATCTCTTAACAGTTGAGTTCTTGCAAGTAGATAATATATCAGGTAAAGAGGTTACTCTTACAACTTGGTACTCAAAAGAACTAACAGCCCTGATTTTCTCAGAAAGAGCAAATTTTGATGCATGGGGAATTTCTCTATCTTATCCAAAAAAAACAAAATATCCGTACCCATTATTAATGGACATAATGAGCCCGATTACATCTGGAAAGGTGATTCATCCAACTACATGTTTAAGGGGGCCAGAAGTACTACTCCTGAAAATACATATCTGGCAGATAAGACACTGGAGAAAACAAATCAAAATCGAGCTCGAATAACCGAAGGGGCAGAAGAATTTCACGATTGGTCGTGGGTGCCACATTTCTTGAGTCATAAACGATCCTGATGAATCTAACAATTCTAACAGGTTAAAGCCACCAATGATATACCCAGGCACGCCTAAGGATGACAAAATAAGAATCTGCTCATGGAATATCCATGGGTTCAAGGAAATGGGGCAAGACCCTGAGACGCAAGCCTTTTTACAAAGCTTTGATATTATATTGTTACAGGAAACCTGGAATCTGACTTCTAAATCCATTAGTGGATATGTGGAATTTCATGTTTTGGCAGAACAATTTTATAAACATGGGCATCCTAGGGGTGGGCTGTCTATCTATTTAACAGAAAAATTAGCCTGTCATACGGAAGAACTTGACACCTGTGAAAATTGGATACAGATTGTGAAATTTGAAAGTAACAACTTAGTAAATAAAATTCCTTGGCAGCTCCTGATCCTAAACATATATATCCATCCGAGCAAAAAATTGAAAAAGGAAAAACTGGTATGCCTAATTAATCTAATCAATGTTTTGCAGAAAAGTTACCAAAATAGTGAGATGATAATCACCGGTGATTTTAATTCCAACCTAATAGGGAGCAAGATAATTAAGAGAACGTGTCAAATGGAGCGGGCTGTTAATGAATTGATAAACGATCTGGATACCTTAGGATTACATATTCTAAATGGAAAAATAAAGGGAGATCAACCAGCAAGGATTACCTTTCTAAGTGGGAGGAAACAATCAACCATTGACTACACCATGGTCAGTAATGAACTATACATTACATTCGACTCGTTTTATATAGAATCTCGCCCGGAAAGTGACCATTTGCCGCAAGTTTTGACCATCAACGCAAAACTGTCTCAGAAAGAGAAAATAACTGTATTGACAGAAATCCCGGTAATATACAATCTGAAGAAACTAAAATGGCGCGGTACGAATGTCTCAAAAATAATGGCTGCTGTGCATAAATACATAATTGATGGTGGGTTACAGTGTATTAAGTCACCAGAAGATATTTGGGAACATTTGGGAAAGTTTCTTCTAAACAAATTTCCGGTTCTCCCGGGACGTCATGGTACACAAAGTACAAATTATGAACCATGGTTCAACATACAGCTGCGTAACCTAAAAAGGGAAATCACTAGGGAATCGAGAAAAGCAGTTTTGGCTGTAAGACCCAGACATCCAGTAACAAACAACAATATTAGAGACATGAAGAAGAACTATAGGGAGAGGTGTAGAGTGGCCAAAAAGGAACGCATGGAAAAACTTTGGGAAAAATTACTCTGGGCCAGCAAATTGTCTAATAGTTGTGAATTTTGGGGCATAATAAATAAGTTAACAAAGGGAATAGGAATGTCTCAAAAAGCAGGAATAAGTGAGAAGATATGGGAACAACACATCCAAAATGTATTTAATATTACGAACCACGAAATGATAACGAATTTGGAACCTGATCTGGATATTCTGGAGGAGGATAAGCATACAAAATCTGACATCAGCCTCACTTCATGGAAAATAGTGCAACCTGAAAAAATCATAGTCAATCACGATAAAGTTCAAATCAAAGACAAGTTACAGGAACAAAATCATAATGCCTCAACCATCTTAGTTAATATAAACCAATTAAAAGATATAATAAAAAAATTGAAAACGGAGGGAGCCGCAGGGCCTAATGGGCTTCCGAACGCAATTTTCAAATATGATGTGGAATTTTGGGCAAAATTTCTTACTCCACTCTTCAACTACCTGTATTATCAAAATAAGATAATTAAATCATGGAGAGGGAGCATATTTCATCCAATATATAAAAGTGGTAATCGCAGGGAGCCTGGAAATTACAGGCTTATAGCCCTGATGGATGTTGATGCAAAACTATATGCTTCCTGTTTATTATTACATTTACAGGGATGGATGGAAGAGAAAGGTATAATTCCCAAATATCAAACCGGTTTTAGACAAGGAATGGGTACTAGCACAAACCTGGCAGTAATTGCACTCCTTACGGAAAAAGCAATTTTAAAGAAATCAGGTTTATTCGTATGTTATATCGATTTAAAATCGGCTTTTGACAAAGTCCCACGTGAACGACTATGGACAAAATTGAAAGGTTGGGGTATACCACAACAACTAATCAACTCCATAGTTGCCCTCCATAGTGAAACCTGGGCCCGGGTAAAGCTGGGGGATGGTAGTATAGCACCATCAAAGATCGATACAAAAAATGGCCTGAAACAGGGGTGTGTTTTGGCCCCAAGCCTTTTTAACTTGTACCTTGCTGATCTGCATACCCACTTGTCAAAAGTAAACGGTCATCCTCCGAAATTGGCAGAGGACCACATTCAGTATCTGCAATAAGCAGATGACATAGTGGTCCTTAGCCAAACCCCCATTGGCTTACAAAGAGTCATTGACTACTTAACCAACTATTTTGATTGTCAGGGGCTGGAGATAAATATGAAAAAAACAAAGGTGGTGCCACTAGTAGGATCAAGTTTAAAAAAAAAAAAAATTCAAGTGGCTAGCCAAGGGTAAAGAAATAGAGGAAGTTGGCACCTACAAGTATTTGGGCATTAATTTAGGGCGACGTATGTCCTTTACTGATCAAAAAAGTGCAATAAGAGCAAAGGCACAAACTTTAATTTTTGCATACAAACAGCTACAAATGAAATTAAGTTGCCCGTCTTACAGCCATCTTTTAAAAACAATGGCAGCACAATTACTTCCAGCATTGGCATATGGTTTGGAAATATGGCACGGTCGGGAATTTGGAATTTTAAATGATTTACAAACAAAAGTGTATAAAGCAGTTTTTAACCTCCCTAGAGTAGTATCACCAGCACAGATCCGTCTGGAATTTGGGCTACAAAATCAGAAATTCCAGAGACAATCGGTTTTTGTGAAACTATGTTGGAAACTTCGCTCCTCGGAACCCGGCACCATGAACAATCTTTGTTGGACTGAAATAAGGGCCCAGTTTGAACAAAAAAATCTGGATTCATGGGGTGAACATCTAAGATCAGCCCTGGTGGATTTGGACATTCAAGAGGCATGGGAGAGTAAGATGGAGAGGATGGCGTTTAATAGAGTGTGTAATGGCGCAGCAAAAAATTATCTTTCTTAGACGACAAAAACACATTGGCAAAAAGACGACATTCTTGGACAGTAATAAATTCATATGTAAAACTAAAACCTCAGGATTATCTATCAGCACACTTCAGATTATTTTTAAAGAAGAAGTACATGCTGTATCGGTTTGGAGTATATGAAACCAAGGATTTGCAACCAAGTTGGAAAGGGAAATATCTTAACACAACTTGTAGATTATGTGGATATCACAATGAATCATTATGCCACGTGATGTGTGTCTGCCCCACCGTCAGCGAAGCAAGAAGAACATTTCTAAAACCAATTTTAAAAGTTCTTAACATTCGTACTTGTAGACAGACTATTATTCGCTGGGCGGGGGGTCATCGAATATTCTAATTTGTCGAGGGTAAAGTTTTTAACTTTGATTGACACATTGTTAAGAAGAGCGGATCTTGAACATATGAACTTGGCTATTAATGAGTTGGAAAATTCTGCAGATACATAGTCGTAATAGGGCTAATAATTAGTTGGATGGAAAGAAAGAAGGGGAAATGTTTGTACATATTTTGACATAATGATGCATTTTATCATGAATTTGTTTTAACTTCACATTTTAGTAATTTTAAGTGTCTTATTTTACGGTTGTAAAAAACCAAATAAAGTATCTTCTTCTCTCACAGGTCTTCCAATTGGGCGAGAGGTCCCCCTGGTGGGCCTCAAGTGATCTCAAGGGACACAGCCTCAGCAGTGGCTGAGATTAATTCAAGCAATTTATCCATCACTAATTTGAATACTTCATTGTGTTGTGTTGTCGTTAAGTGGGATGAGTATGCTGAGATATGGGTCCCTTGCACACTGTCACTGGAACCAAGCTGTACTTTTCTGATGATCCTTAACTAAGGTGAAACTGGTCCTAGGTTGCTTGGGTGCCAGGTCTGGGAGGTTCTGGCCTGGCATTTCAGTCTGGACTGTTCCCACTGAAGAAGGGTCCAGACTGATTTGCATATGTCTGAGTCCAAACTGAGGTGCCATGGTATGCAAAATAACAATGGACTGGGAAGCGGCCTGAACAATTACCAGTTTCCTAGATTAATTCAAGCATTCCATCCATCTCTTTTTGTATTCTTTTTTACAGCCATAATTTGGGTGCATTGGGCCCATGAACACACGATGCCACGGTCCCACTAAACATGCTGCACTATTGATAGCCACACCCTTCAGATGGGCCTCATGCCCTGTACATTGCAGCCATAGACCAGTGCAGCAAGGCCCAAGATAGCAGGCTCCCTATCTTGGGCCTCTCGGCACTGAACCATGGCTGGTAGGCCTAGCGGAGGATGGCTCTTTCCTGGGCTTTGCAGATCTGGATCATAACTGACGCAGTGCAAAGAAGAAGCAAACAGTGGCATGGTAATGTAGCCATAGGCACTGATGCAAGAAAATGATGCTGGACAGTAAAACACAGCCATAATCTGGGTGCATTGGGTCCCTAACATCCATAAACCCTGGTCTCACTGCACCTGCTGCACTACTGATAGCTGCACCTCTCAGAAAGGCCCCCCATGAGCCTCACAACCATACTCATGCACTGCTAAGCTCAAAAGCTGGTGCCACCTCCCCTCATTGTCCAACCATGGCCGACTGAGAGGCAAAGGGGAGAGAGGGCCTTTCCCAAGCCTCACAGCACTAGACCTTGCCTGTGAGCCCAATGGAAGAGAGGCAAGTAGCACAGCAATGGTGCCATGCACCCTGGTGCAAAGTAAAAGTGTGGCCTCAACCATGTCCACTGGCTGCAAAGTTAAATAACACCATAATGTGGGAACATTGGGCACTTAATACCCCTGAGCCTAGTGGCAATGCACCTGCTGCACTACTGATAGCTATGCCCCTGACATGGACCCATGCACAGAGCCATGGTGCAGAGTTGTGAGACAATTTCAATTGGGCAGAGGGGCAGGACCCACACGAGGCGTCACCCCCTCCTGAGCTCAGACATGGTGTTGAGCTGAGAGGTTTAGGGGAGGGAACCCGCTAACCCATGGGCCTCGCAGCACATAAGCATGGCTATGAGGCCCAGGGGAGACGGGCCCTTCCCAAGACCTTGCAATGCTACACCATGGCTATAAGGTGTAGGTCCTGAAACCATGGTCTAGTGCTGCGAGGCCCAGTAGAGGGGACCCAGAATAGTGAAACCCTCTACAATGAACATCGTAACAATGTAACAGTGCTGCAAGTCGGGCGGAGGGGGCACCTCCACCATATCACCATACTATGATCCAAAGCTGTGAGGCGCAGGGGAGGGTGGTCCCATCCCCTGGGACTCACATTCATTGTCTGGTGCTACAAGGCACAGGGGAGGAGAGTCCCCTTCCATGGACCATGCAGCCATGATGTCCAGTCACCGCTGCAAGGGCCTAGTATGATGGCCAATTTTCCATTACCACTTTACATGACAATTTGTCCCTTTGGAGAAACACTGCACGTGTGGAGGCACATTGCGTGTGCAGAGATGTCAAAAGATGTTTATTGGGGAGCAGGTGAACTATACGTCACATAGCAGTTTTTGGGGGTTTCATTTGAAATCCACCCCTCTAAAGCAGTCCATGATAAAAGATAACCCAGACGGAGATTGAGTTTATGAGTGTAATTACTCTTCATACCATATTTGAGTTCTAATCCCTTTACCACCTACTGGAGTAAGCCTTGACTGCTCGCTATTGCAAATTTTGAGCGACAAGTTTAGAAAATGAACTGTGGTATACACATAGATGAAATAGTTGTAAGCTTTGAAGCAACAGTGGTAAAAATCAGTATCTGCCACGCATACTGTCCAGTAACTACCCACTGCCACAGGACCTGGTCCAACCAGTACGTTTTAACCATGGAATTAGGATATTTGTCATTTAATCTCATTTTTGTGATGGAAATAAATACCAATTTTTAAAGCTGGCTGGGCCCATACCAGAGTGACAATTCCCTGGGAGGGGCAGCCCCTTTGCCTTGCCATCAGTATCACTGACACCTCAGTTGTGGTCTAGTGGACTAGTTGAAAATATGGAACCAGGAGAAACAATTTTTAATCCTTGCCTCCCATTTGGCCAAATTTTGTGCTCTTGTGCAATCACTTTCCTGAGATTATTACCAGGGCCACTGGAATTATGTGATAGTGCGGCTGTGGCATTTTTCTTATAATTATACATTTGCAGCATTTGCCACTTAATCCATCAGCTGCTGCATTATCTGCAGATTTTAACATAAAAAAGTTTCTTGCTCAAATGGTTGAAACGTTACTAAAAACACACCTGTGTTGCAGCACATTCGAAGACCCTTTGCAAAGATTGACTGGCCTCCTTTCTGTTGCTCATTGCTACATTTGTATGCTAGACTGGTACTAATGAGGTACAACCAATGCCCAGGAAGTGTTAATAAGTGTAAAATTAATAATATAGGGGCCCATTAGGATGGCGGGCGGAAGCACTACCGCCGTGCTGTCGGAGGCAAAAACCACCAGTTACCGTCCGCCCGCCGCGGCCCACACGCCCGCCCAATTAGGATGTGTAAAATCAGCCAAACACCGCCCGTAAGCCCGCGACGCTGCCCGCCATCAAAGTGCGCCCGTACACGTAGCGGCGCCAGCCAATGGAGGCACACCGTCCGACGAAATCATGTACCGCCCGGCGTACAAATTACGATGCCGCAAACAAACAGCTAAGAGACACCGCACGAGATACCAAGGCGGAAACTCGACCGCTCGAGTACGGACACCAAAAAGGCGGCCCACCCCGACATGAATCCTGCACTCCAGGCCATCCCCATGCTGTACCTGATGCAGCACCTAGGAGTCAACGCGCCGCGGCGACGCAGGTAGGCAGACACACAACAAGGGCACGCAAACACCGCACACAGTGCAAGGGTGGAAAAACTGTACATGGCCCCCCAGACACCCCTGTGTGGACAGGACACATCCACCACTGCACCCACAAATGTCACACCGAGCAAAATGGAACAACTCGCAACAACCGGGCACACACTACCCGGGACCAGGAACTGACGTCCCCGTCACGGCAACGCAGCGGCGATGACGCAGCTACACATGCGCACAACGCAGAGGCCAACTACAGCGCCATGCATGGGCCGCACACAAATAACACAGGCTCACAACTACACACACCACACTCCAGCCCCACCCTGAACGCACATGTCACGTGGCATTCCTGCATCAGTCATGTCCCCAACCGGCAACTCACAGGTGCCAACATGACGCCACACAAGTGTACCGAACAGGGCAGTGACGTCACGCCAAAATAGGACACACCCTTGTGTGCATAACATAGCGAAGCACACAGCGGCTGCTACATCACGCCGCAGAATATGTACCACGTCTGCAAAAGGCACGCCAGTACCATACAAAAATACTAATACCATCCTGCACCCAATACCAATACATGCAATACGTAACATAAAAAAACCCGGGTGCCTGACAACAGGTGTTACCAATTACAACACACACACACAAGGCCCAACGTATAGCGGAAACGCAGCGTGCCACCCACACACGGGAAAGCAGATAGCACTGAATGGCCTTCCATTCCCACTCTGAAACCACATTTCGACAAAACAAGCCGGAGAATACAGCCATTGTCCCAACAACAAGCCAAACAGAGGCATGCCGAGGAAACCGTCCAATGTGCAGATAGCGCACAACATGAAAGAAAGTACTGACCACAAAAAAAAAATAAGACCACTCCTCCATGTGGTTCACATGCAAGTAATCTGGAAGGAGTCAGACACCACTGACCTTGACCATTCATAGAAGCATGTGGGATGAGGACCTGTGTCCTCTGCACAAGCTACTATAACCCAAGTCCTGCCTCCGTACGACTATTCCAGATTTCCCAGCATCGTCGGAGGGTGCACTCTGCTGACTGCACAGCCGGCTGGAGCACGCCATCACATCGCCTTGTAGCAAAATGGCAGTCGCACCACACCTACCCAACTACGCCGGACAGATGCAGCTCTACATGGACAGCCTGCTACAGATAGTGGGCTGTGAAAACCTGGCCATGCTGAACGTAAGTTACCGAGTAACTTACCGCATCGCAATGTTCAGCTGCGTCATCCCCGTCTTCTACTGTCGGAGGTGTCCCTTCCACTGTCCTGTGGATTTATGTCTCTCCAACCCGGCATGTCCAAAGGCGGACCTGGTACAACTGTTCGCCCCCTGGACGCACACGACAGGATCTGTTCAGTCTATGGGGGCATGGCGTATGTGGCTGCAATCGGACACACACTGCAATGGGACATGTGTGCGTCCACACAACGGATTCTGGATCACAGTTTCATCGAATGTCATCCAACATGTCCCATCAGGCTCCTACAAGGGACAACTTACGATGAACACATTGACAGCCACCATCCGCTTCATTGGATGGCATCCATGTATAACACCAATGCCATGGAAGCCCTGCTGGAAGGTATCGCATACCTGACAACTTGTCAATTCGTCGGGCCCCGACGCAATACCCCCAATTGAACAATGATGTTCAACACCATACCTATGCTTGGCTTTCGCACGGACTGGGCAGTTAGCTGTACAACAACTATACCATACAACCTGCAACAAACACCACACTATCAACTCCACTGCCATGACATCGGACATTTTCGGGACATTCTCTCTGTTCCTCACCACATCAAATATCTCTGCATGAACAGGGGGAGGCAGAGGTATGGGACTTGTGTACAGTAACCACATGGACAATACTGCACGAACAACTATGCTATAATATGTATCCCTCGCACATGAACATATGCACCGGTCAGTGCACACTAATCTGTCTGCTGTATCACGTGAGAACTGTCACCTCACCTTTGTCTGTACTTCCGTGCCAGGACTTTTGCATGGACAACAAATGCATCCTCCAAAAACATGACCCCAGTGAATGTGACATGTTCAGTAGCCACCACATTGCAACAACTAGTGACACGCTGCTGCATGCACGTAGGCTCATGCTCTGATGTCACCCCTCACGCACGTGTGTCGGAGTAACTACTGTAGTAAACCTGTACCATGGAACTGAGATGTACTGTACCTATGATGTCATGCTGTCTCGTAGGCAAAATGATTACTGTCTGTGTCAAAGTCGAGAGCTCCTCAGTAACTACCAAATGTACATTAGCATAGCAAGGGCAAGGCAGTTGTAACTCTGAAGCCCTCATTCCACAGTCAACAACTAATCACATCTACCCCTAACCCCTTTTGTATGTGTAATTATGCTAAGTACATCCTCCACATGCATTTCGCTGCCAGTAGTGTCCACTATACTGCATCACAGAGGACGTAAGTCCAAATACATGGCTTGAAGCAAAAATGTGACTCCGCTGAATCATTTCACAAACACAAGTACGAATGAGAGAGGATGAGAGTGTGTGAAGTACACGACAGTCGTGAGATGACCATGTAGTCCACTGTCATTGGATGTCAATGCAAATGAGTAGCCGCAACAGTGGCCACAGTGCAATACCACAGCTCCTGGAGCAGGACTTGTCAGACTCTAAAGGTGCCCGAAAGATCATCACATCAACACTGACGGCCTGGTCACTACAAAGCACAGTCCTACACATTTCTACAATTTCCCACACAGTCTTACCACACACTCAGCAACCAAAAGTAGGAGCCACGCAAAAGCATGCCACAGCAATGCCTGTCAAAACACACACACGACATCAGTTTGGGTGGGCAGCACTGCACAATGAGTAAGAACTGCAGAAAATCTGACATGCACAATTGAACTAGGAACAATCTTGACAGTGACACACCCTGCACACACACAACGTCTGAACCATAACAAGTAGGAGTCATCCTGAACTGCAAGGACACACCCACACACTGCATACCGTGCAACATACAACACACACATCTCATCATATACACAGACCTCAACACGGTTACAAACATCCACCATGGGCCTGGGAAACATATGTGTGTAGTCGACATGGCCACAACACACACACACACCAACGCCACCCCAAACTCACACCACCCACACCACCCACCACCACCTCCCAAATGCACACATTGAGAGTAGGCCATGTGCCCAGGCACAATGCACATCACAAGACTAACATACACCTACACCGCTGGCCACACAGCAAGTAAGCTCACACATGCCCGCATACTCAGTGCATGCTTCCAGTCCACCTGTGGCTAGACTCACACCCTGTGCATTGCATGCACGCAAACATGACACGGATATATTTACCCAGAAATAACACCAAATACATGCAGTCAATCCGTTGCACAGAAAAGCAGATTCATCACACACACAAGTAGCAGAGTCTGAAATAAGTGAAGTCCCTGCCACGTGTACAACACATTGGAATGTGAGACCAGACATTGCAATTGCTGAGGTCACATACACGGCATGTGCCCCACTTAACCAAGCACACACTGCAACAACTGCAATCATCAACTACACAGATACAACCGACTACAGGAACAACAGCATCCAGTCACAGATTACATCGACAGGCGGCATAACTCATCAACCCCAGGGACAGTGCCCAGTTCGATGTGACACGTAGTGCCGCGGATGCAATGTGTGTGAGTGTGCCCTGCCATGGCCAGCCAACACTGCCATGGCAGTCACAATATCCATCACTGCCACCACTGTGTCAGAAGGAGATGTGTGAGTGTGCCTACCAATCTAACAGGATGCCAGTACGACTCGGTGCTGTGTGTGTGCTACGGGACAGTTGCAGGTCCGGCCCTGAGAGAGTAGCACATCTGTGGAAGACACACATGTGTCATGTGAAGCGGGAGTTACGCTTGGCCCAGGTGGGTGGGTGTGACGGGTAGGTGCGCACATGCAATGTTGAAACACACTGTGTTGGGAGGATTCGGGAGCACTAGATTACCGCTGTCTTGGGCATTTGTAAAGACCACCTGTCTGGGGATGAATGTGAACACATGTGTGCACAACAGGCGGCCACACGAAAGATGCTGCATCAGGTGTAGACGTCAGCCCACCCTCTGTGGACATGCTGGATACTGCTGTGCATCCGCCAGGCCCTTGCCAAGGCACGCACATCCCCTGTCGACCAGGTGTACTCCCAACATTGTCCACCTGCACGGGCTATCCAGGGCACGGGATGGCAGTGGAGCATGGTGGGTGAGAGGTCATGGTGCGCTCCTCCTGGTCACATCACGCAGGCAACACATCCTCATTGTGCAGCATGGCACAAGTCAAACATAAGTAGTGGGGGGACGCACACATCGCGCCCGGGAGTGACGTCACGGAAGGTGGCTCGCACCATCGCACTCATTGCCTATTTCCCCACACACGTTACATGCCATTGCAACAGAGAAGCCAGCGCGTGCACAAGCAGCTCCAAGCTCGCCCCAGAGAGGTCAAAGAGTGAATGTGTGGGTCCATTAGCTCCAGTTGGACGCGGCCTGGGCTGCTAGGGCAGCTACAGCCTCTGTGTGTTGCAGGTGGTGTATCCGGACTGCGGAGCCTGTCATGCATTGTCAATGTTGTCCAGGTCTCGAGTCGGGGTACCACGCAGGTGGACGGCGTCCCGCCACTGATTATACCGCGAGACAGACAACTCTTTCAAATGGACCCACACATACACTCTTTGGCCTCTCTGGTGCGAGCTCGGAGCTGCCTGTGCACGCGCTGGCTTCTCAGATGCAAACGCATATTGGGGTGAGCGAGGGGAGGCCATAAGTCTGACGGTGCAAGCCACCTTCCAACATGTCACATCCGGTCGGGACGTCAGCGTCCCCCACTCCTCCGATTTAGGACTCGTGCACTGCTGCCGTCAGATGTGCCACTCCCCAGGGGGTGGGGAAAGGGTCAGGAATGTCAGTCTGAGATTGGCGCAGTTGAAGGCACACCTTCACTGGGGGTGACAACCATTGGACTGTCTGGTGTAGTCCACCCACGCGTACATGTGGGCCCTCCATCATCCATGTCTCCTGCGGCTAAGTGATGTCATGGGCAATGACGTAAGTGAGGAGAGCTGTCTGCCCCACGCACAGATGGCGCATCAGCTCAACAGACCCAGCACTGAGGGCAGCAGGGGTCACATGTGCAGGGGCAGCTGTGCCTGGTGTGAAGGACACCCTATCCTTCATCCCTGTGCCGACACGTGTTGCACCAGTGGAAGTGGATGGGAGGGCGGTCATTGGCCTCCGCGTGGCTGAAGAAGACCCAGAGTCCACGTCCCCTGTGTCATACAACATGGATGCATCACCTCAGTCCTCAGATAACGCCGAAATTGCCCACTGGGCCTGTGATTCATCCAGCACACGTCTAGCCCCTCCGAGGCGCAGGTCACAACTGTCTCACTCAGCAGCCTGTGCAGCTGCTACATCCGAAGCCACCCCACTGTTGAGCGTCCCCTGTCCCTCAGCACCCAGGGGAGATGCCACATGAGAGAGAGCGAGGTGGTCCCACTCATCTGGCATCAATGACACAGACATGTGCAAGGGAAGCAGCACAGAACATACCCAAATCCACATGTTGCACGATACCTGTGCAATAGTATACAGCCACCACAATCAACACCCAATGGCTGGCATACAGGAAAGAAATCCGCTAATTAGTGCCACGAATGTAGTGCACATCGCACTACACACGGCCTGTGTCACCCTGCGACCATAGCCCCAACTCGCGTTGTGCACAACCACTATCCTGATGGTGGCAAGGATGACCACTATGTAATTAGGCCAAACACATACCTGCATGGAGCAGAA